>CM065295.1:71561586-72761586 GCA_032871835.1 Dipteronia dyeriana
TTCTTCTTGTTGGGTATAACCTTTGGCAACAAGACAAGCTTTTTGTCTTTCTATAGAGCCATCTGCTCTATGTTTCAACTTGTAAACCCATTTACAGCTAAAGACATGATGACCAGGAGGCAAACTAACAATAGGCCAAGTATGATTATCTTTAATAGCTTGGATCTCAGCTCCCATAGTTTGTTCCCATTCAGATTTGCCACTAACTTGTGAATAAGATTGTGGTTCAAAATGAGTAGTTATTGACAAAACTGCAGCCCTATAATCCTTATTTAATCTGTCATAACTCAAAACCTGAGAAAGAGGATTCAAAGTTGAATTACCAGCAGACTGAAGAGAAGTTAGACCATAATGATAATCTTCTAAATAAGAAGGTTTCTTAACAAGTCTTTGAGACTTAGTATGAACATCAAAAGGAATAATAGAATCTGAAGCAATGTCTATAGGAATATCAAAGACATCAGTAGAATTTGGAGTATTAGGATCAGTCTCAAACACATGCATAGGCAGAACCTTGTCATGAAACAAACCTAAAACATTTTTTTTCTGAAATCTATCAGAAAAGGGAAAGATGCTCTCATAGAACTAAACATGTCTAGAATTAAAAACTTTACCAAATTCTATATCCAAAAGCTTGTATGCTTTCATGCCAATAGGATAACCAAGTAAGACACAAGCTTTTGACCTTGGAGAAAATTTATCCTGAGTGCTTAATATGGTTGATCCATAACATAGACATCCAAAAGATTTTAGATGTGTGTATGAACGATGCTTATGATGTAATACCTTAAAAGGAGACTTATGCTGAAGATTCAGAAAAGGTAGTTTGTTTATCAAATGAATTGTTGTGTGAACACAATCTCCCCAATAAACAAGAGGTAAGCTCAACTGAAACAACAATGCCCGAGAAACATTAAGAAGATGTTGAGGCTTCCTCTCCACAACAGAATTTTGCTTTGGTCTCTCAACACAAGAACGATAATGAACGAACCCTTTAGACCAATAAAAATCAGTTAAATTCAATTTCTAGCATTATCTGATCTGACTCCCTTAATAAAAACTCCAAATTGTGACAATATCATTGCAAAAAACTGAGGTATAACCTTTTGAACATCTGATTTAGCATGAAGTAGATAAACCCAGGTGAAACGAGAGCAATCATCCACTATGGTTAAGAAATACTTAAAACCTTCAACCATAATAGTATGAAAAGGTCCTCAAACATCAAGTTGAATAAGATCAAAAGGCAGGGATGATAATGTATTATTAGAAACAAAAGACAATCTTTTCTGTTTAGCAAAAGGACAAATCGAACAACGAAAATCCTTGTCATTCTTAGGATGAAAATTCAAATCCTTATGTAAGTGTTGCATGATCATACAAGATGGGTGGCCTAATCTATAGTGTTACAGAGTATCTTTAGATGAAGATGAAAAACTAGAAATAGAAAATATATTATCTGGTACAGCCTGTGGACCTTGAAGCATAAGATAGTACAAATTGCCAACACGTTAACCCCTCCCAATTTGGAGAGCCTGTGAATTGTCCTGGATTATACAACAATCATTAGAGAAAATTAGAGAACAACATGTGCTCCTGGTAAGAGAGCTAACAGATATCAAGTTATACTTAAAACTTGGCACATAAAGGACTCTGCTAACAGATATCAGGTTCATGAGTTCCAACTTTAGAAATGGGGGCATTCTGTCCAGTAGGTAATATAACGTGAGAAGCACTAGTAACATCATCAAAAGACTCAAAAAAACTCAACTCATGACACATATTATGAGTGGCTCCTGTATCTAAGATCCAATCATTTCTAGGAATTAAAGTAGATGTACCAATGAAGTTGGAATCTGAAGGCTGCTGATCATTAACAATTTATGAAGTATTTTATAGTTAAGAACTGAGAAAAGAGATGAGTTGCTCACACTGATTTGTAGTAAGAGTGGTAACAGAGTTGATGGACATAGAATCATTGTTTTGCTCAACCATCATACTAGTTTGATTAGCAACTGGTTTCAACTGACTAGATTGCCTTTTATATTGCTCAGACCCTCTCCATTTGGGCTTAAAACCTGGTGGATATCCATGTATCTTGTAACACTTGTCAATAGTATGACCAAGTATACCGCAATGAGTACATAAAGGCTTATCACATTTACCTTTAGAGTTGTTGTAGTTACTTGTTGATATACCAATTACAGCTGAATTTGGTTGATTAGAAGGTGTGAAAGAACTCAAACTTCTTTGACATTCTTCTTGAATAACAAGTGAAAACACCTTGTTGATTGGAGGTAAAGGATCAATCATAAGAATCTGAGCTCTAACCTGACTATATGATTCATTCAAACCCATCAAAAATTGAAGAACATAGTCTTTCTGCTGATAATCCATCAAATCATTCATTCCACCACACTTACAAGTAGGAATTGGCCTGAAATCCCTAAGCTCATCCAAGAGAGTCTTAAGCTTTGTAAAATAACTACTAAGATCACTAGAACCTTGTGAAAGCCCATTCAAAAGTTGTTTTATTTGAAAAATTCTAGGTCCATTGCTTTGATTAAATCGATCATGTAGATCATTCCAAACATCAACAACATTGTCAATATACATAATACTCTCAGCAATCTCCTTTGAAACAGCATGTAAAATCCAGGACATTACCATACTATTGCATATAGACCATGAATTGTAAAGATAATCATCAACAGAAGTTTGAGAAATCATACCATTAACAAAATAGAACTTGTTCTTGGCTATGAGAGCCATATGCATGGCACGATTCCAAGAATTATAATTGCTGCCTATAAGCAAATTCGATACCAGATTTAAACCTAGATGATCTCCATGACTAAGATAAAATAGGCTACTCGAATCTTTAACTTGAATCGATCTGCATCTTCCAGATTCATAAATCAATTGCCTCCGTTATTGTTATTGGCACTACCAAAATTTTCACGATTTCCTCCATTATTGGTACCTCCAGCTGCTCTGCCTCCACGAGCCATGGACGATAAACCAAAGAAGAAACAAAAGAAGAATCAAAGCTTCACAATTACGCAACAATGGCGTTCTGATACCATATTATGAAAGAAGAAAAGATAAAATGAGAAAACCAGGAATGTATTCTCTATTTTTGATAATTGGTCTCAAAATTAATAAAATAGCCCTTAGAGTCTACTACAGTCAACTAAGCACAACTAATAGACATATGCAAAATGCCAGCTCAAACTAACTAAATAACAAAAATAAATCTTAAATAGCTATCAACCTAATTATTGTTAAGACTAAAAACTAAGCTCCTTCAAATAAATGGTAGTTGATCTAACGAAGCTAACTAATGAGGAAAAGCTTGTTCGGGGCTTCCACTATTGTAGAAGAAAGAACGGATACCAGTCGAGTTATTTGCCGAAGTAGCAGAAATAAATCAAAGGTTTCAAGTTCACATGGAATGAGGACTAGGAACTCCATCAATTGGGGGACAGAGGGACGCTAGAGAAAAAAATACAAGTCTGCTAGGAAGGAAGTCATGCACCGTGAAAGAAGAGGTTGCCAAAGAAGTAAAAACAGGGACATCTTTAGGTTTTGAATTTTCGAACGTAGAAGATGAAGTTCTGGAAGAAATTTTAAGAAGGGAAAATGGGATATTGCTAGATTTGAAGTAATTTTGGGTTAGGCTGGTGTTGTCGATTTGTGTTGTTTTTTCACTCCTTAATGTTAGCTCTTTCTTGGAACATAGGTTTAGGGAAATCAGAGAAACATAAAATGGTTAGGAAAGCTGTGTTGAGGTTCAAACCTATTAATCTTTTTTGTTCAAGAGTCTAAACTGAGTAAGTTTGCTAGTGGTGTAATAAGATCTTTTGGTGGTAATTTTTGCCTCGTGGGATTGGAGTAGAGGAAAAAGGGACTTCTAGGGGTTTAATTTCTCTTTGGAATAAAGGATTTGTTCACAGTAAAGGCTTGCATTAATCCGAAAAGATGTATTATCATAGTGGAGGAGTTAATCAGAGTTATACAAGAAGTGGTTTTTTGTAACATTTAATGCGGCAAATGTGGAAGGGGAGAGAATAGAGTTATGGGATTATGTGGTGGACGCCCAGAAATCGATCCCCTTGTTGTGGTTCATTGGTGGTGATTTCAACTCAGCTCTTAATCCTATGGAGAGGAAAAGAAGAGGGTGTGATTTTGGGTCTATTAGAAACTTTAGTAACTTTGTGCTTCGTGCGAAGGTGGTGGATATTCTGATGTTTAGAACGCCCTTCACGTGGTCGAACTATAGACATGTGGGTTCGTGGGCGAGACTGGACCATTGTTTGTTATCTCCAGAGATTCTGCTATGGTTTTCTAATCTGCTGCAGTTTGGTCTTGCTAGGTTTCTTTAAGATTATAATGCAATTTTAATTTATGAAAAGAGCGTGGATTGGGGTCCAAAACTGTTTCATTTTTTCAATGGTTGGCTTGAGGATAAAGAGTTGATGAAGGAGGCTATGATGAGGTGGAAAAGATGTAAAGTGGAAGGCTTGAATGGATGGTCTATATCAGCTAAGACTAAGGGAGCTAAAATTAGCATGAGGGCATGGCTATCAAGCAATAAGAAGGGTGAGAATAAGGGTAGAATTCTCGAAAGTAGGTTAGTTACGGTGGATTTGTTAGCGGAAACAAAGGGATGGACTATTGGGCTTAGAAAACAATACTTGGATCTTCTATCTAAGTTGTGGATGGAGCTCAGAAAAGAGGAACAATTTTTGAAAAAAAAAAGTCTAAGGTTATTTGGGTGAAGAAAGGGGACAAAAACTTTAAGTTTTTTCATTGTTTGGCTAATGGGAGGAGAAAAAAGAACTACATTAGTGATTTATTGTTTGGCAACAGGAAAGACCTCGGATCCAGTTCTTATGAAGGAAGGGTGCTGGAATTTTTTAAGATCATTTTACGAATGTCATATGGAAACGACCAAAGATAAGAGGTCTCAATTTTAGGCTTCTTTCAGTAATTGAAAGTGAAGCTTTAGAAGTGGATTTTAATGAAGAGAAGTGTGGGCTACGGTGTTGTGATTGGAACAACGCTCCTAGGCCAGACAACTTGAACCTGAATTTTGTTAAAGCCAATTGGGGTGTTATTAAAAAAGGATTTCATTAAGTTCATTCTTGAATTTCACAGGAACGAAGATATTGTGAAGGATTTGAACAAGACTTTTTTAGCACTTATTCTGAAATGTGCTCATCCTGAGACTTTAAGGGAGTTCAGACCGATGAGCCTAGTTAGCTCCATGTATAAGATTCTTGCTAAGGTCTTTGCGAACTGTTTGAAGATGGTTATGAACTCAGTGGTTGGTTAGAGGCAAATGGTGTTTGTGGATAACTGTCAGATTGTGTATAGTTTTATGGTTGCGAAAGAAGTTATTCATAGTTGGAGGAAAAACAAAGTGAGAGGTCTCTTGGTTAAGTTGGACTTTAAAAAAGTTACGACTCAGTGGATCATGCCTTTTTGGTTTTTGTTATGGCTGAGATGGGCTTCGGAATACGGTAGAGACTTTGGATGAATTGGTGTATATCGACTGCTACGATGTTTGTGTTGGTAAATGAGAGTCCTTCAATGGAATTTGGGGTAGAGAGAGCTGTGTCAAGGAGACCCGTTATCCCCATTTCTTTTCAACTTGGAGGTTGAGTACTTAAGCATTTGCTTAAAAAAAAAGTTGTCGATCTTAATTTGGTTAGAGGTATTGGTTTTGGTAATAATGAGGTGCATGTTTCTCATTTACCGTTTTGCAGATGATACCATTCTTTTCCTTGAACCTAAGGTGAAGCACCTAATTAATTCTAAGAGAATTTTGTGGTGCTTTGAGATGGTCTTGAGTCTAAAAATTAACTTCCATAAATCCTGTGTGGTTAGGGTAGGGAAAAAGAGACTTAGGGAGGATGACTGGGAGACGGTTTTTAAGTGCAAGGAAGCGAAACCTCCTATTTCATATTTAGGAATGTTGTTGGGGGTGAGGCCTAATTCTAAATATTTTTGGAACCCGGTGTTGGCGCATATTCAGAAGCTTTTGACACACCAGAAGAAGATGTTTCTAAGTAAATGGGGAAGATTGGTTCTGATTAAATTGGTTCTCTCTAGTATCCCCACGTATTTTTGAGCGATTTTCCAAATTCCTATTTATGTGGCCAACTCTATAGAAAAGTTTAAGACGAGTTTCATTTGGGGTGACAGGATTGTGGAGAGGAAATTGCATGATATTGATTAGGGAACTATTTGTAAAAGAAGAAAAAATGTTGGTCTAGGGGTGGGAAGGATGGTGGGTATGGTTTACTTGAAAAATGGGTGTGGAGATACGACCGGGAGGACAAACCTTTGTGGAAGAGGGTCATTAGTTCTAAATATGGTGTAAAAGTGGACAACCTTATTTGGAAGTGGGAAGCTAGGGTCACGGCTTCTCATTTTGTCAAAGTTGTGAATGGCCTTTTTGTGGAAGGGTTTATCTCTGCGAAGATTCTTGATCGTCATTTTTGTGTGGTGGTGGGTTGTAGGAACAAAGTGAGTTTGTGGAAGGATGTGTGGAGAGAAGAGATGCCGCTAAAAATCGCCTATCGAAGGATCTTTGTGTTGTCTATTATTAAAAAGGGTCTAATTAGTTTGTTGGAGGGGAGGTTTGGAGGTGGGATATTCAATTCCGAAGAAATGTTTTTGATTGGGAGGTGGATATTTAAAACTCTTTCACTTCTATGCTGGCGGGGGTAAAGATGTAGAAATTAGTTACGGATACGATTGCTTGGTCCTTTTATCCAAAACGTTTGTATTCAGTCAGCTCCTTTAAAAGATGTGTTGAAGATTTCAACGAGGGCGGTGTTTCAGAGTTCGACAAGGTATGGTATGGCTTCAGCCCTCCAAAAGTTGAGTTAATTATTGGCAGCTCCTTTATGGCAGACTTTGGTTCATGAGGTGCTTAATCGCTTTGGTATTAGTTTGATTAATGGCATGGCTTTCCCGCTGTGTGGAGGGTCTAGTCAGTCCGTGGACCATTTTATTTTGTTGTGTCCATGGACATGAGAGGTGTAGAAAGTTTGCTTGGGCTAGTGGTCGGTGTCCTATTGTGCAAACAAGAGTATTAAAGAGTGGTTTTATGGTTGGAAGGGCTTATGCCAGACTTCAAAGTTAGGCTTAGGTTTCACTTTTTAACGCAATTGTTTGGTCGATCTGGGAAAGGCAAAATCAGGTGGTGTTCGAACGTTCTTCTGATGAAAGGGATGTTTTGGTAAATCTGGTCAGGTTTAGGGTGGCCTGGTGGTTTAAGAATCATTACAGGGGGTCAAAGGAACCTAACACGGTTATGGTGGAAAATCTGGAATTTTGCTGTCTGGAGGATCAACTTTTAAAGATCAGAAAATCCAAGAAATGGATCCCTCATTCAAACGAGGCTTTGAAATTCAATGTAGATGGATCGGTCTTGGTGGAGCTAGGGAGGGCGAGGATTAGAGGTGTTCTGCATGACTCGAAAGGGGTGGTCTTGTGCTCTTTCTCGACTATTGTAGGGAATGTGGATGCTTCCAGGCTGAGCTGATGACAATTCACAAAGCATGTCTGCTTTGTGTTTCGAAGGTTTGCTAACTGATAGATCCATCTATATCGAAAGTTTTACGGTGGTAGCTTTTTGGGTGAAAGATGGAAACTTTAGCAATTTGGCTCTTGTGAATGTTATTTACAATATCCTTACGATGCTTTGTATCTATGGCAACTTGTTCGTCAGCTTTGCTTCTAGAGATTCGAACATGGTTGTAGATGGCCGGGCAAATAGGGGGTTGTTTTTTGATGGGGAAAATGTTGTCTGTAGTATAGTTTAGGTCCTCGTTTTTGCCTCTGTTTTGCTTGGTTTGTTTTTTCTGTTTTTGTGGCTGGGCATTTTTCTAGGGTGTGGTGGTGGTGGTGGTGCTCTGTTTCTGTTTTTGGTCTTTCTGCTAGGTTTTTCTGTTGTTTTTTTTGTTTTTTGGTTTGGCGCTTGCCTAGGGTGGGGCGCCTTTTTGGTTTGTGGTAGTGTGCCCTGTTGTGGCTCTTGTTTTTGGGCGGTTGTCTTTTCGTTTTGTTCGGTTGTTCTGAAATTGAATAAAGTTTGCTTTCCAAAAAAAAAAAAAAATTCTCCATTTTTTTTTAAAATGGATCCATAATGAATATAAATGCTAATGTGATACTATTTAAAAACTCACAAATGTATATTACATTGGAGATGCTCTTATATATATTTGTTTTTAAAATTTCATTTCTAACCATAACCACTAGATACAGAAATCTCATGCAACTTTTTTTAATTTTATTTTTCTTTTTACAAAAAATGTGAACTATAGTAGAAAAACATTAAATTTTTAATCGAATATGAAATTTTGGAGAAAAGGTACAACCTTGGAACTTTTTAAAAACATGAAATTGATGAAACATCCCATTGAAACCTTTTTAAACTTTTTTTTCTACGAAAATTGCTAAAACATTCCCTTGAGACATGATTTTTCGATAAAACATAACATTTTTTTATTATTTTTTTCTTCTTTGAATAAAAAAAAGCATTATGAAATACACTAATTCCAAAATAAAACAATAAAAGGCGCCAAATTAAATACAATAGTATATGTATAGTTCTTCTTAGGTCTGGTCTGGAGTTTTTTGTCAGGTCATTTAATAATCATTAGGATCTGATGAAATACTTTAAGACCAAACATATTAAGAGACATACCTTGACTGCAAGCGAACAAATTGAGTAAAAGAAAGCATAAAATTATGAGAAGAACGATTGACCTCTCATGATGTTTGTTTTTTTTTTTTTTTGCTCTCACAATCTCTTAGAATTATAATATTTGACTTGTAATGTTCAACCTCACTTTTGTCAATCATGTAATGATAAGAATTTATTTATAGTTAGAATTAATAAAAAAAATCAACATACAATAACTTGTAATATATTACATATGGAAATATTAGATTTATTTTCTTATAATAAGGCAACTTATGGTTTGAATATTTGATTAATTTCTTACAGTTTTGACACACGGTTTGATATGCTAATATGGAAGAGAAGTGATCCTACTACATATCGGCTTCCTTTTATGAAAAATAATCAAGAGAGAAAAAAAAGACATGATTTCTACGAATGATAAAAAAAAAAAAACCTTTAATTGCATAATAACATTCTTTTCACTTTCGAATCAAATAAATCACCACACATATAACATAAAAAAGAGATAAGAATTATAGGATTTAAAGTTTATGAAATGTTAAAAAGAGGAAGATGAGGTAAGACATTATGTATCCTAAATATTTGTGTAAAAGCCAGTCTTGTGGTGTTTTTAAAAAATTAAAATCAACTTATTTTATAATTTTGGTCATTTTGATATTGCTTTTGAAAAGTTAAAATCAGATTATTTTATAATTTTAACATAAAATGATATTTCGTAAAACTTTCAAAAGTGATTAAACGATAATCTGGTAAGTTTTGATAATGGTTTTGAGAAGTAGGTGGGTGATTACTTTTTGGAAGAGATTATGGAATAATCTATTTCAGCATTTAATATATCTTTTAAAATATCATTATTATCTTTATAAAATCAAGTTAAAATCATTTATATACATTATTTCATTTCAAATTAAATTTTCAATTTAAATATTAATTTGATTTATAAAATGTTTTAAAAATATTTTTATTTTTATTTTTTTATCCAATTTAAATATTCTACTCAAATATATATATTTAATGAAAAACAAATGAAATAGGGTCATAAACTCATGTATATTTTAGTCATTATAACTAATCTCAACACTTTTGCAATAAAATTACCAAACATATGTATACTACTTTTGAGCTATACAGTAGTTTTAAAAATACAATTAACCAAACATCTGCTGATTAACTTCACAACTAATTATTTATTCAGCACAACTAACAGTGATTATTATAAAAGTTACAGTAATACCAAATTGGGTTTTTGACATAAAAATGATACTTAGTAAAACTTCCAAAAGGGATTAATTGGCAATCTCGTAAGTTTGTGCCGTGATATTATTAGTGTTAACTGAAAATTCCCTCAAGGTGAGGAACATCAATTAACACCCTCAAGACCACTGCCACATAGGTCGCGATCAAGGTAGGTACCCTCGGTACCAATGTCGGGTGTAAAAAAAGAGATGGGATGATGATAAAAAGCTATATGTGGAACATATGATAGAAATGGCACTTGTTTATTAATGGTTATTGATGGGTTACAAAGGGTGTATGTCTCACAATCTCTCTAAGGAATCTGGAGGTGGCGAAGTACTTCTCGTCGATAAGTGGACAATTCTTGATGGCGATCGATAAGCCTCGTTCTACAGGGAGAACTAAACTTGATTGTGGAAATGGAGCTTGTGAAGGAGAAAAGAATGATGATCCTCCCATTCTCCATGAATGTCCTGGTGTATTTATATTGTAGATGTTTAGGTTTAGCTGGTTATTCCCCTGCCCCAATTACTGAATCCAATCTCCCCCTTAATAAGTGGGATGTTACGTTTAAATGTTGTTGACTTTGACAAATTAACTGATTTGAAGATATCTTTGAGGGAGATCAGTTTGTTTCATTCTTGGACTCTTTGACTTGATCTGAATGCATGTAGAATTTTAACACGTTTTTGGAGAGTAAATATGATCCTTTAAACTGCTCTGGTGAGGTGCCTTATGGAGGTCACCATGCATAGTGCTTGCTACCCTGGTGACGAGGTATGCTTAGGCTCATATCTCAATACTAGGAACTTGATTTAAATGTGACGGTTTTCCTTGAAGCTGGACTTATCCAATCTAGGGGTGATATACCCCATAGGGTTCCAACCTTATGGTGTAAAGCTTGGTCTGGCTACTTCAAGCTTTCTCACAGAGCTCGAATCAGTTATGCGGGGGCTTTGACAGAGTGGCGAGGCTTTGGTCGGTAAGCCTGAATGCCTCCGGGCATCTATGAGATAGGGACGACATTGCCTTGCTTTTACAGGGTCGCTAGGTACCTCGACTTTGGGGACCTTGATACATCGGGATGGAAGGTACCTTGCTACTTGGGCCAAGGTTCGAACCCCCGTTTGAAGGATGTAAGGTGGAAAATTTTATTTTGGTCTCTAGCTAAATTTGGCTATTAATAGACGTCCCTTCTAACTTAACTGTCGGTAATTGATTCGGCGTTGGAGTTTGATTTCCTTATTTGGGAAAATTTCCCTCTCTTTTAGTTACACGAATCATGGAAATAATCCCTCATTAAATGCATGCTACACATGGCGAGCTTCTTTTTGAATCTGCTACTCTACGATGACGTGCTAAAATCGAGGAAATCTCCAAAGATCACGCTTTCATCATCGATGCCACCCGTTACCGTTATGCTGTCTCCTATTTAAAACCTGGTCGTACCATAATCTCTCTCACACTCCTCTTTCAAATTTCAAATTCATTTCAAGAAAACCTCTTTCCTTCTTCATTTTCGTAAGAAACTTCACTGTTTTTCTTTCTCTTTTTGAACTAATCCTTCCCATTGTCGACACAGTCAAGCACATGGTGGAGGACGATGGGGGCTCCAGTCTCTCATATGGGAAGCGAGCTCGTAAAGATAGTGGGGATGACCTTCCTCTTATTTTATACCGTTGCTCGGGTCGAAATGTTTCCATAGTTTCGGTTTTTTAAACCGACCTGAAAACCCATTAGAATTGATCGATGAGGAGTCGAGTGGTGATTCTGGCGGTGAGGTGGTTGGCCAAGGTCCGATCCAGGTTTTTGGTACACTTCTAGGAGAGCTCGCTCTTCCTTTTGATTTTCGGGTCATCCCCGACTCAATCGTCAAATAGAGGGTAGATTAACCGGCTGAGGAACAAGTTTGGCATCCCCTGACAGCATCTTTGTCACCATCCCTTCCAAGAACTTGAAGTCTTCACTCCTCTCAAAGGAGTGCTCCCAATCCTCCTCGCTGCTCTTAAAAGCAGGGTAAGGTTGCCACTTCACCCTACCCTCCGGCGAGCTCTCCATGCCCTGCAGCTTCCTCCCCTCCAATTGACCCCTGAAAGGTTAGGTATTTGGTGTTTGGTAGAGTGGATTTGAAGTTTGGATGATAGATTGGAGGGAGTTGGTGAAAGATTTGGTTGAAAGATGAAAGATTTGAGTGAAAGGTGGTGTCTTGGAGGTTTTTGATTGTAATAGGAGGAGTTGAAGCTTAAGGGTCATGCAAGAGGTGCCAAGAAGAGCTCAAGAATGGGTATTTATATGTTTAGAAGTGAGGCACGAAACCCAAGAAGTTTTGTTGAGTTGGACAGTTGCACTGGTGTTGCGCTGGTTGAGTGGCGCTTCACCAACGTCACACCACTGATATCTTACGCTGGTGAGGGTGGCACTGGTCGAGTGGCGCTTCACCAGCTCAACACCACTAATATCTTGCACTGGTGAGTGGTGCAGGTTGAGTGGCGCTTCACCGGTGCTATCCTTGATCTTTAAATCTTCACTTCTTCTGTTATTGCCCCAAATTATCTTAGTTTTGCACTATTACTTCAGGATTGCTAAAAGAAACTGTACAAGCTTATTACACCATTAAATACTTGATTTTTACTCAGGAATGAGTGCAATTGACAGGATAAAGAGGCTACACCAAGTGTAGAATTGGGAGTTATCAAATACTCTCAAACCTATCTTTTGCTCATCCCCGAGCAAAACCGAAGCAAACAAAAACGTTAAATTAACCTATTCCGAACTAAACTCAGAGAACACCATTTTCATATGCAATTTCCACCTAGCCAACTGAAGATGAGATGCGACGTTGGCCGACCCATATTGTAGTAAAGAGGGATGCCAAGACATGTAAACCAAGGTGCTACAACACTAGAGATTACAATTTCGGACTTCTTTGTGGAGTTAGTTTCAAAAGCATCGAACACAAGAGTCATTAGATAATATTTTGCCTTGACTCTAAGCCTTTCAAGATTTCCCTCAAAAAAAATTTCACACCGAACCTAGGCTCACTTATCAAACATATGCGAGTTGGAGTTTATGTATAATTTTTTTTTAGAGTTACACGCATATGGAACATTTGTAAGGACGCTTATAGATTCACGCGAATAGACCTAATGATTGGAATCAAACATTAAGAACTCTCTTGTTTTCCAGCTAGACCCTTCCTTAAGATCAATTAAGACTTCTTTTTAAGTGCAAGTGAGGTTGTTGATAGATGGTGATGGAGAGGTGGGCTGGGTATGGTTTTATGGGTAAAACAATGATCATGCTAGAATCATTTCCTTGATACCCTTTGTATATTCCCCTTTTTAATGCCTAGGTAATTTATTGACTTTAAGAGATTTGTACACTTTAGTGGTTGCTTTACATTTATGCAACTCTTTACATTGGATTTTTTAGGCTCTTCTCAATTTTTTTTAATAAAGTGGTGCAATTTACGCAATGAGCCTAAGTACATACTAATTGGATACAATTTGGTATATTACTCTTTGGGGCTTCCATCTTCATTTCCTCAAGACATGATCATTGCTAAGGGAAAGTCAATAGTTTGATTCTAGTGTGATGTAGATGTAACATGGGGTGGATATGGTGATTGGGTTTAGTGTGTAGGTTCACATTATTTGGACATTTAGGCACACACATAAGGTTTAGGAACGTGTTTGGGTAATTTTAAGTGGCTAACACACATTGTCTACGTCATCTCTATAGGTACGAGTCTAGCAAGAAAACAAGGTAAATCATATGAGGCCGACTTTTCAAAAATTTGTTCTTTAATGTTCAATTCAATGATTCAATGAGAAGAAGTCCTTGTTCTCATTCTTAATATATACATGATGAGTGTTTAAAGAATAGGATTGAAATTCACTCTTATGGACGTAATATTTAGGCAATGAAGCTCACATGGGTAGTCTCCACTAATGATCTAGACATCTCAGGCACTCTACCTCGTTGACTAACTTACAATGAGTCCGGTAGGATGTGTGTAAGCAATGTGGTGCAGCTTTGGCCAACACGACCAGTGATACATGACATACCAAAAATTTCCTACAACGGCTCAGACCAAAAGCATCTCAATAAGCAACCCTTGTTGCTCAAAATTTTGCCTTAAAATTGGTAGTAATCTGACTCAAAAACATGCAATCATGCAAAAACTAAAATTTTATGATCAAGCACACGGAACAATCAAGCAAGACACACAAGAACAAAAGCCAATTACTGAGTGGTCGTACCCCCAAACCTAAACGAAGTCCGTAATGTTTGCACATATGAAATGAAGGAACAGAGTAGACTTAGAAGCGGGAAAAAGGCCAAGCACAACACCCCATAAAAAGCAGCCACAACCAAAACCTAAAAGCTAAGCACAATACAATGCAACAAATCCAATTTAAACAAAGTTCAAATGATAGACATAAAATAAATGCGAATGAGGTATAACATAATAAATAAGAGAAGTTCCAACTGAAAAGCAATAAGAAAGAAAATCCATCAAGTCAAATATCCTATAAAGATAAAAACATAAGGGCTAAAACAAAACAAAGTCAGCACGATTGGCGCAAATGATGGTATGAAATATTCGTCATGGTCAATCCTTAAACATGGGATCCTTGCCCTTCCGTACCCTCTCAAATTCTTCAATTGACTTGTAGTTGGACATATAATCTGCAGCAGAGAACCCCTGGTCATTGGAAGGTGAAGGTGGAGGTGGTTGTGGTCTGAAACAAATATTATGGTGTGTTTAATAACAATCTAGAGGGGGTGAATAGATCTTAAACAATTTTACCCAATTTTCGTTAATGGTCAAGTTGACGAAAATATCCCTAACTAGTTACAATAATATCACAAGTGTAATAAGTGCGGAAATAGTAAAGACACTTGAGATATACGTGGAAACCCTCCAAATGAGAAAAACCACGAGCTGTTAAGTACGCCACACTAGAACCTCGAATCCACTAACGGTAAAGGAATTATAACCTAATCCCGGTTTATAATCCACCACCACTACCTAATCCCGGTATAAGTGAATCTAGTCCATCTTGCTTGTGATTTAAGCTACCTAATCCCGGAAGCAACACAAATCTTACTTCTCAATGAAGAGATAAAATGGCCTATGTGAATATATGATGATATTCAAAGAACAAACAAGGCTAGGAAACCTTATATGCTTATCTAGGATGATGGGATGGCCATTAATGCAATCCTAGATATCAATAGCTAAATGACATGTTAATAAAGCTTAGCTAAACATAGATCAAACAATCCTATGAAGCTATCACAATACAACACTCAATCATGTCATCACAACACTCTCTATTTTGTAACTAGACTATATTCTAAGAGCATACAAATGATAAAAGAGATGGCTTAGCAAGAAAAACACTTGACTTGTAAGAAGATAGTGAGAAACTTACCAAACAAGATGTGAAGATGCAAAACTATCCATTGATGCACTCTAAATGACCATAGATGATGCAAGATGATGTTTTTATGCACAAGAAAATGCTTTGAGTGTTTAAAGATGAGTTCTTGCACGATTTTTCCTTTTGAAATATGTTCTAAGGAAAAGGTAAGATATTCTGAACTCTTACACGACCTGAATACAAAGAGTTATATATATATGAGTTTCAACCAAAGTGAGGTCTTTTTGAAAAAAATGTTCTAGCTCCCGCTATATGCGCTGGTGAGTGGCGCTAGTCAAGTAGCGCACCACCAGCGCACAACCTAAATTTTCAATAAGAGCTGGTGGAGTGGCGCAACTCAGTGGCGTATGACAAACTACGATTCACTGGAATGTTGCGCTGGTGAGGCTGCGCTAGTCGAGTAGCGCACAACCTACTTTCTAAATATTGCGCGGGTGAAGTGGCACAACTTAGTGGCCCATGATAAGCGATGATCCACTGGAATTTTACGTTGGTGAGGCTGCGCTAGTCGAGTAGCGTACCACCAGCACACATCCTACTTTTCCACACTCAAACACACATTTTCAACAAGTACTAGAGTGATGAAGATGCATCCTATACTAATGCCTGACATGACATGGTACTTTAATCACAAGATGCAAATAAATCAAGAAGAGTTGTTCAATCATGAATGCACACAAGTATAAACACACAACATATATAAATAAGAGTTATGCATGAATTTGTGAGTGTGTACAACTATCTCTTCAAAGCAAGTAAGCACAAGAATTTTACCTTTTGTGCTTCTTCTCTTGAGGTCTTGAGAGCCTAAGCTACCCATACATAAAACCTCAATATGTGGTTTGTTCACGAAATAAGCCAATCAATAAATGAGGACTTTATAATCTCCCCCTTTGGCTATTTCGTGACAAAACCACCACTCACATTGACCTCACAATACAAAATAAAGCACCGGGATGATATTATACATTACAAAGAGATATATAAAAATAAACTTCCAATCTTCAATCTCTTGTAGATCTATCAACCCTACACACAAACAAAAAAACAAATACACTTTCTAAACCAAGTGTATATGAGATAATCAAGAGAATATAAAACAAAAACATTTGCATTTAATGCAATGTATGTGAATGCAATGCTCCCCCTCATAGGATTACTCTCCCTAAATGTAATCTCCCAACAACATGTACTACTTTCTCTTACCAAGTTAAGTTCAAGTTAAGTTCCTCCTTCATATGTTACTCCCCCTGTTTTTCATGATATAGGCAAAGGAGGAGTCCCCAACCGGGTCACTCAAGGTAAAGAGAGAAAGAAGCATACAAGATATTTGCATAATCATATAAGCCACATTTATGCAACTCAATTAATAGGAGAGAAACAAGGAAATTTATTTGAAGAAAATGTGTGAATTAAAAATGATTTGCATACAAGACATGTTGCATTCAATTCAAAAAACAATGGTATTTGGCAAAGCAAATGACAAAGGTTTCCAATAGAATTCAAACCAATTTCACCATTTGTCATGAGAGAAGCAAGGTTAAATAGTTTTCATAGATGTCAAGTTTTAATAGCACTATATCCAAATTTATAAGCGAAACATGGCATGAGCGACTTTGCACTCTATTTGATTTTTTCGGGTAAGTTACCCGTATGATAGTATCCATGTTCAACTAATAAAGAAAGAGAGACATTGATTAAACAATTTAGTCTCACTAGCATTTTCACACAATGTTTTGCATTCAACAATTGCAATCATTAATTCATGCTATTTAGATTTACATTTGCATGTTACTTTAAGAATTATAATGTCATGGAGATAACTATAGGTCATTCAACATGTACTTCCTATGTAGATCTCCTAGTCCAAAAATGCATGTTTGAACATAAATGTAACATGGATTGTAATTAAAGCATAGTTCACACTTATTGAAGAAAATATAATGGAATATGATATAAGTGCAACCAAGCTACTCAAGCAATTAATAAAGGAGCATAAAGATTTCCAAATTTTTGCATGCATCAAGTATACAGTAGTTCTCTTTGCTTGAGTTCCCCTTATGGGGTCAAATATAAAAACTCATCACTCTGTGAGACAAATCCCAATAGATCTACTAAGAGTTTTGAATAGAGTAGCATCTAAGGGTTTAGTAAATAGATCCACTAGTTGATCATTAGTACCTACATGCTCAAATACTGTGCATTTATTCTCAACTAGTTCTCTAATGAAATGATGGCTGATGTCAATATGCTTATTTCTAGAATGTTGAACCGGATTCCTGGAAATATTAATTGCACTCATGTTATCACAAAAGAGAGTAAGAGTACCTTGATTGAATCCATAGTCGACTAGCATTTGCTTCATCCAAAGGAGTTGTGTGCATCCACTCTTAGTAGCTATGTATTCGGCCTCAGCCGTAGACAAGGAATTGAATTTCGCTTCTTGCAAAACCAAGAGACGAGGTTGTTCCCAAGGAAAAAGCAACCGCCCGATGTATTTTTCCTATCATCATAATTTCTTGCCCAATCTGCATCACTAAAGCCTACAAGACTAGCATTAAAGTCAAAAGAGTACCAAATCCCATAGTAAGATGTCTCATTCATATAGCGAATGATTCTCTTAACGGAAGAGAGATGAGACTTCTTAGTATCCAATTGGTACCTAGCACACACACCCACACTAAAAGAGATATCGGGCTTACTTGCAGTCAAATAGAGCAAGCTACCAATCATGTCACGATACAAAGTTTGGTCCACACTTTTACCGCTAGCATCATTTCTTAGCTTCAAAGTGGTACTTATGGGTGTATCACTATGTTTGGCATTTTCAAGGCCAAATTTCTTTACTAGGTTTTTGGCATTTTAGCTTGAGATATGAAAAACCAATAATCCATTTGCTTAATTTGTAAACCTAGAAAGTAACTCAGCTCACCAACAAGGCTCATTTCAAACTCATAAAACATGACATCAACAAATTGTTGGACTTTGGTGTTATTTGTAGAGCCAAAAACTATATCATCAACATAGATTTGAGCTCTAAAGAACTTTTTTTTTGTCTTTCTTGATGAATAGAATCTTGTCAACACTACCCCTAGTGTAGCCATTGTCTATGAGAAATTGAGTGAGGCGCTCATACCATGCCCTTGGTGCTTGTTTCAACCCACATAAAGCCTTCTTGAGGCGATAGACATGATTAGGGTGGTGAGGATCCACAAACCCTTTGGGTTGCTCAACAAACACTTCCTCTTACATGAAACCAATGAGAAAGGCACTCTTAACATCCATTTGATATAATTTGAACTTGTGCAAACAAGAGATGGATAAAAGAAGCCTAATGGACTCTATCCTACCAACAGAAGCAAATGTTTCCTCAAAATCAATACCCTCAATTTGAGAGTACCCTTGTAAGCCTAGCCTTGTTTCACATAATGTTGCCATCCTTATCAGATTTGTTCCTATAGACCCACTTGGTGCCTATCACATTGGTGTTCTTGGGCTTACGAACTAGAGTCCAAACCTCATTCCTTTCAAATTGGTTAAGCTCTTCTTGCATGGCAAGAACCCAAAATTCATCCTTTAAGGCTTCATCAACCTTCTTGGGTTCTATTTGAGAAGTGTAGCAAGTGTAGCTAATTAGATTAGCCATTTGACGCCTAGTCTTAACACCCTCATAAACCTCACCAACGATGTCATCTTTATAATGTAGTTTCCTATCCCATGGAGCAGGTTCTTTTGAGTTCAAGAGAGGAATTTTATCAATAGGTTGTGTGATATCATCATCAAGATTAGTCTTTTCAACATTAGGAGTATCCATAACTTTTTCCAAGGGAGGGTCATCAACAATAGCCACCTCCTCCTCATGGTCATTAGATTTGAGCCTTGTATCATCAATAACAACATTGGATGATTCTATGACGGTTCTAGTTTTTAAATTGAAAACTCTATAGGCTTTACTATTCAAGGCATAGCCCATAAAGATACCCTCATTACTCTTAGCATCAAATTTGCCAAGTTGATCGCGATAATTCAAAATGTAGCATTTGCTTCCAAAAGTGTGGAAATAGCTAATATTTGGCTTTCTATCTTTCCATAACTCGTAGAAGGTTTGCCTAGTGTAGAGCTTTAGAAAGACTCTATTTCCTATATAGCACACCGTATTGATGGCTTTGGCCGATAGGTTCCTAGGGATATTGTAGCTAAGCAACATCACATGGGTCATCTCTTGAAGGACCCTATTTTTTATTTCAACAACTCCATTTTGTTGAGGTGTCCTAGGAGCCAAAAACTCATGAGAAATGCCTAGACTATTGCAGTAGTTTTCAAAGTGTGCATTCTCAAATTCCTTCCCATGGTCACTCCTAATCTGTTTAATGCTTTTAATCTTAGAGTTCATTTCATTTTGAATTTTGATACAAAGCATCTTAAACTTGTCAAAGGTTTTAGATTTTTCTCTAAGAAAATAAGTCCAAGTGTACCTAGAGAAGTCATCTACACACACAAAAATGTATCCTTTCCACCTAAACTCTCGGTTTGTATGGGACCCATAAGATCCATGTGGAGAAGCTCTAGAGGTTCCTTGGTGGATAAATACTTGCCTTTTTTTAGCATACTTTTGGTTTGCTTCCCTTGTTGGCAAGGTCCACAAACACCATTTGCCTTTTACCCAGGCTTGGGAAGACCTCGCACAACATTGAACTTATCTAAGATTCATAAATCATGATAGTTCATGTGACCAAGTCTTTCGTGCCACAACTCAATTTGTTCATCCTTAGACACATTGCAAGAGACAACTCTAGCTTCAAGACAATAACAGTTGTCGCTAGACCTCATACCTTTTAACAAGGTTTGTCCATTGGATAGAGCAATCATTTTTCCTAAACAAGACAGAAAGTCCTTCATCACTAAGATGTGAAATGCTTATCAAATTTGCTTTTAGGCCATCAACATACAAAGCATTAGACAAGGAGGGTAATCCGGGAATGGAAATAGTTCACTTTTTCTTGACTTTGTGATTCGCTCAGGGGCAAAGTGACATATCCCACCACATTCATAGCATTGGACTTCTTTCTTTTCGGTCTTTTCTTACCTAGGCTCAACCTTTTTGAAGGAAGCCTTTTTCTTCAAGTCTTGACCCTTGGATCCAAAACCTTTCCTCTCTGACTTGTAGAATTTCTTGAACTTCCTCATTAGCAAAGCCATTTCCTCATTCGAGTCATCACTTTCCTCCTTCTCAACTTTGGAGGCTTTCAAAGTAATATCCTTTTGTTTTTTTGGTGGTGTGGGGTTAGGACATTTCTTAGATTCATAAGCTAGAAGCCTTCCAATCACTTCACTTGGCTCCATATCCTTGTAAGCACTGTTCTCTTCTAAAACAGTTACTTTGGACTCAAATCTATCAGGTAGAGATCACATAATCTTCTGCTTGATCTTCCTATCCGAATAAGGATCACCTAGTTGATAACTTTGGTTCACAATGTCCATCAACCTCACTTCAAAGTCATTAAAGCACTCGTTCTCATCCATCTTGAGCAATTCAAATTGCATTTAGAGAACTTGAAGCTTTGATTCCTTAACCACATTTGTTCCCTCATATGCAACTTCTAAGATATCCCATGCCTCCTTAGCTATCCTAGTGTTTTGAACCAACTTGTACTAATTCTCATCCATTGCATATAGGATGGCATGCATTGCCTTTCTATTCCGCTTTGATGCCTCAAACTCTTGTGCCTTCCACTGTGCCTTTGGCTTGTGTACATCATCTCTTTTATCCGTAGGAGTCATCATGGGTGGATTGTAGCCGTCTTCAACCACCATCCATGCCATATCATGAATTTGGCAAATATACGACTCCATCTTGCCTTTCCAAGAGGCAAAATTCAACCCGGTGAGAAGTGGAGGTATAGTGCTAGAAGCTCCCTCGTTGCCACCATTTCAGCTCATTATGTTTATGAATGAATGATATGAATGCAAGTGTATGAATGATCAACACAAACACAAAAAATGGAACACACACCAAAATGAGCAAGGATCACCTATATATGTCTAGGAACCTGTTCTGATACAAATTGAAACAAATATTATGGTGTGTTTAATAACAATCTAGAGGGGAGTGAAGAGATTTTAAACAATTTTACCCAATTTTCGTTAATGGTCAAGTTGACAAAAACATCCCTAACTAGTTACAATAATATCACAAGTGTAATAAGTGCAGAAATAGTAAAGACACTTGAGATATACGTGGAAACCCTCCAAATGGGAAAAACCTGGGTTGTTAAGTGCACCACACTAGAACCACGAATCCACTAATGGCAATGGAATTACAACCTAATCTCGGCTTATAATCCACCACCACTACCTAATCCCAGTATAAGTGAACCTAGTCCATCTTGCTTGTGATTTAAGATACCTAATCCCGGAAGCAACAAAAGTCTTACTTCTCAATGAAGAGATAAAATGACCTATGTGAATATATGATGATATTCAAAGAACAAACAATGCTAGGAAACCTTATATGCTTATCTAGGATGATGCGATAGTAATTAATGCAATCCTAGATATCAAGAGCTCAATGACATGTTCATAAAGCTTAGCTAAACATAGATCAAACAATCCTATGAAGCTATCACAATACAACACTCAATCATGTCATCACAACAATCTCTATTTTGTATCTAGACTATATTCTAAGAGCATACAAATGATAAAAGAGATGGCTTAGCAAGAAAAACACTTGACTTGTAAGAAGATAGTGAGAAACTTACCAAACAAGATGTGATGATGCAAAACTATCCATTATTGCACTATAAATGACCATAGATGATGCAAGATGATGTTTTTATGCACAAGGAAATGCTTTGAGTGTTTAAAGATGAGTTCTTACAAGATTTTTCCTTTTGAAATATGTTCTAAGGAAAATATATGATATTCTGAACTCTTACACGACTTGAATACAAAGGGTTATATATATATGAGTTTCAACCAAAGTGAGGTCATTTTGAAAAAAATGTTCCAGCTCCCTCTATATGTGTTGGTGAGTGGCGCTAGTCGAGTAGCGCACCACCATCGCATAACCTAAATGTTCAATAGGCACTGGTGGAGTGGCACAACTCAGTGGCTTATGACAAGCGACGATCCACTGGAATGTTACGCTGGTGAGGCTGCGCTAGTCGAGTAGCGCACAACCTACTTTCTAAATATTGTGCTGGTGAAGTGGCACAACTCAGTGGCGCATGACAAGCGAT
This sequence comes from Dipteronia dyeriana, assembly GCA_032871835.1. Taxonomy (NCBI): domain Eukaryota; kingdom Viridiplantae; phylum Streptophyta; class Magnoliopsida; order Sapindales; family Sapindaceae; genus Dipteronia; species Dipteronia dyeriana. The sequence goes on from CM065295.1 coordinate 71,584,233, forward strand.
GATCCACTGGAATGTTATGCTGGTGAGGTTGTGCTAGTCGAGTAGTGCACCACCAGTGCACAACCTACTTTCCAAATATTGTACGGGTGAAGTGGCGTAGCTCAGTGGCGCATGGCAAACGATGATCCACTGGAATGTTACGCTGGTGAGGCTGCACTAGTTGAGTAGCGCACCACCAGCGCACAACCTATTTTCTATATATTGTACTGGTGAAGTGGCGCAGCTCAGTGGCGCAGCTCAGTGGCGCATGACAAGCGACGATCCACTGGAATGTTGTGCTGGTGAGGCTACGTTAGTCGAGTAGCGCACCACCAGTGCACATTCTACCTTCTCCACATTCAAACACACATTTTCAACAAGTACTATAGTGATGAAGATGCATCATATACTAATGCCTAACATGACATGGTACTTTAATCACAAGATGCAAATAAATCAAGAAGAGTTATTCAATCATGAATGCACACAAGTATAAACACACAACATATATAAATAAGAGTTAGGCATGAATTTGTTAGTGTGTGCAACTATCTCTTCAAAGCAAGTAAGCACAAAAATTTTACCTTTGGTGCTTCTTCTCTTGAGGTCTTGAGAGCCTAAGCTACCCTTACATAAAACCCCAATATATGGTTTGTTCACGAAATAAGCCAATCAATAAATGAGGACTTTACATGGTTTTCTACACCGCTCTCTCCTCTGATAAGTCCGGAGGCCCAACTGCTGCCTTATGTAGGCATTGTCCGTTCTGATATCCTTTATCTAAACCTCATGGTCTACTCTGAAATCATAAAATAGCTGGGAGAGGGTATCAATCTTTCCTTCTATACGAGTCTGGACAGTCTGACTCTCCCTAACCGCCTTCACCAACTACTCTAGCTTATCCATGATTTGGCTATTTTGATCAGGACCCTTTATATCCTTATCATTTTAAGAAATTCCATAGTCATAATCTTCTTCATCATACCCCTCAGGTTCGGAGCATCCTTCAGGAAGGGAAATTCCTCCTGGTCTCATCCTCTTACTAGCTATGGCTTTGCTCACAGAGTCCATCCAAGAATGGAGATTTATAAGTCCTCCACCCCCTGTGGTTATCTCATTATCACCATACTCTGGAATTCCTACATCCCTGCATATTTTTGTAATTAAGCACCGGAAAGGAATATGCCTACTTACAGATTTCTTTTTTCCTTTAATGTCAATGTCCCTGCATCGTAAATCTCAGTTTTAATGATCCTCCTAATGTCAACCGGGGCTGGGGTGATAAGACAAGCTTGTAACTTGGCCTTCTTCACTGGGATTGAACTGACGTGGAGTACGGGGTTTAGAGACACTGAGATAAACATACTCAAGATGGCCAGATCCTTCGATAACTCTGTGTGCCTCAATAGATGTGTTTTGTCCCATCGGTTATCGTCATTTCCTCTCAAAAGTCCAGCCAACTCTGCTTAAGACCCATAAAAGCCATAGTATCCCAGAGGTAGGGTGGTCTGGGAAACCAGAGTTGTGCCAAAATGACTGTTAATAATGTTCTCAATGATACTTACTGTAACTCCTCTCACTAGGACCATACTGCTGGCAAAGAAAATTTTTGAGACCATGCTTGCATATAAATCTCTTACCAAGGTGGTATTTGCTACAATTGAATGTTGCACGAATGTTTCCCATCTCCTATCTTAAACTAATTAAGGTAAAGAGGTGTCCATAAGGTCAGCTAATTGGATTTCCCGTTCCATAATCATTGTTGTGGTTTCGAGTTTTTGAAGTCTTCTGTGGTGGTCTCTGTTCACAACAAGTGACTCTAACTCTTGGGCTTGCCATTTTCTGCTCCCAGTGGTACCTATGGTAACTTGAGGTAATCCCCCTACAGGAGTCTTGGACTTACCTATATTTGTACCCACTCAGACAGAGGTTCCGTTGAAAATTTGATAAACCAATCCTCAAAACCTCACATAAAATAGCACTAGGTGCAACCGGGCACATCCACAAACACTTCTATAGTCACAACATCAAACATCACACCCAATTTCCATAACCAAATTAACCAATCCCCAAGAACTATGCCGAAATCATAACACAATTCAATTCAAGACCAATTTCACACCAATTATAGCTCTAATGATATGTAAAGATACAAATAAATAAAACCCAGACAATAATTTATCCAATTTCAAGCAATGTAAGTTTCAAAACTAAAAATCCACAAATTATAAACCCTAGCACATAAAAATCCCAAATATATGCCCTAGATTATGTAGAAAGGATTTTGCATTCAAGATTGTGAGGAAGACAATGAAAAACAAGATTGGTTATGTGAGGACTTACCAATTTCGTGTTTAAGAGACTTGAGAGGAAGAGGAAAGTATTTTGGGTTTGTTTGAGTGAATGGAAGAATCACTTCTCGTCGAGAAGGTTTAAATTTATGCACCTAACATGGTTGCTGGTCGAGCAGTGCCAACTTGCGTATACACACCAGCGCAAAGCGAGACCAGCGTAGAACGTTGTCGTTTCACTAAGTGGCTAACTCCAGCTTTTGATTGTGCACTAGTGGACCAACGTCACACCAACACATTCCACCAGCGAAGCTCTCCAGGTGATTGGCACTGGTCGTGCGCACTTCGTGAGCTGGTCGAGTGGCCCCAAGCTTGTCATCTTCTTCATTTGGTCTTCTAGTGACCAAATTTGCCCCCTTAGAAACTCCCCGATCAAAAATTTTCTCTGCACACTTATGAAACTCAACAAAACAAACCATTGCATGGGTTATTAAAATTCTAACCTTTTTTTAATATATATATATATATATATATATATATATATATGTTGATTTCTTCTAGTACCCCCAAACCTAAATTATGTAATGTCCATATTGCATCCAAACTTTTCAAAAACAAGATCATAGTGCATAATTCATGTTTGTAGAGGGAAAACTCAACTTTGCAATAATTAAACACTTAAAATTAAAAACTAAATTTATGAAAGCAAAATAACCTAACTACTATTTACAATACGGTACCTCCTTTTTGATGATTTCTCAAGCGGGTTCCATGAGAAGAATCGTCTCCTTCGACTCTTCCAATGTGTTCTCCCAATAAAGCTTTAGTCTTTGCCCATTTGCTTTGAACCTCTCCTTTGCTCCATTTTCAATTTCCATGGTTCCGTACGGGAATACTTGAGTGATGGTATAGAGACCTGTCCACCAACTTTTGAGCTTTCCGGGAAATAAACAGAGTCTTAAGTTGAAAAGGAGAACTTGATTCCCCACTTGAATGCTCTTCTCCATAATCCTTCTATCATGCCATTTCTTGGCCTTCTCCTTGTATATTCAGGCATTCTCATACACCCCAAGCCGAATCTCATCAAGTTCTTTGAGTTGGAGCAATCTCTTTTCTCCTACCGCTTGCGTATCAAAATTCAACTTTTTAATTGCCCAATAAGTTCATCCGGAAGGTGGCATGCCTTACCGTAGATGAGCTTATATGGAGACATTTCTAATGGGGTTTTGAATGTTGTCCTATACGCCCAAAGAGCGTCATCAAGTTTCTTAGCTCAACCTTTTGGCCAATTGCCCACCGTTTTCTCTAAAATGCTCTTAATTTTCCGATTTGACACCTCCGCTTGACCATTTGCTTGTGGATGGTAAGGGATAGTGATTCGATGATTTACACCATACTTCTTCAATAAAGCTTCAAACAACTTGTTACAAAAATGAGAGCCTCCATCACTAATGATCGCTCTTGGAGTACCAAATCTTGTGAAGATGTTCGTTTTTAGGAATTTGGCGACAACATTGGCATCATTCTTTAGTGTGGCTATAGGTTCCACCCACTTCAACACGTAGTCAACCGCCACTAAAATATATTGGTTACCATAAGAGCTTGGAAACGGTCCTATGAAATCAACACCCCATACATCAAACAATTCCACTTCAAGCATTACATTGAGTGGCATCTCATCCTTCTTGCTCATATTTTCGGTCATTTGGCACCGGTCACATGTTTCCATAAAACTCCTTGAATCTCGAAATAATGTAGGCCAATAGAATCTCGATTGGAGGACCTTTCTTATGGTTCTAATTGCTCCAAAGTGACCCCCACACTCCTTAGAGTCGCAATGCATGAGGATATCAGTCATCTCTTCCTCGGGTACACATCTTCTAATGAGTCCATCATTACAAACCCGGAAAATGAGTGGCTCATCCAATAAGTATGACTTTGTATAGGAAAGGAACTTCCTCTTTTGGTGTAAACTCATTTCCACCAGCATGATCTCACTTGCTAGATAATTCACGAAATCGGTAAACCAATGAGTCATTAATTATTGGACCACTAGTAAATGCTCATCCAGGAAGTGCTCATTGATGGGGTTTGAGGTTTCTATTTCTTCTTCCTTCTCTAGTCTGGAAAGGTGATCCGCCACCAAATTCTCTGATCCTCTTTTATCGCCGATCTCCAAATCAAACTCTTGAAGCAAGAACACCTACCTTAGTATATGTGGCTTGGAGTCTTTCTTTCCCATTAAATATTTGATTATCGCATGGTCGGTGTACACAATCACTTTAAGCCCACTAGATAAGATCGGAATTTGTCAAAGGCAAACACAATGGCCAAAAACTCTTTTTCCTTGGTGGCATAGTTCACTTGAGCCTCATTAAGGGTTTGGCTTGTATAGTAAATTACATGAAGCTTCTTATCCTTTCTTTGCCCCAAAACGGCTCCCACCGCATGAACACTTGCATCACACATGAGCTCAAATGGAAAGGCTCAATCAGGGGCCGACATGATAGGGGTGGATGTGAGCTCCTTCTTCAACTTCTCAAATGTGAGGAGACACTCTTCATCAAAATCAAAGGGGGTGCCTTTCACTAACAAGATGCAAATGGGCTTTGTGATTTTTGAGAAATCCTTGATGAAGCCTCTATAGAACCTGACATGTCCAGGAAAGTTTCTAATTCCCTTGGTTGAGGTGGGAGGAGGTAGCTTCTCAATGACTTCTATTTTGGCTCTATCTACTTCAATCCCCTTAGATGAGATCCGATGGCCTAACACAATGCCCTCTTTAACCATGAAGTGGCATTTCTCCCAATTTAGTACCAAATTGCTTTCTTCAAACCGTTGCAAAACTAGTCCCAAAGTCTTCAAACAATTATCAAAGGAGGATCCGAAAATCAAGAAGTCGTCCATGAACACTTCTATAAACCTCTCTACCATTTCTGAGAAAATTGCCATCATGCACCGTTGGAATGTGGCCAGTGCATTGCATAACCCAAATGACATTCTTTTATATGCAAATGTGCCATAGAGATAAGTAAAAGTGGTATTCTCTTGGTCTTCAGGAGCAATAGGGATTTGGTTGTAACCGGAATACCCATCATAGAAACAATAGTAGTCATGACCGACCAACCTCTCCAACATTTGATCTATGAACGAGAGTGAGAAATGGTCATTCTGAGTGGCGTTGTTCAATTTTCGATAGTCTATACATACTCTCCACCCGGTGACGGTTCTTTGATGGATCAATTCACTGTTTTCATTTAGAACCACCGTTATTCCTCCATTCTTTGGGACTACTTGCACCGGACTAACCCATTTACTATCCAAAATTGTATAGATAATACATGCATCTAGTAGTTTCAAAACCTCCGCTCTAACTACTTCTTGCATGTTAGGATTTAGCCATCTTTGATGCTTCATCGAGGGCTTGTGATCTTCTTCCATTAATATTTTATGCATGCACAAAGTCGGACTAATACCTCTTATATCCGAGATGGACCACCCAATTGCCCTCTTGTGATCTCTTAAAACTCTTAGCAACTTCTCTTCTTCAAGTCTTGTCCAAGAATTTGAAATGATAACTGGAAGTGATGGTGATTCCCCTAAAAAGGCATACCTCAAGTGAGAGGGTAGTTGCTTCAACTCTAGTTAAGGCAGTTTCTTAATAGATGGGGGTAGCTTTGGCTTCCCAACTCTGAGTTCTTTAAAATGGTTTCTATTTCTCAAACTCTTCAAGGGTAGAGAGCTCAAGTGCAAAGCACACTCCGCTATGTCCGCATCCGCATCATCTTCACTTGCATCATGCAAAATGCAAGCCTCTAGAGGCTCTTTAGGACTCTCTTTTTACAAATACTCTCGTATCATGGGATCCACCACTTCAATTCTTGAACAACTCTCGGCCTCTCTAGGCATTTTCATGGCTTTCCTCAAGTCAAATTCAACCTTGTCTTCCCCAACCCGTAAAGTCATTTTATCATCCTTCAAATCATTCAAAGCACCAGTCGTTTTTAAAAATGGTCTTTCCAAAAGCAATTAAATCTCAACATCTTCCTCCAATTCAAGGATAACAAAGTCTACGGGGAAATACAAATTCTCCACTTTCACTAGCACATCCTCTAAGACCCCTCTTGGGTATTTGAGTGATCAATCCGCCAATTATAGTGTCATGTATGTTGGTTTTACCTCTCCAACATTCAACTTTTCAAACACCAAAAAGGGCATCAAATTGATACTTGCTCCAGAGTCGATCAATGCCTTCCCTAACTCCGATGTGCCAATAGTGCATGGAATGGTGAACTTCTTGGGATCTTGCAATTTTAAAGGCAACTTATTTTTTAGTATTGCACTACACTCTTCATTTAGAGGAACCATTTCAAAATCCTCCAATTTATTCTTGTTTACCAAGAGCTCCTTCAAAAATTTGGTATACTTGGGCATTTGCGCCAAGGTTTCGGTGAATGGGATATTGATATGAAGCTTCTTGAAAATCTCCAAGAATTGGTAAAATGTTGAGCATCTTTATGCTTTCTTAATCGTTGAGGGTCGGGAATGAGAGGTATATATGCCTTCACTTGTGGTGGTGGAGGTAAATCTTGAGTAGTATTTGGGAGCATATTAACTTGGTTCTCTTCCACCGATGGGCCTTCAAACATCTCATCGTTTTCAACCACAACTTCATTTCCTTTCCTAAAGTCTTTAGGAAGCTCAACTTTCTTACCATTTCTCAAAGTGATTGTCTTGCATTGTTCCTTAGGATTGATCACCGTGTCACTTGACAAGGTTCCTTGTTGGCGAACTTGAGATTCTCTAGCAAATTGACCAATTTGTACTACAAGATTTCGGATTGCGGCTTGTGAATGTTGTGCAATTTGATCAACTTTGGTATCGAGTTTCTTCAATGACAAGTCTTGGGTCTCCATCCGATTATCAAGCTTAACCATGTACTCATACAACAAGTCTTCAATTGTCGGCTTTCTCCCGGTTAGATGTTGGTGGGGTTGTTGGTTTGGAAGGGCTTGTTGTGGTAAGATGAATCTGGGTGGCTTGAAAGTTGGTTAGTGTTGTTGGGGTTGTAGGTTGTCTTTCCATGAGAAGTTATGGTGATTTCTCCACCCAAGATTGTAGGTGTTGGAGTAAGAGTTATTATTTGGGTTAGGGTTTTGGTTGTTGGAGTTGTGGTAGGGAAATTTTTTGTTGTAGTTCATAAAGGAGACTTGTTCCATGGAACTGGTTGTAAATGGGTTTTCCGCTTGGCAATCTACACTTGTATGAGGCCCCGAACACCAATCACAATTCACCATATTCACTTGGATTGCACTAGAGTTTGTCAACTTGCTAACTGTATTGGATAAATCCTCTATTTGAGCTTGTATTGCGGTCATTTGATCGACTGCCACCATGCCGAGTGCATTCCTTGGCACCTTTCGGTCATCATTTCCTTAATGGCTATTTGTAACCGACATTTCTTCAATTAAATCATAGGCTGCATCCATTGACTTTTTCATCAAAGAACCACCCACCGAAGCATCCATAAATTGGCGAGTGGTTAAGTTCATACCCCAGTAGAGTTTCTCTACAATTGACCATTTCAGCCTCCCATGACATGGACATTTCCTCAACAACTCCTTGTATCTCTCCCAAGCTTCATACAAGGATTTCGATTCAAATTGGGAGAATTCATGGATTTCATTCATCAACTGTGCCGCCTTTTCGGGAGGGAAGTACTTGTTTAGGAATGCTTGGGCCAACTCATCCCAAGTAGTGATAGATCCTAGTGCCAATGAGTCATACCAAGCCTTAGCTCGATCCTTTAATGAGAAGGGGAAAATCCTCAACCGAATCGCATTTTCTGTAGCCCCATTGATTTTAAATATCAAGCAAATATAGTCGAAATTCCTCAAATGCCTATTTGGGTCTTCACTTGGTAAACCACCAAATTGTCCCATCATTGTCAACATTTGAAAGACATGGGATTTGATCTCAAAGTTGTTTGTGGCTATTGTCGGGAGTTGAATTGGCGACATGTTTGGATCTACTTTTGGCATCATATAATCTCTCATGGCCTTGTAATCTTCTCCGTTTTGCTCATTTTGCCCCCTCCTTGGGCTGTAGCTAGTATGGGATCTTGATCCCCAAATCCTCCTTCCATGACTAGTCTTCGAATCCTTCTATTTCTTCGGGTCATTCCCTCAATATCCGGATCGAACCTCAAATCATGTAAATTGTTGCTCCTTGTACTATGATGCATACAAGAGCAACCGCCTATAATCACAAGAAAATGAACACAAAGTAAATGGTCTAAATTAGAAATGAATCAACTAGTAGTGATATCAATAAACTGCTCAATCCCCGGCAGTGGCGCTAAAAATGTATCACTCCTAAATGAGCACCCGCAATAGTATGGAGTCGTGGGAGTAGCACAATGATAAATAAGATTTGGTTCAACGAGGATTGATGAATTGATTACCACAACTGATTGATTAAACTACTATTTAGACAAGCAAATATTTGATGATTAAATTAGACTACTAACACTAATTAAATATAAACTACTCCTAGAATACAACTAATAAAAAATAAAATCAATAAGATATAATATACGTATCCTATTTCAAGATAAAGTACTAGTAAAATGTAATTGTCTATCAGATAATGGAAATATTTTAATAAAATATTATTTTAAAAAACAATATCAATAGTTATATTTAAATATTTTACAAAAAAAATATTTAATTAGACAGTATGCAAACATATCAATAGCTTATATATAAATAGTATGTAAAAGATATCAAATATAAAGTTATTGTAAAATGGTAAGAGTAACCTTTACTATCAATCATCCAGGTCACAGGTTGAGTGTTAGTAAAGTTTGGCCGATGGAGTGATGTAGACATGGCGACGGTTCGGTTCGAACCGTTGAACCGAATCGGAACCGACACGAAAAAAACCGTAACTGAATTGGGGTTTTCGGTTTCGAATCGGAACCGCTACAATGTACGGTTTCGGTTCCAATTCTACCAAAACGAAGTTTTTTTTTTAACATTGGGTTGAAGTCTGAAGGACCGTTGGAGGCCCAACGGATTGTTGACGTCAGTAGACCGTTGGGCCTCCAACGTTCAGATTTTTTTTTTTGTTTTCTATAAATACCCCCTCCTACCTTCATTTCTCCCCACTCCAATTTCCTCCAAATTCTTTCTATTTCTCATTTCTCTCTCAAGTCTTAATTCTCTAACTCTCCAAGGTTTCAATTCTCTCTCGATAACTAAGTTCCCAATTTATTTTATTTGTATTTAATTTGCAATTACTAAGTTTTCAATTTCATTTATTTGCAATTTATTTTATTTCAAATTTATTTTATTTGTCATTAAGCTTCCAATTTAATTTTAAATTACTATCTACTAAGTTTTCAATTTCATTTATTTAAAATTTATTTTATTTGCAATAACTAACTACTAATTTTCCAAATTACAATTATTTATCAAATTTATTTCCAACCATTTATTTTCATCAAATTTTTAACATTTTTTGTTTAAAGAATTTTACAATTCAACTTTTAAAATGGCAAGTGGAAGTGGAAGTCGTGATGGCCCTAAGCATTCAATTTCGATGAAAGATAAGGGTTGTATGACCGATAATCTCGGTTATGATAATAGTGTCTATCATGAGTATCTGCAACTCCAAGTCTATGCTGAAGACTTAGGCCTAAACTAATCTCATCCCCCTTTAATAATTTCTGAACTCGATCCCGATCGACCCGATTCTATCCCCAATTTCATAAGCCAATCAGAAAATATGCCTGAAGAACAACCAACAGATTTTGAATTTCATCCATATTCGTAAGAGAGTGTATCGAAGAAGGTCAAATCCGATCTCTTCGTACTCCATATGAAGAAAGTTAAGCAAGACGATGGAACCATTAAAGTGGTTTGCAATTACTGTAAAAGAGTATTTAAGTGGAACAAATTTGGAGGATATGACATATAACAGAAGCATATAACGAACAATCATCCAGAAGCAGAGGCCTTATCGAGTTCACAACCCCATATTGCCAGGTACGCTACCCCTAACCACCAATTATTTAAATATAGTGATGAAAACAATAGAGAAGAATTAACTAGAATGATTGCAACAGAACACTTGCCATTTAGTTTTGGTGAAAAGGTTGGTTTAATTAATTATTGTAAACGAGCATTAAATCCCATTGTATGTCGTGTTCCAAGAGCTACGCTCACATAAACACTTGAAAAAATTTACGACAAAGAAATACGAAAGTTGAAAATATATTTTGAAAAATTTAATGGTCGTGTTTCCGTATGTGCCGACATATGGAGTGACCATTGGAGAATGCATTCATATTTGGGTGTCACTTGTCATTATATGGATAATGCATGGACTCTCCAAAAAAAAATTCTTGTATTTAGAGTTTTTGATGAGAAACACACAGCTGCTAATATTTTAATACATCTTAGAATTATTTTTACAAAGTATAATGTTGAAAACAAAATTTTCGCAATTGGTTTTGATAATGTTTCTAACTATACTGATGTTGTTCCTGCTTTAATTGAGTTAGGCAAACCTTATCTTGGTGGTAAAAAATTTCATCAACGATGTGCATGCCATGTGTTAAATTTATGAGTTCAAAAAGCATTAGAAACTCTTCAACAGTTTATTCAACCTGTTAAAGATGCCCTCTATTATTTGTGGAGAAATCCTTCTGCAATGAAAGCATGGGTAACATATTGTAAACAAAATGGTAGATGTATAGTTAGATTTCCTCGTGATGTTCCAGCACGTTGGAATTATACATATAAATTGCTTGCAATAAGTTATGATTATAGAGATTTATTAGTTACTTTTATTCAATATAATGTTAGTCACATTAATCTTTATCAAAGTCATTGGGATGTTTGTAACAATGTTTGTTGTTTATTAAAAGTCTTTCATACTATTACTAACAATTTATCTGGTGTTTATTATCCTACAACTAATTTATTTATTATTGAGAGTCTTAATATTGTTGGTGCCTTAGCTCATTGTGAAACCGTTACTGCTATGAAGGCTAAATGGATAGAGTAATATAAGGAGTTTCCAAATATTTATTTGATTGCCATGTGTTTTGATCAACGTTGTAGATTAGAAAGTTAGTCTGATTATCAATCTGCTTATTATGAACAAATTTTAAAAATAGAGTATGATGTTGATAAGTGTTGTGATAGATTTAATGCATTATTGTTTGAGTTATATAATAAATATCTTAGAGTTTTTGGTCCATCATTGAACATAGATGTTCCACAAACTCAAAATGTATCTCAGTCTTCATAATCCTCTGGATTTATGAGTTTGGATATAATCTATTATCCAAAAAAATCAAAAAATCAAAAAATTACTAGGTTCTTCTTCATCAAGCTCCAACACGTATTTCGAGCTTAAATCTTATTTAGGTACCTCTTTTGAGTTTATTGAAGACACTCAAGATAAAAAAAAATTGATATCCTACACTGGTGGAATGAGCATGAAAAGTACTTTTCAATCTTGACTATGATAGCCAAACAAATTATTTCAACTCCAGTTTCTACGGTGGCGGTGGAACAACAGTTCAGCACCAGTGGAAATATTTTGGACTCCAGACGTTCGCTTTTAAGTCCAAAATCAATTCAGATACAAGATTGTGTAGATGATTGGACGAAGGCAAAATATAGATAACAAGAAATTGATCAGGAGGAACCCTACGATTTCTTCAAAGATGACCAACCTGACGCTGAAAGTGGAACAGATGATCAGAATAACGTTTAGTCCATGCTCCACATCATCACCCAACTTGAAATAAAAGGTAAAAGAACTATGTGGCATTTGATTCCTCTAAAGTCTAAACCCTAAGAGGATACATAGGCAACTTAATTGTGGTAAAAAATTAAGTGCAAGGCCAAATTTTCATTTTTTTAGTTATATTTAAATTTTTTAATTTGTTATTTATTTTAGTTTTAAAAAAATTAAACATGCATTTACAATTTTACATTTACATATGTAAAATTTTTTAGTGAACGAAAAATGAAAAAAAAAACAGACCGTCTGAATCGGAACCTGAACCGTCGATTCTGAAATCAGAATTGGCCTGTAACGGTTCTGATTCCGGTTCAAGTTCAGGTTCAGGTTCCTCCAGAACCAGAACCGTCGATTCCAAACTGGAACAGGAACCGGTGACATGTCTAGAGTGATGTGGCACCGTCAAGTTGATGGCGCATACTTATTTTTTTATCATTGAACTTTTTTTGACAACCCTAACCGTAAAAAATGGTAGTATTTGTGATAGCTCATCGGTAAATAGTTATTTACGACGAGCGTATTTGTGACAGTCTCGATGGCATTTTTCTTTCAAAAAAGCATATTTTGTCGGGAAATCATTTTTTTCGACAACATTTAATTGTCCAAAAAGACCATTTTTTTGAAGTGATCCTAAGATACCTACAGGGTACAATAAAGAAGTTTCTAACATTCAGAAGAGATATGCTATGTCTAGAAGGTTATGTGGATTCCGATATTACTGGAGAGAGGGATCACATGAGGAGCACCACATGATATGCGTTCACTATGATGAGTACCACTATTAGTTGGGTTTCTCAACTGAGGAAGACAACGATTTTTACAATTGAAGCAAAGTATGTAACTATGACAGAAGCTAGCAAGGAGCTGATATGGTTGCAAGGGATGTTAGCAAAGTTGGTATTCAAATAGGTGATGAATGTATTGCATAGTGACAGTTAGAGTGCAATATACATTTGGCCAAGAATTTAGCGTTCCATTATAGGACCAAGTATATAGACTCCCACTACCATTTCATCCGGTCATTAATCGAGGATAAGGTGTAAATTCTTTTGAAGATCGTAGGGAGCGAGAATTCGACTGACATGTTAACCAAGCCAGTCACTACAGAGAAACTAGAGATGTTCACAACTTTAGTGGGTCTTCAAGGTTGAAGACAGAGAGGATGAGTGCACCGTAACTATCCACTAGCCATTGAGGAAGAATGAATAAGTCTATTCGAGTTTCAATATTCAAGTGGAAGATTGTTAAGATGTGAAGCCTGGGAACAAACTAAGGTTCATAATCAGGAAGGAACCACGACCAAGGCAATGAGGTACAAACTGTGGCACACGCAGCAGTTAATTCTAGAGAGTTAAGCGCGGTGTAGACCGCGACTAAAGTAAAGACACATACACATACCACGATTTTCTGAGCTATAGATTCCAGAGGTTTTATCCCAGTCCAAGACTCCGGCTGCAAACCGCAGTGACGATATGTTTAGTGCTTGTGGGGTTTTCTTGTGCAGTAAGAAACCTGTTCCTTAAGGGTTTTGGCTTACCTTATTACTCCCATATAAATACTGCTGTTTCTGAGTGTGAGAAATTGCTGGAGAGAGAGAGTGCAACTTGTAGAGAGACTGAAAGAGAGAAACAGAGTTGGTAATCAAACTCTGATAGTGGATCGAGTGCATGTACACTCCGTAGACGTAGGATTTTGCTGAATAACACAAAGTTATCGTTGTTGTTTTTCTTTTTCTTCTTATTTCTTTCATAATTTACGTGTGTGATTTATATTTACATGTGTTTGATTTTTTATAACATTTATGACTTAAATGAGTTGCATCGGAGCAATATCTAAACGATAAATAGGTAGAGAAGTGCATCGTCATAGGCTACAATCAATTAACGAAAGGTTATAAACTTCATAATCCAGTGACCGAAAAGGTGATTATCAGCAGGGACGTTACCTTCAATGAGCAAGGATGTTGGGACTAGTCTTGCAGCAAAGGGAGCTCCTCTAATATTGATGTTGACCTGGATGAGATTGATGGTCATCCTAGAGATGATCCGTTTCCGACCCTAGTGGCTCCGCCATCCTCGGTGAACCCACATCTAGTAAAATCTTCTCGTCATCCACAACGTGAACTAGTGTTGCCAGCTCATTTACAGGATTGTGTTATCAGGAGTGACGATGATCCAATAGATGAAGAGTTGGTGGACTTTATGCAATTTACATATTGTGATCCTATCATATATGGAGATGCTGCTTGTAAATATTGTTGGTTGAAAGCAATGAAGAAGAAGATTCGTGCGATTGTGAAGAATAACATATGGGAGCTTATTGATTTGCCAGGTGGAAAGTAGCCCATTGGTGTTAAGTGGGTTTACAAGACAAAATACAAGCCAAATGGTGAGGTGGAACACTATAAAGCGCGTTTGGTTGCGGAAGGTTACAAGCAAAAGCCAGGGATTGATTATTTCGAGGTTTTTGCTCTTGTTGCTTGACTTCACACTGTTCGCTTTATTGTGTCTATTGTTGCACATAATCACTGGAGAATCTTCCAGATGGATGTGAACTCCACATTTTTGAATGGGGAGATAAAGAAAGAAGTCTACATACAGCAACCTACGGGGTATGTAAAGAAGGGGCAAGAAAATATGGTCTACAAGCTGAAAAAGGCCTTATATGGGTTTAAACAGACACCCAGGCAAGGTATACATGCATTGACATATATGTTTATCTAGCATGAGTTTTAGAGATGTCTTTATGAACACACTTTGTATATTAAATCCAACTCCCAGAGAGATTTTCTTATTGTGTGCCTATATGTTGATGATTTGATCATTACCGGCAATAACCCTAAGATAATTGTAGAAATCAAGAGTGCAATGATCAATCATTTCATGGTAACAAATTTGGGGTTGATATCCTATTTCCTTGGAATTGAGGTGACTCAGACAGATGATGACATCTTTGTGTGTCAGAAGAAGTATGCTGGTGATGTGCTGAAAAAGTTCAAGATGGAGGGATGTAAGTCGATTTTGACTCTAGTTGAAGAAAGGATGAAGTTAGAGAATGATGGGTCTGATGAGTTAGTTGATGCTATCATCTTTTGAACGTTAGTGGGAAGTTTGAGATATTTAACTTCTACTAGGCCTGATACTTCTTATAGAGTTGGGCTTCTTAGTAGGTTCACAGATTCTCCGAGGAAATCTCACTTGCAAACTGGCAAGCATATCTTGCAATATGTGAAAGGTACACTAGGTGATGGTATCTTTTACTCTTTTGTTAACAAAATCGGGTTTCTTGGATATACAGATAGTGACTGGGCAGGTGAAATGGAGAATAGGAAAATCACCTCCATATTTGCATTCAATCTTGGTTTTGGAGTATTTTCTTGGTCTTTGAAGAAGCAATAGGTGGCTGCTCTATCAACAATAGAAGCTTAGTACATTGTAGCTGCCGGTGGTGCTACACAAGCTGTGTGGCAGCATCGTATGCTTTTTGTGTTGAAGCATCAACAGGATACTCCCACGGTGACCTATGGTGACAACAAATCCACCATTTCTCTAACCAAGAATCCAGTCTACCATGGTAAAGGTAAGTACATTGATATCAAGTTTCAATTTATATGGGACACGGTGAAAGGCAGGGAGATCGTGATAGAGTACTGCGAGGAGTAAGTTACAGACATCTTCACGAAGCCGCTCAAAGTTGACACTTTTTAGATGCTTACGAAGTCATTGGACATGATGAGCTATGAAGGACTTGGTTTAAGGGGAGCTATGTAGGATTGAACCAAGTATTATATTTTATTTATCAGTTTAGATATTAGACTTGATTTATTCTTCACATAATTCATATTTATCATTTGTTAGGGTTATCAGATAGTTAGGATTATCTTTGTTTTATTTTTATTGTTATTATCAGTTAGAGATTCGATGTTATCATGTAACCTTATCCCAGCTACTATAAATAGTTGACTCGTTCATTGTTATTCATCAATTCAAAAAACATTTATCAGTTCAGTGATCTCGTTTGTCTTCTGAAGATTTTAGTGGTGCTGGTGTTGGTAGTCCACTCACGGCGACACGTGAGACCATTTTTGGGGGCACATGGGTTGCGTGGAGGTGTGTCCGGGGGCACTGACTGTTGCTTTGAACTCCTGAATCCTCAACTCCTGGATCCGCCTACCACCCTGGATTCTCAACTCTTGAATTCTACCCTACTGCCCTCCAAGCCTCGAATCACGAGCTCTGATACCAAATGTAAAATCTCACACACACAAAAGAGATTACTGAATAAATGTTTAATGAATTGATGAATAACAATGAACTGATGTCAACTATTTATAGTAGTTAGGATGAGGAAACATGATAATATCAAATCTCTAATTGATAATAACAATAAAAATAAATCAATGATAATCCTAACTATCTGATAATCCTAACAAATGATATATAAGAATTATCTGAAGGATAAATCCAGCCTAATACCATAACCGATAAATAAAAGATAATATTTGGTTTAATCCTACAATTTTGTGAAACCAAACCCGAGATAAATCTAATAATTCCAAAATAAATTACAATCATAAAAACAACCGGAAAAGTGCCAAAAATGAACAAAATCAGGCAAAGCAAATAGAGTTAGAACTGGTTGAGCCAAAATGTTTCGTTTTTGGCTGCTAAAAGAACAACAGAAACAAACTTGACATATCTGTAACAAACTTCACTCATTACCATACCAGCTACCAAGCGACCCAACAAACTACATATTCCTGCATCAACATGGTAGATTTCAGTAATCGGACGTATGACAAATAACCTGCGAAATCTCTTTCAGAAAATTTGCTTTAATTTGTTGAGACTACTTTTTCCTCTGGATTCCTAATTTTATAACAAATAACCAAATAAGGAAAACCTTTCAATTTAGATTTCTTTTATCAGATGAAAATCCCCTTCAACATTAACAACTCGATAACACATTTTGTTAAATCTCTTCAAACAAAATTATATATATATATATATATATATATATAAAATGTCCTAATTAAGCTATTCTCCAAATTCAGTTCTCTTTATTTTGTTATAATTTCATAAAAGTAATCATAATAGATAGAAGTTGTATATTTACATGTGGAAAAACAGTTGAGAAATCCAAAGAAAAAGGAAGGTCCCTATTTTTCCTCTTTAGCAGCTGAAAAAAAAAAATCCACTCCACCGTTGCTCTCTTCTCTATAAACCCTAGCCATTTTTCAATCTCCAAATTAACAAAACAATCACAGATGGCTCGTTTAAGCACCTGCATCTTCATACTCCTCAACTGCATTTCACTCGTCTCAGGCTTCGCTGCCGTAATTATCTCCGCCCACATCCAGTTTCGCGGTGGTACCGACTGCCAAAGAGCCCTGCAAACCCCTCTACTCGTGACAGGTCTCTTCTTGACCTTCATGTCGACATTAGGGTTGACGGGTTCATGCTGTAAATCCAATCGGGTGCTTTGGATTTACCTGTCAGTGTTGTTCTTTCTAATTATAGGGTTGATAATTTTCACCATATTTGCATTCATCGTCACCACCGACTTGTCCGGAGGACGTGCTTACCCCAACAGGCTTCAAGATTATTCGAATTGGTTGAAAAATAATTTCGTTACAGGCAAAAATTGGGAAGATATTAAGAGTTGTTTGATAGATGCCAAGGTCTGCAACAATCTTGATAATGCAGATATCACACATTGGTCTCTTATACAGGTATGTCTTGCAACTCTACAAATTCTCCGATCAGGAATTGTTGCGGAATATAAAATTAAATTTTGAATTTAAAATGGTTCAAATCCTAGTTTTAATTTCTCCTTTTTCAATCATTTTTTATTTGATTCTCAATTAAGAGGTGGAGGTACTTGGAGACTAGCCTGGGCTTCAACCCAGACTGGGTCTTCTAAAAGAAAGTAGAGTAAATGAGAAATTAAAGAGGCATGCATTTTCAAAAAGAATTAAAACAAAAAACAAAAAATAAAAAACAATTACAAAATTGCTTTTATTTGATAATTCAAAAAAATTATCTATTCTTTGATACGATCAAGATAAATTAACTAAATAGAATTATTACAGTAACGTACTCACGCAATTTATTATTATAATTGTTGTTGATATTCAATCACATCATATTCTCCTTTTTTTCCTTTTCCATCTCCATTCATTTTGCAATATTTTGTTTAATTCTGTTACCATTTTTTTTCCCCTTTTGTTTGTTCTATTTCAAAGTAAAAAAAAAAAAAAAAAAAAATTTCAATCTTTTTTAACAAGTTTTAAAGGGTTATGCTCATTATGTCTAATACTTTCAGATATAACTAGTAGCATACTTATTAAGTAATAATAAAATTTTACTATATTATGGAAGTATACTTTAAAAATATATATTAAAATTAATTTAGTCCACAAGATATTAAATCTTGGCTTCGCTCCTCCTTCGCGAATAATTTGTTTTGTTGATATTTTCCAGTCGGGGTGCTGTAAGCCACCGAAGTTTTGTGTGTTGGAGAAGAGTAACACAACGTCGGGGAGAGCGGGTGGAGGAGGAGCGGCAGCTGGTGAGCACAGCGACTGCTTAACGTGGAGCGACAAACCAGAGAAGCTTTGCTTTGAGTGCAAGTCATGTAAAGGAGGGGTTCTGGCGAGCATTAAGAGGCAGTGGAGAGTAATGGCTCTGCTCAACCTGGCTGTCATCGCTGTCGTACTCATCATCTTCATTGTTGGTTGCTGTGTCAGGAGGAACAATCGATCCGATCGTTATGTCAGATATAGTGCCTACTCTAATTGGCCCAATAATTAGCACCAAACCGCTTTTTTTTAGTGTTGAATTTTTTTAATGGTCACTTAAATTTTTTACTTGAATTAAGAATTTCTTTGTCCTTCTTTGAGAAAACATTAGGAATTCATATTCTAGTGAATTTTTGTGTAAGATAATATTCTATATTGGGATCTAATTAGTTAAGTAATTTTAGATAGATTTCACTGTAAAATGATCATGTATATTATAAAACAGATACTAACGTACTCTTAATTTAAGAATCCACCATTGATTATATATATATACATATTGAAGTATAATTAAAATTTTGATTTGCAGTCTTAAAGATAATATTTTATATCTTCCACATAGTCTGACGACTAACAATATATATGCGTATATATTATTAACTAATAGTTAATAAATTGAATTTAGAAAAATATGAGGAGAGAGAGATACTCCCAAGAGTATGGTAGGACTGGGGGTGGCGAGATCATGGAGTAAGAAGAATTCATGTGACAAGGAAGGATTATAGAGCGAACTTGATTTCGACATTCATTGACAACATAAATCCGGTGGTGGATGAGGCTTGTTTATGGGGTGTTTTCAAAGTTTTTTGGAAGGGTGAGGGACATCTTTCTTTCTGCGAAAACCAAGACTAGGAAGATTAGTTTTGCTTTTATCAGGTTTGATACATGGGAGTAAGCAAGTAAAGTGGCTGTCAAGGCAGAAGGTACGCACTTGTATGGATGGCCAATAACAGCGAAAGTAGCGGACTATGATTGGAACAATAGAAGGTCCTCGATGGAGACGAAGACAGGGGACAAGAGAGGCATTTTAGGACACCAGAGTAGTGATGGAGTAAATTATTCAGGTCGAGATTACTCCGATCATTCACGTTCCTTCGCAGAGGTGGTAAAAGGTTTTCGGCCCACAAACAAGAATCTGGAGGGGGACAGGAAGGATAGATCCATTTTGATGTCATGGACAAGGCTGCCAGACAATGAGGATTGGGTGTCTAGAAGTGTCGTGGGAGTTCTGAAGGATTTTTCATCTGTTAGCAATATTAGTAGAAGACTTATGAACAGAGGGCTCTCCTTTTCGGCAGCTTATTTGGGGCGACAAGAACATACTATGGAGCTTTGACACAAAGAAAGAGACGGCAGGTTTCCTCAAGAACAGGTCCTTATGAGAAGCGTGTTTTTCTTCCATGTCCAGATGGTCAGTCTCGTGGACAACAAAAAGAAAGTTGGTTTGGGTGACAATCCATGGTGTTCCAATAAGCATTTGGGGAGAAGATTTCTTTTCGAAGTTTGGAAACCAGATGGGAACAACAGTTTACATTGAAGAAGATACCTGCAAAAAGAAGAGGCTTGATAGGGGGAAGATGTTAATACTGGTTCCTCAGGACTGGAATGAAGAAGCCAATATACATATTTCTTTAGAGGGGAAGATTTTCTCAGTACAGACAGTGATTGATCATGATCCAGTATCTTTTAGATGGCTAGAACAATTTCTGGGTTTAACAGTGTTCAAGTCCAACCCTTCATTGGCTGCGTCACCGGAGAGGGAGGCCCGGCCAAATTCAAATGATAAGTTGGGGGGAAGGATGCTTTTGACAACTGAGGTAGACAGGTGCCTGACTAATGGAAGTCAATTCAGGTCACAAAGTACCTTTCACAATGACCGCAATCATAGAAGAGGTAAGGAGGAGTTAGGAAAAGTTTCGGATGTCAGGTGTTCCACTCCTCAACAGAACAGAAATCGAGATGAAAAAGTGGGTGGAAGCAAGGCTATGGGTTCGACACTCAAAATTCAAAAATTTGCCTACTTACTATGAAAATGCTAAGTTTTCAATAGGCAAGAAAAAAGGAACTATGGCCGATACATCTAGTGAGGACTCAACCAGTTTTTCATCTTCAGGAATAGAAGGGAACGTTATATGAGAATTGGAATTGTAATAAAAATGAGAATTGGAATGAAATGGAAAGGAATGAAAAACTGATTTCTTTGTTTGGTTGAGACTTTAGAATCAATATCTGAATCAGTAATATTTTGTTTGGTTAACAACTGAATGAAATGGAATCAACTGTATTTTGATCAAAATACCCCTAATTACAAAATATTTATAATAACATTATTTATTATGGATAATAATAATAATAAAATGTAAATATTATATATATATATATATATATATTATATTATACATATATAATATTATATATATTACATAATTATATATTATTATTATTATCACATATATATTTAAATATAATATAATATATAATATATAATATATATTAAAAATATTAATATTAATATTATTAAATATATAAATATTATATATTATTATATTATTATATAATAATTTATATAATTAGAAAATATAATATTCATTTTGGATAATAATAATAAAATATAAAAGAATAATATATATTATAAATATTATTATATATATTTTATAATATATATATATATATATTATATTATAATAATTGAAATATTAATATTATTATTATTATTATATATATTATATCATTATATATTATTATATAATGTATATATATATATATATATATATTATGCAATATAATAATATATAATATATAATATAAATAATTAGAAAATATAATATATATTTTGGATAATAACAATAAAGTATAAAAGTATAAATTATATAGTATATTAATATATATATATATATATGTTATTTTTGGAAATAATAGTATTTTTAGAATAGAGTTGGAGATAGAGGGTTATTTTTGGAAGAGAAAATTTGTTAATGGAATGGAATGGGCATTCCATTGGTTTTTGGATGGAATGCCCATTCCACCAAAATGGTGGAATCTACATTCCAATAGAATGCCCATTCCATTAGCATTTAACAAATCAAACAAATGGAATGGATTTCTTTCCATTCCATTCCACCCAACCAAACACCACCTAAGAGGAAATCAAGCATGAAAGGGGAGTGTTCCACAAAGGCCATATCTGGTGGGCCTGTGGTCAATGGGCCTGAAAAGTGTGAGGCAAGGTCTGCACAACCTGAAGCCCAAATGTTTTGCTCTAATATTATTGTGGACCTAACGAACAACCAAGCTGTTGAGAAATGCTGCAGGCCTATTGAGGGTGGTCATCATGAGGCCCAGGTTAAAGAATTTTCTCATGTCTAGATGTCAGCACCATCGGGTCCCTTAATTCCATTAGTAGTGAGTCACACATTCATGTTTTAGGCGGTGAAGAGGTTAATGGAGTTAAAAATCCTGCTAAGACAGTGAAGAATAGATGAGGAAGGAATAAGGGAATACGGTGTAAAAGTCATCATATGAAAACTAGAAACTCTAAGGAATTGGATGTTGGGGTTTATGCCCTAAGCATGTAACTTGTAAATGGATTTATGAAGTAAATAAAAAGAAAGGTTCAATTCATTTTTGTTAGGTTATTTATTTTATAAACTTATACACATATTAACATCCTGGATTGCTGGATGTAATCTCGAACTGTGTATATGAGTGTCATATACGAATGAATACAGTAAGAGACGTGTAATCTAAAGAGTCCATAGATATCAAATAAAGCTGGGTACTTTATTTGTGGTTAATCTCTAGTTGCGGTCCATTCCGTAATGTACAGTGATTCTATCATGAATTATTCATATTAGATATTGGAATGGATGCACCTTGTATTATGTGATCATATAGGACTAGGCCGTGATCTATATGAATCTCACACCAAGATTCATTTACCGATGAGATTCATATATATCAACTAATGATGGCTATATGTGGGTGGTCTTAATCCTGAGTGTTTTATCGACTCCTTCAGGTTAGATCATGGTCTTTGATATACCATGGGTGAGGTTAGATGCATTTCTTGATCAATATACTCCGTATGTTAGGATTGCGGTTTGGCTTGTGGCTGGAAAGGTTTGTACACAATAGTGGAATCCACTCATTCTTGTGAGAAGTAGATGGTAGTTCCCTTAAGGTTTGATTCGGGGCTTGGACAATATGAGCGTTCTCCTAATTCCGTGAGGAAATAGGATTTATTGTCTATTAGAGAATCAATAGTTCTTAATGAATATATGTAATTAGAGGGGTATAACGAACATTATGACCCAGCTCTAATTATGAACTGTTGTGAAGGATCACACCATATGTAATAGCTATATCGATGGACACCGAGTTGTATCGGTCTGTGTAAAAGCATCTGCAGTTGAGAGAGTGCAGCTTCAGGTTTTTAGTGGAATAGCACCAAAGTTAATAATCAAGGAATATTAATTAAAGAGTTTAATTAATGATTCCGACGATTATTGGAGCTCAAAATACTGTGGGTTCATTAGGTCCCCTTGCTAGGCCAATCGATTTAGGTAACAAGGGTCACGGTTAATTAATTGGATTGTCCAATCAATTGTGTTACGAAAGTTTCACGTATTTATTTATAAATTAATTGAGGGTGTATGTTGATATTTATTGTTGAATAAAATAAGATAATGTGATTATTTTATTTTATTAAATTAAATATTTTATTTTTAAATTTAAATAGTTTGAATTCAAAATTAAAATCAAATAAAAGATATGTGATATTTTTCATTTGAAAGTTTTTAAAAATCAAATTAGATTTGATCAGATTTGTTTTTAAAGTTATATATATCAAGAATGTGATTAGG
Source organism: Dipteronia dyeriana (assembly GCA_032871835.1). Taxonomy (NCBI): domain Eukaryota; kingdom Viridiplantae; phylum Streptophyta; class Magnoliopsida; order Sapindales; family Sapindaceae; genus Dipteronia; species Dipteronia dyeriana. The sequence continues at coordinate 71,607,764 of CM065295.1, forward strand.
TTTTTAAGCTTTTGAAAACCGAACCACAAAGATAATATATATATATATATATATGTAATATTGTGAGAAAAAAAAATAAAAATAAAAATAAAAAGTCACATGCAAAAAAAAGTGTGCGTGAGTATAAGTGATATCAATACAAAAAGACAAAAAAAAAGGTTTTTGTTTTTTGTTTTGGCTTTGAAAATGAGTGCATGGAACTCTCACTAATATTATTTATTTTAATTGGTCTCTTGGTTTTGAGCGTGCTTGTGTGCATGAAATCAAAGAGAGAAAAGTTTTAATTGCATGAGAAGCAAACAATACAAGTGTTGCATAGTGAAAATTAAGAAAGAGTTTCTTAGTTTTCCTACATCCTCCATTTTAAGTTCCTGAGATCGTGATGCGCTCATACGCAGTTACTAGTCCCGGGAATAGCTAGGAAGATCAGTGATACAGATCAGGAGCATATCGAAAAGTGAAGGTGCCTCTAAACGTTGGTAAGCTTCTTAATCTTTTTTTTATTATTGATTACAATTTCTTGTATTTATATATATATATTATTAGTGTAATAATTTTTATATGTATTTGTTCCGAAAATAATTACGATCTCAAGTACACTGGTCCTAGATACAGATTACGATATGCATAAAAATTTTAAAACTCATTTCCATTGCGTGACCGGTGAACGGGGCTTCAACATTGGAACAGGAATCTGAACATGTTACTATAAGTGAAGAAGAAGATGGAACTCTCTTGATATGGAACTTGGAAGAGGATGTGGCAAAAGTCATTGAGAAGGAAGTGTCTCTTGGTGTAAATTTTAAAGCGAAAGATAATACAGAGCAAATAGGTGGTGAATTGGTAAATGATGAGGTAGCCGAGAAAAGAGAGCAACGGAATTTAGAGGAGGAGGTAGCCAAGATTACTGAAACGGGAAGGCATTAGGCTTTGATTTTAATAGTAAAGAGGAGGAGATTGTGATTGTAGTAGCGATGAGGGAAGAGGAAGACAAAGATAGATTTGGAACATAGTTGGTGTTCTCTTTCTACTGGCCATTTGTTTGGGTGTCAGTCATTTTAATGTTAATGCTATCTTGGAACATAAAAGGTTTAGGGAGCTTGGAGAAGAAGAGGTTTGTAAAGTCTATGGTTAATAAACATAGACCTAAGATGTTTATTCAGGAATCGAAGTTGAGTAATTTTGATTGCAAAGTTTTAAGCTCGGTGGGGGGCCTTGGTTAAATATAGGCATGGGTATTGATTTAGATGGTTCAGCGGAGGGTCTGTTATCGCTCTGGAACGATGATTTTTTTTGTAGCAAAGGCTTGTATTAAGAACAATAGGTGTATCATTATTGCGGGGGTGCTTCGGAAGATAGCAAGAGAGGTTGTTTTCTGTAATGTCTGTGCTCCAAATTCTGAAAAAAAAAAAAGAGTTGATCTCTAGGACTTTATCGTTGAAGCTCATAAAGAGTTCTTGATGCCGTGGTGTATAGGTGGGGATTTTAATATAATTTTTAACGAGTCGGAAAGAAAAGGGGGAGAGATCAACAGAGTTTATATGAGGAATTTCCAATCTTTTGTTGTAAGAATGAGAGTTTTCGACATTCCAACCCTTGGTAATTTCATCACTTGGTCAAATAACAGAGATAATGCCTCGTGGGCTCGATTGGATAGATTTCTTGTTTCTCTGTGGATTTTGTCCTGGTATCCTAAACTCTCTCATAGAGGATTTTTTAGGAGTGTTTCGGACCACAATATGATCTCGATTGGAAAGCCTAAGGATGTTTAGGGTCCTTGCTCATTTCGTTTCTACAATAATTGGCTTAAGGATTTCGATCTCATGAAGGCTACTAGAGATGGGTGGCTGAAGAACAAGGTGAAAGATAATGTCAGTTTCGTTCTTTCTTTCAAGCTAAAAACAACCAAGAACGTAATCAAGAGGAGGGTGGTAAGCAAAAAAGGTCTCACGGCCTAGGGTGATGTGGAAAAAAGACTCAGGACTTGGACAATCAAGCAACATTAGGAGGTTGGTCGGGTGATATGAGGGATGTAAGGGTCGAAATATTGGCCAAGCTTTGGAAAGGTATTAGGAATGAGGAACAGAAGTGGCGTCATAAATCGAGAATGAAAAGGCTCAAAGAGGGTGATCGAAATTCAAAATTCTTTCATATCTTGGCCAATTAGAGAAGGAGGACCAATTTCATTAGAGAAATAAAATTTGATGTTTATCGAGTGACGGATCCAGTTTCAGTTAAGGAGGGTGTTCGTTGTTTCTACGAAGGCCATTACAAAAATGTTCCTTGGAAGAGGTCGAGCATTTTCGACTAAAATTTGAAGACCCTCTTGGATGTTGATAAAGTTAATCTTGAACGCCCGTTCTCAGAGGAGGAGGAGGTGTGGGATGCAGTTCGTGGATGCGATTAGAATAAAGCTCTGGGCCCAGATGGTATGAACCTAAACTTTGTTAAAGCTAATTGGGATGTGATTAAGCAGAATTTTATGAATTTTATTCATGGGTTTTATGAGGATAGCTCTTTGGTCAAAGATTTGAATAAGACTTTCATTACTCTCATCCCAAAATGTGACAAACCTGATTCAATGAAGGACTTCAGGCCGATTAGTTTGGTGGGCGCGATGTACAAAGTCCTAGCCAAGGTGTTGACTAATCGTATCAAGGATGTTATGGATACTATTATTGGTGAAGCTCAACTGGCTTTCGTTAAGAACCGACAGGTTTTGGATAGTTTTTTCATAGCTGAAGAGATTATCCATATATGGAATATGGACAAAGATGGGGGCGTTATGATAGTGTAGATCATGGATTTTTAGATTCTATGATGAAGGCAATGAACTAAGAGTTGAAGAGCCTACCTAATCCAAGAGAAGTGTCAAATGCATTTATGTTAAAAATCAACCTCTAAGTAAAAAGTGCCTACCCTTTTCACAAAGAATATCAATTAAAGTTCAATTACTCAAATAAATTCAATCAACAACGAGAATCAAGAGTTGGAGAGCTTACTTAATTTCAAGAGAAGATTAAACACAATTAAGAACAATGAATGAAATTATATAACTCAAATCTCAAATATGGTGGATTACCCACAATCCATGAATTTATTACATCTACTCCCAAATTGGGTTTAGTTAGTCATAGAATGAATCCAATGGAAAATAAAGATAACAACAGAGGAGAGTGAACCCATTTGAGTGCTGAGATTCCACTTTATTCTCCAAAGTTTTCCCTACTGAAGCTCTTTGAGGGAGTAATTGGGTTTTGGTGAAATTGGAGTGAAAATGGTGGTATGGGAAGTAATTTTGTAAAGGATTTGGTGGAGGATGGGTTTTGGATTTGTGGAAGGATATTCTTTGATCTAAAAAGAGTAAAAATGAGTTTGAAGGCTGAAGAGGGCGTATGGTTAATCTTCGATAAGGATCTATAAATAGGGTTCCCAAAAATAGGTCTGAACTGCTGATGTGGCAGACCTGATACCCCAATGTACTGGGGTAGTGTACGGGTAGGGACCCGTGCATTACAAATCATGTGCTCACAGGTGTAGCTGCGCTGGTTGGTGCGTGGTTGAAGACCTGTGCACTGGGTAATTTATGGAGTTGTTGACCCTCGATGCACGGGTTGTGCTATGCGGGTATGTACCCACGCAATGACCTACACAATGGAAGTCTGGTACTCTTGGGTTTCAGTCCATGGTTGACTGACCTGGTATGGACAGGCGCAGTCTTTGAAGCTTGGAAATGCGATTGTATGGTCACCCGCAAAGTGTACTCTTCTTTTGCTCTATATGGATCGTTTCACACATGAGCATCCCACTTCCTATCTCTGAATCTTAAGTCGCATCAAATGCCTGTAGTCAAAATAAAAGAGCCTATCGGGCATGAAAATACGCCCGAAAACAAGGCAAATAACATGGAAGTGAGGGCCAAAATATAGCATAACTTTAGCACGTTCACTTGCTTGTGCAACTACCACATATAGCCACAAGATTTTGACTCACTAAAGAGAATAAATAGTCTAAATGAATATATGATAATATCAAAAATGCAACAATGTGTAATACCATTGATGGCACATTGTCGCGGTGTTGTCAAATATGAACATTTAAGTTCAGCCTCGCAAAGGCGTAAGTCACAGAGACTAGCAAAGCGGTAAGCAAGAGATCGTTCCGTAGGGAGGTGGGATTCATCGACCGTCTCTAGTTTTAGAATTTTATTACAACACTCTGAGCGGAATTGTGTGTTGCATATGCGGAAAGAATATGGAATAGTAAATGCTAAACTAACCTAACAGACTACATAAATAAATAATATGTACAATGACAGATGTAATAGAGATATGAATAAAATGGGGTTATACTATGGAAACGACTCAACCGTGACAATCCTCCTAATTATATGCTAGACTCACCTAGTCCCTCAAATGTGCAAGTATATCATAAGCTCGTATCCCCTTGATTAATCTCTAATCTCTCTCGATGTCTTAAAGATTGCATCCACACATACAAAGAACACATGAATCCATTAAGTGCTTTGGGACACACACAGGAACCTTGAATGACAACCTAATTGTTCTAGCACTTTCTGATCATATACACAGGCGTTAGTTGGGCATGTAATATGCACCTGCGTGGGCCATACTACAACCAAAGATTCATCAATGAAGCTGACCAAATACGGGATGGCAACCAGGTGAAAGCATTAAGAATACGAGATACCCCATTCAACACGTATGCTATACGCTCGTGTCCCCTATCTTGATCTATAATCTCTCTCGATGTCTTAGAGATCTCATCCATGCATAAGCATGAATCCATTAAGGACTGTGGGACACACACACAAGCTCTACACGCCAACCTACCTCATCTCTTGTTTACTGGTCAAATGTAGAGGATACCACGCTGAGCATGCTAATGTGAACCACACGATATATAACACACAACCTAAATGTCATTCACAAGGTGTCTATCAGAGTGAAAGCATTAATCACACTAAATGTCCATATTACTACACAAGCACAAGAGAAATTCGGTTTATATTTACTTCTAAGTCAATGATTTGGTTTTATCAATCTCCCTAGGACGACTAAAAATGGAAAAAAAGTTCACCTACCACTAATGTACAAATATGTTGACTGTTATACATTAAGTCCATTCAATTTTGGTTAAAGGTTCATCTTCTTGATTTGAGAATTTTCTCATAAACAATCATCATCCAATTCAGCCAAGGATGGATAATTGTGTCCTAATACAAAGACCCATTAAGCACAAAGATATGAACCAAGGTCAATTTAGTAACTAAATGCTTGAACTAAAGCATTTTCTACTCTTTGGGGCTAAATTTCCTAACACTCAAATTACTCAATACAAGGCATTTGATCCATCAATTAATCAACAATCATGGGCAACTAATTCCTACTCTAAATTACAGCTACTTCTAAACCCATTCATGGACACATATTGATTTCTAACCATACATAGACATACATATCCTAATAAGAGCATAAAACACATAAATCGAAAAGCAAAATAAAACCCAAACGAATTTAAGAACAAAAATACATATTTAGCACATGTGAAGGTTTACAATATTTCTAAATCAGGGTTACAAATCAAAGACAACAAGAAATATAAAGAAATGAGTAAATAAGAGGCAAACTTTGAAGACAAACCCTCTAAAGATGCTCCAAATCCTTCCTATCTCGGTTTTAACTAGTATTTCCTTTGTAATCTACTCTGAGATGGATGAAGAAAGTGTATAGTGGTGTGGTGAATGTGTATGGTGAGCTCTCATGGGGAAAAAACCTAAATGAGAGCATGATCTCTCCTTGTTGGTGGAGAAAATGAAGAAAAGAGAGGAAGATGGAAGAGAGAGAAGTGTTTAGGCATGAAAGAGAGAGAAGAGGGGAAGAGAAGTCTCAAGAGAGATGAGAAAGGGAGGTATTTATAGCTCCTGAAAGTTAGAAAAAGACATTGGGAAGAAAAGACAAGAGGACCTCCCAAAATATTGTTGAACAACGTAATTTTAGACCATTCCATGGTTCGTTTCCACGGTAAGCATCAATAGGCATACCGCATATCACTTTTTGGAGCTCTCGACCATTTTTGTGGTACATTATGTGATACACAATTTGGTCTTATGCGGTACGTTTTGACAAAAAATGGTGCAGTTATGCACACCGTTATAAAAATTGCCATAACTTCCTCTAGAGACCTCAGAATCAAGATCTGTAAAAAGTGCTAAAAAAAGACATCCAAGGCTTTCCGAAAAGTGGTAACACTCAATTTAGTTCGATTAGAGGAAAGAGATATGACCTTCTAAAGTTGAATGTACTGCACAAGCAATTCCAATTTCAACTCTTCTAACCTCCAAAACTCTTCTATTTGGCTCAACCCTTTATTTTAAGGGATATAACCTACACAAGTCTCACAAAAGATGTTTTATTCACAAAAAGCTTGAAAAAAAGAACAAAATCTAGGAAATAGGGACCTCAAAAGGTGTATAAATCGGTCCAATCACATCCCCAAACCTATCTTTTGCTCGTCCTCGAGCAAAACAGAAACAAAAAACAATAAAAAAAAACTACAACTAGGCTAGTCCACTTTTGTAGGAAACACGGAGACACTTAGCACGTGCCACAAGCCTTTCAACCTCTAGGCGGATGGAGAAGTTTTGTCTTCTCCGGGCTTACAGATAAGAACACCCATAAACGTATTACTCTATAAGAAAGTTGAGTTGCGATCCATAAATACCAAATAAAGACAGCACATGCATGCTTAATCTCAAATATACCAATCAATAACAATTCTTCACACAATGCAAGTAGTGCCAATACTTAGGATGTTTTCGATTTACAAAGCAACTACGCTCGAATGCTCAAGGTAAAATTCATCACGACTCTAATCCTCACAGGATTTCAGTCAGATTTTTCCACTCAGAACCTAGGTGATCTCTCTCTAACAAACACATGTGATTTGGAAGTTATGTTCATGGAATCTAATATATCGCATATGAATAATATCAATAAAGAACATTTTTTGAATCATGGAAGGAACTGAAATGCCATGAACGTGGAAAAAGCATGCATCGATTCATATTCCCAATATAGACTTCATAAGAGATCAATTGGATTTCCCTCACTTGTATTGGGGCCAAGGTGATTTATGGTGGTGTATGGGATGGAAGATATGGTAGGTGTGGAAAGATAAAGTCACTAACCATGTCAAGGTGTTATTACATTACGATACTTTGGTTAGCTCTAAAACACAATCCAGAACAAGTGATTAGGCATTAAACTTTATATTACATATTTGTGCTACAATTGTACTTAATGGTGTGAGTGACTTTACATTTGATGAACTTGAAGGTTTAAGTGTCTATTATTCACACTTAATCTATTTTTTTATAAGCCTTTGCCTTTGCACATTTACATATTTATATGCCTAAGTATATATTTCTATAAAATTTAGAGCAAAATACAACTTCTCTAATGCTATACACCTTAACATGATCAATAACTAGGGAATGGCTTGTGTTTGGGTTAGAAGGTGTATGGAGGTTTAGTGTTTGGTCTCAATTTCCATAATGTAAGCTCACATAGAGATGTTGTAGTGTTTGGGCTATTTATGGAGTTTAAGAACACACTCAAGTCCAAAATAATTTATAAAATTCCATATAATAAGGGAATACAAATCTCAACTAGCAGTCCACATGAGAAGTTCTATGGCAATCAATGCAAAGTTGATGTACAACTGATACCCGAGGATTCTATCGTTAAGGAATTACAGATACCAAAAAGATATTTATAAAAACTGCCTACGCAATGTGCTCCAAAACTAACAAATGACTAGTAAAGTGGCAGATGAGGGTATCATTCCATAGGGAGGTGGGATTCATCTACCGTCTCTAGTTCTGTCTATTGTTACAACACTCCAAGCAGACTCGTGTGTTGCGTATTCAAAAAGAATGTGCATAAAGTAAATGCTAAACTAACTAATAAACTACATAACTAAATAATATGTACAAAGAGAGGATGGAGTGGAGAGAATGAATGAAATGTTGTTACGCTAGGGAAATGACTCAACCGTGACAATCCTCCTAATTAAGTGCTAGACACACCTAGCCCTCAAATGTGCAAGTATATCATAAGCTCGTATCCCCTAAATTAATCTCTAGTCTCTCTCGATGCCATAGAGTTTACATCCACACAAAGTATGGATTCATTAAGTGTCATGGAACACACAAAAAAGCCAAGTATGTCAGCCTAGTGATCTCTCACTTTCTAATCATATACACAGGACGTTTAGATGCGCATGTAATGTGTAACCACGTGGGCCATTCTACAACCAATAATTCATCCATAAGGCTAACCAAATATGAGATGGTAACCAAGTGAAAGTATTAAGAATACTAGATACCCATACAACATGTATGTTATACGCTTGTGTCCCATTAATTAATCTCTAATATCTCTCGATATGTTAGAGATTGTATCCATGCATAAGCATGAATCCATTAAGGAATATAGGACACACACACGAGCTCTACATACCAGCCTAGTGATCTCTCATCTTTTTGGACAAATGTAGAGGGTATCACACTGAGCATGTAAATGTGAACCACACGATATTTAACACATAACCAAAATATCATTCACAAGGTAGATAACTGAGTGAAAGCATTAAGTACACTAAATATCCATATTACAACACAAGCACAAAAGGAATTAAATTTATCTTTACTTCTAAGTCAAGGATTCGGTTTTATCAACCTGGGGGTCGTGAGATGAGAAAAATGAATTGTCTCTTGAATGAATGTTGGTGAGTGGGATATATAGAGAAATGATTATGGTGAGGTGAGGGAAAATGCATGTGTGGTGATTGGTGGAAAGAGTCAAAGGATGAAAGTGATTGGTGGAAGGTGGGGAGTGGGTTGGCTAGTAATGATAGAAAAATATAAGAAAATAGGGTGTTTATAGAGTATGGAAGTTAGGGTGTGAAAAGACAAGAATGCCCCTTAAATAGTGGCTGAAATTGGCTGAAAACATGGCATTTTTCGCTCTAGGAATCGCTTGACAAGAGGTTAAAGTTTAGGAGCGAAAATGGCTGGAAGGATTTTTGCTACCATTGTCGCTTGACAAAGGGGTAAGATTTTAGGAGCGAAAACGGCTGGAAAATTTTCACGATGAAGGGGCGAAACTTCCCACGGAAATAGTTATCAGCTTCGCACACTATTATGAAAACGATCATAACTTCCTCTAGAGACGTCAGAATTGCAATATGTAAAAAGAAATAAAACGTAGACATTTAGGGCTTTTCGAAAAGTTGTAATGGCCAAAATATTTTGATCAGAAGAGGGAGATATGACCTTACGATATTGAGTATACTGCATAAGCAATTCCAATTTCAGCCCTTCTAACTCTAAAACTCTTCAATTTAGCTCAACTCCTTATTTTAAGAGATATGACCTACACAAGACTCACAAAACATATTAAATAATAAAATATGCTTGAAAATGAAAGCAAATGATAGGAAATGGGGACTTTAAAAGGTGTAAATTGCAATGTTTTCGACAACGAGATCAAAATGAAGAACGAAATTGTAGAGTGTATAAAGAGTAGAAACAAAACCGCTTTTTAGGTTATGTGTAGCTTATGGGTGATCTCCACTATTTTCCTAAGCCAAGCAAATAAAGAGTTCTATCGACCTCAACATCAAAATATTGACATTATACAAGCAAATTTAAGTGACGCGCAGAGCTAAAAGCATACAATGCATGTCTCTACCGGCACACAAAGAAAACAACTCAACATGGAGGCCAAAGATTTCACAAATTGTCAAAATTCAAGTTCATCCAATGTCCACTCTTTGGTACATATCTTTAAAAATAAAAAGAACTCAAAATCATTTGATGAAAAAATTTCCCCAAAGAATAGACACATAAATACACACTTTTTATTTAGAAACTATTTCAAAATTCGATTGGAAAAGTGTGAAAACAGAAGGTGAAAACAATGTACGTGCAGTTTCAAAAAACAAGGCATTGTCCTTGACCTTTGGTTGAAGAAATGATCATAACTTTTGAAACGCTGTCCAGAATTTTACATTCTTTACAAATTCAGAATCGTAACAAAAATCTGAAGAACAAAACTTGGATAGAATAATTAATTTCCTCACCAATTAGTACACTTTTAAAGAAACATTTGCCTAAAAAATATTCAAAACAGGACACATTTTGTAAAGATTTGAAAATTGACCTCAATTTCCCCAAACCTATCTTTTCATCATCCTCAAGCAAAACAAAAACAAAAAACAGAAAAACAGAAATGAAAATAAATAAAAACTAAGTTAGGCTAGTCCATTTTCGTAGGAAACACGATGACACTTAGCATGTGCCACAAGTCTTTCAACCACTAAGCGATCCCTAGATGGAGAAGTTTTTTCTTTTGAGGGCTTACAGTTACAACACTCACAAACGTATTACTCTTCAATAAAGTTGAGATGCAGTCCAAACATACCAAATAAAGACAACACAATCATGCTATAATCTTAAATATACCAATCAATAACAATGCTTCACACAATGCAAGTATGTCAACGCTTCGGACGTTTTCGGTTTATAAAACTACGTCCAAATGCTCAAGATAAAATTCGCCTTAACTCGAATTGTCACTGGATTCCAGTCAGATTTTTCCACTCACTACCTAGGCAATCACTTTCTAGCAAACACATGCGATTTGGAAGTTATGTTCATAGAATCAAATATGTACCGCACATGAATATTATCAATGAAGCACATTTGCTAGTGGTAGATCTCATGAAAGGAATTGAAATGCCATGAATGTGGAAAGAGCATATTGACTCATATTCCCAATATAGAGTTTCTAAGAGATCAATTGGACTTTCCTCACTTGTAATGGGGCCAAGGTGATTTGTTATGGTGTATGGGATGGAGGATATGATAGGAGCGGGAAGGATAAAGTCACTAACCATGTCAAGGTGTTTACACATTAAAGCACTTTGATTAGCTCTAAAATAAATTACAAAACAAGTGACTAGACATTAAAATTTACATTGAATATATGTGCTATACTTGTACTCAGTGGTGAGTAACTTTACAATTAAAGAACTTGAAAGCTTAAGTGTTTATAATTTACACTTATTTTTTTATATATTTTTTGTCTTTTTGTCTTTTTCTCTTTTTTTATAAGCATTTGCCACGTTGTTGCAGTGTCGTCAAATATGTTAGCACGTCATTACGGCGTCATCAAATCTAAACATTTAAGTTCGCCCTCGCAAGGGCATAAATCACAGAGACTAGCACATCGGCTAGCAAGGGATCACTCTGTAGGGAGGTGAGATTCATTGATCGTCTCTAGTTCTAGCTATTTATTACAGCACTCCAAGCAGACTCATGTGTTTCGTATGCAAAAAGAATATGGAAAAGTAAATGCTAAACTAACCTAACAAACTACAAAAATAAATAATATGTACATTGATAAATGGAATGGAAATATACATGAAATGGGGTTACACTAGGGAAACGAATCAACCGTGACAATCCTCCTAATTACATGCTAGACTCACCTAGTCCCTCAAATGTGAATGTATATCATAGACTCGTATCCTATTGATTAATCTATAATCTCTCGCGATATCTTAGAGATTGCATCCAAAGTATGCACGAATCCATTAAGTGCTTTGGGAAACATACACGAACAATCCTAGTGGTTATAGCACTTTCTGATCATGTACACAGTCGTTAGTTGGGCATGTAATATGCACCCACGTGGGTTATACTATAGCCAATAATTCATCCACAAGGCTAACCAAATACGAAATGGTAACCAAGTGAAAACATTAAGAATACGAGATACCCGTACAACACATATGTTATACACTCGTGTCCCTTAACTTGATCTCTAATCTCTCTCGATATCTTAGAAATCTCATCCATGCATAAGCATGAATCCATTAAAGACTGTGGGATACACACACAAGCTCTACACGCCAACCTAGCTTATCTCTGGCTTACTGGTCAAATGTAGAGGATACCACAAAAAGCATGCTAATGTGAACCACACGATATATAATACACAACCTAAATGTCATTCACAAGGTGGTAACCGAGAGAAAGAATTAAGCACGCTAAATGTCCATATTACAACACAATAACAAGAGGAATTCGGTTTATCTTTACTTCTAAGTCAATGATTTGGTTTTATAAATCTCCCTGGGATGGCTAAAAGTGGAAAATAAGTTCACCTAACACTAAAGTGCAAATATGTTGATTGTTATACATTAAGTCCATTCAATTTAAGTTAAAGGTTCATCCTCTTGATTTAAGAATTTTTCCACAATCAATTCATCACCCAATCCGGCCAAGGATGGATAATTGTGTCCTAATACAAAGACCCATTAAGCACAAACATATGAACCAATGCCAAATTAGTAACTAAATACCTGAACTGAAACCTTTTCTACTCTTTGGGGTAGAATCCCTAACACTCAAATTACTTAATACATGCTATTTCAAGTCATCCATCAAATAATCAACAATCATTGGCAACTAATTCCTACTCTAAATTACAGCTACTCCTAAACCCACTCATGGTCACAAATTGATTTCTAACCATTCATAGACATACATATCCTAATAAGAGCATAAAACACATAAATTGAAGAGCAAAACAAAACCCAAACGAATTTGAGAATAAAAATACATATATAGCACATGTGAAGATTTAAAATATTTCCAAATCAGGGTTAACATCAAAGACAACAAGAAATACAAAGAAATAAGCAAATAAGAGACAATCTTTGAACACAAACCCTCCAAAGGTGCTCCAAATCCTTCATATCTCAGTTTTAACTCTTATTTTCTTTTACAATCTACTCTAAGATGGATGGAGGAAGTGTATGGTGGTGTCGTGGAGGTGTATGGTAGCTCCCATGGAAGAAAAAACTCCATGAGAGCTTGATCTCTCCTTATTGGTGAAGAAGATGAAGAAAAAATAAGAAGATGGAAGAGAGAGAAGTGTTTGGGCATGAAAGAGAGAGAAAAGAGGAAGAGAAGTCTCAAGAGAGGTGAGAAATAGGGGTATTTATAGTGCCTAAAAGTTAGGGCATTATATTGGGGTGAAAAGATAAGAATACTCGTAAAAAATGGATGAAAAATGTAATCTTGGGCCATTTCGCGGTACGCATCAACAAGCATACCGTGGATCACTTTTTGGAGCTCTCTAACCATTTTTCGGTACGTTACGTGGATGCAATTTGGTTTTACGCGGTACGCTTTGACAATGAACCGTGCAACTTTACGCACCATTACGAAAATTTCTATAACTTCCTCTAGAGACCTCAGAATCATGATCTGTAAAAAGTGCTAGAAAGTAGACATCCAGGGCTTTTCGAAAAGTGGTAACCGTCAATATAGTTCAATCGGAGGATGGAGATATAACCTTCTGAAGTTGAGTGTACTGTAAAAACAATTCCAATTTCAACTCTTCCTACCTCTAAAACTCTTCAATTTAGCTCAACCCTTTATTTTAAGTGATATAACCTACACAAGACTCACAAAAAGACATTATATTCATAAAAAACGCTAAAAAAAGAACAAGAGATAGGAAATGGGGACCTTAAAAGGTCTATAGATCTGTACGATCAACCATATAAAAAATGTCTAACTAGATGTTATAATATAATTTATAAACCTAGATATCAAAACATGCCTTCATGCCCATACATGAGGTCTCAATTGGATGTGTAGAGAATTCTAACAACCTAATTGTTAATTAAACATATATACATTCATTAAGCTTGGCTAGAAGAATAAATGTAAATCTATCAACCTAGTCATGAATTAATAATACATGAACATTGATGCAATAAAACTTCTGCTGAATTTAAAAGTTGTTCATTGGGATCAGTGATTCTATCGGTTTTATGCCAATTACTCTAGGTAAAATCTACTCTAAGTGCATAAAAAATAAATTGCATAATGCTTGATTTGTTGGAAGCAATTGAGTTTTGAATTTAGCTAAATTTACAACTTGTAATTATAGACTAAACTAGCACAACAACACACATAAGGAAGGATAATGAGAGAGAAACACTGGGGAATCGATGCAACCTTTTTCAGACCACTCAATGCACTCTCTTAGTCTCGTTAAGCACTTCAATCCAATTTTAAATCTTGTGTTATGATAAATTCATTAAGTTCTAGGTCTTTCCCACTACTGACACATGGTCATGTAACAAGCAATGGTCAATACCCCTATTTAAAATGAAACTCTAAGCCAAGTTAACATATCATGGTCATGCATACACCAATTTTCTCAAATACTAAACTTGTGGTTGAGATTCAAATGGAATGGTCATACACATCTAAACCCCAACCTCATGCATAAACTAACTAAAATCTCATAACCATGATGGTCACACCAAAATATGGGTAAATAAATTAGAACAATTAATGCAATAATTGAGACTAAAATAGAATTGAAATAAGAATAGTAGACTAATTATTTACGTTGAGTAGTCCAAAAGGGTTACATCATTCCTCTAGCTAACAGTTTAATTACACATCAATGGAGAAAATAAAAGCATAGAAAAGTTCCCATATTTGTCATGTGAGCTCCCTAGACTTGGTGTCATTCTTCTTGCTTCCAAATCATCCAATGATGGATGGTTGATGGTTGAAAGAGGAATATGTGAAAAGGGATGATGAAATTGTATGAAAGGTTGTTGGGTATGGAATCCTCGTGTGGCTGATTGCCTATGTCAGAAAAAACAAAGAGAGGTATTTATATGGGTTCTAAATAGGGTAAAAATTCTTCTAGAAAGTCGTGTTGATGGGTTTTTGCGATGCTGGTTTCCACGGTGAGGCAAGACGACACTTTCACCACGGAAATCTCTGTCGCCAGGTTGTCATGGCTGGCCAAGATGGCACTTCAACCGTGACAAGGCTTGATCTTGAATGTCACACCGATTGTCTCCTCGCAACAACGATGACACTTCAACCGTGAGAATTGCTATTGCTAGATTATCATTGTGGGCCAAGGCATCACTTCAACCAAGAGAATCTTTGTCGCTGGCTTCTGAAACGGCAAGCAAACCCCGACTTTTCTTCTTCAAAGCTTTAATTCCCTAATTTTGTGCTTTCTGCCCTAGTTTCTTCTCTCTTAACCAAAATTCCCCTGCTAAAAATAATAAACTTGCTTGCCATTAAGCACTTAATTTTTCCCTAGAATCGAACAAGAAACATAGGAAAGGGGGGCCAAAATCTAGTATTGTCATGGCTCGATCAAACATTTATGGCTTAGCTATTTAGGTAGAGAATAAACTAATCATACAAGCTATCAGAAACAAATCTCAATCATATATACAGAAGATTTCCTAACCTAAGTAATAAACGACATGTCTTGCTGAAACAAAATAATAAATGAAGATGAGATGTTTGTTCTACTTACACTACAAGAAAATTGGCCTATAGGGATGAAGTTTTTTCGTCCTAACAGAATATCTATTGGGATGCAATAACATATTCGTCTATAAAAATTTCAAACCTAAGGAAACTTTTAGAGACGAAAAAAAATATTTATCACTAAAAAGTGCAAAACTAACAAGACTTTTAGGGACGAAAATAATTTGTCTAAATAGGATGTGCATTGGGACAAAATAAATTGTTCGTCCCAATAGAAAGTCTATTGGGACAAAAATTATTTGTCCCTAAAATGTTTGACTTCTTTTTTTTTTAAAGAAAAAAGAAAAAGAAATTAAAGAGGTTGTTTTATTAAGACAAAAAAAAATATTTATTGCTGATAATGATTTATCGGGATTATACTTGAAATTCCCTAGAAAGTGTGTATCTATAACCTAGAGAGGGGGTGAATAGGTTTTAATTCGATGAATTACCAATTTTACGAATTAATCAATATTAACGATTCTACCCCATTCTACTTAAATGCTCAATTAAAAGACAACAATCATAAAACAATAAAAACACGGAAAATATACGTGAAAACCCTCCAAATGGGAAAAACCACGGGCTATTTAGAGCGTCACCCTCAATCCTCAAAATCCACTATTGAGTAAAAGTTTACAACCTAGGTTGACCTCTCGTCTAACCCTCCGGTTACTAACCCTTTCACTCTACCCAACGGGCCTTAATAGCGATTTCGGATCACTAGCCTTGTGCACTAACCACTTAGCCACAAGCTAAATCAACAATGAAGAGATAATGGAAACCTAAGTGAATATACAAGAATATTCAATATGCAAAAATGCTAGGTCAATACATTCATGCTTATCTAGGATTAATAATGACAATTAAAAAAATCTTAGATATCAATGTGCTAAATGCAAAGGCAAGAAGAATTAGCTAGAAGGGCAAAATCGTCCTAAAGGCTAGCTATCACAAATTAATGCATCTCATCCAACAATCAACACACAAGCATGTCATAAAACAATTAAACACTTAAGCAAGCAATTAATGTGCAATAAAGACTAAAACCCTAGACATACATGTCTTTGTAATGAAAACATAAAGCTTAGAACATGTAGAGAATACCTAGTCATGCACACACAAGAAACACATGCTTGGAAGATGCTTGATGATTTGGATTTTAAGGATGGTTGAGTAAAAATGGCTTCTTGGAGCTTCTCTCTCTAAAGAACCTTGTCTCTCTCTTTAAAAATAGGTTTGGAAGCTCTCAAAAATGAGTTGGGCAGAAGATGATGTATATATATGAAGTCTAAAGTGAAACTACGCCGTTTTGGACGAAAAGCAACCAAAACGCGTCAAGACCGCTGGCTGTACTGCGGTCCAGGCAAGTGTCCAGACCGTGGCACATAAAGCGGTGCATCGTCTGGACAATGCCGCTCTGAAGGCTACTGTGCATGTAGCGTGCACAGACCGCGGTCTGGACAACATGTATCCTCTGTGAAACTCCTCTTGGGAGGCCGCGGCGTAACCAACACGCACAGACCGCGGTAGACACAGCATGTATCCTCTACCAAACATCGTTGTGCAGGCCGCTGCGGGGACACTGCACGTAGAGCGGTCTAGACCGCGGTAAAGAGGAAAAAATCCTCTTTCTAAGGCACAACCATACATTCACACTCAAATAAAAAATTTGACACACGAGGCACTCAAAATGGCAAATAAGCATGCAAGCGAGATAATTAAAATAGAATGCATGCGTGTGAGTGTGTCCACTAAATCTCTTCAATGAAGTTAAGCAAGTGATTTTACCTTTGATGCTTGAGCTCGGTTACAAACAATGAATCCCTAAACTACCCTTACATATTGATCCCAAAATGTTGTTGTCAACGAAATAAGCCAATAAAAAACCGAGAAACTTACAATCTCCCTCTTTGGCTATTTCGTGACAAAACAACTCACTCACAAAGTATCCTCACAACAAATAACAAGAAGTAAACAAGAGGTCAACAAACAACCATTCTATGTTACAAGAGATACCTAAAGCTAAATCTTCAAATCTTTCATCTCTTGTAGCATGATCAACCCTACAAAACAAAGAACTACACTTTCCAAGACAAGTGTATAAGAGAGATCAAGAAAAATAAAAACATGTGCAATGTGCATGAAATAGAAACAAGTAACATGCAATTAACAATGCACAAAGCTAATGCTCCCCCTAAATAGGTCAATCTCCCCTTAGAACATGCCAATATCAAAGTTATTTCTCCCCCTAAATAGGTCAATCTCCCTTTAAAACATGCCAATATCAACTCCCCCTAAATCCAAACACTACTCCCTTTTTTTGTCACAACATAGGCAAATTAGCATTCCTCAGCCTGGACGTTTTAGCAAAGAGAGATAGTTGCAATGAAAATGTATAATCATATACAACAACTTTATGCAGGTTAATTAAGAGAGATAAATTCATGGAAGTTTTATTTATTGGAACATGTGCGAAAGATTGCCTTGAATGAAGTACATAGAACATCAACTTCCAAAAGCATGGTATTTGGCAAAGAAAAAAAACACATGAGGATCCAAGAGAAGTCAAACCAATTTGCACCAAATTAACATTGGAAAACAAGATATAGTTGAACAAGACATGAGCAACTATTCCGCCCTATTAGATTTTTCCGGACAAGATGCCCGTATGATAGTAGCCTTGTTCAAAAGTAAAGAGAGAGAGACTATTGGACTATGAAATCCTTGAAATGGATACATTATCCTTATTGAATGAAGTCTCAAAAGACACTTGCACACAGATTTGCAATCAATTTGTAAGCATTTAATAAATTCATCATGCATAACACTTTAAGCATGTCAATATCAAGTTTTCACAAGCATGGAGATAAATTTTTGGTCAATCAAATGTACTTCCCAATCAAGTTTCCTATTCCAAAAATACATGTTTGAACACAAATGAGACATGCATTTCAAATAAGGCAAAAACGCACTTATTGAATAAAAGGCAAAAACGCACTTATTGAATAAAAAGACATATAATAAGATATGCAACCAAGATACTCAAGTAATTAATTAAAGAGCATAAAATTGAACAATTATTTGCTTATTAAAATGCAAGTTCGCTCTCTTTGCTTGAGCTCCCCATATGGGGTCAACCACCAAAACCCATCAATGCATATGACAAATGCCAATAGACCGACCAAGAGATTTAAACTTAGTTGAATCTAATGGTTTTGTAAATAAATCTGCTAATTGATCATTTGTGCCCACATGTTCAAGTGCAATGCATTTGCTCTCAACTAGCTCCCTAATGAAATGATGTCTAATGTCAATATGCTTGGTTCTAGAGTGTTGGACAGGATTTTTTGAAATATTGATGGCACTCATGTTATCACAATAAAGGGTTAGAGTACCTTGCTCAAAGCCATAATCCACAAGCATTTGCTTCATCCAAATTAGTTGTGTGCAAGCACTCCCATCAGCTATATACTCGGCCTTGGCTGTGGATAATGAGATGGAATTTTGCTTCTTGCAAAACCAAGACACAAGATTGTTCCCTAGGAAGAAGCAACCGCCCGATGTACTCTTCCTATCATCACAATTACCTGCCCAATCTGCCTCACTAAAGCCAACTAAACTAGCATTAGTGTCAAAAGAGTACCATATCCCATAGTTTGATGTCCCATTCACATATCGAATGATTCTCTTCACAGAGGAGAGATGGGATTCCTTGGGATTGGCTTGGTACCTAGCACATACACCAACACTAAAAGCTATATCAGGCCTACTAGCAGTCAAGTATAGCAAGCTCCCTATCATGCCACGATATAGACTTTGATCCACACTTTTTCCACTAGCATCCTTGCTAAGTTTCAAAGTGGTACTCATTAGTGTGTCACAATGTTTGGCATTCTCAAGGCCAAACTTCTTCACTAGGTTCTTGGCATACTTAGCTTGGGATATGAAGATCCCAGCATGCATTTGCTTGATTTGCAAGCCTAGGAAGTAATTGAGTTCACCAACCATGCTCATTTCAAACTCATGAGTCATGACATCAATAAATTGTTGAACTTTCAAGTTGTTAGTGGAACCAAAAACAATGTTATCAACATAAATTTGAGCTATGAATAGCTCATCTTTAGTGCACTTGATGAACAAAGTCTTGTCAACACTACCTCTAGAGTAGTCATTGTCAACAAGATAAAGAGTGAAGCGCTCATACCAAGCCCTCGGTGCTTATTTCAACCAATATAGCGCCTTCTTGAGGCGATAAACATGATTGGGGTGGTGAGGATCCACAAACCCCTTTGGTTGCTCAACAAACACTTTCTCGTACAAGAAGCCATTTAGGAAGGCACTCTTAACATCCATTTGAAACAATTTAAATTTGTGAACACACGATATGGATAAGAGAAGCCTAATGGACTCTAAACGGGCAACGAGAGCAAAAGTCTCCTCAAAGTCGATACCCTCAATTTGAGAGTATCCTTATGCAACAAGTCTAGCTTTGTTCCTATAGACCCACTTGGTGCCTATTACATTAGTGTTCTTAGGCCTAGGAACTAGATTCCAAACCTCATTTCTTTCAAATTGATTTAACTCTTCTTGCATAGCAAGAACCCAAAACTCATCACTTAAAGCTTCATCTACCTTTTTGGGTTCAATTTAAGAGGTGTAGCAAGTGTAACTAATTTGATTTGCTAATTGATGTCTAGTCCTCACACCCTCATTCATATTTCCAAGAATGTCACTTTTGTTGTGAAGATGCCTAACCCAAGGAGCAGGTTCCTTAGAGTCCAAAGTATGATCTCTATCAAGAGATTGAGTGATCTCTTTGTCAAGCTTAGATTTTTCATCACTAGAAATCTCATCAATCCTCACCAAGGGAGTATCATTAATCACACTAATCTCCTCATCATGGTTACTAACTTTAGGCCAACAATCATCTATGACCACATTAGATGATTCCATAACACTTTTTGTCTTCAAATTAAAAACTTTATATGCCTTACTATTTAGGGCATAGCCAATGAAAATCCCCACATCACTCTTAGCATCAAACTTGCCAAGTTGATCACGGTGATTTAGAATGTAGGAGGTTTGCCTAGTCCCGGGTCTAAGAAACACCCTATTGCCTATATAACAAGCCGTATTGACAGCTTCAGCCCAAAGGGTCCTAGGCACATTGTTGCTATGCAACATCACACGAGCCATCTCTTGGAGGACTCTATTATTCCTCTCTACTACCCTATTTTGTTGAGGAGTTCGAGGAGCCGAGAACTCATGGGAGATTCCAAGACTATCATAAAAATTTTCAAAGCAAACATTTTCAAATTCTCCCATGATCACTCCTAATTCTCTTGATGCATTTTATGTGAGAATCCTTCTCATTTTGAATTTTAGTGCAAAGCATTTTAAAAGTTTCAAATGTTTTAGATTTCTCTCTAAGAAAGTAAGTCCAAGTAAATCTAGAAAAATCATCCACACACACAAAAATGTACCTCTTGCCACCGAGACTCTCGATTTGCATGGGACCCATAAGGTCCATATGAAGAAGCTCTAATGGCTCCTTAGTAGCAAAGTACTTACCCTTTTTATGCACACTCTTAGTTTCCTTTCCTTGTTGACAAGGTCCACAAACTTCCTCAATCTTATTTCCAAACTTAGGAAGACCTCTCACAACTTTCAATCTCTCAAGAACTTTCAAGTCTTTGAAATTCATATGACCTAACCTTTGATGTCATAATTCAACTTGATCACAACTAGAAAAATTGCAAGAGATGCCATTAGAATTAAGACAATAACAATTGTCATATGATCTTTTGCCTTTTAATAAAACATGTCCATCTTCTCTCAGAATAGAACAATCAACTTTACCAAACATGACTGAAAGCCTTTCACTTAAATGTGATATGCTAATGAGATTGGCTTGCAAGCCATCTACATAGAGTGTATTAGGCAAGAAGGGAAAACCGGGGGTGGAGATGTTTCCTTTTCCTAGAACCTTCTTACGTGAACCATCACCAAAGGTGACAAATCCACCATCCTCCATCACAAGAGTTTTAAAGAAACTCTTGTTTCCGGTCATGTACCTAGAACATCCACTATCAAGGTACCAAGTGTTAGAAGCTTTCGCCTTCAAAGCCACTTGGGCCACATGGCAAGCATACTCATTAGTTCTAGTCCACCTAGTAGCAACATTGTCATTCCTAGGCGCCTTGGGTTCATTGGCTCTAAAATTCCTATGTGCATGCATTTTGGCTCTTCTAAGCATATTCTTCTCAATCATGCTTTCAAAACGACACAACTTAATAAATTTAAAACAATTTGGCCTTATATGACCTTCAACACCACAATAATGACATATGGGAGTAAAGTAAGAATTCATACCATATCCTTGTGCAAACATGGAAGACTTCCCTGTCCTTTGAGTTTTCCTTTGATGTTGAGCCGAATCTCTTCTTTGAAACATCATTTACGGTTAAGCCACATTAGCTTCTCTTCTTGGTTGTAGGTGAAAACTTCTTTGTTGAATTTGAGAGCTCCTTGGAGGTTGTGGTCTTGTTTGATGAGCTCTAGTTTTTGGTGAATTTGTTTTAGCTTGAGACTTTGTTTGTGCTTCCTTTGATGATTCACCAACCTCATTTGATCTCATTTGTTGGTGTGACTCTTGAACCTCTTTGTCCTTTAGACTATTGACAAAAATGGTCTTCTTCAAGGAAGTGGCATCCTTGCCTTCCACATATCCTAGACTTGTTTTATCACTAGGACTCTTCCCACATGATAGCTTCTTGTCAAGTCTCTCGGTTCCGGATGTCATTTTGGCAACCAATTCTTTAGCTTCCTTAAGCTCAATCTTCAAGTTTTCTTCACTCTTCTTAGTGATCACAAGCTCCAAATTTAAACTCTCTTCTAACTCTTTTCCATTCTTTACATTCTCACTCAAGTTGGTAATCTTGAAGGATAACTCTAGATTCTTCTTTTTTAACTCTTGAACCTTCTTCTTCTTTTTCAATCTAGACTTTTTAAAAAACTTCATAAAGTCTATATAGTCCATTTCCTCATCAATATCAAATCTAGAGTTAGAAGAGGTAGTCTCATCACTAGAGTCATCTACTTCTTCGTTGTCACTCACAACTTCCTTGCCATTATGAGATGTTGTAAAGGTAATGAAGTTTGCAACTCGATCTTCATCATCCGAAGACTTTTCTTCCTCTTCTAAGTCTTCACCATCACTCCAAGTAGCCGCCATTGCCTTCCCCTTTTTCTTTTTCTTCAAATTTACACATTCTGGAGCAATGTGACCAAAGCCACTGCATTCATAGCATTGAATGCCCTTCTTGGAGTCACTTTCTTGAAACTTTTGAATCTTCTTTAAGGGAGTTTTCTTTTTCACTTCTTTTCACTTTGACCCAAAACCTTTCCTCTCAAATTTCATGAATTTCTTGAACCTTTTAACCATGAAGACCATTTCTTCATCTGAGTCCTCCTTCTCTTCTTCAACCTTAGTGGTCTTCAAAGCAATGCTCTTTTGCTTCTTCGGAGGTATGGGTAAGGTGTTCCATCTAGACTCATAAGATAGAAGTCTTCCAATGACTTCACTCGGCTTCATATTCTTGTACTCACTATTTTCTTCAAGTGCCGTCACTTTTGGTTCAAACCTTGATGAAAGTGGCCTCATAATCTTTTGCTTGACCCTCGTATCTGAATAGGGATCACCAAGTTAATGGCTTTGGTTGACAATATCCATAAACTTCACTTGGAAGTCATTGAAGCATTCATGCTTCTCCATTATGATCATCTCAAACTGTATTTGGAGGACTTGGAGCTTTGAGTCCTTGACTACCTCGGTTCCCTTATGTGCCATTTGAAGAATGTCTCAAGCCTCCTTTGCAATCCTAGTGTTTTGGACCAACTTGTATTGATTATCGTCCACGGCACATAGGATGGCATGCATAGCCTTGTTGTTCCACTTGGATGCTTCAAACTCTTGAGTACTCTAACTAGACTTGGGCTTGGGAGCATCTACACCATCGTCTGTGATCATTATTGGAGGAGTATACCCGTCTTCAATAGCCATCCAAGCACGGTCATCTATTTGGCAAAGATAGGCTTCCATCTTGCCCTTCCAAGTAGTGCACAAGGCTAGCGATTTTGGATCACTAGCCTTGTCCACTAACCACTTAGCCATAAGCTAAATCAACAATGAAGAGATAATGGCAACCTAAGTGAATATGCAAGAATAGTCAATATGCAAAAATGTTAGGTCAATACATTCATGCTTATCAAGGATTAATAATGATAATTAAACCAAATCCTAGATATCAATGTTCTAAATGCAAAGGCAAGAAGAATTAGCTAGAAGGGCAAAATTGTCCTAAATGCTAGCTGTCATAAATTAATGCATCTCATCCAACAATCAACACACAAGCATGTCATAAAACAATAAAACACTCAAGCAAGCAATTAATGAGCAATAAAGACTAAAACCCTAGGAATACATGTCTTTGTAATGAAAACATAAAACTTAGAACATGTAGAGAATACCTAGTCATGCACACACAAGAAACACATGCTTGGAAGATGCTTGATGATTTGGAATTTAAGGATGGTTGAGTAAAAATGGCTTCTTGGAGCTTCTCTCTCTAAAGAACCTTGTCTCTCTCTTTAAAAATAGGTTTGGAAGCTCTTAAAAACGAGTTGGGAAGAAGATGATGTATATATATGAAGCCTAAAGTGAAACTACGTTGTTTTGGGCGAACATCAACCAAATCGCGTCAGGACCGCTGGCTGTACCTCTATCCAGGCAAGTGTCCAGACCGCGGCACAGAGATTGGTGCATCGTCTGGACAATGCCACTCTGAAGGCCGCTATGCATGCAGCGTGCACAGACCGCGGTCTGAACAACATGCATCCTCTGTGAAACTCCGCTTGGGAGGCCGCGGCGTAGGCAACACGCATAGACCGCGGTAGACACAGCATGCATCCTCTGCCAAACACTGCTGTGCAGGCCACGGCCGGGGCACTGTACGTAGAGCGGTCTAGACCGCAGTAAAGAGGAAAAAATCCTCTTTCTAAGGCACAAACATACATTCACACTCAAATAAAAAATTAGACACACAAGGCACTCAAAATGGCAAATAAGCATGCAAGCGAGATAATTAAAATAGAATTCATGAGTGTGAGTGTGTGCACTAAATCTCTTCAATGAAGTTAAGCAAGTGATTTTACCTTTGATGCTTGAGCTCGGTTACAAACAATGAAGTCCTAAACTACCCTTAGATATTGATCTCAAAATGTGGTTGTCAACAAAATAAGCCAATCAAAAACCGAGGAACTTACAATACTTTTCATTTTTATCTTTATTTTTTAAAGTTTTTCTTAAGAAACAAATATCACAATTAAATTTTATTCAATTTTTATCTTAATTACTGTAGATTAATTCAAAAAATTACAAAAAATTATACATATACTTTTATAAATATAATAAATAAAATTTAAAATACAAAACTACTTTTTAGAAAAGTTGTTGCATATTTATCCTTCCCTTTGTGATAGGAAGTCAAATATTACATTTGTCGATTAAGTTGAAAAATATAAAGAAAGTTTCTCTATTCCGTGTACGATTAATGATAGACCATTTCATCTGACAGTATATGATTTGAGAAAAGTAGTTTAATTAAGTGCAACAATAAACATTTTTTTAACAAGAAAAGAAATTATTAGAATTAATCTACAATAAAAATTAAATAACATAAAGAGGTTCTATATAAATAATATGCTTTAATTAATAAATTCTAAACTATAGCAAAGTGGATAAGCTTTGCTTCAGTTTTAGGGGAGTGGTTTACATTAAATGAGGCTCGATTGTGATGGGAAGGTTGTGATGAGAGTGAGCTGGGGTTGGGTAGGTAGTGGGATGAGAGGGTTCCAAACAAACATGTTTTTTTTTTCCAAATTTTGTCCATATAGATATTTTATAGGGATGAAAAGAAAAATCGTCCCTATATTATTTTATCTCTATATGTAGTATTTCAGACGAATTTTAATTTTTTTCCCAAGGAACCTATTGTGACCCACCTTAGGCGACGTAATTTGGGATGAATTTACTCATTAAATCGTAAATGTGGAGAGAAATTTCTACTGAAGTGGGAGTTTCAATCCTGATTCAGTCTTGTAACCATTGATCTAACAATTTAATAAAATATTATCTAATAAATATTTTTTAATGGCCAATTGTATGTCATACAAAATAATTATAAAGATAAATGGAATCAATTTAAATTATCTAGTATTAATTTTTAAAAATATTTGTTCAATACAAATTTAATTTAGAAACTTATTTACATTATATATAAATAGTTTTGCATTATTTATCAAAGTTGAAGTAGTATAGTGTAATAGATTGAGATCTACACCATCGAATGTAAAAAGACGAAAAAATAATCATCCCAATAGAAATTAAAATTTTATAATAATTTTATCATTTTTTTTAAATACAACTACTGTCGGGACCTGACGAGATTAATTAGACTCTACAAGTACAACCCATAATATTATTCTCACTATCGGGGAGATGTTACATATCGACTACAACTCTCACAACCGAAGAGAGGACTGCTCCCACAAATCGAGAGAAAACTTTCCATATATACTTGTAAAATGTGTATGGTGAGATTCGAACATTTGACCACTAGGTGTGGAAGGGATGTGCACAACCATCATTGAATTTAAAATTTTGATTAGTACAATAAAATTTAAATTTATCAAACAATTGTTTTTTCTAATAAGACATTGATTTAAAACCATCAATGAAAATTTAACAGCTTAATAGGTTATATATAAATTTTGTGCAAACAATAACAAATTGGTATACTGCCCACCATTCACATTGTTGATCATGGCTTCAACACCCACCAAAGACATGGGGGAAGGGATAAAATAGTTCCAATAGAACATCTATTGGGACGATATATTTCATTCCCTTAAAAAATCTATAGGGATGAAATAAATCAACCCAATGATGTATCTATTGGGATGAAATCTAAATTTCGTCCTAAAATAACTAATTTTTTAATGTATTTCTTGTTTCGTCCCAATAGGTACTTTATAGAGACGAATTTAATTTTTTGTCCCAAATAGGCTATTGCAACCCACTTGAGGCAACGGATTTTCGAACGAATTGTATTCGTCCCAATAGGTCTATAGGGACGAATTTCTAGCTATTGGGACGAAAAACACCCACCAAAGACATGGTGGAAGAGATTAAATAGTTCCAATAGAAGATCTATTGGGACGATTTATTTCATCCCCTTAAAAATTCTATAGGGATGAAATAGATCGTCCCAATAGTGTATCTGTTGGGATGAAATCTAAATTTCGTTCCAAAATAACTAATTTTTTAATGTATTTTTTGTTTTGTCCCAATAGGTACTCTATAGAGACGAATTTAAATTTTTGTCCCAAATAGGCTATTGCGACCACCTGAGGCAACGGATTTTGGAACGAAATGTATTCGTCCCAATAGGTCTATAGGGACTAATTTCTAGCTATTGGGACGAAAAAAAAATTGTTCCAATAGACCTTTTTTGTAGTGTTACCAAGTGAAGACATTAATGAAGACCCATGCTGGATGATGCAAGATGAATATGGGTTTTGGAATTTTGAGAGTGAAAGAATGAAGATTGAAAGCTTTCTTTTGGAGAACTTGTTAGGTTATTGGAGTTGTGTTGGCATTAATTCCATATCAAAACACTGTTTCACTTGTATTGATTAGTTGTCTTAGGTTGATAATGATTCAAACTTCAAAGAAGATATGGCAACTTATCAAGCAAGATCAAGTCTTAAAGGAGAAATGTGCTTCATTGCTCTACAAAGGTATATTTATACCTCATTTCTCTTACAAGGCAAAAGCACACACACACACACACACACACACATATTGCATCCATATGTGTCCCTGTATCATTGTGCTCATTTTGTATAACACATTCACACACTTAATATTGAATGCTCATGCATTTGTGCTAAATTGACTACTTTTTGTAAATTGCATGTATTTGGACTATGTCTAAAAAATTAGCATAGTTGTGTGTTATATGTTTGTATGTTTATATATCATAGACCTTGGACTAGAATTTGGTATTGTATTATTCCTTATTGAGTTCCAATAATTTTGGTTACTCATTCATTGATTTTGAATTCCGAGCAAAAAGTGACGAATCTATAAAGTCACTTTACAAGCATTGTCTTCGTCTTCGTCTTCGTGTATCAAGTGGAATTCATAATTTATGGTCTAAGTTTTATAGTTGATCATGTGCGTGAAAGAGTACTAGTTTATAATTCATAAACGGATTTGACTTCAGAGTTTGGAGGCCAGAGAACGGTCGAAGAACGCGGAGGTGCTCGAGTGAGGAAGCAAGTGGCCAAAAGGCCACCAAGCCTTCATTCTCGAGATGGCGTGTGGCCATCTCAAACCCTTTCTGCCCCCGAGATGCCCACACGCCATGTCAGGGATAGGGAGAGGCTTAGGGGAAATTTGGGTCTTTTAAATTCTCTCTTTCCCTCCCATTTAAATATCTCTTCTCTCTCTCATTTTCATTAAGAAGAAAAATTGAAACTTTAAGGTGTAAAAATTTTCTCATCTCCCAAACACCATATCTTTTTCATTTGAACTCCGATTCAATCGATTCAAGTTAGAGATTGTTTCTATTTCAATTCTCTATCATTTTCAAAATGGTTGAGTTCATTTATTCAAGTTTTTCTGGTGATTCTCCAATAAAAATGAGACTGCACTTTTCTTCTAAGGTATTGAAAATTTCTTATGCTTTGATCTTCAAAGATTTTTAGTTACCCTGGGTTCTATATATGTGTTTTTAATGTGTATACTTTGATTATAGTTTTAGACTCTATAAATGCTAGATTGAGCATGAATAGAATCTCTCATGTTGAGTTAGAGTTTTTCTAAAGTCTATGTTTTCACATGATTGGATATTGTATTGTGCTAGCTTTTGTTTTAGGACTATTTTGGACTTTGATTGATTGATTTTGATGAGAAATAGTCTCTACATGTGTTAGATTTCTCTAATTGAATATATTTTGGAATAACACATTTGATTGAGTTCTTAGAGCTATTTTGACATTTAATTGAATTTTATGATAAAAATATGCTCTAGGTTTTTGCTAGAACTTTGATTGATATTATCTCATGAGTCTCGCATGTTTTTATGTTTGTTACTAAAACCTTGAATATGTGTTTAGTGTATATGTTGAGTCAAGTTTTAGCTACATGAATGAATCAATGAATTTTGTGTGTTTGTGGTGTTTCAATTGATTCTAGGATATTGTTCATTTTTAGTAACTAGACAATATTTGTTACATGATATCTCATGCATATGTTTAGTTCCCATAGGATGTGTTTGATCATCATATTCTATGTTAAGTGTTTGTTTGTATTTTTGCATTCATTGATCCCAATTAGAAAGTCCTTGTAAAAGTCATGAAGTCTTGGTTATGACATATGGTTCGGATAACTAAGCAAAGAATCTTTATTAGAACAAGTGGTCCAGATAATCACATGGGAGACTTTCTAGAGGCAAGGGTGTCTTGGATAGAAAGTAGACTTTTTATTGGTACACTCGGGATATTAAAATGTGATGGAGTCTAATAGAGGGTGAGTCATTTGTTGATCACTCTTGAGGAATTTTCAACTTCTTAATAGTGTTGGTTAGAGTGGACTCCAATAGAAAGTGAGTTATTTGTTGATCACTTTTAGGGAATTTCCAATCTACTATTAGGGATTGGGTAGACGTCGAGTCCAATATAGAGTGTGTCATTTGTTGGTCACTTTTGAGGAATGTCTTTTCTATTTTTCAATAATAAAAGTACCCGACGGTTTTATTCAACCCATGGATGTGTCCTCCTAGAAGGTTTTACCACGTTAAAAAAATTACTTGTGTTAATTCTTCATATCCTTCTTATATACTTGTATGTGTATGTTATAATCTTGTTTCACATTGTTCACTTCTAGATATTGTAGAAAACAAGATTTTTGTACTATGTGATGTACAAGAACTTCATATGATCAAAGTTGTAAATGTCTTTGTATGTGTATAATGGATATATTTGTATATAATAGTTTTTGATTGAATGCTTTTACATATTGAATATTAATGAGAATACAAGTATTGTTTGTTTTTAGTTTCATTTGTTAATTTTTTCACTAGCAACTTGTTAGCTTGTTTGATAATACTTGATTTGATAATACACATTGTTTACTTATAAATGCTTTATTATCTTAAGTATTATTATTCAAGCTAGCTAGAGAGAAAAACGTAATTTTGTTTCAAGGGATTGAAAAAATGTGTAAAAACCTATTCAATCACGTTTGTACAATTTTAGAACTCTTCCTTTTTATAAAATTTGTATTTTTGGAGTTCTAAAACAAGTGGGGAAGAAGATGGGGTTTATATATAAGCCCTAGATGAAACTATGACATTTTGGAAGAGTTAAAAAAAAACATTTATGGGCAAAATGCAACGCGGTTCTCTTCAACACACAAACAACAACAACTTAAGGGGAAAAGTTACAATTTTGTTACGGTTTTGTTCAACACATAAATTGCACATTGCAGTAGCTCGATATTCTAGCACCCCAAAATATGACCAGACAACTACCTATTGTATAATATACTGTTAGAAAGATATTTATGTATAATTTATAAGCTATTTACATAAAGAGGTTTCAATGTCTGTAGAACGAGTTATGGTCATTTGAGGGACCGAAGATCATATTTTGACAATAACAAGATTCCCCAAACTTAAGGTATAAGACCAAGAAAAGAATGTGACATTCTCAAGTGGTCACCCATCGCGCTAAGACAAGCACACCATTGTGCAAGCACCCTATCACACAAATGGAAACTAATTACACCACACTTAAGTCTATCATGAAGTGCAAGTGTGGTTGTGAGTGAATGCACACAAGAAAACAACGGGACATAAATGTATAACAATTAAGAATGCATGAATGTATGTGTGTGGACCTAATCTCTTTAAGAGTCAAGTCAAATGATATGCCTTTTGCTTTTATTCTTGAAGTTATGGGAGATGCTGGAAGTTGCCAACGAGAACCTAATCTACTCATTACAAAATCATCCCCAATGTGGTTTGTCACGAAATAACTCAATCATAAAAAATAGATCTTTGTACCATGCCATGCAGATTGTATACCAGAAAATTTATCAACTGTCTTCCTCTCATATCCTTCCACCCATCTGATATAAAGAATCCCCCCAGATTGACTCTATGTTTTCTTTACTTTGGCAATAATCGCCATTTTATTCTTTCTTCATCAACAATGATGTGCAAAACTCATGTGATATAAGGGCTTTTAGACCACGCCCATAATTCCCAATTGGACGGAGCAAATTAATGAATGATGGATTGTTCTCGATGGTGAAGGCTATTCCATTCTCATAGAAGAATATGACTATGTTTGAACATATTTTTTCATGCATTTCCATTTCCTTGTTGTTTGGTTCCCTGACTTCTCTCCAAATCCTCCATTGAAGCATTTTCGACGTTATGTAGGAATCTATCCATCGGTCATCTGATTCCTCTTTTTACATGCTACATAAGTCTGAACCATTTCTGGATTTACTGAGAAAGGTGACACAATTGTCAATCCTTTCTTAACGCATCCGTTATGCCCACTTTTTTACAATATCATTTTTCTCAATATAAGCTTTGATTTCATCTCTCAATTTATGGAGATTCATTGTACACTAGGCAGCATTACCGTGAACACCTGTAAGAAGTTCATTTATCCCAAACACACTCTTTTTCATGATTTTATCACAAAAATTACATTGGATGACCTTATATCCTCTTGATTCACTCGGTCCAACCTCAACCCTATACTTCCAAGCCAGATCTTTTCGATTGGACATCTCTAGTAAATCTACAACAATATAATAAGTACAAAGCAATATATCAAACAAAAAACATCCATATATAGAAGCATCCAAAACACAACATCAATACATTTTTTTTAGAACGAAAACATCAATGTATTATAATTTTAGAACGAATATAGTAATGCATCACAGCCAAAACAACTAGATATTTGAACAAAATCATCTGAAACACAACAATACATTTATTTTGAATCCAAATATCAATTTATTACAAGTTTAGAGTGAAAACAACAATGTATTAGAACCAAAAAAACAATGTATTTAAATAAAATCATCCAAAACACAAGAACAAAATCACCTTGCATTAAAAAAAACATTTTATTAGAGCTAAAACATCATCATTTTAGAAATAATTCCAAAACACAGCATATTAATCTTGTATTATTTAAAAAATCAGCAATACATTAGAATTTTAGAGTTAAAACAACCATATATTAAAAAAAATATCTATAACTCATTGATATATTTATATTCATTGCTTAAAAAAGCGCAAATTGGAGGAGATGAAGGAAATGACGCAGTTGAAAAAAAAGGTAAAAAAAATGAAGAAAAATTATATATATAAAAAAGTGAATAACAAAAAGAGCAAGGTTACCATACCCGATTCGGATTAGTGAAGTTGAAGCCTTGGAGGTGATGACGATTTGGAGTAGATGGTGGAGGTGGAGGAATTCTCGAACAAGAATCTGTGTTGATGTTAATAGAGACAGAGGGTCGAAGTTTCTCGTTTCTGTTTAGCGACTAGGGTTTTGGAAATTTTAGATTTTTTAATCTTAAGTTTGGTTTTTGAAATCTGCTACCTTTATGCCTTTTTTTTATAGATAAACGACACAGTTTCAATTTTAAGTTTAAGTGATTTAAAAAAAAGATGCAAAATGCACCTCTTTAGCCTCGACTGCACCGCTTCGAGGCAGTTAAGAGGCGACAACCTAGTGCGGTTGAGGCTGAATTTTCTACAACCCCAATTGAAATGACCGCCTCTATGTGATTTCCTTAAAGAGGCGGGAAAGGCAACCGTCTGAAACCGATTTTTAAAACACTGATTATACCTTTTTATTAAAAAAAAATGCTAAACCCTAATTAAACCATAATTCTATTACGATAACCCCTCCTCGTATCCATTTTTTGGGTATACAACAAACCTCTAAGCATGGCAATTGCTGTAAACCACCACATATCATCAAGATTTTCTCCTTGAGTGTGATCAATTGTGAACTATTCAGGACCCCATCTTCTGCTATTTGAACCTTATTCTTAAGAAATTTCAAGCACTCTTAGCTCTTTGTTTAATCTGTCCAAATGTAAAGCTCAATCAAATTGTTTAATTCTTTGAAGATTCTTTATCAATTCATCTATAGAGAGTGTCGTAGCTTATACCACTAACTCGTCTTGAATAATTTGTTATAGTATCTCATTCAACACATTTCCGAAATTGAACAAACCTTGAACTTGAACCCAGGGAGTATTTGTGAAATAAAATTTCACACCAAGATACATCTAATTTTCACAGTTCATTTCACAAATGGTTAAACAACAAACAACATCCAAAGACATTTGGATCAGAAAATAACATGTTTTTTTTTAATTGAGTTTGTTTGTATTTTAAGAGGGTTTATAGATAAAATGTATTAAAACAAATATATCCAATTCAGTAAGGGTACTATTGGCAGGATGAGTGTTTATAGTAATATTAAGCTTTTAAATTTTAGATCCCATTGTACCTGTTAAATAGGTGTATAAATTATATTTGTGGGTGACAATATTGACATCCTTTATATTATTGATCATCTATAACAAGGGTTCTCTCAAACGATAACTATGGCGGCCATGCATTTTATGTCATAAAAATGATAAAATAGAGGTCCCACGCACAACACTTCCTCAGTTTTCTCGTTGCTTCTACCGTTGTTTACCACCAATTCTCATCATCTTGTCGGTCATCGTTATGTCGAACCATGTTGTCAATGCCCTTAGTCGTTGATCAACCTACAAATTGTTAAAAAAAATTGTTTACAAAGACTTGAAACACGTATGAATACATTTTCCTTAAAATGTTTTTTGCCCCTCTCGATTGAGATTGCTTATGGGTTATATAAGAAACCACTTCTAGGATATGACATGTTTTTGGTGAATTTATACAAAGCAAATGTGAAATTTCATATAAGAATTATGAATAGTTTTTGTTTCTGGCAATTGGGAGAATTTTGTTGTTTCTCTTTTTTGTTATTTGTAAGATCTGAAACGATTCTCTACATACTCTTTTATAGAGTTTTAGATATCTGTTGACTGAGAGTTGTATCTATTCAAAAATACTTTAACATAGAGTTGTGTCTTTTGAAAAATACATCAACACTTAAAGATGCCTATTCATGAATAATTGTTTAATTTTAACAAAGTTCTGTCTTTTCTAAAAAGACATCAATAGTAAAAATAACTATTCATGAATAATTGTGTTCTTTTAACAAACACAATCTATCAACTGTTTATCAACTGGGGTGTGGCTAACAGGCTAAGTTACTGTTAATCGTGTAGCCAAACCCTTTCAATTGTTTCTACAATTAAATATTTAACTAATATTAAAATTATAACACAAATATATAGACGAGAAAGTTGTTAGATATTGCTTTTGAATAACTTTGATGTTAAAATTTATATTTAAATTGTTCCACAAATAAATAAGGGTGAAAATAAAAAAATAACCCTCAAAATATTAGATATTTGTTTTTAAGCACTTACACAAATGTGAAATTACTCGTATACCATTTTCAGCCTTAAATCCACCATTCCATTTTCTTCCCATTTTTCTTCCTTCTGCCCTTCTCCACCCATCCCCTCTTTCCCACGACGTCGCTAATGGCCTGGGCAAGCAAAATCCGGCAACGTCGCTCTCTCAAAATTTATTGGGCACATTGCCGAATATTTTTGATGTTTTATTATACCTTTGACGATTTCATTTTTATACTTATTTTAGGCCCCTCATTTCCTATTTCTTGCACTTCTTTCTTGGGTGTTTTTAATGTTTTAATGTGTTTTGTGGGACTTGTGTAGGTAAATTTTCATAAATAAGGTCTTGAGCTTAAAGGAAGGGTTTTGATGGGTTAAAGGGAAAAAAATGCAATAATTAAAAAATGCTCGCAAAAATCTTGTCAGTGGTCGCAACCCTCAATAGAGAATTTTTGTGGGCAAATAATATGATGTTGATGGCCACAACATTATGCTATCGATGGACACAACTTTGGTGGCTTTTTTGCCTAACAAGGCCAATTTTGTCATTTCACCATTTTTAAGCTCTAATTCATTGCGAGCCTTATATATATATATTGAGCCCTATAGAAGGGATACTGAAAATAACTTAAGCGTTTGTCTAAACTAATCTAGAGGTGGGGTGAATAGGTTTTAATCAATTATTACCAATTTTTTTCGATTAGTCAAAATTATCAAATCACCCAAATGTAACAAGCAATCAACTGACAATTTAAAGGTGTAGAAAACAATAAAAACACGTCAATTGATTTACGTGAGAAACCCTCGAATGGGGCCAATCTCACGGGCTATCTATCTAGTCACACATTGTCTTTAAATCCACCATGTGTAATGATGTGTATAGCTTAGGTTGGTCTCTAGTCACACCATTCTCGGAACACAACACACCACTACTATCCTTCAGGACTTTTAGAGTGATTCTCGACCAAATGCTTGTGCATTAACACACTTAGTCACAATACTTGACTCAATGAAAAGTTTAAGCAACCTAAGTGAATTTTATGATATATCCTAAAATGCAAGTAATGCTAGGCAATACTAAATGTTTATCCAGAGATTAATGATGACAATCAAACAATTCTAGATATCAATGTCTATATGAAGATTCATAAAGACCTAACTAGATGGAGATATACAAGTCTAAAATCTAGTCATCATGCAAAAATCCAATCAACACATGTTGTCACAAATTATAACAAGCGCAATAAATATGCAATTAAGAAATGTAATTAATGAGACCTAAATATCAATGTTTAGATGCAAGACATAAAGACTTAACTAAAGGGAAATAATGTCCTAAATGTAAGTTATCACAAAACAAAACCCAATCATACGAAGGAACTCAAAAATATATGCAATATAGAGTCCTAGCATTTAACCAACTAATAAATGCAAACATTCGAAACAAGCTTTACTTCTTACCTAATACTGTGGTTGTGTTCAACCCAAGGGGGTCTAACTCCTTTACTGACATGTTGGGCAAAACAGGCTTTGTCGACTGGTGGTGATCAAGTGAACTGGAGCCTTTAATTGCTTCTTGCTTTTTTATTTTTGTCTGCCTTGGTTGTTTCTGGGTTGTTTTTCCTTTTGTGGCTGTTGCGTTTTCTTCTCTAGTTGTTGGTTGCTTGTTTTGTGCTCTGTTGTAATATCTTGTTGTTGTCTGTTCTCCTTTGGTTTGACTTGTTCTTGCATGGCTTTAATAAAATAGCCGTTAAAAAATGTAAAAAAAAAACAATCTTGGGAAGTTTGAATAATTAACAAAGATGGAGTGTTTTTTCAACTTTCCAAGTCAACTAATAAAGAAGACTCATGCCTTAAAGATGCTCAATGATGCATGAAGAGGATAGGTTTTAGGGTTTAGAGAGATAAACAATCAAACATGGGACTTCTCTTTCTAAGGGAACTTTTTCTCTCACTAGGATCTGAAAATATGAGTTCAAGGTCAAAACGGTGAAGAAGATGATGTATCAATATTGCCCAAATGAAACTATATCGTTATGAGAAGAAAAACTGATTTCTGGTATCAAAAAGTGACTTGCAAGGCAACTTGGATGGAAATCATTTCTCAAGTCGCATTTGTCTCGGGTCAGGGTGTCAAAATACAACTTTCAAAGTGACTTGGATAGAAGTCGCTTCTCAAGTAGCATCTGTCTCAGGTATACAAAGTGCGATAATGCAATAGCTCTAGATTCGAGCATCCTGAAACATGAGCAAACAATATCGAAACCTTTTGGTAAGATATATTGTTGGAAATATATGGATGTCTACTTTCTACTCCAATTTATGGAATTAAGTTTTGATATATGTAGAAAGAGTTATGGTCAAATGAGTGACCAATGGTCAGACATGGACAACAATATGATTCCCAAACTCATGGTATAAGACCACGTGACACAAGACCAAACCAAGAGAAGAATAAGACCTTCTCAAGTTCAACCATTGTGCTAAAACAAGCACACCATTGTGCATGTATAGACATTTCCTATCAGTCAAACAAAAATGAATTACATCGTACAAAACAACGCTTAAATCTAAAAATGAAGTGCAGGTGTGATTGTGAAGATATTGCACACATAAGCAATAAGGTAGGAATGCATGCCAATACAAATGCATGGAAGTGTGTGTGCGCACCTAAACTCTTCAAGAATCAAGTTAAGTGATATTCCTTTTGCTTTTGCTCTTGAAGTCACACAGATGCTTGAAAGATTGCTATCAAGAACCTAAGCTACCTGTTACAAGATCATACCCAATGTGTTTTATCGTTAAACAAACCAATCATAAAATAGAGGTCCTTACAATCTCCGTCTTTAGCTATTTCATGACAAAATCACCACTCCCAAAGATTCCTCACAAAACAAAAAATAAAGCTATTGGTCAATAAAATTCATTCTATATTATAGTTAGAGATACCTAAGAAACTAAGTCTTCAAGGTCTTCAATCTCTTTGTAGATCATCATACCTACACACAATAACATAAAACATTTTCCAAGAACAAGTTCATGTGAGGTGAACAAATGAAAATGCATTTGCACTTAACAAAGCAATACAAATTAATACACTTGCAATGCTCCTCCTAAAAGGTTCCTCTATCTCAAGACTTCTCCCACAAAGCATAAACAAAACTCCCTCTATATTTATCAAGACTTCTCCCCCATTTTGTCATGAGATAGGCAAAAGATCTCCCCCTATCGGGTTGCTTTAGCGAAGAGAGATAACCACACAAAAGATGATTGCATAGTCAGATAATCAAGGAGTTCTATTTTTTTTTTAATGTGTGAAGTTATTGCTTTGGATGCAAGACATATAACATCAAAGTTCAAGACATTTTGGTATTTGGCAAAGTAAACATCAAAAGAGTTTCCATAAGAATTCAAAACCAATTTGTACCATTTTTTAAAAGTAAACAGGATATAGTTTTTAAAATCAATTGTAACACACAAGCAACTATATCAATACAAGACAAGGATATAACATCCTTATTGATTGAATGGATATGAAATCCTTATTGATTGTTGTCCTGTTCAAATCATTCAGTGCAGAGAGAAAACTAATTTTGATATAAAATCCTTACTGAATGAATGGGTACTAGATCCTTATTGAGTGTAGTCTTTTCATTTGCTTTCACACATTTGCAATCAAGAACAATTCATACATATCATTTTAAGCATGTCATAAAATTAAAGTTCACATGTTATGTTAATAAATTCTAAGTCATTCAAGTGTACTTGGATGATCGTATTCGAATGTTTGGCTTGTGAGTGCTCATCGAGATTGGTTTATTCTGGTATTGAATTGAAAAGAACATGAAGTTTGGTTTTAATAGTTTAATTGATATGTAAGAAGTTAGTAAATGGTGAATGAGTATTCTGAATGAAGTGGTGGATGATTTTCAATTGTCGGAATGATAAAGATAATGTTGACAACAATCAACTATAGTTAAAGGAATCTAAGAATGACTCAGCCTTGTTGGTGTCTTACAAAGCAACTTCTGGTGGTTGTGCTACAATGCTTTCTTTCCCAATGAAAGCTTACACAAGACCTTCATAGATCATGACGATAAGAGCATAGTTGAGATCATCATAATCACTAAAGCTCACTCTGTTCTCAGCCTCTCTAAGCTTTTGGCAGGAAAATAAAATTATTTATAACTGTCTCTTGTACATGTGGACAATGCATTGGCTCTCCTTATTTCACATATGGTTGTTAAAAGATTAGAGCAATTGTTAAGCTATAAAAAAGTTGATCTCTCTCTCTCTCTAACTCTGTAACTAGAAAAAAAGATAAGCATAAAAAAATTTCCTCTTCTCTCCAAAAGCTCTCTTCAAGATGCTTCAATGGAGTTTTCTTTTTTCTTGCTTAGTCTGTGTTAGCTTTCATGGTATCAGAGCCAAAAAGGACTAGTCATCCATGGCTTTGGTCACAAGTTCCTTCATAAATCTCGGAGGTGAAAATCAAGAAGCTTCTTTAACTTCTTCAACGGCTGGAGATTTCACTTCACTTGTAAAATCGTAGAACATAAATATATAAACCAAGCTTGATAATGACAACTACATTTGTTGGTAAGCACATGTACTCCCTATAATCAAAGATTTTTATTTAGAAGATTTCATTTCTGGTTTAAGGTCACCTCCGCTGAAGTATATTGAAATAGAATCTGCATATGGTAGTAATAGACAAGTAATGGTGAATAAATAACATACACTATGGAATAAATCATATCAGCTACTTCTGAGTTGGTTGTTTTCTTTGATTAGTCAAGGCTTGTTAGGTCAAGTTACGGAGTGTAGTAGTTCTTTTGAAGTATGAAGTGTCCTAGAGAAGTTGTTCTCGTAATAATCCATGGCCAAAGTGCTTTAACTAAAATATCAGCTTTAAAACATCAAAAAAGGTACTAGATCTATGAATGAGTTTGTTCTAAAGATCAAAATTATTAGTGAAATTTTGAGAGTAGTTGGTCAAGTAGTGAGTGAGTATGATGAAATATTAAGCATTCTCAATGGTATTGGGAGTGAATATGATTTTGCTTCTTCCGTCATAACCTCTCAAAGAAATGACATGACTTTGCAAGAGGCATAATATTTGTTGATGGTCCATGAGTAGAGGATTGCTCAATAGGATTCTGTTGCTCAAGTGGATGTCCCCGGTGCTAGTGCGCTTTTTTGCCTCTGGTAATCAAAATGATAGGAGAAATCAGAGAGGTGGCTTTAACAATAACAATGGAAGGTCGAATGGTAACAAAGGCAGAGGTAGAGGAAGAGGATCTGGTAGATGGAATAACAATAATATGCCGGTGTGTCAAGTATATGAGAATATTGGGCATATAGTAATGAACTGATATAATCGATTTGATAAAAATTACCAAAACAATAATCTTACTTGCAACAATATCCAAATCAACAACAATACCTATCGAAACTCCTCACCTTAGTTCCAAAACAATTCATTTCAGGGAAATACAATAGCATTGACTAACACTCCACATCAGGCCAACTATCATCAATCAAGTGCCTACTATGCAACACCGTATGCTATTTGTGATCCAGCTTGGTACGCAAATAGCAGTGCCACCAATCATGTCACATCCGATATATCCAACCTTTCCTTGCACTTTGAATAACAAGGTACAAATAAATTAGCTGTTGGTAGTGGGCAACTACTTCAAATAATTCACATTAGTAACAATTTCATGCTTTCATTTTGTGTGCCATCTAAGTTTCTAGTTCTCAAAAACATATTATGTGTACAATCTATTGCTAAAAATTTACTAAGCATATCAAGATTCACTCAAGACAACAATGTCTTAGCTGAGTTTTTTTTTGTGATTCTTGTGTTTTAAAGGACAAGAATACCAAGGCAATTCTACTCCAAGGCAAACTTGAGAATGGATTGTACAAGCTACATATGAAAAAAGCTCTCTCTGCATTAGAAACTCATGACTTGAATAGTGGTTCTTTTTCATCTTTGTCTATGTCAAGAAATAAATTCAGTCCACCTTGTGGATATGCATTAGTGACTGATAACACATGTAGTTCAAAAATCTTGAATGAAAATGTGTGGCATTTAAAACTACAAAAAGTCTTAAATAATTTGCATTTGAAATATAACAATGCACATTTTCCTTTTTCTGATGCTTGTAAAATCGGTAAGCTATATCAGCTGCCCTTCTAACAGTCCACCTACAAAGCATCTGGTCTCTTAGACCTTGTTTTTACAGATGTATGGGGACCATCATCTTTACCATCCTTAGAAGGATATCGATGTTGTGTCATTTTTTGTGGATTCTTTCTCTAGATACAACTAATTATATCCATTAAAGTTGATCTCTGAGGTGTCAACTGTGTTCCTCAAGTTTCAAAAATATGTCGAACTTTAATTTCATAGAAAAATCAAGTGTCTTCAAGCTGATTTAGGCACTGAAAATAAATCTTTGATTCCTTTTTTAACCAAAACTGGTGTCCACTTCAGAACTTCTTGTGCATACACACACCAACGAAGTGGTTTGCCCAAAAGAAAGCATCACCATGTTAGCGAAACTGGCCTTACTCCCCTTGCACAAGCTCACATGCCTCTAGCATTTTAGGTTGAAGCTTTTCAAATCGCAGTCCTTTTAATTAACAATCTTCCTACACCAATTCTCAAGCTTGAATCTCCGTATGAAATCTTATATCATAAAGCTCCATACTATAACTTTTTTAAAAAAAATTGGTTGTTTAGCCTTTACATATCTCAGACCTTACTCACATCATAAATTCAATTTCCATACTACCAAATGTATATTCATATGCTATAGCCTTCAACAAAAAGGGTACAAATGCCTACACCCTTCAGGCAAAGTTTACATTTCTCAAAATGTGATCTTCAAAGAATTTGAGTTTCCATATCAAAATTTGTTTCCACCAAAAGTGTCCCTATGCCTGAATTATCAACTCAGGGTCTACCTACATAAATTCTCCATATTTCCTCTGATCACAGAGTCAAATTATCTGATTCTTTCTCTCATATACTTACTTGCTCATCTTTCTTAGTATATACATACTCAAAATGTTGATACAGCTTAACCTTTATATATAGATAATAGTCCAATTATGGTGTCAGCTGTTCCACCTACTGTTCCAGCTATTAATACTCATCCAATGGTGACACGATCTCATACAGGAAGTTTGAAACCAAAGGTTTTCTCTACAACTTGTCAATCTGATATGGCCTCCATAAATGTTAAACCCAAATCAAGCTCTAAAGCTCTTTCGTAGTCATATTGGAAATAGGCCATAAGAGATGAATATGTTGCTCTTCTTCAAAATAATACTTGGACTCTTATCCCGTCTACACAAGCCATGAATTAGTAGGGTGTACATGGGTTCATAGAACCAAATTCAAGCCAGATGGTTCAGTTCTCAAGCATAAGGCAAGGTTAGTTGCAAAAGGATTTCATCAAACAATTAGGATTGATTTTCAAGATACCTTTAGTCAAGTTATCAAGGCCTTTACCATTATAGTTATTTTCACATTAGTAGTTACTTTTGGCTAGGACATACAGTAGGTAGAAAAAAATAATGCGTTTCTTAATGGGGATCTTCATGAGGTGGTTTACATGGAACATCCACCTGGTTTCACTAGCTCTCAGTTTCCTCATCATGTTTATAAGTTCAACAAAGCTTTTTATAGGCTCAAATAAGCTCCAAGTGCTTGATTTTTTAAGCTTCGTACTGCTCTTGTTGGATGGGGATTTGTATCTTCTCAGGCTGATTTATCTCTGTTTATAAAGAAAACAAGTTCTAAGGTTTTATTCTTGCTTGTCTACGTGGATGATATTCTCATCACAGGTAATGATCATGCTCTTATACATCATACAATTACATCTCTCAATGCTACTTTTGCCTTAAAATCTTTGGAGCCAGTGAATTATTTCTTGGGTTTTGAGGCTTCAAGGGACTCCAAAGACAATCTTCTAACTCAGACGAAATATGTGTTAGATTTATTGGCTAAGACCAAATGTCAAACGACAAGCTTTGTTAAGCACCTCTAACTACTAGTTCTAAAGTTACCAAGATTGGCACCCTTTTTTTCTAAGCCAACTCTTTATAGAAGCACTATAGGAGCTATACAATATCTGACTTAGACAAGACCCGATATTGCTTTTAGTGTTAACAAGCTAAGTCCATTTTTTACTTCACCTACAAAGGATCATTGAAAAACTTGCAAGAGGTTGCATCATTTTTTGAAATAAACAGCTGTATTAGGATTACATTTTACGCATGCTACTTCTCTATCAATTGAAGCCTACAATGATGTTGATTGGGCATCTTGCATTGATGACCGGAGGTCTACTAGTGACAACTATATTTACTTGGGTGGAAATCTTATTGCTTGGGGATCAAAGAAGCAGAATGTTGTTGCTAAATCCAGTTATGAGGCTGAATATAGGGCCTTGTGAGCTTGGTATCTCTCTAACACATTGTCTGATTCTTTGGTGTGATAATCAGAGTGCTAGCTCTCTTGCCCAAAACCCTATATTCCATGCTTGTACGAAACATATTGAGATTGTCGTTCATTTCAACAGAGAAAAAATTACAGTAGGTGCTCTTAAGGTGCAGTATGTTCCCACTGAACATTAGAGAGCAGAAATTATGACAAAAGCTTTGTCATTTTCTCGATTTGATTTATTGCGTTTCAAGCTGACCTTGGTGTCTTTCCCTTCGTCCAGCTTGTGGGGGAATGATAGAGATAATTTTGACAACAGTCAAAGAAATCTAAGAATGACTCAGCCTAGTTGGTGTCGTACAAAGCAACTTCTGGTGGTTGTGCTACAATGCTTGCTTTCCTAGTGAAAGCTTACACAAGTCCTTCATAAATCGTGATGATCAGAGCATAGTTGAGATCATCATGATCACCAAAGCTCACTCTGTTCTCAGCCTCTCCAAGCATTTGGCGGGAAAATGAAATTAGTTGTAACTGTCACTTGTACAGGTGGCCAATCCGTTGGCTCTCTTTATTTCACGGATGATTGTTAAAAGATTAGGGCAGTTGTTAAGCTATACAAAAGCTTTTCTCTCTCTCTCATTATGTAACTAGAAAATGATATGCATAAATAAAATTCTTCTTCTCTCCAAAAGCTCTCTTCGAGATGCTTTAATGGAGTTTTTCTGTTATTACCCTGCCTTTTTTTCTTGCTTAGTCCGTGTTAGCTTTCACGGAAAGAAAAATTTGGCCAAGTTTCATAACGCAAGTAAGCTTGTAATCCTAGCGAGAATTTGGAACCCCTTTTTAGTGAAGTGAGGATAATATTTATATGCAGACTGAGCTAGTAACCTACTCGACGAAGGAAGACGATGCTGAG
Organism: Dipteronia dyeriana; assembly: GCA_032871835.1. Lineage (NCBI taxonomy): Eukaryota > Viridiplantae > Streptophyta > Magnoliopsida > Sapindales > Sapindaceae > Dipteronia > Dipteronia dyeriana. The sequence goes on from CM065295.1 coordinate 71,651,280, forward strand.
ATCATGCCTCCTGATATCATGAGAATGCAATCCCATATTCAAATTAGTTTGAATGAGGCAATTTATCATTATCTGATAGCTTGCCGACTTAGTCAAACAAGTAAACACAAAGAAATGGGTTGGCTCGATGGATCATGGGTCGACCTTTTGTGCTTGGGACTAGGCTGATCCACTATAAAAAATATGGGCTTGCTCGTTGGGCAAAATACCTAATGTCAGATTTTAGTTGCCTTAACCTCCAATGGAGGTCTTTCATCTTCTTTGATCAAGGACAATCCATTGGTCATGGAGGTTTTTGAAAAAAAAAAACTAAAAATGGTACAAACGTAATTAAAGAAGCAGAATATGGTATTTTACTTCATTTGTGTCATTGAACTAATTAATTTATTAAACTAGAGACACTCTCAAAATTCAACATAAAAAGAGTGATATATCCCATCATTTCCACAACTTTAATATATCTTATATATTCTATTTCTCTAATTTAACTGATATCCTCAAAGAATTAATTGGTTGTATGTATATAGTTTGTTCATAACATTATTTTGTTGTAGTTTGTTTAGCCCAGTTTGATCTATTTTGTGTGGATAGTAATATCAGTGTGTAATTATCTGCCTACGAAAATGAAAACAAGTTGTTTATCGCAAATTTAATAACAGGGTTTTTTTTAACTACTCATTCTTTTAAATTAATTTGGAGTTAGTCTGTTCGGATTACAAATATTTTGTTTTTTGTTTTTGAAACTGTTATGACTGCTATTTGTTTGGTATGATGAATCAATTTGTGCCAAAGAAATTATGTCCAATTTATTAACTATTAGTTTTTTTTTTTTTGAACGGTTAAGTATTATTGACCACCATGGGCAAAACCAAACACCACATAACAGAAAAGAGTCACACAAAAAACAGAACAAGCAACAAAACAGAACTAGCCTGGGAAAAATAGCAACAGACAAGAAAAGCACACCAATAAACAAGACCAAAAACAAACGAAACAAAACAAATCCCTGAAAGTCCCATATCAGCACATCCCTCTCCAGACCGGAACCTTTTCTGGCCAACGAATCAGCAAAAGAGTTGGAAGATCTCGGATTGAAAACAGCTCGGGCATTCCTAAGAGAAAATAGAAGACCCTTTTATGTTTTGAATCACCTGTCTATGCTTCACATTCCCCACACCATCAGAGTTGATCCACGACACTGCCAACATGGAATCACTAACAAAATCCACCTCTCTTCCCTAAAAGAAATTTAAACTTGAACACAAAACTACAGCTCTGAGGATGGCAAACAACTCAGCCGAAATCGCATCATAAATCCCCACGAATTCAGAAAAAAGACCCAACACCTTGCCATGACAGTCTTTCAACACCCTTCCAATCCCAACTGCTCCTAGATTGCCCTTTGAAGAGAACCCAAAGGGGGTGACCATACACAAACTTTTGATCTTTTGATGGGTTTCTCATCAACACAACTATCCTGAAGGTTTAACATGATCGTTGAAATAGAGAGCTTAGATCCTGAATTATCCTGAATTATGGAACTTGAACCACCAAGCAACTCTCATTTTCACCATATCAGTAACTTAATAAACTGATTTAAAACAGTTCTGGACAATTCTTTGGTTCCTAGTCTCCCAAATTGACCATAACACAGCAACGAAAAGCCTGTTCCAAGCTCGACTACTTTTGGATTGCGGACATAAGCCCTCCCAACCCAAAAACCAGTCCATCAAAGAGTTATTAGAAACAAAAACCACCATCCACCATTCCATACAGAAGAACCATAGATTCCAAGACCAGGGGCACAACAAGAAGAGATGATCAATGGTCTCCTGAACAACATTACACAATGGACACGGAGAAGAAAGGTGAGAAATCAAACCAAATTTCTACATAACCTACCCTACCATTACTCTACCTCTTAAAGCTTGCTAGGTGAAGATTTATATTTTGAGTGGGCTAATCCCTTGCCATATGGCCTTAAGATCCGAGGTAGAACCAAAAGGGGGGATTTGAGACACGGCATGAAAAAGGCCACTAAAAACTTACCATCTAGACGAAAGATCCATGCCAGAGTATCCGGGATCAAGCTTCTAATAGTGTAGTTATCCAATATAATCTAGAGAATGTTCCACTGAACCCTTTCCCAATCAAAAAAATGGCCTATGTAAAGCTATATTCCACCTCTACTGATTTCCTTTCTAATATCCAAAATCCAAAATCTTGAATCACTCCTTTTTTCTTGACCGCAAGAGCATATATCCTTGGGCAAGCCACCTTAATTTGCACCCTTTCATCCCCCAAAGCTCCTAAAAATCAGCTTTCCCACCATTCCCTACCACTACCTTCAGGCCACTGTTGAGAGCTGTGGAAACCTTAGTCGTATCCTCAAACAAACTAGTTATTGCTTTCATAAAAACCGAACCCTCCAGGTTGCTTTTCAAGTCCCACACCAAGCTAGTTTTGGGAATCTTATAGCGGGCACACAAGACTCTTCTCCAAAGAGCATTTTCTTTTGTCCAAAAATGCCACACCATTTTAGCAAGAAGACTTCATTTTTATCCTCCATTCTACCTATGCCCAAACCCCCCAAACTTTTTGTTACTGCACAATGTTTCCTAATCAACTGCATGAATATTCATTTTCTCAAGACCATCCCCCCAAAAGAAAGCCCTTTGCTGTTTCTCAATAGACTTGGCCACTCCAATTGGGACCCTGAACACTGAAAATAAATAAGAAGGCAAGCTCGATAATACCAATTTAATAAGCACCATACGACCTCCTTTATTTAGGACTTTACGTTTCCACGGAGCCAATTTTTTTCAACACGAGATACAAGAGGGTTCTAGAAAGACTTAAGCTTCGACCTTACACCTAGAGGCAAACCAAGATAGGTAATGGGAAGAGATGCACTTTTCCCTTTGAAGGTCGCCGCCCACTAAGGCTCACTAGAACCATTCTTGCCCACTCTAACAACACAAAACTTATAAAAATTAATCCTAAGCCCATCCGCCAACTTGAAACATCTAAGAATCCTCCTAACATTTCGAAGGTACTCCAACTTTGATTTTAAAAAAAGGATCGTATCATTTGTAAACTGCAGATGAGAAATGTAGACCTCATTGTCACCAAAATTGGCTCAACTCATCATGTCCATATCACAAGCTTTCCTAAATAAACTACTCAGACCCTCAATTACAATGTTGAAAAGAAAAGGAGATAGAGGATCACCTTGCCTAAATTCTTTCTCCATACCAAACTGGTTAGTAGGGCTCCCATTAACAAGAACTAACATCATAAGAGTAGAGATACAACTCATCATCCACCTCCGCCATTTGTCGCCAAAACTCAAAATATTGAATCGTGATGTCCTAATGATTTGAGTAGGCACTTCAATTATTGGTCGATATTTGATGTCAATTTACGTTTTAAACTATTCACAATGAGGGTGTTTAATACTAGCTCACTTGAATGGAAGGAATGGATTGTGAGCACTTCAATCCAAACCATCCCGCTAAACAACTTACCTAGGCTTAATGGGACTCCTCCCCACACTCAATTCAGATCTCCGATGGTTGAATTGTGGATGAGGATAAAGTGGTTCTTAAACCACATTCAAAGGTAGATTGGCCCTATATAGATCGAATCGAGTCTTAAGAGATGGATTGCCCATTATTCGTGTATGAATTGCATTGACTCCCATATTTCTCATCATACCTTATCATTCGTATTCTTGCTATCTAGTTTAGTTTTAGTTGTAGCTTAATCATAGTTTGCATCGTAAGTTATTTTTTGTTACCAAACAATCATTGAATCATTTACTTTTATTGCCGTTTTAGAACTAGAGTTTTATTTGATCATTGTTATTTGATAGATCCTTGTGGATGATACCCCTACTTGCCACCATACTTGTTTCGTAAAGCATTTTTTAGCACATCTTGTTAGGTTTTAGATTGTGTTGGCATTGATTCCATATCAAAATGATGTTTACTTATAATGATTTAGTTGTTTAGATTCATGATGATTCAAGCTTCAAAGAAGAAGGAATAACTAGTTAAAGCAAGTTCAAAGTCTTCAAAGAGAAAGGATGCAATATGATTCTACAAAGGTATACTAAGACCTTATCTTTCTCTTACAAGGCTTAGGCACACACACATAATTCATACATTTGTGCACACAATTCATACATTTGTGTCCCTACATCGTTGTGCACCTTTTATAACACATTCATACACTTAAAGATGAATGCTCATGCATTGGTATAAAATGTATGATTGGATACTATCTCTATGTAGTTTGCATTCTTGTGTGAAATGTGTTTGTATGTGTAAATGTTTGTATAACATGGATAATGAACTTTAGTTTAGTCTTAAATCATTCTTGATTAAGTTCCAAACACTTTGGTTACTCATACTTTCTAATTCAAGTTCTAAGTCAAAAGATACTACACTTTCTACTCATGTTGCATACATTATCTTCGTCTTCGTATATCTAGTCGAATTATTATTTTTTGGGTTGAGTATCTTATATGTCCATGTTCGTGAGAGAGTTACAGTTTGTATTCCATAAACGGATTCAAATTCCGAGTTCGAAGGTGTGAGAATGGTCAAAGAATGTGAAGGGAGGTCAAAGGAAAAGAAGACAGCTCCAAACTCTTCTTCCTAAGATGGCACGTGGGCATCTCGGGACAGCAAGGCTTGCTATACCGAGATGCCTATGCGCCATCTCGGGTAGCAAGTAAGCTTGGTTGCTTCTTGTCCCTTTTGGTCATTTCACACTCATTCTTTCCCTCTCATTTATATATCTCTTCCCTCTCACATTTCATTCTAAGAAGAGACTCAAAATTTGAGTGTAGAATGTTCTCCCAAATTTCTCATCTTCCAAACACCATAACTTCTTCATTTGAACTCTGATTTGAGTGATTCAAAGTTAAGAGTGTTTGTCTATTCATTCTACATCTTTTCTTTGAGGTTTTGAGTTAGTTTTATTGCTGTTTTTGGAGTCTAACCTCACAAAAATGGGAATACACCAAATCAACAAAGGTCTTGATTTTCTCTCAAAGTTTTCTTTTAAAACTTGGTCAATTGCCTTGGGTTTTCTTCTTCAACATATATATGTGTCTTGTGAATGTTTTGATTTGAGTTTTGAACTCATTTAAAGCTAGATTGAGTTTCAATTGAAATCTTACATGTTGAGTTAGGTTTTGAGTTTACCTATGTTTTCACATGTTTGGGATTGTATTGTGCTAGCTTTGATTCTATGACTATTTGATGATCTTTAATTGATTGATTTTGTGAAAAATAGTTCCTCACATGTATTAGGCTCTCTTTGGCCGGAATCTCACTGTAATACATATGCTTGTGTTCTTTTGAGCTGTTCATGTGCTTTGATGAATCTATGAATAGAAAATATGCTCTAGAACTCTTGCTTTAATCTAAATGACTTTACCATATGATTTTAGCATATTTTTGGTATATGAGATTTAAACTTGATTATGTATTAATTGAACATATCTTATGACTTAAGTTTTAGATCTATGCATGTATCTAGGTTGTAATTAATTTTGTACATATCTTAAATGATCTAGATGGATTAAACATGCATGATTGACTAGACTACATTTGTTTTGTGCATTCATGCTCATGTCTATTATTTTCCATAGGATGTGTTGATCATAACATTCTATGATGCGTGCTTATTTGCGTTTTGCATTCATGATCACCTAGATGCCTTGTGAGAAGGAAGTCTTGACAATATGTGTGAGACCTATGTTGTTGAGCATGAAAGTCTTGGCAAGAGGTGGGAGACCTTGGAATATCAAGCAAGGAAGTCTTACCTAGGGTCGTGAGGATCCGAAAGGGTAAGCAAGGAAGTCTTGCCTATGGTCGTGAGGATCCGGAAGGGTGAGCAAGGAAGTCTTGCCTAGGGTTGTGGGGATCCAGAAGGGTGAGCGAGGAAGTCTTGACAAGAGGTGTGAGGCCTCGGAATGTTGAGCAAGAGGGCGACATCTTCATGAGTAGGATATGAGGGTAGTTTTTAGGTGAAGGGGTCACTTGAGAGATTGTACTTGTCTTATCTACTAGTGGATTTTGTTTGCCGGTGGTTGCTAACCCGTGGATGTTTCCTCTTCGGAGGTTTACCACGTTATATCTTGTGTCAACTTTTTTTATCCCTATTTCTCTTATATTTGTATTTGTTATTTGAATACTGTGGATAGAAATTTATATGTAAGTTGACTTCCTTACTTTAATATCAAGTGTGTATATGTGATGATTGCTTGTTTGTATCACACTTTACATGTTTTATATATTGATTAAGTATCTTTAATTGAGATATATATATATATATATATATATATATATATATATATATTGTGATACAAGTAATCTAGAGGGACAAACTTTTGTTTGTTTTTAAGGGAGTTGAAAAAGGTAGCTAACCTATTCACACCCCCCCCATCTCTCTAGGTTAGCTTTGAGCTTTTAACCGTGTATGTATTTTCACATCTTAGATTTTTATATATTCTTTTGGCAATCACTTTTCCACATACCCTAACAACATTTGTCTACAAGTGAAGTCTTGCAACCAAGAGTTGGTTGATAAGCATTTTTCAATGCTATCTACTAAAGGCTTGTAGGTAGGACAGATTGTGTTACGAACCTTGAAGTGTGACTAGGTTATCAACTTAGGTTGTAAATAATTATTCAAGTAGTGGAGTTCGGTGACTTAGTGACTGGCATGGCTAGTCCCATGGGCTTTTCCTTGTTGAAGGTTTCCCACGTAAAAAATCAAGCGTCCATTTATTTATGAACTTTACATTTAATTTTTCTGTTGTTTGTTTGTTTGGGTTAATTGTGATAAATATACACTAATCGAAAAGGTTGGTAATTAATCAATTAACAACTCATTTACTCCCCCTTATAGGTTGTATTAGACACACTTTGTGTATTTTCACACGGTGTTATTGAAGTCGGTTGATACACGTGACACGGTTAAAAATGATACAATATTATTTAACTTACTGGATAAAGTGGTTGAAGAAGTTGGAGAAGACCTTATAGTTGAAGTTGTGATGAATAATGCATCAAACTATAAGAAAACAGGTGATATATTGATGAAGAAAAGGAAACAACTATGGTTGACGCCATGTGCAGCTCATTGTATTGATCTCATACTTGAGAAATTTGAAAAACTACCTCAACACGAAAATGCATTGAAGAAAGCGAAGAATGTATAAATCAGTAAATAAATGCTTTAATATTTTGTAATTGGTATACATCATTTACTATTGTTAATGATTTTATTCTTGTGTTATAAATTGTAATAGGTTAGTAACTTCATATACAACCATGGGCAGGGTGTTATCTTTGATGAGGAAGCATACTAACAGAGAGTTGATCCAGCCCGCTCCCACACAATTTGCTACTTCTTTCTTGACATTAGATAGTATGTTCAGTCTGAAGCAACATATGCAACAAACGTTTACTTCAATGAAATGAGATGGATGTCATTTTACAAAAAAGGTCGAGGGAAGGGAAAACAAAATATCATCTTCAACTAAACTTTTGGGGGAGCATGTGTTATGCATTAAAGACTGTAAGGACCTTGATTTTATGATTGGCTTATTTCATGACAAACTACACCACATTGGGGATGATTGTGCAATGGGTAGCTTAGGACCTCATTGGCAAGCTTCCAAGCATCTCCATGACTTCAAGAGCAAAATGTATATTCACTTGACTTTGCCTCTTGAAGAGTTTAGGTGCACACACACACCTCATGCATGCTTTATTGTTCTTGCATTTGTGTTGATATTGTTTATATGTGTGTATCTCTTCACAATCACACTTGCACTTCATTTATAGATTTAAATGTGGTATTGTGTTATGTTCGCGCTTGCACGATGATGTGCTTGTTTTAGAGCGTTGAGTGACCATATGAGAAGGTCTCAATCTTCTCTTGGTTTGGTTATATGGAGTAAGATATCTAGTTTCAAAAGATTGTATTTCAATGATTTAATGTTTTTCAAAACTGACCTTTGCATGGTCTTGTGACCATATCTTTTTATAAAATGATTCAAAATGAGTTTTGAAAATTTCTTTACAAAATAGACACCCACACCTTTTCAGCGGTATATTATTCATAATATTTTATGACTGTTTGGATTGATTTTGAAATCTCCAAAGTGACCACAAAAATAGGGCATCTCTGTTGTTGTCCATTTCTGACCTTTTGTCACTAAAATGACCATAAATTTTTATATAGGCATCCAAATCATGTTTTGTAAATTGTAGTAGAAATTATACTTCCATACCTTTCCAACGGTATATTATACGAAAGGTTTGGATGTCGTTTGGTCATGTTTTGGGTTGCTCGAAGCTTGAGCTGTTGTGTTATCTGACGTGTACCGTGGCCTAGACCGCTTTTGGTGCCATGCCTAGCCAGCGACCTAGGCAGCGGTAATGTCCAGTCTTGCCTTGCTGCATAGACCGCGGTCTGGACACTTTCCTAGGCCGCAGCACGCACAGCGGTCGTGCGGAACTTTGTCTCCCAAGTCCAAAACGATGTTGTTTTGTGTAGAGCTTCTTTATATATGTTCTCTTCTTCTTTATTGCATTTTTAGAGCTCAAAGAATACATTTTTAGAGTGAGAGAACCTCCATTAGAGAGAGAAAGCTTCAAGCTTTGTTTTTGACTCTTCAAACCCAAAACCCATCTCCATCTTGCATCATTCTTCATCATATGAGCATGGGTGTTCTTGGTTTCATGACTAGGTAAGTAAGAACTTAATTGAACATCTTTTATTGTTCTTCTTACTTTAGATTAGGTGTTTATTGCATGATTAAATACCTAGACTCTAGTTTATTGCATATATTTATGAGTCTTGATAACATGATTGGGTTTGTTTGTTGATAGCTTGAATTTAGGATATATTTGCCCTTCTTGCTAAGTCTCTATGCATTGCATTTGGACATTATTGATTAGGACTCATTGATTGCATTTTGTGATTGTATTATAGTCCTTGTCATGCTTACTGACAACTTGTCTTGATATGGCTTTTGTGATAGCTAGCATTTAGGATATTGTTGCCTCTAGCTAATTAGGTCATATTGATTGCATTTTGATGATTGCATTTAATGACCATGTCATGCTTAATGACAACATTTGTTGAAATGGTTTTGTTTGATAACTAGGATATAATGTTGCATAACTATATCTAGTTAAGTTTTTATGAGCATTCATTTAGACATTGATATCTAGGAATTGTACTTAGTGACATTCTTAAATTCCTAGATAAGCATTTAGTGTTTTGTCTAGCATTATTTGCATGTTTGAATATTTCATCATATTCACATAGGTTGTTGAACTCTTCATTGAGTCAAGTCTTGTGGCTTCGGTGTGAAGTTGCACAAGCAAGAAAAGCCTTGCAACCAAGGGTAGGTTGGCAAGCAATTGGTCGGGTATCCACTGTAAAAGGCCTGAGGGGTAGAGTAGGAAGTGCTCACGCCAAGAGTAGTGGATCAGGGGATATCACTAGGGATTGAACCAAGAGTGGTGAGTGAGTGGTGAGTGGTAGTGGCCATAACCTGAGGTTGTCGAGAGTGAGAGTCCTAGTATCACTTGAGGGTGTAACTTTTTACTCATATAGTGAATTTCTGCGATCGAGTGTGGCGCACTTAACAGCCTGTGGTTTTTCCCATTTGGAGGGTTTCCACGTATACATCTTGTGTTCTTTATATTTCCACACCTTACACTTGAAGTTGAATGTTTGTTTTATTGGGTGAATTTTGAATATTGACTAATCAAGAAAAATTGGTAATTTACTTGATTAAAACCTATTCACCCCCCCCCCCCCCCCCTCAAGGTATAGATACACACTTTTTAGGGAACTTTCAAAGACAACTAAACCTCTTTTAAGTGTATTGAGGATGATAGATTCCAAACCCTGGAATGGGATTTATTTATAGTACAATGGATAAGGCCAAGGAGGAGATAGCAAAAAAAATTGGAAATGAGGAAAGAGCTTACAAGGAGATATGACAAATCATTGATTAGAACTAGGAGTTTCAATTGCACCACCATTTGCACACGATTGCATACTATATGAATCCCCGATTTCAGTATTCAGATGATTTTTTCAATCATCAAGAGGTAAAAATTGGGTTGATGGTCTTCATGGAAAAATTTATTCCTAAAGAGAATGAGAGATTAAAAGCTATTTTACGAGTTTATCTCTTTAAGCATAAGGAAGGATTGTTTTCCTATGGACTTGCAAAAACTCTTATCCATATTCGTACCCCTTGTATGTAAAGTTATTGTTTATATTTATTAATTTATTTATGAAATTTATAGTATTATTTTGTATCTTTACTGTTTATTATTATTTATTCTCATTATAGTCCATTGGTGGACTGCTTTTATAAACGAAACTCTGGAGCTTTCAACTTTTGATGTGAAGATTTTAAGTCTCACATGCTTATCCTCGGTTTGTGAGATGAATTTGAGTACTTTTAATATGGTGTGTGTTTACTTAGAATTTTCAATACTATATTAAAATATATTTAGTATTCCTCAATTATAAATATCCAACAAAAATTCTATAGATTCATACAAAGAAGATGAATCGATTAAGCACAAAAAAATTGAATTTCTTGGTGTACATAGTGTACAATAGAAGGTTGCAACACAAATTCTTAAAGAAAAATGCAATAAAGGATGGTGAAGATCCATTGATTGATGAATATGTGCCTTAGATGATGAATGGTTGGTTTTGGAGGGAGTTGAAGTTGGGGAAAGTCCACAAATGTGGTACATGAGTCAACCGAGTGGAAGCTAACAAGGAGGAGTAAAGAGAAAGAGAAATACAAGTAAGTAATTCTCTAATTAAATTTAAAAGGGTTTTAGGTAGATATCATAGAATGATATATTTACTTATAATCTTTATATTAATTGTTAGATAAAGGAAAAGATTTACAACAGGTGGACCAAGAAAGTGGGTGAGGGTACATTTCAAACTAAATCTATGATAACTCTTTCGGGGATGTAAGTTCAGATGAGGGGGATGACACTCTAGGTTTCCAACCACTTGGCACAATGATAATTTATTCGACTCATTTGATCATTAGTGATCATTTATGGTTTGAATGACGTTTTTTTTTTCTTAATGTGTCCTTTGTATGGGATATTTATGTTAGTATTGTTGCTAATGACTTATTTATTAAATATTATGTAATACTTTTTATTATTATTTTAATTTTCTTTAATTGTTTTAATTTTATTTAATTGTACCGCCTTGTCTTTCGGAGGCATGACCGCCTCTTCTCGTCTTTCGAGTTTTAAAACATTGGATATAGTTGAAGATATGATGGATATAATTAATAGGTGTACATAACATTTTGTTTTGTTTTAATTAAAGTAATTAATTGTCCTTATTGGTAAGTTTGTATTGAGTTAATTTTTATAATTAATTTTTTTAATAAAATATAGGTTGTGGATGACAATATATACCGACACCCTAATATAAAAAAGTAATGCCACGCTTCTCAAAAAAAAATCTAAATAGAGTTGCACATGAGGTGTCAACATCACGTCACTCACCATATAATCTCATCTCATGATTTATAATATGTTGACACATCACGTAACAACATTATTTGGGAAAAAAATTACGAAACTTAACATTACTCAATATAAAATGGATATTGAATAAAAAAAAACCACCATCATTATCTTACGTGAGTTTAATTACGAAATTGTACTTGAGGTTAAACAAACAAAAAACATTTTCCCTTATAAACAAGGGAAATTTAGTACTTTTGACTGAGATAATCTTATTAAAGGACATTTTGTAGTTTAATTCCATTTCAAATATACCAAACAATGATTTCTAATGCAAAGGTCATATATGGCAAATGAACTGTATTTTTCTATATAAATATTATTTGTTAACAAATTAACTAATAATTATGTGAAATACAGGTTGGCACAGTGTAGATACTCAAATTACAGTTCGGCATCTATACAAATTACAATTCAGCATAAAGACTGAGATACCAATAAAAACACGTTTTGAATCCAATATCCTCCGTAGTTAGTGATTTTTGTGATTTAGGTATGCTAATGTATAAAAAAGGCAGACATGGCCATATATGGAATCTGTAATTTTTTACGGTAACAATGCTTGACTATAATATTGTAGAAGGATATTTACCATCAATAAAAGGAGACATAATTTAAGCCTTTCATCACTTGTTCTCATAGTCACTCCTCAAATCTGCTATAGTGTTATTGTGAGTATAATTTTTTTTATACATTAAAATCAGTGTTAATCCTTTGTCTACCGTTTTTTATTTTTTGAAGTTCAGTGTATATATAAAATACGTTGGACTTAATTATTTGTATAATTGCTTTAATTTTTGTACGTAAGAATGGAGGGAACTAGTAGTGAAAAAACTATCTCAGGGTTGCCTCCAAAACCGTTTATGTCACCATCTAACACATCTCGTGGAAAAGAACCTGCTCGTGTGAAAGATCCAACCATTGATTTACAGCAGGCGGTGGCGCTTTACAGCCAGAACCCCAATATTAGCGATGATAAGAAGCTCAAACGGTATTAATACTCTTATCCTTTTTACTATTATATATCTGTTTTCCCACAAATGCATATATATATATATATATATATATTCATTTTTTGGTATACTAATGGTTTAATTCTAGAGTTGGATACGTGTAAGATATCATATCCGTATGAGATTTAATTAATAATAAAAAAAAAACGATAAAATAGACTGATTTCAGTATACAATCGATAATTCAAGATACAAAGTTTAATAGAATTTGGATATGTGTCCTTTAATTATTTTCAAAGACATATAATCTTAAGTGGGACATATTAAAACATGATTCTCCTTCTAGAAAAATTTCAAATTTGACATCCATGCCATTGTGATTTTCGCTCTCAAATAGCTATTTGTAACCCTAATTAATTGTTCACGCCTTTTGTGTTGCAGATCACTTGCCGCTAGACAGTATTCGTGGACGCATCGACTCAAGCAGCGAGAATATTTTGCACAACTTGAAACTGTAACGAAAATTCTCCAAGTAATTATTTAAACAAGATAAAAATACATATTGCTTAGTAGATATATACACAACTACATGTTGAAATCTTTCTGAATTGGCGAGTAAAAAACGTGTATATATGCAGGTTGAAAATGAATTTATGGCTTCGAAAATAAAATATAAACAAGATAAAAATACATATTGCTTAGTAGATATATACACAACGACATGTTGAAATCTTTCTGAATTGGCGAGTAAAAAACGTGTATATATGCAGGTTGAAAATGAATTTATGGCTTCGAAAATAAAATATAGAAATTACATAAATGAATTGCTCAGAACCGAGAAGGCATCACTGGAGCAAAATCTTTTCTCTTGTATTGATGAAAAAAACTTCAAAGAAGGTGACATTCCCGATCTCTCTCTCTCTTGAATTTAAATGACAAACCAAACAAAAATATGAAAAGTTTAATCGTGATGAGATTATTATTTGTGCAGCTAAATATGAAGAGATGAAGAAGGAGAAAGATGAATTGAAACAATTGTACCGATATCTACAGCAAATGCAGCTTAATCATCAAAATTAAAATTTCCCTTTTAGATCTGAATAGATTTCAAAAATCTCTTAATCAATAGCTGCTTATTATCATGATGTGATCACTAGGATATTATTTTCTATGGTCTCTGTGTAGTAGCCATTTAATCGAGTCCAAAATAATTTATCATTTTATTTTTCCTTTTTATGGTATTTGCTTGAGGACTTTGTGGCCTTGACTTGTTGTAAAGCAATAATATTTGTAATTATAAGGTTGCCAGCTGTACTTAATGTTTTTCCTTAATTATTTCCTATATTAATATCGTAGAATATGTTCAATGATTAAATAGAGGCATATAACATTTTTTTCAATTTTGACTTACGCAACTATCACTACATCGAGAAAAAAATATGAGAGAGAATAGAGAGTATCCTATAGAGAGAGTGTCTCATTTTCCTGAGTCTGGACAAAGGAACTCGGACGAGACTTTAAATGGAGTGTATAAGGATTTTAGAGATGGGTTAGTGTTCCTTTTCATTGGAAATCTTAATCCCACTGTGGATTCTGTGGGATTATTGCGAATTTTTAAGATTTTTGGAAAAGTGAGGGATGTTTTCCTCTCGCCAAAAAGGAATAGTAATGGGGGATGCTTTGCCTTCATACGCTTTGGAACGCTTGAAGAGGCAGAAAAAGTGGCATAGAAGGTGAACGGAATGTATGTTTACGGGGTGGCCGACAGTAACAAAGGTGGCTTCTTATGACTGGAATCGTAGGCAAGATTACGGAAAATCGCAAATGTCAAAGACTCAGGTATATGAAGGTCAAAACAGGGTTGGGAAAACGGAGACCAAAACAGAGTATGTTAACAAGACACACTATCAACATAGAAGCACTTACGCGAATGTGGTAAAGGAAGGTAATGGGAGATGTTTTGAGGAGAGGCCTGTTATGTCATGGGTGGGGTCGGTAGAATCAAAGGAGTGGTCGTCTAAGAGTGCTATTGGAGTTCTAAAAGAGTTTTCTAGTGTGGAAGCGGTCAACTTAAATTAGAAAATAGAGGTCTAGTTTTCTCCCCAAGCTACATGGGCCAAAATTGCATTGTTTGGTCCTTCGAATTAGAACGTGGTAGAGATGGTTTCATCAAGAATATTTTTTTTGTGGAATGATTGTTTCATATCTATGGTTAAATGGAGAAGCTCGATGCAATCGAAGAGGAGTTTCAAGTCAAGGTGGGTTGAAGTTCATAGGGTCCCTCTCAACTGCTGGTGTCAAGCATTTTTCAAAAAGGTGGAAAATCAAGTAGGGGAAACTCTGTGGATAGATGAGGCTACCAGCAGAAATGAAAGACTGGATGTTGGAAGGATTTTGATCAGTGCACCATTAGACAGTCAAATTTCCTGCACAATCGATGTTCAGTCAGGCAATAATTCTTTTCTGGTGAGGCTAGTGGAAGAGATAGCTTCGGTAACCAGTTCATAGCTAGTCAATAGACTAGGATTGAGGTCTGTGTCAGTTAATTTGAATTACAGACAAGAGTGGGAAGGGGAAAACAGAAACCAAGCAATGGTCAGATGGGAAAGCTACTTTGAACATGGAAAAGAAAGTGATGGAGATGATACAGGAAGGGAAAAAGAGGATATCCTCACAAGCGAAAAGAAGAATGAACGAATAATGGTTGTCAGGAACTTTCGTGAGAACATATCAAAAGTGTCTAGAAAGTTGAGGTCAGATATTGGAGTAGTTTTGGGAAAAGGAAAGGGTGGTTGGCAACAACAATCGAGGACTATACCTAGGTCAGAGATTTGTTAGGGAGACTTGAGGTTTGGCTTAGAATCGAGGTGGGAAAGAAGGGTATTTTCATAACCAAGTTCGTCAGATTCTGAGTGTAAGGGGGGACATTTGTGTCTACTTATAAGTTCAAAAGGGAATGTTATAATATGGGGAAAGTAAGGAATGGCTATCATAGTGGGCTTGGAGACTCCCTTAGAAATAGGCCTATTGCGAGTAGGCTTCAAGGAGATAAGAAAAGTCAAGTCAAGTCTCAGGTCAATAATGTGGTCTATCAACATAAGGCCCATTTTAACTGTGTCTGGTGACTTAAGCCTAGAATCTCAACAGAATCATATTTCTTGTATGGAGAGAGGAGGCCCACACAATGGAGGAGGGACAGAATAAGAGACAAATGGACAATCAACAACATCTGGCGACTGAGAAGAGTTTGGATTTGTTTGTTGACCTGAGAGGTCAAGGGAGTGATCAAAGCAATTACAAGAATTTAGATAACCAAGACATACAGACCATCGATAGTTTGCACAAAGGGAATATGAAAAAAGTAATCTGGAATTTAGAAGAAGAGATTTCTAAAGTCATAGAGGAGGGGGTTTCGAGGGGTTTAGATTTAAAAGTAAGGCAGAAAAATAATACCAAGGGCACCACAGAGCAAGCACAGTCAGAGGAGAATGAAGATCAGGTCATGCAGAGTTCATCGTATTGGGATCTGGAGGTCGAAATTACTAAAATTTTACAAACAGAGGTGGCTCTGGGGTTTGATTATAACGGTAATGAGGAAAAAATTGTGAAATATGTGGCAGCTAGAGAGAGTGAGGATGTCTTTCGACATGAAATTTAGTTTTTCGGTTTTGTTAGGCTGGGGTTGGTTTCTTGGTTTTTTATGTTAGCTATGTCTTGGAATGTCAGAGGTTTGGGTAAGGTGGAGAAAAGAAGAAAGGTAAGGAGTGTGATTCTAAGCCATAAACATGCGGTGTGCTTCCTTCAAGAAACGAAGTTAGCAGTTTTTGACAATAGAATTATTAGAAGTTTAGGTGGTGTTTTTTTGTCAAGAGGGGTGGATGCTGTGGGATCGGTTGGTGGCTTAATTACTATGTGGAATGAGGATTTGGTGACCATCAAAGATTGTATCTCGAACAAATGGTGTTTGATTTTGGTCGGTTTTCTTCATAAGGTTAATAAGGAAGTGGTTTTTTGCAATGTTTATGCCTCTAGTTTAGAAACGGAAAAAAGAGAGTTGTGGGTTTTGCACTCGGCAGTCCTTCCAAATTCCATGGGTTTTGGGTGGGGATTTTAACCCAGTGCTTCACACACTGGAGAGAAGAGGAGGGGAGTTCAATCAGTGGTCGACCAGAGCCTTTAACAGCTTTATTCTCCAGTTAGAAGAGGTGGATATGTCGTTACGTGGGGTTTCCTTTACTTGGTCGAACATTAAAGTCAACGGAAATTGGGTGAGGCTGGATAGATTCTTGGTGTCTCCTTCAGTGCTTACTTGGTTTCCAGATTTGGTGCAGGTAGGCTTACCAAGAACTATTTCGGATCATTGTACTGTCACTATTGGCATCTCTAAGGACAAGGGAGGTCCCAGGCTTTTTCGGTTCAACAATGAATGGCTTGAAGATAGAGAGTTAATGGGTCAGGTCAAAAAAGAGTGGGTGGGTAGTAATCTCAAGGGGTCCAGTAGCTTCACTATTTCTTCCAAACGTAGGAGATCCAAGAAGATTGTTAAAAAATGGGCAGCGGATAGGACTGTGAATAGGTCAAATTCTAAAGACTTAGAAGTTCGTTTGGCTGTGGTGGATGAGAAGCCAACGGCTGTGGGATGGTCAGATGAGCTTAGGAAAGAGAGGTTGGAGATCTTTGATGCGTTGTGGAAAGAGATTAAGAGAGAAGAAAAAGAGTGGAGTCAGAAGTCGAGGATTAAATGGCTCTTGGAAGGCGATCAGAATACAAAAAAAATTCATAGTGTCGCTAGCTCGAGAAGAAGACATAATTTTATAGAAAAATTATTTTTTGAAGGGATTTTGAAATCAAATTCGGAAGAGATAAGGGAGGGAGCAGCTATTTATTTTGAGAATCTCTTCAAGAATATGAAGTGGAGCAGACCCAGAATCACTGGTTTACCACTCCAGAGACTGTCGGATTCAGACAGAGCTCTTTTAGAGGAAGATTTCAGCCTTGAAGAGGTGTGGTTAGCGGTCTCTTCTTGTGACGAGAACAAGGCACTAGAGCCGGATGGTTTTAACCTCAATTTTATTAAAGAAAATTGGAAGGTTATTAAGGATGATTTCATGTGTTTCATGGTTGATTTTTACCATAATGGGGTTGTGGTTAAGGAGTTAAATCAGACTTTTACAGCTCTTATTCCTAAATGTGTAAAACCGGAAGTTATGAAGGATGTTAGGCCTATCAGTCTGGTCTGTTCCATGTATAAAATTTTGGCCAAAGTTTTAGCAAATCGACTAAAGAGGGTTATTGGATCTGTTGTGGGTGAGCATCAGATGGCTTTTGTGCAAGATCGTCAACTTTTAGATAGTTTTGTTGTCACCGATGAAATTATTCATCATTGGAAGAAAAGCAAAGATGGGGGTTTAGTGGTGAAGTTGGATTTCGAAAAATCTTACGATAGTCTTGATCATAATTTTCTGGATAATATTATAAGTGACATGGGGTTTGGAGAGAAATGGAGAGAGTGGATGATTTCTTGTATTTTTACGCCTGTATTTTCAGTTTTGGTGAATGAGAGCCCCTCTCGTCAATTCAGGTTGGAAAGAGGTCTACGTCAGGGCAATCCTTTGTCCCCTTTTTTGTTTAATATTCCGGTGGAAGGCTTGAGTGCCTTATTTAAGAAAGCGTAAGGCGTTGAGTTGGTAAAAGGGGTTGTTTTTGGAGAAGGAACAGTGCATGTTTCTCATCTCCAATTTACCGATGATACAATTTTATTCCTTCAACCAAAGCTAGATTACCTTATGAATGCTAGGCGCATTCTGAGGTGTTTCGAATTGGCGTTTTGTATTGGCGTATGGCCTTCGTATTAATTTCTAGAAATCTTGTGTTGTTAGGGTAGGCAAAGAAAAGGTTGGGGAGGATAATTGGACTGCTTGTTTTAGGTGTAAGAAAGTTATGTTACCTATATCTTATCTAGGGCTCAAGCTAGGTGGTCGTTTGGGTTCGAAGTGTTTTTGGTCTGATGTCATTCAAAGGGTGGAAAAACCGCCTTGCCCCTTAGAAGAGATCTTTTCTTAATAAAGGGGGAAGACTTATTCTCATTAAAGCGGTGATGTCTAGTATCCCTATTTTTTACATGTCCGGGTTCAAAATCCCGGTGGGTGTAGCCAAAAGGATTGAAAGTCTTTAAAAAGTTTTTTTTTTGGAAAATGGTGGGGTCAAAAGGAGAATTCATGCCATTAAATGGGAGACTCTTTGTAAAGGTAGGAAAAAAGGGGGTTTATGTATTGGGTCTGTGAGTGACAAAAATAAAGGTCTCTTGGCTAAATGGATATGGAGGTTTGGTAGAGAAGATTGTCCTTTGTGAAAAAGAGTTTTATGTGCTAAGTATGGGGTTCAATTGAAGTCTTTGTGTTGGAACTGGAATGGTGGATCCTCTAGTTTAGTTTTCTCTAAAGCGGTCAGCAGTTTACTCGAGCAGGGTTCTAAGTTGGCCCAGATACTCCAGGAATGTGTGAAGGTGATTGTGGGCGATGAGAATATAATTAGATTGTGGAGGGATGTGAAGGTGGAGGGGGAGTCGATGATGGAGGCTTTTCCTAGAATTTTTGCTCTTACAATTAACAAAGAAGGAAGTCTTTCGGAGTATGTTGACTGGATTTAGGATATTCCGCTGCGAATACCGTGCTTTGGTTGGGAAGTGGATCAGTGGGAAGCTTTCTTAGTTTGCCTACGGAAGATTATGATTTTTGACTCTACCAATGATACCATTGGTTGAATCTTCTGTACTAGTGGTGTGTTCTCTATGAATTCTATTTGGAAAAGACTTGATAGTGGGAATGCAGATCAGACAGAGTTACTTATGGGGGTGTGGAAAGGTTTCAGCCCCCCCCCCTAAAATAGAGATCTTTGTTTGGCATCTATTGCAAGGAAGAGTTATGGTGAATGAGGTGATGCAGAAATTCGGCTTATCAGTTAGGGCAAACACGGATTGTTGCCTGTGTAATACAGGTTTTGAGAATATAAACCATCTTTTTCTTCATTGTTTTTGGTTCAGGAATCTTTGGCTAGATTGCATGAACTGGTGGGGCGTTAGTACGTGTTTCTCGGGTTCGTTGCAGGATTGGTGGAGAGGGTGGGGTGGCCTTTGTCCTAAGAAGAATTTAAGGAGAGCTTGGGTTTCTATGTTCTTTGCCATCGTTTGGACGATTTGGGAGAGTAGAAACGATAAGGTTTTTAAACTTGAAGCTGCGATTTTAAAGAAAGCTATGGATTTGGTGAAGTTTAGAGTCGCTTGGTGGTTTAAGAATTTAGGCAAAGGGTCGAGTGAGTCCATTTCTCTTATGATCATTGATATTGCTGAGAGATGCCTGGACCAAGATAAAGTTAAGGTCCCAAAGATGGGGGATTGGATCCCTCCTCAACTGGAAATTTTGAAGTTCAATGTAGATGGTTCCGCTAGGGGGTCTCCGGGTCAAGCAGGTATTGGGGGGAGTTCTTCGGGATCAGAGTGGGAAGGTGTTGTGTTCGTTCTCTGTTTATGTTGGCTGTCAGGATGCTATAACTGCTAAGCTTCTTGCGATTGTTAAAGCTTGTGATATGTGTGTTTTGAAGAATGAGTTGTCAGGAAAGAAAGTTATTATTAGCAGTGATTCCAAAAATGCAGTATCTTAGATCAACAGCTTTGGTTTAGAGAACATCAATTTCATGCAACTTATTTACAATATTCGTCATTCTATCTTCATGTTTGGCTAGATGAGTGTGGAGTTCAATCCGAGAGAGTCGAACATGATGGCTGACTCTTTAGCTAAGAAAGGGGCTGAAGGGGATGTGGATGTGATCAATTGGTTCATGTAATGATCTTTGTCTCTGTTTCTGATTTTTCTTTTTCTTACGGCTTCCAATGTATTTTGCGTTTGTTTTCCTCATTTGTTTCATTTTGGGCTGTTTTTTCTTGTTGTTGGTTGGTCTTTGTTGTTCCTCTGTTTTTTCCTGTTTGGCAATAAAAGTTTGGCTTCTCAAAAAAAACTATCACTATTTTATCAACTCTTATTTTATTAGCACCAAAATAGATAGTGAGACCAAAATACCCCCATTTATTCTTTTAATTTTATTTTTCATTTTTAATTTTCTCTATTTTTCTCTCTCAATCTTCCTCTCCTTTCACAACTCAAAAAAACTTCTCTCTGAATTTTTTTTCCTTTTATTTCGTTCTCACTTCGTTGGTAAAATTCGATACCAAAATCGAAGTCCACCCAAGATTTTCCATTGTATTTTTTCTCGTAAATTCAAGACTTACTTGTAATTTTGAAACTTATTAGGTAAAATTCGAGACTTATTTTACAAATCCGAGACTTATTTTGTAAATTTGAAACTTATTTTGAAAATCCGAGACTTATTTAAAAATCCAAGATTTATTAGGATAAATTCGAGACTTATTGGGTCATATTCGAGACTTACTGGTAAAATTCAAGACTTGTTTTTGTCTTCTTCTTCATCGCGGTGGAGGCCTATTCGTGGTGAAAGTGACGAGCTAAAGCCGACGCCGACGCCGGTTGACTTCGGAGATAGTCGAATCTGAAAGATCGGACGACGCCGAGTTCGTTGGCGCCATCGGTTATGTAAGATTTGTGACGGATCGTCACAGATCTAACAATGAAATTTCGATGACGGTTTGGGTTTGGCTTCATTTCTCTCTCTACACGGCTCGAATATGGAAACGACCACTTCGGTTACAATGATTGACACTCGACGAACGTATTCCCTATGGTTTTATCGGTCAACTAATCGGTCGGCGGTGGAAACTCCATTGATGGAGCCCTGAGCTCCATCAATGGAGGTTTTAAAATTAAAAAAAAAATACTGATAAAAGAAAAGAATAGGTGAGCGGGGGTATTTTTGTTAATATTCCATCTTTAGAGCTATTTAAACTAGAGTTATTAAAGTGGTGCTAGTTGCATAAATGAGTCCACAAAAAGTGCTATATAATTTTTCAACACTATGTTCAATTCATTCCTTATTGTAAACTTTTCATTCTTAGAAGTACAGAATATATTCTCCTTTGAATATCAATAAAAATATATCACCATATTCTTAAAACCTAAAACTGTTTATGGTATCAGAGTCCCACTTGCTCTAAGTAAGATTCCTACCTCTGTTATTCCTCTTCTTCATTCTCATTGTTTCTGTCAATCGCCTTTGAAACCCAAACCATGTCAACCGATTCATCCTCTTCTTCTTCTAACAGTAAGACTGACATCATTGTTGGAAATAATCCTACAACTCAAACCACTTTTTTCATCTCCATTATTACCTTCATTCTCATGATGTTCAAACATTCCTAGGGCAATAACTATCCCTCTTAGAAAGCACAGTTCACCAATTTACTATATGGATACGATTTATTGAGGCTCTGTAGATGGATCACGTCCCTGTTCACCTGATACCATAGTTGAGTCGGGATCAACCAATCCAGTAGTTAATCAAAATCACAAATTACAGAATTGTTAGGTTTTGACTCGTATTCTTAAGTGAACCCAATGTTAACCAAACAAGACTCAACTGATGTAAAGCTTCCTAGAGACATGGGATAACGTTTGGAAGTTGAAGATGGTGTTTGAGAGAGGTTTGAAGACGAAGAAGAACTGAAGAAACAAAATCTGGAAGGAATTTCGGTGTGGACCGCGGTGCAGACAAAAGCAAAAGCATGGACCGTGACATAGAGAGCGGTCGTTTTCAAGAGATCAAGCACGGTGTAGACCGCAACGGAGGCAAAGGCGTAGACAACGGTATTCTGAGCAGTCATCTCCAGTGGCTTTTTAAGGTTTAGGAAGCAGGGTGCACACCGCCACCCAGACCACAGAAACGGTGTATTTTGTCCAAATAGGAATGTTGCACGAAAATATAAAAGGTGTTTTCTTCTGGAAGTTCTTGTGCTAATCGGAAAAAGAAAGAGTTTATCTTCAAGAAGAATAGGAAAGTCTTGTACTTGAAGGAAAAGGATTTCTCCTTAACAAGAAGACTTGTCATAAATAGGAAATAGTATTTATATGGAACAAGTAATTCTTATACGTTTAGAAGTAGGATTTCCTTTATCTTAAACTCCATGTAACTAGTATAAATAGACCTTATAATTATGTTATTTTGAGTGGAGCAAAAAGAACACGATGTAACATCAGAGAGTGGAGAGATCGGGGGTGAGAGAGTCGTGAGAATATCCAGGGAGGGATCAAAGGGAATATCAGTGGATCAAGTAAGAGATATGTGGGTGATATTCAGGGGAGATCTAGGGGATATTGTGGGGCTCTTGGTGAGGATCTTGTGAGTGTGGTTGGGGTTTGGGTGTAAGAGAGAATCCTGAAATATATGGTTGTAACAATTTATCATATAGTGGAACTTTCTCTGTCATCCTAACGGTCTGTGGTTTTTTATCAAATTTGGGTTTTCCACGTATATCTTATGTTGTGTTTGGTTTATTTCTCTCATCTATTTTTTTCTGCTATTGACATTATTATTTGCTATGAGTTATGGGCATATATTAGGCACGACGATTCCACGATTCATCTATTCAAAAATCTTTCCCCAACAGGAATCGTCAAGATCATTTAATATTGCTTGATATCCAAACCTCTGCGTCCAGATATGTGATCTCTCTTGTCCACAACAAAAAAACTTCAGTTGAAGCCTTTTTCAATCACTCAAGCAATCACAAACTGACTATCCTCAATACTCTTATGGATGTGACTAAAGAAGACAAATCTATTGTTGATTATTTGTAAACGCTTAAAAGTATTATAGACGATCTCATCATGGTCGGATATAGGAATGGCAATGGGTCGAGTTCGGACGGATTTGGTAAAATTAGTCCATGAACCCACAAAAATAAATAGATTCGGGTTCGGGTTTCACCCACGGGTTTGGAGGAAACCCAAACCTGCCCACGAACCCATGAAACAAGCGGGTCCATGGGTTAAACCCACGAACCCTCAAACCCGCCAATTTTTTTTTAGAAACATTTCTATATTATTTAAATATATGAAAATTGTAATTTAAAGACTATAAACGTTTAATATAGTGAAAATTTAACTCATTTCAAGTATATTTCTTAGTTTAAACAAGAGTCATAGAAGGCAAAGCGGGCGCGCACGCGCGCGCGCGCACACACACACACACACACACACACACACACACACACACACATATATATATATATGAGAGTTGAAAATTACAACTTAGAATGAGTGAAATAATTACATTTTATTCTATATATAGTTAAAAGTGTTTTTTATTGGAGTTTAGATTTATTATATTTTAAATAATAAATATTATATAATTTTTATTTAAACGGGTTCTCGGGTCACCTATGAGAGTTTATTTTCTCAATCTAAACCCACACCCAAACCCAATGGGTCTTAATTTCGTCCCCCAAACCTGCTCCAAGCGGGTTGGTTCGGGCGAATCTCACAAGTTTGGGTTTTATTGTCATCCCTAATCGGACATAACGAAATGGTAGGCATGGTATGTACATACTATCACTGATTTTATCGTCTTATTACCAAATTGACCATAAAGTATGACCTCAATTAATAGCTTACTCGATACTCAATATTTAAAATATAGAAAACACCCATTGAAATTATAGTAACTTTGAAAGAATTCAAATCGGCTATATAAAAACCATATCACAATTTGTGTCTAACCAACCAAATTGAGATATATGTCTACATTTCATTATTTTTTTTAACTTATCATGTTCCAATTTGGTTGGTTATATATAAATTGGGACATGAGTTTTAAACAACTGATCTGAATCCATTTTGAAATGATTAAGCATTGTAAGTATTATCATAGATTCGATCATTGTGAAACTAAATCATCTACAAAATATATTAATTGAAGCATATTTTATTAAATCACAAGAAAAAGCATTAATCAACAATAGATTTTAACAAATTATCCCCTAATCATTACACGAGATTCTTAATGACGGATAACATCCTTTGTTATTTTTTCTCTTATTCTTATGTTAGTTGTTACCGATAGAATTCCCAAAAACTTGACTGGATGTGCTAGAACTCAGTATACTATTAATTTGGAGAGTCTTTGACAATCCACATGGAAAATTTTAGCTGACGTCTTGGTTGAAATACAAACGAGGATTCCATAATTGGCTTGATTTAGTTTCCAGAGTGTGGAAAGTGTGGTGTACTGGTTTCTTTCTCGTGTATTCAAGTTAATCACATTATGATTTTTTTTTGAACGGCGAAACTTTATTTATAAAAAAGCCACCAAGGCCAAGTAAAACAACAAGCGACCAGACCCTAGAGCCAAACTAAACCACACATCAAAGCTACACTAAAGAAAACAAACAGAATAAACCCCAGACCCAACAAGCCAAAACAAGTCACTATTACCCGGAACCGAGAAACACAATGCCGCCTCCCTGAACAAGGTTCACCAGACGACCAGCTCAGAAAAACAAAGAAGGCCACCCAAACCCAACAAAAAACGCTAGCTGGAGCATCAGGACACAGTAGGCTTGAGTTTGTACATCAATCTTCTCACCAACTCATGGAACCTATTATCATTCTGCGTCTTCCTACTAGCATCTCCAACAACTCCTTCTTTCCATTGAATTCGAAGCCAAGGGCCATCCCTTTCTCAATAACCTTCACGATTTCTTCTTCAAAACTCCACACCTCCTTCTTCTTCACCGTTAGAATCTCTCTGTCCCCACTGCATTCACCGATAACCAACACACCATTCATTCCAAGCAGAGATGGGTCTCTGAACTCACCCTCTTCACAATCAGAAAAACCGCCTATCAAACCTTTGGAGTTTGGGCCTTCATTCTCACAAACCTCAACAACATCCCCAAAACCCCTATGTCTTCCTTTTGAAGCAACATCTGATGGGTTTTCCATCGATCCAACCTCAGTCAAGGTTTCTTTTGATTTCGATGGCCCAGGTGCCCAACCCTCTATAAAAACAAACATTTGGACTTTGGCCCCTCGAAAAACGAGCCTCGGGAAAGAAAGTACTGAACCCTCCCACACTTACACCTCCACAATCAAGCCTCTCTCTTTCTTCTAGGTCCACTTTAGCATTGAAAAAAAATAGGAATCCCGGGCTTTACCTTAGTCTCTCGAATCCAACACCATATTTCTTTTTGTCAGCAATGCTTCTACCAAGAGGTACCTCTGCCACTTTTCCTTTTCTTAGCTTAAACGGTTTGCTGCCACCATAACCCCATCTTGCTGCTTTTTCCAGACTTATGAGAAATCAGATCCCTATCACCTTTCCTTGTCCTCTTGTCCTCATGCTTAGGTTGTCCTACTACCTCATACCCTACCTTGTCTCCTTTCACGTGATCTGCAACAAAAAGAGGAGAGAAACACCACCGCCTTTCATTGAAATCAAGTAAAATATCTCATTTTTGGAAAAGAATCCAGAACCTTTTGAGCACCCATCAGAATTAGACCCAGAAAGTTTTCCAACCAATGGATATCAATCAGAACTGGATTCTCAAAAGTCTGGACAAAGAACGACTTGTTTCCAATTTCCACCTTGATCTTCTTAGGACACTTCCAATCTTAAGGAACCTGCACTAAAAATCTCATTCTATACAGTCTTCTCTTAGTCTGAGTATCCTCTTCAATAACTAGAGGTTCTCCAATCTGTCATCCCATCTACATAAAAAATACAGAACTCCAACACATCAAAGGAACCCCCGAACAGCTAATCCACACCTTGTCTAAGGAATGAACACTTCAGACCACTCCTCCATAGACTTAAAATGATCATCCCAGAAAAATTTATTTTCCACAAAAACATCCTTCTCATAAACTGATTGAAAACACCAGAGAGTGTTCTTATCACCTATGTAAGATGAGTAGAAGGAGAGACCTCTCGACCTCAAACCCGACATCACTGTGGACGAATTAGTGAACTTTTTCAGGATTCTTGTTACACACACTTTGAGAGCCATTCACCTTTGTTATATATATTTTTCGTCAACATGATACGTCAACGAAGATAGCGGGTAATACAGAAATATAGTAATTCCATATAATCAGAAGTCCACTAGTCAACGAGAAGGATATTAACAAATGATATGTCATCAAGAAAATTGATATGGAAGTTAGAAACATATGCATCAAGTAAAGCCGTACAGTAAAAAGAGTCTTAATGAGTGAAGATCTTTACTCAGTGAGATCTACTCGGCCAAAACAGGAAATATGACCTTACCAAGACACGTCGTATCAAGTAAAGATTCACTCAGATACTAGATCTAAGAATCATAATCCAATAAGGGAATATTATATTTCCTTTTCAGTATTAGAGAATTCTAATTAGGAAGAAACTTATAGCTTCCAGAAGGATAAACATCAAACGGGAAATAAATTCTGAACTGACTATATTACTTGAATCCTACAAGAATTCAAATTGATGAATTCACTGCTCGTACGACAAGAACTAGGGCAACCCTAGATCGAACCATATAAATACATTCATGTATTCATTATAATAGAACATGATCTTGATCATCAACAGTTTACGCTTAGATTATTATCATGAACATGAGTAATCATCTGAGAGAAAAGCAAGTATTGAGTGTTGTCATTATTCTATTCATAGTGGATCTTTTTTTACCATTACCGGCACCGTGGATGTTTTCCTGTCTTGGGGTTTTACCATGTAAAACATGTGTTGTGTTTGATTTGTTCTTTATTTCCTACTCTTCTATATTACTATTCTCAAATACGAACAAATCATATCGCATCCACACAGAAAATAAGGCTTTGATTATTTAACCCTTGACGGGTCAAAGCTTTGATCTGCCCACGTGTTAATGTTTGGTGGTTGACTTTTCACCAATCCAAAAATCACATCAACAACCTTCGTTATCCTCTAACTTTTAGGACATCACCTTGTCCTCAGGGGCGAGTGATTGTGGGGGTTGTACGGGGCTGCATCCCCGTCTGCCTTTTTCTAAATAAAAAAATAAGTTTTTTATTAATATGTTAAGTTTACTAACTAATATGTTAGATACTTAAATTTACACAGTCATATAGACCCAATACAAGTTTTTAAGTACAGTCCAACCCAATATCTCTTTTGTTAATTTAAAATATTATCTGTAATTGCTTCCACTTCAAAGTTACAAAAATGACTCTAAAGTTGTTGAATGAGTCAATCAACTTGCTCAACCCAACCCAACCCACTTGATTAGCTTCTTCACATTTAATCTGAAAGATCGGCCCTTTGTTTAAAAGAGAAAGTCTCGCACAACTTCACTAATTCAGAAGAACCTATGAAGACACCAGATCTAGTCATCTAACCGAAACAATATTCACATACACAGATCTGAGAAAGAAAAACAAAACCTACAGTCACATTCTCCTCCTAGCTAGAGAAACTCTCTACCTATTGGACCGCAACTTCTACGATTGTTCCTCTCATGAGAGAGAACTTTCATGAAAACTAACCCTTTCTTTTTTCTTGACTTCATTTTATTTCGTGAGAATATAAATTTTGAGGGGTTTGATTTATTATATCTTATGAATGGCCGTTGTGTATTTATTTTGTATTAATGAAATCCATCTTCTTATTAAAGTTTTAAAAAGATTCTAAGTAGTTTGTAATTCAGTCTCGCCGGATAGAAAATCCTGGATTCGCCCCTGCTTGTCCTCCACAGACAATTTCATTCCCTCATTATAGCCTCTAGCATGATCTTCGTTAACCACATCCACAAAAGTCTGTTGCCTTTGCTAGCCACTCTGGTTACAAACAACTCTTTTGTTCACCTTTCTTGACTCGCCAGCCACCATACTCGACCCGCCTTGTCTTGCTGCCCCATAACGATGATTACACCAGTACCACCCATACGAAGCTATCTTCGAAACTATAGGCTATCCACAGATGATCCTTCCGTTCACCATGTTCGCCACCATGTTGGCCTCATCCCAGGTCTCAAACCTTACAAACGCAAAGCTACTTCTTCTGTCGCTATTTTTAGCCGAAAGAAACACATATCTCACTCTTCCAAAAGATTTGAAAATGCTCCACATACAAGCTGCATCCGCTTTGGGATTCAAGTTGTCCATAAAGATTGAGAACAAACTTTCTCTAAAATCTCTTCTCATAACTTGGCCGTAATCTCTAGAATCACCCTCACCATGGCCAAGAGACTTAGAGTCTCTCTCTCTCATTTCAGAATCACCGTAGTCAATTGCATTATGATTAGCCACAGTTATCATTCTTGCGACATAGTAACTCATTTGAGAGAACCTTTGTTATAGATAAGCAATAATGGATATTACAAACGAACAAAAAAAACCATCATTATTGTATGTAAGTTATATGACATTATACTTTGCCTATAAAACCAACAACAACCCTTTTTCCTCGTAAAATAAGGGCTATTTAGTACTTTTGACCAAGTCAATCAGCTTTTTTTTTTAATATTCCAATAATTATACGTAACAACTCCAATCCACAACCTCGTGGGATAAGTGTGAAGGATATACCACTAGATCAATTTCATCTTGTCAACTAAGATAAGTTTATTGAAGGACATTTTGAGTTTAATTCCATTTCGAATTTACCAAAACATGTCTTCTAATACAAAGGTCATATATGGTAAATATACTGTAGTTTTCTATATAAATAATATTTTTTAACAATTTAACTAATTATGAGAAATACATATTAGCACAGTACAGAATTACAGATACTCAAATTACATGTCAGCCAAAAGATTGAGATACCAATATAAACACGTTTTGAATCCAATATTTTCCATATCTTTTGTGATTGTTGCGATTTAGGTATGTCGTAAAAAACGGAAGACATGGCCATATATGGAATCTATAAATTTTATATGGTAAGAATGCATGACTGTGTAATTTTCTACAAGGAAATTAACCATCAATAAAAGGTGAGGTAATTTAATCCTTTCATCACTTGTTCTAGTAGTCACTCCTCAGTTCTGCTTTATTGTTACTGTAATTATATTTTTTTTATACATAAAATCACTTTTAATCGAATCTCTATAATTTTTTTTTATAAGTTCTGTATATTTAAAGTACATTGGACCTAGTTATTTGCATAGTTGCTTTAATTTTTGTTGGTAAGAAATGGAGGGAGCTGGTAGCAAAAAATCAATCCCTGGGTTGCCTCCGAAACTAGTTTTGACACCATCTAACACATATCGTGGAAGAGCACCTACTGGTGTGACAGATCGATCCAATCATTGATTTACAGCAGGTTGCGGTGCATGGAAATCAGTATCCCATTGATATTGACGATAAGAAGCTCAAACGGTATTAATACTCTTATCCTTTCTCTATTATATATCTCTTTTCCAATACACACAAATATATATTCCTTTTTTTGTGCAAAGGTCCAAATTTGACAAAAAAATCTGGATTTTAATTCTACCCATTAGATACGTATAACATATTAGAGCCATGAGATTTAATCAATAATAGATAAAAGGGACAATAGTTTGATTTCTCTTACAATCGATAATTATGATCCAAAATTTAATAGAACTTGGACATATACGTGTTCTATAATTATTTTCCAAGACATATAATCTTTAGTGGGACATATTAAAACATGATTCTCCTTTTAGAAAATTTCATATTCAACCGTCATTCTTGTTTCGCTCACAAATAACTGTTTGAAACCCTAATTATTCACACCTTATAAGTCCAGCAATCTTACTTGAACAGATTTGTACATGTCTGATAACTTTTTTGTGTTGCAGAGCACTTGCCAGTATACAACATTCAACGCATGCAGCATGAATATGTAGTGCAACACGAAAAAGAAGAGAAAGCTCTCAAAGTAATTTATTAAACAAGATATAAACACATATTGCTTAGTAGATATGTACACAGTTGCATATTGAAATATTTTTCAATTGATGTGTAAAAAACATGTATATATACAGGCTGAGAATGAGATTATGGCTTTGAGAATGAAATATGTAGATGATCACAACACATTACTCAGAACCGAAAAGAGATCATTGGAGCAAAAACTTTCAGCTTATATGGGTGAAAAAAACATCAAAGAAGGTGACCTTCCTGATAGCTCTCTCTCACTCTCTCTTGATCAGTTTAAATGACAAACCAAACAAAAATATGTTAAGCTTAATCGTGATGGGATTATTATTTATGCAGCTAAATATGAAGAGCTGAAGCAGGAGAAAGATGAATCGAAGCAATTGTACGGATATCTACAGCAAATGCAACTGAAGTGGAAATGGTGAGGAATGTCACCTTCTTGTTGGTCAATTGCAGTGATGTCACCTTTATAATAAGTTAAGTTTAAAAGACACCTATTATGGTGAGCTACCGAAATTGCCCTTGAATAATCGATATTTTATTCTTTAAAGGTTGTCGTCTAATAAAGTTGTCTGATTTATTGTATTCCAGATATTGCACATATTCCATATTTTACACAAGAAGGTAAAATAATATTTCTGATCTTCATTTCCATTTTTTATTGTATTTCTGTGTGGTATAACACTGTATGAACATTTATGAACATGTTGTCTGAATTTTTTTATAAACTTTTTACAAAGAATGAATGAACATGTATGCATATTTTTTTGTATATATATTTGGGCGAGTTGAGTTGTAGTGGTGCAAACAAGTTTATAATCTTGGGTATACAAGATGAAAATATTTTAAAAATAGGTCGAAACATTTGTAAAAAAACTTGAAAATGTGAAACTAAGTCTCGAACAAATTCTAAAAAAGCTCGATTCCAAAAATAGATGCTGGATACGTAAAAAGAAAAGGCTCGATCCCTGGAAAAAATGTTCGATCCTTGGCAAAAAAGGCTCGATCGTTGGATAAAAACGCTTAATCCTTTAGAAAAAAAGCTCGATCTCTGCCAAAAAAAGCTCGATCCCTCACACAAATAGCTAGATCCCTCACACAAATAGCTCGATCCCTTTTGAAAAATGCTCGATACCGCACAACAAAAAAACGATCCCTCACAAAAAAGCTCGATTCCTCAAAAAAGAGCTCGATCCCTTTCAAATAGGCTCGAGGCATATGAAAAAATGCTCGAGCCATATATTAAAAAGCTCGATTATGTATAAAAAGAGCTCGGTCTTGAACAAAAAAAAACTCGATCCCGTTAGAAATAGCTCGGTCATGTACAAAAACAGCTCGATCATGTACAAAAAAATCTCGATCCGTTTTTTAAAAAAGCTTCATATCTTACACTTTTGATTTTTGTTTAATCATTTATAATTGTAAATTTAATATGAAATATTTTTTTCCTTATTAATGTTTTTTTATGTTGGTTTTGACAGGACAATGGATAGGGTGAGAATAGTCATATCTTACAACGGTCGATGGGAGCAATTACCAGACGGAAATTAGAGGTATTTAGGTTCCGATAACCAAGGTTTGTATGTGTCAAAGAATTTGAGTTACAACGAACTGGTGTCGATCGTGCAAACCATTGTGAAGTTTGATGAGAACAAATACAGTGTTGAGCTACAGTCTCTATCGATTGTTCCTGGGACTACATGTTGTACATTTATAAGAAACAATAACGATGTTCAGTTTATGCTGGGGGAAGATAGAGTGATCCCTCAAGTATGTGTTAGTCTAATCGAGAGTCCAGTGGGAGGTGTCATTGGTGAAGATATCCCTCATCCTGATAACACCCAACAATTTCGATCGTCAGGCGGAAGCAACCAGTTGTTCACAGAAAGAAGTGGGATTGATGGTCGGGAAAACATATGTGTTGTCCCACCGGAAGTAGTCACCCATGATAATAGACCAGAACCTCAATTCGACGATGTATTTGGTTGTCATATTGAGATGAATGGTAGAGAGTACAACCACCAATACAATGAGATCTACAATGACATCAACAATGAGGAGAATACAGCACTGAATGTTGGGGTGAATCATGAGGTGGATAATGAGGGCAATATAAATTCTGTAGAAAATGTAGAGGACAATCAGGAAGATGCAGAACCTGTCGAAACGGAAAGACGTGTAAGACATGTACACAGATTTAGTTCCAGTGCACCAGATATAGTTGGGACCTCCGAGGGGAGGGTTAATGGAACTGCAGATGATTCAAATAATGCAAGAACATGGGTTATTCCAGGAGCAGAATCATACTCGTTTGGTATTGGTGGAAGCAGAAACTTGTTTGAAGATGAACCTACAAGCATGATATATAAAGGCCAGTTTTTTGCAACGAAAAAGGGTTTGAAGAGACTAGTAGGCCATTTTGCCATGCGGCAGAACTTCGAGTGGAAGGTAAAAAGGTCCAATAAGACAACATTACATCTAGTTTGTTTGATGGGAAATTGTACGTGGAAGTTAAGAGCGGTGAGGAGAGATGAAGGCACATACTTTCAAGTAAGAAGTTTTGTCAACGAATACACTTGTCCGTTAGAGGAAATTCATCGCCGGCACCGACAAGCTAGTGCAGTCACAATTGGAGAAGTTATTGCACCTAGACTTCAACAACAAGATGGTCGACTAATGCGTTCGAAGGACATAATCGCCGACATGAAATCAATGTATGGAATCCAAATCATGTACAGTAAGGCACACGCCGCCCTCGATTATGCGTTGTCACTGACATATGGAACACATGAGGAAACCTTCCAACTGTTTCCATCATTTAGTTACGTTTTGGAACAACAAAATCCTGGCACAATTACTGACTTACAGTGCAACGAAGATGATACATTTCTATACTTCTTCATGTCGATTGGTGCCTCACTTAGAGGATTCCGAACGTGTATGCGTCCAGTCATTACCGTTGATGGTACCCATTTGAAGGGACGATTCCGGGGTACAATGTTTGTTGCAACAGCATAAGATGGGAACGAACAGGTGTATCCAATTGTTTTTGGGTACGGCGACTCAGAAAACAATCTTTCATAGGAATGGTTTTTGGATTGCTTGAAGGGTGCCCTAGGTCATATTGATGAGCTAGTTTTCATTTCCGATAGGCATGCAAGCATTAAAGCAGGGATTTCTAAAGTGTTCCCTTATGCCACCCATACCATATATTGTTGGCACTTTGCTGAAAATGTCAAAAAGTGATTTCATAGGAAGGATGTTGCCGTAATAATGGACAAAGCAGCACACGCATACACCGAGTTTGAATATAACCAGCATATGGAAGAGTTAAGAAACTTGCACCAGAATGCATATAATTATGTCATTGATGCCGGTCCACACAAGTGCTCCCGTGTACACTGCCCGGAAAGAAGGTATAGGGTGATGACGACTAATGCTGCAGAATGCATAAACTCATGCCTCAAATTTGCACCCCAACTGCCTATGTTGACTCTGGCTGAGTTCATTAGGAATATGTTGCAACGGTGGTTTCATGATTGCTATAGAGCTGCATAAACCATGCGTCATCAGTTAACCGACACAGCATATCTTGTTCTCTTAAAACATGTGGAGAAGTGTGGTTATTTGACCGTTAATCCAATCGACTGGAACATTTTTTTGGTCAGGCGGTCTGGAAAACAGTGGACTGTAGACTTAGCTCGGAACACTTGTACTTGTAACAAATTTCAAATGGATCATTTTCCATGTTCTCATGCCCTTGCGGCGGCACGGTAGATTACTGTAACTTGGACTTCACAACTTTGAAAACCTACTGATCATTTTCTTGGTGAAGCTGATCGTTTTCAATTTTTTTTACAGTGAGCGAAACTTGGACTTCACAACTTTGTGTGCGGACTACTACAAGACACAGACACTTATAAACGCGTACTCGGTTCCTATTATGCCGATGGGCCATCCTTCCACTTGGGTTGTGCCATCTGACATTGCTCAGAGGGTGATTTTGAATCCAAACTCCAGGAGACAAGCAGGACGCCCGAGGGCGGGTCGCCATGTCTCGTCTTCGGAGAGGACAACTACACAATTCTGTAGAAGATGTGGACAACTAGGGCATAATTCCAGGAGATGTTCTAATCCACCGATGATTAATGAAGGTACAAGAAGAGTTGTTCCCGATGAATACCGCCGCAAGTGTAGCATCTGCCATTCAATTGGACACAACAAACAAACGTGCCCTAACATTGACTGTAATAGGGAATGAATGACAATTTTTTGATCACATTGAAAACTTTTGAAGTGTATCATATTGTAATAATTTTGAATTGCAATAATTACTTATTATTGAATGAATTAATATTAATAAACGAAATAATATTAATGAATGAATAATGAACGAATTAATGTTCACGAATTAATGACATGTCTGTGTACAACTACAATGGTAATAAACAAAAAATCACTTGGCGGGCTTGGAGTTAGCAAAAATATCCACAGCCATTTTTTCCCGAATCATCCCCATATCGTCCTCCGACTAATCAAAAGGCCTTCGGTTCGCCACTATGTACTCGATAATTCTCAAAGTATGGGGACCACAGTTACCTCTACAATTCGGGACATAAAACACCATTAGAAATCGTTCATAAAGAATATGTAAACACGTGAATGAAATAGAATGTCTTACGATTTCTTTTGTTGCGGGACTGTAGAAGGATGCACCAGACTGACCGAGAAGGGCTTATTTTCCCGAGTGAACGCCCGACGCCCAGGATGCCGTGCTGTGTGGAACCCTGCGTCACTCAACATGGAGGGTAAAAACCACTGTAATGGCCGGACCTGCTGGTGCCTAATCTGATACGGGACTTCCTGTCTCTAGGGGTCATAAATATCAATCTTCTCGTGACTAAGGTCGACGCTCACCACCAGCCAATGTTGGGCCCCAACGTTGCACGAAATCAGCACCTGTAATTGTTTGCATGCCGTGTTAGCTGAGGATATACTTACAATTTTTTTTAAATCATCTTAATCATGTAACACTTACCTAGTCAACCTCGTGCCATGGGCGGTTTCCACTCGTGGTTGCTCCACAGACCGTGAGAAGGTCCTCTTCCAACCATCGGGACTGTAACACATTCCACCTTGCCGTGCTCACAGTACCGTGGGAATCACGAGGCATCATCCGCTCCCACATGTACAACATAAGTGGCTGTACAAGCATTGACAAGATCGTATTATTAATACAGAAGTAAAATCCGATGTGATTCCTAAATGTTATAACTACTTACATAAAATTGTGTATCCAATACGTTGATCCTCTGGTTGTACACATTGTGGAATCCTCACTGACGCTTGCGTAGAATATTTAGGTATGCATCCATATGCTGACAAACAATAAAACCACCGTACTTGTTAACAATTCAACAATACTTACACAAAAGTTAATATGAAATATAATAAGTACGTATCGTGTCCTCCAAGTCCATGAAGTTGGACTGCATACGCACGAACAATCTCGCGGTAACTGGTGACAACACGTCCACATCACGTCTGTATAATGATTGAATTACCTTAGCTATACATAAATTAGAATAAACAAGAAATGTACATCCATTTGTATTATAAAAAGTTATACTCACTGTTCCCCATTGATGTTCCTCTTGAAGGCCTTGTATGCTGCTAGGTGGTCATCGTCCACTAGTCCGTGGGGGTCAAAAATGTGTTCCATGGACTCGGGCCGTGTCTTTAACCTCTTTGGAAGGCATGGATCTGTGTAAGGGCTCACCAACTGCCATCCGCGCTTACCTAAACGCTTCACCGGGGGAGGGGACCGCTCCGACACCACGGACTTGCTGGGTGGGGGAGGGGACCGCTCCGACGGCATAGTCGTGCTAGGTGGGGGAGGGGACAGTACCGACGCCACGGACGTGCTGGGTGGGGGAGAGGACCGCTCCGACAGCACGGTAGTGCTACTTGGGGGAGGGGACCGTTCCGACGGGACTGTCGTGCTGGGTGGGGGAGGAAACCGTTTTGACGCCACTGACGTGCTGGGTTAGGGAGGGGACCGCTCCGATGGGACTGACGTGCTGGATGGGAGAGGGGACCTCTCCGACGCCACGGACGTGCTGGGTGGGGGAAGGGACCTCGGTGGTTGAATCGATATGCTAGGAGGTAGGGGGAATGATGTGCTACGAGGTGGGGGGATCGATGTGATGGGAGGTGAGGGGGACCCCTGAGCCTGGGTGTCTGTCCCCCCTATAAACCTATCAGTCGACCCTCTGGGACTAAATAATTGATCAGGAGGTGAGGGGCCATCCCGGTGTGTACTTAAGGTCGAACCTTGAAGCCCCCGGATCATATCAAGTAACAATCGGTGTTGCTGCTGACGATCCTCATCACTCTTTCGGATCATATCCAACAACTCGAAGTGTTGACTTTGTCGATCCTCGTCACTCTTTCGGAGGGCTTCACGCACATCGTTCAACATTTCAATCCACGGAGCCTGAAATCATGTCTACAATGTTAGTACAAAACTATCAACACGTGTTACTAAAAAACACTTAACTTTGTTTTCAGCTTACCTTTCCATCAAGTCCAACGCCCCCACGGGAATCCCCTGCAGATGTACCATGTCCGGGGGTGGAAAACCGAACCCGTCTATGCCTATGCCTTTCTCTTTGAGGGTCTGTCTGATATCCCTCACTGTCACTGGGCCTCAAACCCCCAGCAGCGGGCTCAGATCCCTCACTGTCAATGGTCCTGTCTGTACCACTGATCCCGCCTAAGGTGGTCTGATCAGGGACCTCAGGCGGTATATCATCCATGTCATCTTCTACATACATGGTCCCAACCTCGTCTAGGCAGGCATAGTACGGTGCTTGTCTTTCAGCTGGTGTCGGCACCAGTTCCTTGAGCGCAAACATCTGAAATATTAGTTAGAACAATGTCATTGTACAAATACTAACTAATAAAAACATTAACAAAATAAATACATACCCTGGCTTTGAAAATCTTTGCTAGCTTCATCCCGTTCGGTTGTTTGGTCAACTCCCACTTCAAAATACGGGGAGTCAAATCAGTAACCCTTCGGACACCGACCTCTTTGGCCAACTCAGGGATCACCTCCAAAGCAAATATCTGCATCATTGATAAGTATGATAAGTATCCATACAATTTTGGGCACCAACAATAAAGTACAATTTGTAGTTCGAACTTATTACCAACAGGGCATGAGAAAGACCGTATATGTTGTGGGTCTCCACCCTGTGTACATCAGCGCCATTTTCCTACCGGCGTCGCTCGAACCCCTCTCTTCGCCCGTCAAACGCATGCTTCAATGAGTGAATAGAATGCCTGTACACGTAGGCACCCCACGGGAACGCATCGAACGCATCTAGGTCCTCAACCACCCGAAACTTCCAAACTGGAATATGGAATCTCTCATCCACCCTCATCAGTATCCAGTTCAGCATATATAAGAGGCAGAGCTTGACGGCATTGTACGCCTGTCCGAAATCTGTGCCGGTGACAACACCCCTAATCTGCTCCAGCGACACCTCCTCGGCTCCAGGAAAGTACCGCTCATGTATGCCATTCTCCACTGCTACATACATCGTGGTCTCTAGTACAACTCCAAACCGCAGTCCGATAATCAGGCAAAATTCCACCTTCGAAAACCTCATCGACTGGGTTCCTAACATGAAGTGCATCTCATCTGTGGGGCCGTTATGATGGAGCTCCCTCAAAAGCAACCGATGGATAATACCACCGGAAAAATTCATCTCCCTATACATCGTCAGGAAATGCCTGAAACAAGACACCATGAACCACCGACGGTCTTCATCTGCAAAATCTACAGGGACACGGTTCAGTGCGTCGTCTATATGGGCGAGGGCATCAAAATGGTTTTGTCGTGTCAGTTTGCCCTCGTACCAGTATTCTTCTGGAGTTTTAAGTGAATCCCTCAACCTAATTCTCATCTGCAATGTAACAGAAATACAACATCATTAGACAGAATTTTATTAAAAAGCCGATTGCTTTACAAAAACCTCGATTCCTTTTAAAAAAGGCTCGATCCCTTTCAAAAAGGCTCGATCCCTTTCAAAAAGTCTCGATCCCTTTCAAAAACAGCTCGAAACATATTCAAAAAAACTCGATTCCTTTTCAAAAAGGCTAGATCCCTTTTCAAAAAGGCTCGATCCCTTTCAAAAAGGCTCGATCCCTTTCAAAAAGGCTCGATCCCTTTCAAAAAAGCTCGATTCCTTATCAAAAAGTCTCGATTCGTTTTCAAAAAGGCTCGATCCCTTTCAAAAGAGCTCGATTGCTTTACAAAAACCTCGATTCCTTTTCAAAAAGGCTCGATCCTTTTCAAAAAGTCTCGATCCCTTTCAAATAGGCTCGATCCAATTCAAAAACAGCTCAAAACATATTCAAAAAAGCTCGATTCTTTTTCAAAAAGGCTCGATCCCTTTCAAAAAGGCTCGATCCCTTTCAAAAAGGCTCGATCCCTTTCAAAAAGGCTCGATCCCTTTCAAAAAGGCTCGATCCCTTTCAAAAAGGCTCGATCCCTTTTCAAAAAAGCTCGATTCCTTATCAAAAAGGCTCGATCCCTTTCAAAAAGGCTCGATCCCTTTTCAAAAAAGCTCGATCCCTTTTAAATAGGCTCGATCCAATTGAAAAACAGCTCGAACCTATTCAAAAAAGCTCGAAACATATTCAAAAAAGCTCGATTCCTTTTCAAAAAGGCTCGATCCCTTTCAAAAAGGCTAGATACCTTTTAAAAAAGCTCGATCCCTTTTAAAAATGGCTCGATCCCTTTTCAAAAAAGCTCGATCCCTTTCAAATAAGCTCGGTCAAATTATAAATCAATTCGAACATATTCAAAAAAGCTCGAAACCTATTCAAAAAGGCTCGATCCTTTTCAAAATGGCTTGATTCTTTTTTTAAAAAGCTCGATTCCTTTTCCAAAAACCTAGATCTACCAAAACCTGTTTTTCACGACAAAAATAGCTCGACTAATCAAATAAGCTCGATTTTCTTGAAAAAGGTCTCAAAAACCCAGATTTCATCTTCCTCAATTGATATTCAACCAAATTACAAACCCTAACCTAAACCACAACCATTCACACATCTCTATTTTAACCGATTTCTACAATTCCTATCAACAAAACTCAATTCTAACATGTAAGGCAAGTTAACAACAACAAAAACGAGGAAAAATAACCAATCTTACCTTTGTCAATCGCAGCTCTTCCGGTCACTTTACCGTTGATTAGTTTCCCGTCAGTTTGACTGTTGCTTCTCTCTGACTTTGAAAACGACAACTTCCTCACTGTTAAAATATTTCGGGGTATTTTTGTCTCAAACGCTCTTTTGGTGCCTTTTAAACATACATTAATAAATTGGTGATATTTGCACAACATACCCCTCAAATAGTGCCAATAATTTTTTTACCCTTGCAACTGAATCATTAGAACAAGGATTTGTTATTTTATTTTCTTTTTATTATGATTAGCTTGAGGACTTTGAGTCCTTGACGACTTTGTTATGCTGTCATTCAATTTGCCAATGAAAATAATATATATTAGGAAAAATACTCTTAGACATATTTCACTAGTTCACTAGTAATTAATTGGATTTTGCAATTGTTTGATATTACACGTTTTACAGGAAACTATCATACATGAATGCTAAAACATTTTGTAATATCCTGAAAATGGGTCAAATAATTATCAAATAATATCTTTCTCAGCCTTTTGGCTAAGGCGATCAAGTGTATTATTTATTCTTATCAATTTAATATTAGATATGTGGATTACTGATCCACACGATATTAAATTTATTTTGTTCGGAGGAGGTCTCACAATAGCAGTTTACAACTAGTTAGGGTCCTCATGTGTGGCCTTTGTGTTGCACTCAATTTATTGGTGTTTAGAATACTTCCTATGTTTCTGTTATGATGTTTTTCTCTCTTTGTAGAGTTTGCTTCGCTATAATATTTGAAATTCCCTTACATGTATAAATTATCCATGACAGGACCCACCCCGACTCCTCTCTTGAGTACGGGGAAGACCCTGTGGCCTGAGCTTTTACTAGCATGATAAAAGAACTTTCTACTAAAATTTTCATAGGAAATACTTCGCTTTTAAATATAAATAAATGCGAGGAAAATATTGGAGAGTACAAAATGTATATAATTGCAATTTCTTTTCATATTTTCGTTCGTTACAAAAAGTTTGTCAAAAATGACCGATCGGACCAAAAACCGACCACTTTAAACACTAAGTAACCAGTCCATCACGAGTGGGAAACCGAACAGGCCGAGTAAGAAACCCGAGTAGGCCGAGTAGACTGAATAGGCCATATGGGCCGAGTAGGTCAAGTGGGCCGAGTAGGCCGAACAGACCGAGTAGAAATCCGACCATGTTCAGACCATGCCAACCATCCCGACCATGCCTACCGTCCCGACCATGCCGACCTCATATTTCTAAATATGTACATGAAAATTTAAAATGCATGACTTTTATGCTTCATGATGTCATCTAGTGGCCCACCTCAAAACTTCTGAGTCCGCACAACCGAACAGCTTCCTGGATAAATATTTAAGAGTGAAAGGATGAGCGCTAACGCCCAATAAGTGAATGAAAACTTTTAAAAACACTTTTCTAAACCACTTTACAATAAGCATTCAGTAATACATGGTATAAGATAATATATCTACTTTCGTGCTGAATAAACTGAATGCTTCTCTTTGCTGAACAAGAATAAATACTTTATAAAATCTTAATCTGCACCAAATTCGTACCGGGGATATCCTCAATACGTAAGCCTAAATACTTTGGGCAAACGCCGAGTCATGATTAACTTCTGGTCATACACGTGCAGAGCGACTCAATTACTCTTTCTCTGGTCATGCTCAGGCAGAGCGACTCTCTGGTCATACAAGTGCAGAGCGACTCAATTACTCTTTCTCTGGTCATGCACTTGCAGAGCGACTCATGACATACACATGTGTAGAACGGCCCCAAAAGCTAACCAT
Organism: Dipteronia dyeriana; assembly: GCA_032871835.1. Taxonomy (NCBI): domain Eukaryota; kingdom Viridiplantae; phylum Streptophyta; class Magnoliopsida; order Sapindales; family Sapindaceae; genus Dipteronia; species Dipteronia dyeriana. The sequence continues at coordinate 71,692,723 of CM065295.1, forward strand.
AATCATTACTGGAAAGGTACATACATGGTGCTTTTATAGAAATCATAATCTCTTCTTGATAATTCATAAAAATAATATACTGATTTCGAATGCTAATATAAGCATAAAATATATACTTTCAGTTCTCTGTATACTCACCATCAATCATAAAAAGCAATAAAAAGCTTTAAATGATTTGTAGCAATTAAAGCATTAAACTGTAAACTTGAGTTAAAAACAAAACTGAAACTTAATTCACTCACAACTTTGAAGTCAAGTTTAATTCAGACTGAATATGCTATGTTCCCTTCATCTATTTTCCCTAACAATCACAAGATCCAATTAGAAACTGGATATCAAAGAAAAATCAACTGAAATCTATAATCACGAGAGAGAGCTTCACTGACTTCTCCTTCTCTTTTCTTTCTTCTCTTTCCTTTCTTCTGCTGGATTCTACTGCTTTCTAGATCTCAACGTTTATCCTCCAATATATATGCTTATGGAAGGACACGGCTGAAGTTATGAGCTAATTAACCAAGCTCACAGCTGCCTGTCAGCCATACAATTTATTTAGGCTTACTCACCTAATGACTTTCTGCTTCACGCTTATCCAATTTTTTTTAAAAAAAAAATTGGCCTTTCAATTGGGCCTGAAAGACATGGGTGTTACAATTCACCCCTCCATATAAGAATTTCGTCCTCGAAATTTACTCACTTAACCGAAACAGATGGGGATACTGAGTCCGTATCTGATCTTCATGTTCCCAAGTCACCTCTTCAACTGTATGATTTCTCCACAACACTTTTACAAGAGGAATGACCTTTGTACGTAATACCTGTTCCCTTCTATCTGGAATCTCAATAGGTTCCTCTTCATAAGTTAAATCTTCTCTTAACTTCACTGGTTGCTTGGTGAAAACATGCGTAGGGTCGACTATATATTTTCAAAGCATAGAAACATGAAATACATCATGAATTCTTGAAAGCTCGGAAGGTAAAGCTAAACGGTATGCCACTGCCCCTACTCGGGCAATGATCTCATACGGACCATTGTATCGTGGACTTAACTTACCACGTCTTCCAAATCGAAGTATACCTTTCCAAGGCGAAATTCGTAGGAATACATAGTCACCTACTTTAAATTCAAGTTCCCTTCTCCGCTTATCTGTATAGCTTTTCTGCCTATCTTGAGCAACCTTTAGTCTGTCTCTGATTATTTTAATCTTTTCTATTGTGACTTGAATAAGTTCTGGACCTAACAACTTTCTCTCGCCTACTTCATCCCAACACACCGGTGTTCTGTATTTTCTCCCATACAGAGCTTCATATGGTGCCATTTCGATGCTAGCCTGAAAACTGTTATTGTAGGAAAATTCTATCAAAGGTATATGTACATCCCAACTACCTTTGAAATTCATCACACAAGCTTGAAGCATATCCTCTAATGTCTGAATAGTACGCTCCGATTGACCGTCAGTCTGTGGGTGAAAAGCAGTACTAAAATGCAATCTAGTTTCCAAAGCTTCTTGTAAACTGGGTAAAAATCTAGATGTAAACCGAGGATCTCTATCTGACACTATGGATACTGGTGCGCCATGAAGACGAACTATTTCATCCACATAAATTTTGGCTAATCTATCAAGAGAGTAAGTAATACCGATTGGCAGAAAATGTGCAGACTTTGCAAGTCGATCAACGATCACCCATACACTGTCGTGACCACTCTGACTACGAGGGAGTTCTACCATAAAATATATGGTAACATGTTCCCATTTCCATTCGGGAATAGGAAGTGGTTGTGATAGTCCTGCTGGTTTCTGATGTTCTGCCTTGACTTGCTGACAAATCAAACATTTAGAGACGAATTCTGCTATATCTCTTTTCATACCTTGCCACCAGTAATGCTCTTTCAAAGTACGATACAACTTAGTACTTCCTGGATGCATTGCATAAGCTGAAGAGTGAGCTTCCTCTAAAATTTCATTCTTGAGTTCCTTAGTGTTTAGTACGCACAGTCTGTTACCTAGAACCAATGTACCATCACTTCTCACTACAAAATCAGCTCGTAAGCTTTTCTGCACTTCTCCCTTCAATTTAACTAAATAAGAATCTTGAGTTTGCAATTCCCGTATACGATCAATCAAAATAGGTCTAACCTGAAAGGTGGCCAGTAATGCTCCACAATCTCGTGCTTCTAGCTTAACTCTCAACATTCTTAATTCAGTTAATAATGGAAGCTGAAGATGATTTACCTTCCAATTCATCCTCAAATGAGCCATAGAACTTGAAGACTTTCTACTGAGTGCCTCTGCCACCACATTTGCCTTACCAGGATGATATTCAATCGTACAGTCATAATCTTTAATCAACTCAATCCATCTTCTTTGTCTCAGATTCAGTTCTTTCTGAGTGAAAAGATATTGTAAGCTTTTATGATCTGTATAAATCTGACAGGTAACTCCATATAAGTAATGCCTCCAAATTTTCAGTGCAAACACCACTGTAGTAAGCTCTAGATCATGGGTTGGGTAATTCTTTTCATGCTTCTTTAATTGTCTTGATGCATAAGCTATCACTTTCCCATGTTGCATCAAAACGCAACCCAAACCATGTTTAGATGCATCACTGTAAACAAAAAATCCATCACTTCCGGTTAGAAGAGCAAGTATTGGAGCAGAAGTCAATCTCTCCTTGAGTTTTTGAAAACTCTTTTCACAAGCTTTTCACCACTCAAACTTCACATCCTTTTGAGTCAATCTTGTTAATGGTGAAGCTATTTTAGAAAATCCCTTTACAAATCTTCGATAGTATTTTGCTAAACCCAAGAAACTTCTAATTTTTATCGCACTGATTGGTCGTTCCCAATTCACTATAGTTTCAACCTTTCGAGGATCAACATAAATACCATCACCAGAAATCACATGGCCCAAAAATGTAACTCTATCGAGCCAGAATTGACACTTACTAAATTTGGCATAAAGTTGATTTTCTCTCAAGACTTGTAGAATAATCTCTAAATGCTCTGTATGCTCCACATCATCCTTAGAATAAATCAAAATGTCATCAATGAACACAATAACAAATTTTTCTAGATAAGGATGAAATACCCTATTCATCAAATCCATAAAAGCTGCTGAAGCATTTGTTAATCCAAATGGCATAACTATAAACTCATAATTCCCATAACGAGTTCTGAAAGCCGTCTTTGGTATATCACAGTTTCTAATCCTCAATTGGTGATAACATGTTCGCAAATCTATTTTGGAGAATACCTTTTCTCCCTGAAGCTGATCGAATAAGTCATCAATACGTGGGAGTGGGTATTTATTACGCACCATTGCTTTATTCAATTGCCGGTAATCGATGCATAAACGTAACGTTCCATCTTTATTCTTAACAAACAGAACTGGCGCTCCCCATGGTGACACACTAGGTTTAATAAAATTCTTGTTCACCGATTCTTCTAATTGAATCCTCAACTCTTTCAATTCGGTTGAAGCCATTCTATAAGGTGGAATAGAAATTGGAGTTGCGCCTGGGACCAAATCTATCACAAACTCAATGTCTCTATCTGGTGGTAATCCATGAAGATCTTCAGGAAATACATCTAGAAATTTTCTTACCATCGATATATCTTCTAATCTTACCTCAATATCCCGAGTATCAATTACATAAGCCATATAAGCTAAACATTGTTTCCTGAGCAACCGTCGGACAGTAATAGCAGAAATAACACAAGAAGGAAGAATCCGACGTTCGCCACAGAAAATAACATCCGACTCTCCTTGAAGTGTAAATTTTACCTCTTTTCGAAAACAATCTACAGTAGCATGGTGTATAGCCAGCCAATCCATTACCAAAATAACATCAAAATCATGTATATCAAGCGGGATCAAATCAACATGTAGCTCATGTTTACCGACTATGACCTTACTGTTTCTATATATATTCTCAGCCAATAAAGATTCACCAGTAGGTGTAGCCACTACCATACTAGAATCTAATTGTCTTAATTCTACATCCGCATACACCATAAAAGATCGAGATACAAAAGAATGAGTAGATCCAGGATCAATGAGAACATGAGCATCGTGGCCAAAAATTATTAACATACCTGTAACGACATCTCGAGTGGTCTCGGCATCTTGCTGAGTCATAGCAAAAACCCTTTCCTGAGTACGAGGTCTACCCGACTGACCTCTCTGTTGGTTACCTCCAACCCCTACTGTACTAACTTGGGTTTTCCCTGTAGTTGTAGATCCTCATACTCGGGATCCCTTTTGTCCTTGAATCTGACCAGCACCACTTTGAATTGGTTGAAATCCTATCTTTCTTTCTTCATTGCCTCCCTGAACTAACTCGGGACAATCCCTTTTTAAATGTCCAGGCTGCCCACATTGATAACAATCTGATCTCCCTAAATAACACTCACCATCATGGTGTTTTCCACAAGTCTTACATAGAGGACGCCAACCTCTACCTATACTAACACTCTGTTGACGACTACCCATTGGTTGTTGGACTGAGGCTTGGCTAGAACCAGGTCCACGACTATGTTGATAATTACTAGTCTGGCTTGAAAAACTGCCTATTACCTTAGGCATTTTACTATAAAAGTCCCATGCTGACCAGTTATTGCGCTTTTGCTTCTGTTGTTCAAATCTGCGAGAGTCACTAAGGCCTCTCTCTACTCTCAATGCAGCTTCAAATAACTTACCAAACTCAACATGTCCAGAAGTAGTCACTATTGTCTTAATTTCCGATCGAAGTCCATCTTCGAATTTTCTACACTTATTTTCTTCATCAGCGACAACATACGGAGCAACCCTCGAAAGTTCTGTAAATTTCTTCTCATACTCTTCTACTGTCAAAGATCCCTGTACTAGTTTAAAAAATTCAGCTCTTTTCAAATCTTGATAGAAACGTGGATAATAATGATCATTAAACTGCTTCTTAAAATCCTATCAAGTAATTCCTTCAGGAGTTCTTCATTGAACTGAGGCTCACCAATCATATGCTTTTTCTTTTAGCAAAAACGTAGCAAAAGAAACCTTTTGTTCATCGGTGCACCTCATAACTTCAAATACATGTTCTACTTCATTCAACCAAGAACTAGCACTATCTGGATCTCCAATTCCATCAAAATTCGTAGCTCCTAACTTTCGTACACGTTCAATTGAATTTTCAGGCACTCGTGTTTGGTACTGGACCATCGCAGTCAACAGTTCTGTAATCCTAACCATTGGTTCTTCCCTAGGTTTCGGTACATGAGGTTGAGCTATAGGTGGTTGAGGGTGTGATTCTATCTCGTTTTCACCTTGGTTACCACTCCTCTCTCCAAGGTCAGTTACCGGTCTTGTGCGTGGGCGGCAAACTCGACACATGATGCTGTTACAAAATCAAAGTTATGCTTAAATGCATGAAACTAAATGCAAACAATTATCGTGGTCTAAAGAATTATAAATCGTGGCTCTGAGACTCCTCTCTTGAGTACGGGGAAGACCCTGTGGCCTGAGCTTTTACTAGCATGATAAAAGAACTTTCTACTAAAATTTTCATAGGAAATACTTCGCTTTTAAATATAAATAAATGCGAGGAAAATATTGGAGAGTACAAAATGTATATAATTGCAATTTCTTTTCATATTTTCGTTTGTTACAAAAAGTTTGTCAAAAATGACCGATCGGACCAAAAACCGACAACTTTAAACACTAAGTAACCAGTCCATCACGAGTGGGAAACCGAACAGGCCGAGTAAGAAACCCAAGTAGGCCGAGTAGACTGAATAGGCCATATGGGCCGAGTAGGTCAAGTGGGCCGAGTAGGCCGAACAGACCGAGTAGAAATCCGACCATGTTCAGACCATGCCAACCATCCCGACCATGCCTACCGTCCCGACCATGCCGACCTCATATTTCTAAATATGTACATGAAAATTTAAAATGCATGACTTTTATGCTTCATGATGTCATCTAGTGGCCCACCTCAAAACTTCTGAGTCCGCACAACCGAACAGCTTCCTGGATAAATATTTAAGAGTGAAAGGATGAGCGCTAACGCCCAATAAGTGAATGAAAACTTTTAAAAACACTTTTCTAAACCACTTTACAATAAGCATTCAGTAATACATGGTATAAGATAATATATCTACTTTCGTGCTGAATAAACTGAATGCTTCTCTTTGCTGAACAAGAATAAATACTTTATAAAATCTTAATCTGCACCAAATTCGTACCGGGGATATCCTCAATACGTAAGCCGAAATACTTTGGGCAAACGCCGAGTCATGATTAACTTCTGGTCATACACGTGCAGAGCGACTCAATTACTCTTTCTCTGGTCATGCTCAGGCAGAGCGACTCTCTGGTCATACAAGTGCAGAGCGACTCAATTACTCTTTCTCTGGTCATGCACTTGCAGAGCGACTCATGACATACACATGTGTAGAACGGCCCCAAAAGCTAACCATAATCATTACTGGAAAGGTACATACATGGTGCTTTTATAGAAATCATAATCTCTTCTTGATAATTCATAAAAATAATATACTGATTCCGAATGCTAATATAAGCATAAAATATATACTTTCAGTTCTCTGTATACTCACCATCAATCATAAAAAGCAATAAAAAGCTTAAAATGATTTGCAGCAATTAAAGCATAAAACTGTAAACTTGAGTTAAAAATAAAACTGAAACTTAATTCACTCACAACTCAGATTGAATATGCTAGGTTCCTTTCGTCTTCTTTCCCTAACAATCACAAGATCCAATTAGAAACTAGATATCAAAGAAGAATCAACTGAAATCTATAATCACGAGAGAGAGCTTCACTGACTTCTCCTTCTCTTTTCTTTCTTCTCTTTCTTTTCTTCCGCTGGATTCTACTGCTTTCTAGCTCTCAACGTTTATCCTCCAATATATATACTTATGGAAGAACACAGCTGAAGTTGTGAGCTAATTAACCAAGCTCACAGCTGCCTGTCATCCATACAATTCATTTAGGTTTACTCACCTGATGACTTTCTGTTTCATGCTTATTCAATTTTAAAAAAAAAAAAATTGGGCCTGAAAGACATGGGTGTTACAATCCAAGAGTAATATATGGGAATTGGATGAAGGATTTTGAAGAAAACAGCAACCAAGAACCAATTGAAAAGATAATACTTGACCCATCGTAACAAGCCAGAACGATCAAGATAGGTGTATGGTTAGTGACTGATCAATCTATTTTCATATAAGTTTTTCACCCATATTTCTTATGTAATGTGCTTGTTTCTCGAGTATTTTATGTGTTTTTAAAGGTTTTGTAAGTTGTGCAGGTTGTTATCTCTAGAAAAGGTGTTTGAAAGCTCATATCGAGAAAAAGAAGCGGAAACGAGAAGAAAAGGACAAAAATATCAAAAATTGCGACGTAGGTCGCCGTCCGTGGAAGAGCCCAACCCCGGTCTACACAACAATACATTTCAGTTGATTCCATGCAATTGTCGTAGTCCAAACCGTTACAAAAGCAGATGACCCAGACCCGATACATATTGTGAAAGTCTCTATAGATTCATAGTTTGACAGGACTGTTTCACCTCGCAAGTGTCCAGGCTGCGACATAGGTAGCAGTTGTGAGAATTCCTTGTTTTCTTAAGAAAGTGTGAAGCTCTTATCTGGTGGAAAACATATAAATACTTCCTATTTTATTTTAAAGCCATATGGGAATTGTAGTTCTAAATCATAAAATCCTACTTTCACAACATCGCCACACCTAATCATACTTCTACACACAACTCTCCCTCATCCATCTTTACACATAAAAGACTTGCAAGACGAAGAAGATTTCATCATTGAAGACTTGAAGAATTCATTGAAAGTGTCAATGGATTTTATCTTTTCTATCTCTTCTCTCGTTATTTTCATCATGTGCAACTAATCTCATCACTAGAGAATCAATGTGAACCTTTTGTGAATGATCGTGTATGGATTAATTATTATTTTATCAATTCAATTCTTGATTTATTCATTATGCTTAACTTCTTGATTTCTTATTTGTGTTGAATTTTATTCACACCATAGGACAAAGGGTGGATGATTATTTGACATGAATTTAGAGTTAAATTATTTGAGAAGGAAGGTTATAGTATAGATCAAAACCTAATCCTGATTAATGCTCACTTGAATAAGCAAAATTTATCTTTAGCATAGATCAAAGCAAATCTTAGATTTTGGTTCTTAATTCTTATACTTAATGCGTTTTCGACCATTGTTCGCACCATAGATCAAAGGGTGAATAGTGATTGGGAACACGTGACTCATTCTGCGATCAATAAGGTAATAGTCATATTAAAGATAAAGAATGAACCCTTGAATTGATTGAATTTTGTTTAGAAGTTAATTCCGTTCATTTAGTGTTTATAATTGGAAAACATTGATGACCTAGTGCTTTCTCTCCATTGATCACAACCAAATCTCTTAAATTGCTTTCTTAGTTTAATATAATTTAGTTTTAGTTTAAATCAATCAACAATATCTTGGTTACTTTTGGTTTAATTGGAATTAGAATTAGGATCTCGATAAGAAATGATCTAACATCGCTTTTGTAGGAATATAGAGATATATTTGACTAGAGCCATGAAGACATGCTAGGAATTGGTATGCATGTTATCATGCACTATCTCTCTATGGACAAGAAGCACAAACCTATGATTCAAAAAAAGTGAAGCTTTAACGCGGGAAGGAGCACGGCAATCAAAAGGAAGTGTCAAAATTATTAACAGCAAGCTTCACCCGTAAAATAAAATACCCCACCTGGGTCGTCAATTTTGTACTGGTCAAAATGAAGAATAAACAATGACAGATGAGTATAGAATTCATTGATCTCAACAAAGTGTGCCCGAATGACAGCTTTCCACTCCCCTGGATGAAATCATCGAGCAATTAGTAGACGCCACTGCCAGCCACAAACTTCTTAATTTTATGGACGTGTACTCTGGAAACAATCGGGTCAAGATGCATGGTTCAGATGAAAAGAAAACATCATTCACCACCGACCAAGGGTTGTATTGATACACCATTATGCTCTTTAGACTGAAAATACAGAAACCATATACCAATGTTTGGTCAACAAAATGTTTACCAAACAAATTGTGAAGACGTTGGAGGTGTATGTTTGACATACTAACCAAGAGAAGGAGGGCCAATGACCACGTCCACGACTTGCGAGAAACCTTCGACGTGTTGTGAAGATATAAGATGAAGCTAAACTCGGCCAAATGCATGTTCGGGGTGTCTTTTGGGAAATTCTTTGGTTTCTAGTTTATCAGAGGGGAATAGAACTATGGAAGTGAACCTGGAGTGAATCTCTATTGGGGTTTATGCCCTAAAGATGTAATTTGTAAATGGATTTACAAAATAAATAAAAGAAAAAGTTCAATTCATTTTTGTTGTGTTGTTTATTTTATAACTTGTACATATTAATATCCTGGATTACCGGATGTAATCTCGAACTGTGTATATGAGAGTCATGTACTGATAGATACAGTAAGAGACGTGTAATCTAAAGAGTCTATAGATAGCAAATAAAACTGGGTACTTTATTTGTGGTTAATCTATAGCTGCGGTCCATTCCGTAATGTACGGTAATTCTATCCTGGATCATTCATATGTGATAAGGGAATGGAGACACCTTGCATTATATGATCATATAGGAATGGGTCATGATCTATATGAATCTCTCACCAAGATCCGTTTACCGATGAGATTCATATATATCAACTAATTATGGCTATACGTGGGTGATCTTAATACAGAATGTCTTTTCAACTCTTTTAGGTTAGGTCGTGGTCTTTGATATACCATGGGTGAGGTCAGATGTATTTCCTGATCAATATACTCTGTATGTTGGGATTACGGTTTGGCTTGTGGCTGGGAAGGTTTGTACACAAAAGTGAAATCAACTCCTTCTTACGATAAGTAGATGGTAGTTCCCTTAAGGGTTGATTCAGGGTTTGGACAACATGAGCGCTCTCCTAATTCCGTGAGGAAATAGGATTTATTGTCCATTAGATAAACAACGGTACTTAAAGGATATATGTAATTAGAGGGGTATAACGGACATTATGACCCAGCTCTAATTATGAACCATTGTAGAGGATCACACCATATATAATAGTTGTATTGATGGACACTGAGTTGCATCGGTCTACGTAAAAGCGTCTGCAGTTAAGAGAGTACAGCTTCGGATTTTTAGTGGAATAACACCGGAGTTAATAATCAAGGAATATTAATTAAAGAGTTTAATTAATTATTCCGAAGATTATTGAGGCTCAAAATACTGTGGGGCCATTAGGCCCCCTTACCAGACCGATCGATTTAGATAACAATGGTCACGATTAATTAATTGGATTGTCCAATTAATTGTGTTACGAAAGTGACACGTATTTATTCGGAAAATTAATTAAATAATGAGATTATTTAATTAATGAATAATGGTGATTAAATAATTTAAATAATGAGATTATTTAATTATGTTATTAATCACTTAATGGAGAATGTTTGTTTATATTTGTTTTTGATTAAAATAAGATAATATGATTATTTTATTTTTATTTTTTGAATTTAAATAGTTTAAATTCAAAATAGATGGTATCTTTTAATAAAAATAAAATAAAGATTTTGTTTTAAAGAAAAAGATACCATAAGGATTTTAAAAGAGAAAATATATATATAATATATATTCTTTAAAAACTAACCAAAACAATATATCAATTAAAAAGGAAATATATATATATATATATATATATATATATATATATATATTCTTTAAAAGAAAAGGACAAATGGGGAAAAACAAGGATTTGTGTATGATACAAATTGGTGCACATAAAAAGGAAAAAAAATGAAATTGCATAAGATGCAATTAAAATTTGCGTACACCAAGAAGAAAATAATAATAATAATAATAATAATGATGATTTTATTTTATTTTTTGAGAACTAGACTGGTTCTAGGGTTTTTCCTCTTGAGAAGAAAGAGTTTCTTCAAGTATTTTCTCTACATCCTTCATTCAAGTTCCTGAGATCGTGAAGCGACCACACGTAGTTGCTAATCCCGGGATATAGCGAGGAAGATCGAGTGGTTCAGACAGGAGCATAACGTAAAGTGAATGAGCCTCCAAACGTTGGTATGATTTTCTTCTCTTTATATTGATTTCAATTTCTTGTATATACATATATTTTATTATTGTAATAATTTTTATATGTATAAGTTCCGAAAAAGAATTATGATCCAAAGTTCACTGGTCCCAGATCATTTACAATCTGTATTAAAAATTTTAAAACCTAATTCTGTTGCTTGACCGGTGAACGGGATTTCAACAATTGGTATCAGAGCTAGGTTTTTTTCGGAACAGGAAATTGTTTTCGATACTCTTGTATGTATGATTGTGTAGGCAAGATTTAAATTGAATGTATGCTATTTTTGTATGTATATTAAATTTTTTAATTTACAAAAATATGATTGATTGTTAATTATATATTACTGTGGATTTAGGGTTTATGGGTTGTATAATTATTTTTTTATATTTTTTATTTTACTGTTATTGTATTATAAAAAAAATTAACTTATATTGAAGACCTGAAAAAATCGCGAAGAAGGATTCATGAGATGAATCGGAGTGACCTGATGAGATTGGAAGACTCGAAAATTACAAGAAAACCAAGGAATGCCTTGGAGGTATCTTTGTAATTTTAGATTTCAATTTTTTATAGGTTAAATAATTTACAGTATTCGGTCAATTCATATATACTTTATATTATATAATGATAAAAACATTGTCATGCATACATATGTCATTTAAATTAGATGTGCCTACACAAATATATTTGATATGTCATATATGCATCATAGCCCAATTTTATTTTATTTTAATGTGATTAAAATGGGTAAATACATAATTGGCTATGAAAATGAGATTAGTTTTTTTTTTTGTTAAAAAAAACTTGGTAAGTCTCATTAAATATTAATCTAGTTATTAAAGTGCCTAATAAGTTTGATTAATAGAGTCATTTATTGTAATTATGATTAATATGATTAATTACGTAATAATAAATAAACCGAATAAAGTGTTAAAGTTTTAATAGATAAAACTTGATAAACACTATCATAATAATCTGACCTTAGTAAAAAGTTTACAAGGTTTAGATTATTCACTAATAGATTAGATTTTTAATTGTTAAAAATAATTTATTTTTGTTAGTTAATTAGAACTTGTTTCTAATAAAGAATTAGTTAATACGCTAGATAATTTGATTAAAGTTAGCTGTTTGATTCTGTAGAGTCTAGGTGTATTAACGGATAATAGAAAACCCTAATTTTAAAGTAGTGAGTGAGAGAGGGATATATGACATATATATCCCGCAGTCTCCATCATTAGTTCAACACAGTGAGATCCGAGTGGGGCCTCGAGACGGCTTTGCTTTCGTCTTCTCTAAGGAGGTTTCCATAAAGGTCAATATCAAGGTTGACTTTCTAACGGATAGGATTTCTGAGGATTATTCAGGATTGACCGACCCTAAGGTGGCAATTCTCGAGTTAAGCTCGTGAGATCTTAAATGGTGGGTTACACTCACGAAGGTTTTCATTAAGTTTGTTAATTAAAAACCTGATTGAATAAACGATGGTTGAATGATATGGAATAAGAGTTATTCTAGAATATCATTTGATTGAGAATGTCTCAGTCCAACATGCAAAGACTTGACCGACCCTAAGGCGGCACTTCTTTGTGGTATGTTGGATTGTCGTGGTATAGAAACTAGTTTTAGGGTAATTCTAGTTCGTTAAACAAGTCCATGCATCATGTTTAAATTTATACCAAAGCACTCGCACTTGCTTTAAATAAATGACTGAATGAATGTTTTATTTATTTTAGCAATAATGTCTTCTGCATTACTTCAAATTCTCACAAATGACAAATTAACTGGTGATAACTACACTAAGTGGAAACTTAACATTAATGCAATATTAGTCACTAAAGACCTCAAGTTTGTGCTTACGGAGGAATGTCCTCCAGCGTCTGATGTCAATGTTGTACGAACTGTTCGTGAGGTATACTAGCGACGGATCTCATCTGATGAGAAGGCCCGCACATATCTGTTGGCTTTTATGACAGACGTGCTTGTCACAAAGCACGAAGCAATGACTTCAGCATTCGAAATCATGGAGTCATTGCAAGCTATGTTCGGGCAGCCCTCTTAGCAAAAGCGACACGAAGGTGTTCGTTCCGCTATGCTCGCTAACATGAAGGAAGGTACATCAGTTCGAGAACATGTCCTGAGCATGATGTCCTACTTCAACACGGCAGAAGTCAATGGTGGGGCCATTGACGAACTCAGTTAAGTGAGCATCATAATAACGACTCTTTCGAAGAGTTTCGATCAGTTTAAAAGCAACTACAGGATGAACAAGTTAAAGTTCAGTCTTACACAGTTGCCCAATGAGCTTGCTACCTTTAAGTCCTTCATTAAAGATAACAAGGGTAAGACCGGTGAAGCAAATATTGTCGAACCATCTTCCTCCTCAAATAATAAAAAGAGGAAGAGGTATGCTAGGAAGGCAAAGGGTAAGCCCAAACCCAAGAAAGCCCAAAGCAAAATAAAAGGGCGTCTCTATCGACCAAGGTAAGGGAAAATGTTTCCATTACGATAAGGTTAGGCACTGGAAGAAGAATTGTCCTCAATATCTAGAGGAGGCAGCCAAAAAGAAGAAAACAAAAGGCAAATATGATTTACTTGTTCTTGAATCTTGTTTAGTGGAAGATAATTCTTCACCATAGATAGTTGATTCGGGGGACACTAACCATGTTTGTTCTTCTTTATAATTGAGTGATTCTTGGACACAGCTAGAGGAGAGAACCTTCTCAATACGTGTGGGGTCGATGGATGTCGTATCGGCCAAAGCAGTGGGAGTAATAAGATTGCAATTTTGTAATAATAATAGTTTTTTTTTTGAGCAATGTTTTTTATATTCCTGGATTTACACGGAATTTGATTTCCGTTTCTTTTAATAATAAGTCTGTTATTATTGGAAAGAATGATTTGAATATTTGTTCAGGAATTAATGAAAACAATTAGTATGTGTTAAGACCGTTAATACATACTACACTGCTCAACACCGAAATGTTTACGGTTGAAAAACCAAAAAATAAACGGCTTAAAATTTCTTCAGATAATGATACATATCTCTGGCATCTAAGCCTTGACCATATAAACCTTGACCGGATAGACAGACTAGTAAAAAGCGGACCTTTAAGTGAGTTAAAGGTTGGCACGTTACCTGTCTGCGAACCTTGTATGAAAGGTAAGATGACTAAGAGATCTTTTACTGGAAAATGACTTAGAGCTAAAGAACCATTAGAGCTTTTACATACAGACATCTGTAGACCGATGAATGTTAAAGCTAGAGGTGGTTATGAGTATTATGTCACCTTTATAGATAACTACTCAAGATACGGATACGTCTACCTAATGTAACGGAAGTCGAAAACATTTGAAAAGTTTAAAGAATTCCGATCTGAAGTTGAGAATCATTTAGGTAGGACTATCAGGTAACTACGATCAGATCGTGGAGGTGAGTACCTTCACCAAGAGTTTGATGATTTCATGGTCAAGCATGGGATAGTTTCCTAACTCACAGCTGCCGGTACACCTCAGTAAAATGGTATAGCAGAAAAGAGAAATAGAACCCTGATGGAAATGGTGAGATCTATGATTAGTTTCTCATCATTACCAAATTCCTTCTAGGGATATGCGTTACAAACAGTGGCATACATTTTGAATGTAGTGTCATCCAAATCTGTTCTTAAGACTCCCCTAGAGTCGTGGAATGGTCGTAAAGCTAGTTTACAATATTTCTGTATATGAGAGTGTCCAGCACATGTGCTGAAGAACAGAAGTGGAAAACTAGACTCTAAGTCTGTTGTCTGCCTGTTTGTAGGATACTCCAAGGAGACCAGAGGTGGACACTTCTATAGTCCCGAAGATAAACAAGTATTTGTATCGACAAATGCAATATTTCTTGAGGATAATTATATTTGCAACCATAAACCTCGTTCTAAGATTGTATTGAATGAGTTGGAGCATGGTGAGACTAGTGCTTCATCAACAAGAGTTGTTGATCCATAAACATCTGAGAGTCAGATGGTTCCTGATCAAGATACACTACCACCTAAACACAGTGAGAGGGTTGTGAGACAACCTGAATGCTATTTATGTATAGGTGAGGGACAAGGTGTTGTCTCTGCTGATAGTATGGATGATCCATTGACATTCAAAAATGCAATGGAAGATCCTGATAAAGAGGAATGGCTTAAAGTCAAGAATCTCGAGATGGAGTTCATGTACTCTAACTCAGTCTGGGATCTTGTTGACTTACCGGATGGGGTAAAACCCATAGGGTGTAAGTGGATCTACAAAAGAAAGAGAGAAGTAGACGGGAAGGTAGAGACCTTCATGGCAAGGCTAGTGACCAAGGGTTATACCTAGGTCGATTATAAAGAGACCTTCTCGCCAGTAGCCATGTTTAAGTCTATTAGAATTCTCTTATCCATTGCTGCCTATTTCGATTATAAAATTTGGTAAATGGATGTCAAAACTATATTCTTGAATGGCAATCTTGACGAGAGCATCTATATGATGCAACTAGAGGGATTCATGTCTCCAGATCAAGAGCAAAAGGTTTGCAAGCTGCAAAGGTTTGCAAGCTGCGAAGGTTTGCAAGCTGCAAAGGTCCATCTATAGACTTAAGCAAGCATCTAGATCTTTGAACATAAGGTTTGATGATGTGATCAAAACCTATGGCTTCGAGCATGACGTCGATGAGCCTTATGTCTCCAAACACATCATTGATAAGAAAGTAGTTTTCTTGGTCATATACGTGGATAATATCCTACTCATTGGGAATGATGTGGGAGTGTTGTATGATGTAAAGGGCTAGCTGGCTAGCCAATTTCAAATGAAAGATTTGGGAGAGGAGAGTTATGTTCTAAGGATCCAACCTGTAAGGGATCGTAAGAAAAAACTCGTAGCACTATGTCAGACATCATATATCGACAAGATTCTTATACAATTTTTGATGCAGAACTCTAAGAAGGTAATTTATCTTCCAGGCATGGAGTTTACTTGTCTAAGGAACAAAGTCCTAAGACACATCAAGAAGTTGAGGATATGACACGTGTACCCTATGCATCGGCAGTAGGTAGTCTCATGTATATTATGTTATGCACGAGACCGAACATCTGCTATGCAGTAGAAATAGTCATCAGATACCAGTCCAACCCAGAATTGGATCATTAGGTTGCAGTCAATACTATTCTCAAGTATCTTTGGAGAACAAGAAACTATATGCTAGTGTATTATGGACAGGATTTGATCCCGTTAGGATACACAAATTCTGATTTTCAATTAGACAGGGATTCTAGAAAATCAACGTCTAGATCAGTATTCACCCTCAGTGGTAGAGCCAATGCGTGGAGAAATATCAAGAAATCTTGCATTGCTGACTCCACCATAGAAGCCGAATATGTAGCCGCTTGTGAAGCAGCTAAAGAGATTGTTTGGCTACGCAAGTTCTTGAGTGATCTAGAAGTTATTCCATATATGGATAAGTCATCACACTTTATTGTAATAACAGTGGTGTTGTGGCTAATTCTAAAGAACCAAGAAGCCACAAGAGAGGGAAGCATATAGAGAGAAAGTATCATATCATTAGAGAGATAGTGAAGAGAGAAGATGTGATCGTCACCAAGAAAACCTCACAAGACAATCATGTTGATCCATTTACGAAGACCTTACCGGCTAAAGTGTTTTCGAGTCACCTAGATGGTCTAGGATTACGAGACATGCCTCACATGCTTTAGTGCAAGTGGGAGATTGTTGGGTTTATGCCCTAAAGATGTAATTTGTAAATGGATTTATGAAATAAATAAAAGAAAACGTTCAATTCATTCTTGTTGTGTTGTTTATTTTATAACTTGTGCATATTAACATCTTGGATTGCCGGATGTAATCTCGAACTGTGTATATGAGTGTCATATACCGATGGATACAGTAAGAGATGTGCAATCTAAAGAGTCCATAGATAGCAAATAAAGCTGGATACTTAATTTGCGGTTAATCAATAGCTGCCGTTCATTCCGTAATATACGGTGATTCTATCATGAATCATTCATATGAGATATGGGAATGGAGGCATATTGTATGATACGATCATATAGGACTGGGTCATGATCTATGTGAATCTCTCACCAAGATCCGTTTACCGATGAGATTCATATATATCAACTAATGATGGCTATATGTGGGTGATCTTAATCATGAGTGTCTTATCGACTTCTTCAGGTTAGATTCGTGGTCTTTGATATACCATGGGTGAGGTCAGATGCATTTCCTTATCAATATACTCCGTATGTTGGGATTACAGTTTGGTTTGTGGCTGGGAAGGTTTGTACATAAAAGTAAAATCCACTCCTTCTTACGATAAGTAGATGGTAGTTCCCTTAAGGGTTAATTCAGGGTTTGGACAGCATGAGCGCTCTCTTAATTCCGTGAGGAATTGGATTTATTGTCCATTAGAGAAACAACGGTACTTAAAGGATATATGTAATTAGAGGGGTGTAACGGACATTATGACCCAGCTCTAATTATGAACTATTGTGGAGGATCACACCATATATAATAGTTGTATCGATAGACACCGAGTTGTATCGGTCTGCGTAAAAGCATCTACAGTTGAGAGAGTGCAGCTTCGGATTTTTAGTGGAATAACACCAGAGTTAATAATCAAGGAATATTAATTAAAGCGTTTAATTAATTATTCCAAAGATTATTGAGGCTCAAAATTTTATGGGTCTATTAGGTCCCCTTACTAGACCGATCGATTTAGGTAACAAGGGTCACGGTTAATTAATTGGGTTGTTCAAATTAATTGTGTTACAAAAGTGACACGTATTTATTCGGAAAATTAATTAAATAATGAGATTATTTAATTAATGAATAATGGTGATTAAATAAATTAAATAATGAGATTATTTAATTATGTTATTAATCACTAAATGGAGGATGTTTGTTGATATTTGTTTTTGAATAAAATAAGATAATATGATTATTTTATTTTTATTTTTTAAATTTAAACAGTTTAAATTCAAAATAGATGGTATCTTTAATAAAAATAAAATAAAGATTTTGTTTTAAATAAAAAGATACGATTAGAGTTTTTAAAATAGGAAATATATATCTGATATATATTCTTTGAAAACTGACCAAAACAAGATATCAATTAAAAGGAAATATATATATATATATATATATATATATATATATATATATATTATATTCTTTAAAAGATAAAGACAAATGGGGAAACAACAAGGATTTGTATATGATACAAATTGGTGCACATAAAAAGAAAAAAAAAATGAAATTGCATAAGAGGCATTTAGAATGAGCGTACACCAAGAATAAAATAATAATAATAATAATAATAATGATTTTATTTTATTTTTCGAGAACTAGAATGGTTCTAAGTTTTTCCTCTTGAGAAGAAAGAGCTTCTTTAAGTATTTTCTCTACATTTTCCATTCAAGTTCCTAAGATCGTGACACGCCCACACGCAGTTGTCAGTCCCGGGATATAGCGAGGAAGATCGAGTGATTCAGACAGAAGCATAACAAAAAGTGAAGGAGTTTTTAAACGTTGCTATGATTTTCTTCTCTTTATATTGATTTCAATTTCCTATATATACATATATTTTATTATTGTAATAATTCTTATATCTATAACTTCCTAAAAAAAATTATGATCCAAAGTTCACTGGACCCAAATCGTTTACGATCTGTATTAAAAAATTTAAAACCTACTTCCGTTGTGTGACCGATGAACGGGATTCCAACAATCTCCATGACAAGAAAGATGAAAATCAAGGGAAAACTCAAAGAACTCCAACTACTTACCGATTGCCTATCTTTGTTGAACAGATTCTTCTCAAGGTTAACAGAGAAATCCTTACCTTTCTTCAAAGCCCTAAAAAAGGGAGTATGAGTGAAATAGCATGAGTAGTGTGAAAAAGCCTTCCAACAATTAAAGGATTACCTAAGGCAAGAATTTTTACGGTCCAAGCCATATCCAAGCAAGACTTTATACTTGTACCTATAAGGAGCGAACGTTGCTACTAGCTCTGTACTCATGAGACAAGATAAAGGGATACAACTCTCAATCTACTAAACCAACAAGGCTTTGTTACCTGCTGAAACCAAAAAACCCTTCGATAGAGAAGTTGGCATTAGCACTGATGGTCAGAGGTAGAAAGCTCCATCCATATTTCCAATCTCATAAGATCGGCCTGCACACCATTTGTCCCCTAAAACATAAACTATAGAAAACTGGAAAATCTGGTAGATTGACAAAATAGGCAATCGAGCTGAGTGAATTTTAGATCAAGTACATCCTCGGATCTTCAATCAAAGAACAAGCAATGACCAATTTCAAAGTTGAATTCACAAAGCCAGATGTTGAGGTCACTAGGTCGATAGAAGAAAGAGAGGGAGACAAAAAGATTCCAATGGAAACTACACTTTGAAGGATCATCTAATACCCATAGAAGTGGATCAGTAATCATAATTACCACTCCTAAAAAAGATACTCTCTAGTGCGTTCTACGCTTCAACTTCAAAGCTATTAACAATCAAGCAGAGTACAAGAACTTGCTCACCAGACAAAGAATATCAATGGCTCTAGGGCCGATGAGATCCATATATTCAATGACTTAAAAGTGGTGGAAAACTAAGTCAATGGGAAATACCAGGCCAAAGAAGATATCATGGCAGTGTATCTACCGATTACCAAAAGAATGTTGCAACGCTTCAGCAATTTTGTGATCACTCAAATTCCTCAAGAAGAAAACGAAAAAGAATGACACTCTCTTCAAACTTGCAACCGCTACCACACTGATATACCTGAAATATGTTTCATTGACATATCTCGCCCTACCAAGTATATAAAGTTGGGAAAGGGAATAGGAAGTAAATGAATTGGACACAAGAAATGATACCTAGATGACACCCTTCTAGAGGTACCTCGACAGTGACATCATACTATAAGACCCACTAGAAGCCAAACGTATCAAATATCGTTCCGCGATATACACCACATTTGGAGGAGAACTTTATCAAAGGGGGTTATCATAAGTACTACAGCGTTGTGTGGGTCCAGTAGAAGCCGCAGGCATACTTCAAAGTATCCATGTAGGAAATTACAAAAATCACATAGTGGGTTGGAGCTTGGAACATAAAGTTCTACGACAGGATTCTACTGGTCCATGATTTTCAATAATGCACAACGACGAAAGCTGTCAGTGAATAGCAAATAGAATCTTATAACCCCCTCAAACTGCTTAAGAGTTTAACTTCCCCATGCCATTCGTTATGTGGGGAATTGACCTTATTGGTCTTATGCCTACAACATTAGGGAAAGTTAAACATGTCATAGTCGTTGTTGATTACTTCACAAAGTGGGTGGAAGTCAAACCGCTAGCAGAGATCATGAAGCATAACACCACAGAGTTTGTAAAGCGGTTATCATCTTTCACTTTTAAGGTCCCAAACACTTTGATAACAGACAACGGGACCCAGTTTAACAACGAGAACTGCCGACAGTTTTACAAAGACTGCAAGATAAACAACTGTTACTCTTCGCTTACACACCATAGACAAATGGTCAAGCAGAGCAGGTGAATAAAATCATCAAGCATACATTGAAAGCAAAGCTAGATATGAAGAAGGGAGGTTGGGTAAAAAAAATGTCTAAGGTCTTATAGGCCTACCGTACCATTGAAAGAATGGTGATACGTATGACACCCTTCTCCATGGCATTTGGGATAGAATATGTGATTCCTGTCGAGATAAAATTCTCCTCTTTAAGAGCACAACTATTTTAGCCAAAACTAAATGTACAAATGTTGATTAAAAATTAGGACGACCTCGAGAAGAGAAAAGATAGAGCTCATATCAGGAACGCAACATACCAATAAAGAGCCGTAAGGTACTACAACTCGAATGTATGCCAACGAAGATTCTTACTAAGCGACTTGATCATGAGAAAGGTAATTCCCAACACCAAAGATAGAACATTAGGAACACTGATAGACAAGTGGGAAGAACCCTATCAGATTGTAAGAATCACAGGATATAGAACTTACTGGATCAAGCGACCTAGAGGTGACTAGATAAACAACCATGAAATGCTCAATATCTTAAAATATACTATCCTTAGATATTTTGCTATGTACTCTCAAGTTCATCATCAATAAAATATATTTCAGTAGATCAAGTCTAAATGGTGAGGCAAACAACCTAGTCCCAATTTTCCATCTCAAAGTAATTGTAACACCTCACTACGTTAAAAACGGGACAACACCTAGGATAACAAATGCGAATAGCATTAAACACTGGGACTTACCCTAGGATAAAGCATTATCAACCTCATTCGTCCACCTTGCTACATTAAAGACTGGGCAGCACCCTCGAAAACATATGTGAGTATCGCTTAACACTAGGACTTACCCCGGGATAAAGTGATAACGACCTTGTTTGGCCACCTCGCTACGTCAAATATCGGGTAGCACCTAGGATAACACATGTGAGTAATGTTAAACATTGAGATTTACCCCGAGATAAAGTGCTTCCGGCCTGATATGTGTAAATTGCCAATCGTATTCCGACCATCTAGCTACGTTAAAGACTATACAACACCTAAGATAACACGTACGAGTAACGTTAAACACTGGACTCACTCTATGATAAAGCGTTGCATACCTGATTTGTGCAAAGTGCCATTAGTAATCCGGCCACCTCACTGCGTTAAAGACTTAATAGCACCTAGGATAACATGCACGAGTTCGATTAAAGACTGGGCAACACATATGATAACACACACAAATTCAGCAAAGCCTTAAAGACTAGGCAACACCTATGATAACACGCTCAAGTTCAGGAAAGCATCAAATACTAAGTAGCACCAAGGATAACACACCCAAATTCATTGCATTAAAGTCTTGACAGCACTCAGGATGACACACATGAACTCACAAGCAGTATGAAAGTTCCTTTTATGCCTAAATTAGTTTTGAAGCAAGTACGATAAAAATAAACAAACATATACAGAGAGTCAAATCTCAAAGCAATAACAAGAGCGAGGATATAATAGAAGCTTGTTTTATTCATTAAGAGAGAATACAATGAGGAGTAGGTCTAATCAATGTGAAGACTCTTCATTTGGCCAGCTTGTAGGAAGGTCATCATTTTTCCACTCCAAAGTCTTATTACCCTTGGACGAATCCTAAAGGCGGCCGCGAACTGGATCTGCATCATATAGCCCTCGTAGACATGTAAATAGTTTATCCATATGGGAATACTCTTTCAAGATACCCTCAAATTTTTACATCTCAATGTGCATTGGTAAAGGATCTTTCCCAAGTGATCTATAGTGAGGTCACCACCTTTTGCAACTCTTCTTCAAGGAGTCAAGGGTCTCTGTTGTCATGTCTTTAATTATCCTCATTTGGCCTAAACTGAATTCAGGCCCCAGATCATCTGGCTAAAATAAAGAAGAGGAAAAAGAAGGAAAGATAGCCACAAAGACACAAACTTACAAAGGAGCCAGAATTGAAGTATACTCTCAATCTACAATCTAAGGGGCCCGTGATAAAATGTTGGAAGCGAGAAATAGCCTAAAAAAGGTCGACTCATTAATCAGCGCAAGGATTGCCTTCTCAATAGAATACGATGTAGGTTTCAAAGCACTTAGAGCAAGAACTTAAAGGATTGGAACAGCTCGAGGTGGGGTGACCAAAAAGTTTTCTCGAGGATGGTAGCGAAAACCTCTTCCCCAACAATTGAAGTGACGGGGTCACTGCCTCCTAAACCTTCTCGACAGGGATAGCATCGACCTCGTTAGCTTTGGATCTTTTGCTCATCACAAAAGGAACCTCCTCCTCATCCTCATTTAAAAAAATCGGGAAAGCACCTCGCCTGATACGTTACCACGAAGCAGAGTCTAGTGAACACTCTCTTTTGATTATAGGGCAAGCTCATCATCAATACCACTACCCTTCTCGGCGGACAAATTAAAGGAAAGGCTTGTTGAAGTCACCTTGCATCTATGGCAAATACGTGGCTGAAAAGGAGAAGGAAAAGATGAAGAAGAGCACTGTGAGGTTGCTTTGTTAGAGGTCTGGTTAGATTGGCTCACAAGCCATATACAAGATCAATTTCACACACTGGGAAACATAAATGATGCATAGGGTTAGAGATTCGACCATACACGAAAGGTGGAAGATAAATAAATAGAGAAAAACTTACAACGAGTCTTACCATTAAAGTGTTTTGAATATATCCAGGTCAATCATCATCCCATCGACGAATAGGCTTGGATAACATCTCTTCCACCAAGTGGAAGTTAAGATCTGGGAAATATGTCCATCCTCATTTGCTGTCAAGCAATGAGTCATGTCATCAAAGGGACTAGGGTGGGAAAAATGTCGAGGCACGTAAGTAGAATTTTACGTAGAGCTATGGTCAATGGCCATGACACCTCTATAATCGCCTCTCAAATAAAACCACTTGTTCAACACTGAAGGAACTCACTAGATAAGCTAGCCTCTATTCTAAGAAGAATCACGCTCGATTAGACCTAAAGTATGGATTCCTACCGGCCAATCATCCTCGGGGTCGTGACGAGGTAATAAGCTCCATGACCTAGAGAGTGCCCCCTGTAGAAACATAGGATCTCGTAGAAAGTAGGGGTGGTAAGTTGATCGAGCTTAAAAGAACACATATGCACATTAAGATACGATAATATGTCGATGAAAATTAGCAAGGCAATAGCCTCATTTTCCCCCAAAAATGAGAAATGGATGGATGAGGATGAAGGGTAACCCCGCAACACAACATGGTACCATAAATGGCCATTGCATCTTGAGGAAGGTTCCATATTGCCCTACCCTAAAAAAAAGTAGTTCAATCGTTGTTGGGAGTTTGAAACAATCGATATGGGAGGTCAAGTCATCGTTACTTTTTACCCTATTTAGCTCGCAATCAAACAAACAAGTAGAGTTAGTAGAAAATGTGTTATAACCCTTTTAAACTTTGTAAGATCAAGCTCCATAACTAGTTAAAGGCCCAACCTCGAAGCTCCTGAAGCAACCATTGTAACGATTTTTGAATAAAAACAGAAGAAGAAAAGAAATTGCAAAAGTTGGTCAATGAAAGATATTAGCACAAATTTGGATGTGGGGAAGCAATTAAATAAGGCACTTGTATTTATAGAGTTTAAGGAAATAGAAAAACCAAAGGGTGTGTCATTTTGAGAAGCATACTCATTAAGGAAAAAAGTGTTGCGAAATATGAAGGGTAACTGCCACACCAATCACATCCTAGCACGTGTCATGATAGGAGACAAATTGAAGCAAAATAACCCTTCATTTATGTCTCATCGTTGAGCTATTTGAATATTTTGAAAGGTTGATATTGAAGACATGGTTATCTAAACTATTGAAATTCAAACGTCCCACTAATGCAGCATTAAATGCAAAGATTTCAATAAATCCACTTTGAAGAGTTATTAACTCGTCGAATGAAGTAACTCGCCAACAACCCTCCTCGCGGATTTAAAGGGTATTGTTTGGGCTAATTTTATTAGGCTTGACACGTTAACATAGAGCATGGGATTCATGGAACCAAGTCTCTACGGTATTAGGACATATCAGCTCGACGGGCCATGCATAGCAACAGGGAGTTGAGGGGCAAATAGCAAGTCACCCATCAAAGTAACTTGCTCACCGGAGAACCCCCAAATAAAAGAATTGACACGAGCTCACCACCCACGTAGCAAATATAAAATATCACCAATACAAGTATAAAACTGGATTTCAGCATATCTTCCATAAAACTCGGTCTTAGATTAGGCAAGACAATCACCAACAATCTAGCGGTTGACAAATCTAGTAAAAAAAGTGAAGATTCGGAAGATTGCTCCTACAAGGAAAAAAGATCCTTACACCATAAATTCTCAAAGACTCCTTTCACTAAGAATCTCGCCTAGATATGATACTCATAAGATCTCACCTGATAAATAATATTTGTTTGTACACCAAGGGCCAGGGCAGCACCGTAACATCTATGTAAACACAAATATCAAGCAAAGAAGATAAAGGCACCCCAAGCAACACATCACTTGTAAACTATAATCATTCTTACATAGTGAACATTTCATTCTCTGTCGTCACGACGACCATGTTTCTTTCTCTGTTTTAGGGTTTTACAAGTAAAAATTCGAGTGTCCTTATTGTTTATTATCATATTTTACATTTGTTATTTATCTCACCAACTCTTGTGTATAACATAAACATGACTGTGATCACACCTTATTTGTTGATCTAGGCATCGATAAGCCAGCGTGTTATTGACTAGATTGTACCAAAAATCGTAGTCAACAATAATATTGTGCATGCCCACCAACTATTTGTTGGAATATTTATGAGATTTTGAAAACATGATTTGGTAGTTACTTTCTTGAATTTGACATTTATTTCAGTGTTGATTTATGCTCGTTGAATTGTATTGTAGTCTTTACTTCTGAATTTCAAGATTGATTTTAGTTTCTATGAGACAAGATGAATATAAAATTCAAGATAAAGATAAATATTTTTAAAAAAATTATATGCTAGGTAAGTCAATCACATTGCTTCTTGTGCCATTTTCTATTTTTTTTTTAAATCAAGTGTGAATGTAAGTTGTAACAAGATTTTGGTTCTTTATTGGGGCTAAGGTGAGTTTTTGATTATGTTGTTATGCATTTATGTTATGTGTGTTTACTTAGTCTATTTAATTGATATGTAAATTATTGATTTTTTTTTTATTTACGGGTGATAGATACGAAGAGCTATGAGGCAGTGAAGTACTTGGAAAATTTGCTGCAGTTGAACATATGTAGACTAGCTCATTTTAGAAATACTAGGTTTGGAGGCGCTTCCTAAATACACATTTTGTAATCTTGTAATATGTTAAATAAATATATATTAAATCGATAACAAAGGAAGTGACACAATTTGAAATGACTTGTTAAACCTAAAGCTGGGTAAATTGATGGATTATATATAATTACACCACTATGGATTAAAGAAAAAAAATTAATCTAATGTTGTGAAAGTAATGGATATAAATATCCTTCTACATATGGTATTTTTGAGGATGTCGGTTCAACCTCAAAGATTGATGGGTTCGTGTAACGCTTTAAACATGCTCCAACCCACACCAGATCAAGTTATGTCCTTATTACAAATTTGCTCATAAACTAATACATCATATTAAAATTAAGAAGGTTTAATAGACATGAAGGAAAAAACAAAGACTAAACCTTCTACATTTTAGAATAAAACACGAAGTGTTTTTGTATTGATGTAAAAACAAAATGCCTGTATGTCAAAAGAGAAGGCATATAATGAAGGACCTTAATAAGATATTTTAGCTATTTGCAACTTGCCTCAGTCCATACCATCATAACAAGCTAGTACTCAAAGAACCTCTCCTATCTTTAGAAAGCCACTTAAAATTTACAATTTCACTCTTTCTCGTTAATTAGAAGTAAATACACAAAACTTGTTTCTTAGCCAAGCAGTGAAGGACTTTGAGATGGAAACATGTCATGCTAACCTGGGTTGAAGTAACAAAACAAAGAAATCTCCCTGGTCTAGCCACTTCAGCCTCCATGAGTAGATCGACCTTCTAATGCTACTCTTGTGATCTAAGAAAGTATAAAGTTCCATTTTCATATAATCTTTATATACTTCTTTCCTTTTCATACAACAATAAGAGACCAATCTATATAATATAAATGGCAGACCAAGAGTATAATCTAACATGTATTGGAAAAGAATGTTATTTGATTGGTTTGGGACAAGAATGCCTTCTTAAATGAAGGAAATTCCGCCTCGAGTTGTTGTACCCAAATCAATAGACCATGGCCTCTTGTAGAGGTCACAACTACTTCTTCATGCAAGTCATGAAATATTTAAGCAGCAAACCTATTAAAACCCCGACAATTAAATTACAAATTCCTCATGTTATCTCTCTAAAACAATAAAAAAAAATGTAGTGATATAGTACAAGCCATATAGTTGAAACAAAAGCGACCATGTTCTGCTGAGTACACCACAATTTAAGAAAACAACTAACATTTTGAATTTCGATTTGCTAGGACATCTAAAACCTTCAGCTAAAATTTCGATAACAAAATGATCCAGTCACCAAGATAAATCTAACCAATTTTATTGAATTATGGACATGAACTTCCTATATAACAAAATTCAATGGTCAATTGGAGCTTTTATAATCCAAAATCTCCACTAAACTTGATTTTTTTTAACTATAATGGCTCTTAAAATTAATCTGGCCACAAATCTAGAAAATGATAACTAAACAAAATTATCGAATCGGATCAGAATCCAAAATTGATACTCAAATTTATTCAACTTCAACGCGCTTTTTATTTAGCCAAATCAGGAAATTCAAATACAAACAGCCATACATAGTTCAACATTATAGACAGAAACCTCAATTTGAGCTCAAAATAAAACCTAATCTCTAAAAGAAAAGAAGAGTAAACTGAAAACTCACTCAGTAAGGTCGCCAAGCTGATGCAGGACACCGACAAGACCAGCCATGGAGACTCCTTCAAGAAATGCTTCGAGATCATCTCTATCAGTGACTCTGTACAGCTCTGGATAGGCCAAGATGTACTCGTTTCTTATCTAGTACCTCGTCAACGGCATTCCTCATCTTCTTCTAGCTAATTAGCAATTAGAACAAAAAAATTCAAACCACAAGAGATAAAACACAATACCAGTATCCTCATAAATTCTCACAAAAAAAAATTAATCAAGTTAAAAACCTGTCTCCGAAGATCGATGTTTTGAAGTTTGGCTTACTCTGATACTATGTAACTACGTTAATAACAACTAAACTCAAAAACTAAAGCTATTAGGAAGGTCTAATGTGGTATTTAAGCACTCTAACAATAATCAACATGATAGGAAAAAAGTAATGAACTTACATGTGTAAAGGACGTCAAGTTTAAAAGCTCAAAAAAGGCATGATTTGTTCCACTTATGTCACTAATCCTCTTGTATATAACAATGCATTCTCAATTGACCCTTTCATAAAAAATCATCATGTGTATAATTCTATTTACGCAGTAGAACAGATTAGATATATTCACTTACAATTGTTCTAGGTTTTTCATAACAGAGATGGATGATCGAATGGGTCCTTTCACCTCACTACCTTGAATTTCTCTGCATTAACTCTTATAAACCAATCAAGAACATTCAAGTGCAATCCTCTTGTTGGGGTGGGCATTGATAAGCCCAGAAGGTCTATCAGGGCACATAAGTCCAATCCTAAGTATCTGGGCTAACACAAAAGTCCAATGCATGTATAAATTGCATGCAATGCCATTAAAAAAGACGTGGATATGTGGTCTACCTTTGGGAGCATGATTTCATTTTTCTGTAGCATGTATTCCATAATTCTAGTTATTGTTTTTAAATTTTTTGTAGTGGAAGTCTGGGTCTCCCTAAAGGCTCGGCATTTGAAATTTGCACATTGTTTACTTTAGCTTTGTTTTCGCTGGAATTGTTGTTTAAAAAGGGAAGCTGATAATCAATGAAGGGAAGAAAAAATTTATCTCAGTTACTGTGGTTTGTTCTCACCCTAAAGAGAACTAGAAATTGTTTAATTACTTGTTACTGATTGGGACCTAACATTGGTATCAGAGGAGGTTTAGTGGTAACCAACAAATAAAGAATTGAGCTCTTAGAAGTGGGACTTGGAGAAGTCCAAGAGGGGATGAAGAAGATGGAGCTTAGTGTGGCCGATAAGATCCATCAGTTGGAAGACACCATTACTAAGCTATCTGAGACTTTACTTTTGAGCCATGGTTCACCAAGTCACAATAATTACACCCGAGAGAGGCAAAGTCAATCTAGCAGGAACAACAACGACAACGACAACAACAAACCCTTACCCTTCTTCTCTAAGATTGCCAAGCTCGAGTTTTCACGATTCTCGGGAGATAACCCAACGGAATGGTTCAATCATGTGAATCAATTTTTTAAGTTCCAGGAGATCGTTGAAGATCAGAAGGTCCATTTGGCTTCCTTTCATCTTGAAGGGGAAGCAAATCAGTGGTGGCAATGACTTTGAAGGACGTTCAAGAAGGAAAAGAAAGTCATCACATGGGAGGTTTTTAAACATGAGCTTAGAGCCCGATTTGGGCCATCTGACTCGAAAGATTTCAATGAGACATTGTCTCGAGTTAAGCAAATTGGAACGTTAAGGGATTACCAGGGGGAGTTTGAAAGGCTAGGAAACCGAGTATTAGGTTAAACACAAAAGGCGCTTGTAGGGACATTCATGAGTGGTCTTAAACCGGAAATTACAGACGAGATTAGAGTGTTCAAACCTCAGTTATTAAAAGAAGACATCAATTTAGCCCGAATGAGAGACAATCTGCTCACACGGTAAAGATGGTTACTACAACCCAGCACTACACGAGCTCTACTCACCGCTCCTGCTACCGCTCAGACACTAACACCAGCGCAAGCTAACATTAAACGTTTATCGTGGGATGAAATGCAGAAGCGAAGAGCCCAGGGCATTTGCTTCAACTGTAATGAGCGATTCATACCTGATCATAAATGTCAAGTACCCCAACTTTTAATCTTGGAGGGGCACACACATACTGATGGGATTACTTATGAAGAAGTTGACGAAGAGCCAGCCGATATCGAAGAAATTGAGGAGACAAAAGAGCCAAAAATAACGTTGCATGCATTAACGGGATGGACTGTCCCCAGAACCATGTGTATCAATGTAAGAATTGGATCGCATAAGGTGGTCGTGTTAATCGATAGTGGTTCAACCCATAACTTCATAAGTGATAGAATAGCTAATATGCTTTGCTTGCCTATAAATCCCACCGAGCCATTAACAGTACGAGTTGCAAATAGGGAGCAATTATCATGTAAAGGAAGGTACGAGGAAGTTTTAGTTGATTTGCAAGGCATAAAGTTTTTGATCAATTTTATTTCATTACCCTTAGCTGGCTTAGACATGGTCTTAGGGATCTAATGGCTCGAGACATTGGTCTTTGTTGTTTGTAATTGGAGACAGTTAACTATGGATATTATTTAGGAACATCAACCTAGGCACCTCCAAGGTATTAAAGCCCAACCCATTCAAACAACAATGCTGCAAGGTTTATCTAAAGAGTTTCGTCATCGACAAGCCGTATTTACTCTCTACCTTCAGTCTGTCGAGCAACATGTGCATGAGAAAACACAACCAGACATGCAAGCAATTATGGATGAATACTCGGATGTATTTGTGAAGCCCACTAATTTGCCACCAGCACGTGAAGTTGACCATACTATTTCTCTCAAAGAGGGGGCTGAGGACTTAAATGTGAGACCTTATAGATATGCTTATTATCAGAAGACAGAAATAGAGCATCAAGTTCAAGAGATGCTTAACACTAGATTAATTCGTCCCAATACCAGTCCCTTCTTCTCACCAGTGTTACTAGTAAAGAAAAAAGATGGTATGTGGCATTTTTACACAGACTACCGAGCACTCAACTCTGTCACAATCAAGGATCGCTTTCCAATTCCTACTGTTGATGACATGCTAGAAGAGTTGTATGGTTCTTCGTTCTTCACCAAACTCGATCTCACGGTAGGGTATCATCAAATAAGGGTAAGTGAACCTGACATACCTAAAACAGCTTTTCGCACCCATAATGGCCATTATGAATACTTAGTAATGCCTTTTGGGCTTTGCAATGCACCCCCCACATTCCAAGCTGTGATGAATTTAATTTTTTGCTCTTATTTACGTAAATTCATTTTGGTGTTCTTTGATGATATTTTGATATATAGTCCTACATGGGATAAACACATTATACATATCAAACAAACACTGGACATTTTGAGACAACACTAATTTTTTGTCAAATTAAGCAAATGTGTTTTGGGCAAACAAGAGTTGGAATATTTAAGGCACATTATCACACACCAAGGTGCTAATGTGGATGGTCACAAAATTGAAGCAATGGTGGCATGGCCAAGACCCTCGAACATAACCGAGCTACGGGCTTCTTGGGCTTAACAGGGTACTATTGAAAGTTTGTCCAAGGTTATGGAATTATAGCTCGGCCATTAACGAACCTTCTCAAAAAAGGGAAATTTCAATGGCATGAGGATACACAAGCATCTTTTCTTGCTCTTAAACAAGCTATGACCACTACCCTTACACTAGCCATGCCTAACTTCACCGAACCCTTCATCATAGAGACAGATGCATCAGGTGATGGAATTGGGGCAGTCTTGACTCAACAATACAACCCAATAGCATACATGAGTAGGGCATTAGGAGTAACAAAAAAATCATGGTCAACATATGCCAAAGAGATGTTGGCAATAGTAGAAGCTATACGGATGTGGAGACCATACTTATTGGGGTGAAAATTCTACATCAAGACCGATCAACGAATCCTAAAATTCTTTTTGGATCAACGGGTTGCAACTCCGGAACAACAAAAATGGGTGGCCAAATTGCTGGGCTATGACTATGAAATCATCTACCGTCTTGGACGTGAGAAATCTGCAGCAGACGCGTTATCACGAATGAGTAACAGTCCCTTGCTGCATGTGATCCATTTTTCAGATGTGAACATATGGGACGACATCAGACTACACTTGACACTTACATTCAAACCATGGGCCAAAGGGCAGGTGATAATTTACAAATCCCATTTGTATGGAGAGATGGGATACATTTATATAAAGGAAAAGTTGTAGTTCCTACCAATCCAACGTTGTGAGCAAGATTATTATATGAAGCCCATGGCACCAAACTTGGTGGGCACTCAGGAATTCTCAAAACATATAAAAGACTACATCAACAATTCTACTTGCCATAAATATACAAAGTCGTTCATGACTACGTTCATAAATGTGAAGTCTGCCAACGCATCAAAACAGACACCGCGGCTCCGTCTGGACTTTTAGAACCATTACCCATCCCAAACCAAGTATGGGATGACATTACTCTTGACTTCATTGAAGGACTACCAAACTCCAATGGAAAGGATACCATACTAGTGGTCATCAGCAGGCTCAGTAAGTTTGCACATTTCATTCTATTAAGCCACCCATTTACCTTTAAAACTGTGGCAAAAAAGTTTGTTGAAGGAATTATCAAACTCCATGGAATGCCTCGATCTATCATCAGTGATTGTGACCCAATCTTCATCAGCAAATTCTGGCAGGAATTTTTCAAGCTGTCAGGGTCTAAGTTAGAGCTCATTTCAGCATACCATCCATAGACTGACGGCCAGACCGAAGTTGTCAATCGCTGTGTTGGGCAGTACCTACGTTGCTTTGTTCATCAGTGGCCTTGTAAATGGAGCACATATTTGGCTTGGGCCGAATATTGGTATAATACTACTTATCACGCTTCCATAAGAATGACTTCATTTCAAGCTTTATATGGTTGTTTACCTTCATCAATTCCGTTGTACTCTGATGGCACTTCTCCCGTGAACAAAGTTGATCAAAACCTCATGACCTGCAACAAGTTACTCTAGTAACTCAAGACCAACCTTGAAGATTCCATTAACCAAATGAAACAGACAGCGGACTCCAAACGAAGGGACTTTTCATTTGAAGTTGGCGATATGGTCTTTCTGAAGTTACACCCGTACCGCAAGCAATCAATTTTTAAGCGAGCCTACTAGAAGTTAGCAATCTGTTTTTATGGATCATACCCGATTGTGCGCAAGATTGGCTCTGTAGCCTATGAATTACAGTTGTCAGTAGCGACACAAATTCACCCAGTTTTCCACATCTTGTTACTCAAACGATAAGTTAGAGACCAGGTCAATCCCTCATCTAACTTACCACCAGTAACTGACGACGGGATCATCATCCTAGAACCTCAACAAGTCCTCGATAAACGTTGGGTCAAAAGAGGAGAGACTTTTGTAGAAGAGAGCTTAGTTTAGTGGAGACACTTACCTGTCAAAGAAGCCATATGGGAAGCCACGGACAGGCTAGCACAACAATTTCCTAGTCTGGAGCTTGAGGACAAGCATCTTCTCATTGGGGTGGGCATTAATAAGCCCAGAAGGTCTATCAGGGCACATAAGCCCAATCCTAGGTATCTGGGCTAACATAAAAGTCCAATGCATGTATAAATTGCATGCAATGCCATTAAAAAAAGACGTGGATACGTGGTCTACCGTTGGGAGCACGATTTCATTTTTCTGCAGCATGTATTCCTTGATTCTAGTTATTGTTTTTAATTTTGTTATAGTTGAAGTCTGGGTCCTAAAGGCTCAACATTTGGAATTTGCACGTTGTTTACTTTAGCTTTGTTTTCATTGGAACTGTTGTTTAAAAAGGGAAGCTGATAATCAATGAAGGGAAGAAAAAATTTATCTCAGTTATTGTGGTTTGTTCTCACCCGAAGAGAACTAGAATTGTTTAATTACTTGTTATTGATTGGGACCTAACAGTCACATATGAATAGGGATGCACATTAATCCTCGGGGGGCCCAAATCCCCGCTCCTCCATCCCCATTTGGGGATTTTTTTTTTTTTTTGGGAAAATGGGGAAATGAGGGGGGAGGGGGGAGGGGGGGGGGATGGGGATGATTTTCATCCCCAAATTAAAATGGGGATGGGGGGACCCATCCCCATTTCCCATTTCCCCCACAATAAAATTGAAATGGGGATGGGGATGGGGATGGGGATCCCCATTTCCCCATTTCCCCTAGAAGTATATAAATATAATTATAATATATATTTGAATTATTTGAAACATTTTATGTTGAATTTGTAATGTATTGTTATTTTTTATTTGTAATGAAATGTTCTTGTAATGTATTGTTATTTTTTATTTGTAATGAAATGTTTATTTTTTATTTATTTAATTTATAATATTCAGTAAAATAGGAAAATGAGGGACCGATGATACGAGAAAATAGGGAAAATGGAGAACTGGGGATGGGGATGGGGGGACCTCCCCCCAAATATCCCCATTTTCAAATTCTACACAGAGAACAGAATTAGGGAAGAAGTAGATAGCCAAACTGAGAAAGAGACGAAGAAACATGGTGGTAGTTACCTCTTCGTTTTTGAAGTTTCGAGTATGTCGGATGCGAAGTCTCTGGTTGAAATGAGAAGAGGAAAGAAATATACGGGAGATAAGCAAGAAATGAATAGTCAGTGAGAGAGAAACCATACCAGATTGACGCGTTTTATATTTAAAAAGTAAATTGAGAGATGTAATCAAAGAGTCAAACATATGGTTAATTACAGGTACATTTTCTACATGGCCCCAATCATATAATGCGAAAGATATTTATACCCTTATTATACATTATTTAATAAATATTTCTTGTAATTTTAGAATCCTTTAATGATATAAGTGAAAATGTACTGTACTAATAATTGTAAATAAACTAAAAAGTGAAATACCATATAAACCCTCTAAAAGTTAGAGATTTTATTTAACTATATCAATTATGGAAAGTAATAAATACCGAAAAGAGTAAAATATATAAGTCGTTTCATAAATTTAAAAAAAAAAATCAAAACAAAATAGGAGGATTTAAAATATGGCTCAACAGTCCTTTTTATATTTAGAGAGTACATAGATATATTGGTTCTATTGTTGGGCATATTTTATTTTGTTTCATATTTTAGAAAAATATTTGTTTTAAATTACTTTTAGATGTTGGAAATTGGAATATAATTTTATTAATAGTATAGGTAGACGAGAAATTATAGTAACCGAAGAAGCTAATTGAAATATTTATAATGAAAAAAAACAAATTTTAGTCCAAAACAGATATCTTTTATCTAAATTAAATACATCGGTTACAATGCCACTTATATACGTAACCGATGTCTTTATCTCATTTTTTACATCACTCAGATAGATTTTTTACATCACTTCGACAATGGTTACAAAATCGAGAAAATAAAGCTTCTAAAATAACTGTTGTCTTCCAACAATTTTGAAGTGTGAATATAATGGTAAAGTCAATCTTCAAAGTTCATTGATTTCGGTTCCATTCCATACACGAGCAAAATAAAGGTGAGATTTAATCAACAAATCAACAATGATTATATATGGTTCTAAGGCCCGTTACAGTATGGTCCTTAGTTAGGAAGCCCAATGGGAGGTATTGGTCAATTAAGTTTATTTATTTATATTTTCTATTGCCTAAGGTAACGTTACAATACACATTCCATCAGTGTTTAATGCATCACAAATTCACAACGCACTTATGGCTTGTTTGGTACTTAGTATTATATTGTGTTGTACTAAATTGGAATGAATTGAATTGTATTGGACTGTATTGTATTATTGTTAGTACAATCATGTGTTTAGAGATATATTGTATTGGGTTGTATTACATGATACAAATATTTGGAAATTATATAGTACTGTATTATATTTAATAAATAATCATGATTATAAATTAATAAGTTTGATTTTTTTTAAAATGAAAAAATATAATATAAACATTTAAAAATGTTGGTCTGGTGGTATACCCATCACACTCACATCATGAGGTTATGCGTAGGGATGACAATTATACCCAAACCCACGAATACCGAACCGAACCCGAACCATATGGGTCGGGTCTGGGTCCTCACATTTGGGTCGCGGGTCGGGTCTGGGTCCAAAATAATAAACCGTATTCGGGTTCGGGTCTGGTCTGGTCTGGTCTGGGTCTGAGTCAAAAACCCAGACCCGGACCCATGGACCCGATTAGTACAAAACATATTTGTTATTTCAATTTGTGTAGTTATTTCAATTCTCAACCTAATAGTCAAACATTTTCATTATTTTGTTTTATTTCAATTCAAGTTAATTATTCATTTATTGAACAAGTTTTACCGGTTAAAAATTGAATAGGTAAAATTAAAAATATAAAGAAAAATCGAAAAAAAATGAGTTTTATTAAAGGTTTTACTGGTCCGCAGGTCCTTGGGTCCATGGGTCCGTGGGTCCAGACCCAGACCCATGAATTTTCGTGGGTCCTCGGGGCGGGTCTGAGTCTACTGAAGACCCGCGGGTCCAGACCCGAACTCGAACCCGGGAATATTCATGGGTCTGGGTCTAATTTTTTTTAATGGGTCTGGGTATGGGTCTGGTAGGATCCGACCCGAACCCGACCCATTGTCATCCCTAGTTGTGCGTTCGAGTTCTCCCCCTCCCTAAAAAAAACCTTGAATTTAAGTAATGCTTCAAAAAAAAAATCTTTAAATAATATTTGATAAAATATTAGTCAATCATTTAATAAATTTTAATATAAATAAAATAAATATATATTTTTATTTACACAAATATTTTTAAAATTTAAATAAATATTTTGTTAGGTATGGCGATTTTTTTAAACCAAACTTTCAACTGTAAAAATAAACTCAATAAAAAAAAAATCACTCAAACAAATTTAAAATGAATGAAAAAAGTTGGGTGGCAGCTTAAGACAAGCTAAACACACCTCCACCCTTTGTATTATTTAGTGTGTTTGGAGGTGTATTAAAGGGGGAGCTTTGTATTAACTAATCCGGCTAAGTTGTTAATATCGGGTTGCATTGTTTTAATACATTTTAAAGTTTTTATACAATACAAAGAAATAAATATGATGTACATTGTGATTGTTTTAACACTACACACATTTCAAGTTGCGAAAAGTCTTTAGACTTTTGGCAATAGGTTTATTAACAACGCGCAAGTGCGTGTTTTCAAAACCTTTCACAATGCACTAATATGAGTTGCGAAAGCTCAAATTTCTCGTAATGTCAAAGAATTTCATCATATTTTGTCATTATTATTATACTAAATTTTATATCCTAAGTTCCTAACTATACTTTATTGGTAATGATCTTTTAGATTATGAGACTGGATTTGTGTCGGATTTTACGAGATATGAATATATTTTACGCTAATAATAAAATTATTAAATTTCATTGAAATCTCTATCAATCTCCCAATAAATTCATCCACAACTTCACTAAAACTTGTTTTATAACTGTGATATCAATATTATGGCTTTAGCTGTTGAAGGGGAAAAACAAGGAAGAATTTCATGTGGAGTAGGAGTAGGATCACATGAAGAGAATCAAAAGAAGATGTCGATCATGAATAAAACTCGTTGTCATCGAATCAGTAACTTACCGGAATACACTCCAATGATCTTTCAACTTCAAATAAGGTGAACTTGTTGATCTCTCTCTTTTTGTTGAGTTTAAATGACTAACCAAATAAAAATATGTAAAGTTTAATCCTGATAAGAATAATATTTATGCAGCTAAAAATATGAAGAGCTGAAGAAAGAGAAAGATGAATTATAGCAAATATGCAACTATCTACGGCAAATGTAGCTTAAATCGACAGAACAAGAATTTTCCATTTAGATTTCCAAAATCTCTCAATAAATAGCTGCTTAATATGATGATATAATCATTAGGATATTATTTTATACTGTCTTTGCAGAGTAGCCGTTTAGTCGATTGGCTTGAGGACTCTGAGACCTTAACTTTGTTATCCTTAAATTTCATTCAATTGCCAATGAATATATATATAGGAGAATAATAAAGTGGGATCTCTTGACATTTTTTTTTGGAATCACTAGTAGTTACTTGGATTTTACTACTGTCCAAGATTACATGTTTACAGGAAATTATCAATGCTAAAAAAAATTATCACAAACAATATGAAACTATAAACCATAAAATAACTAATTCATTCACAGTTGGGTTTTGGCATATCGATAGATTAAGATGCGTACAATATCTGTACAAGGGAGGATTCCAAGTTTAACCATAACATTATTTAAATTATTTGTTGCAATAAAAGGAATTATTCCAAGGTTATGTAAAGATACTATGATTGGACGCTTGTAGTAAGACAATGTCAGGGACTCAGGGCGTACACGATTGCACACACAGGCGAGCCATGGTTACAAGCTTGCACCACAGACACAGAGGCGCCGCTGACACCTTTTTTCCGTGTATTTTCAAATTAAATTTTGAGTCAAGGAAGTGGGCCTAAATAGCATCAATTTTAGCTGATTTTTGCACCGAGTATGGTAACGAAAATGTCCATTTAAGTTTTTTTCCCTCCTTCTATTCCAATTTTTTCTTTCGTTCCTGTCGATAAAGAAATGGGATATTATTCATTTAATCCCTATATTTTTTAAATTATCTATTTTTTATTCACTTATTCATTTTTCACTAGATTTATCCATATGTTATCAAAAACCATTCAATTTGACCTTTCTGTTATTCAATCGTTACTCAATTTTAACGGTTTCAAGGGTATTTTTATCTTTAACCAAAGACATGCCACATGTCAACATAGAAACCACTGGAAAAAAATAAATATTTATGTAATACTAATAAAATTAATATTATAAATAGAAATTAAAAAAATTATAAATAAAACAAAAATTAAAAAAGAAAAACAGAATAGTGGGTTATATTAATAAAAAGAAAACGTAATTTTGTGTATATAATTTTTTATAATAATTTTTATTTTAATTAATCATAAATCATCATCATCGCCAAAACACAATTTTAACTTTAACTTCACCTTTCAATTTTTAACATCATCTCCAACAATCTAGAAATCAACACCATCGTCCACTGTCAATTCAACACAACCAAACCAAACTCAAACCCACCATCGCCCTCTCTTCGATTCCTCTTCTTCGTTCTCGTCTTCGATTCAACTGTCAAACACAACCAAACCCATACCCACCCACTCCCCGCTTCGATTCTTCTTCTTATTCGTTCTCGTCTTCGATTACTCGCTTCGATTCCACTATCAAACACAACCAAACTGAAACTCACCCACTCCCCACTTCGATTCCTCTTCTTCATTCTCGTCTCGAAACTCAATCATCTCTAACTTCCACGAAAACCCATCATATGCTCTACTTGTCGTAATTGCTTTGTGTTTTTCTAAGAAATAGTGGTTGTAATTGATGGTGTTTGAAGAAAATCTAGGTTTGTTTTTTGGATGATTGGCGACAGAGAAGCAGAGAGTTTTTAGGGTTTGATTTTGTTTAGATTTGGGTCTGTTGAGGCTGTCTGGGTTTGCTAAAAGCAAAGAGTTTTTAGGGGTCGATTTTGTTTTCTGGTGTGATTGTGTTCGATTTTGTATGGGTTTGATTTTGATATTGATAAATTTTGTTTGCTATGAATGAGAATGGTGTTTGGTTTTCTGGTATGGTTTGAGATTGTGTTACTGTTTGAGATTCAGATTGATGATGATTTCAGATAATGATGAATGATGATGAACTGAGATGGATTTTTGGTGTTTGGGGATGAATTTTAATTAAATGGGTGATTTTTGGTGTTTGGGATTTGGGAATGAATCTTGGAGACGAATTTTATTGATGATGAACTCAGATTGTGTGGTTTAATGTTAATCTGCGAGTGTTAAATTTTTAATTCATTAATTTTTTCTCAAATCTTTTTCTTTTCAATTTTTTTTTTGTTGTAATCTAGATCTCCACCGTCCATCATCTGAAATAGACGATGGACATTGAATCTGGATTACAAACTATTTATTTTTCCTTTTTGTTTTCTGTAAAAAAAAATTTAAAATAAAATAAATATATAGAGGTAAAATAGTCATTCATTTTTTTCTAAAACCGTTGCCTGCAAAAAATATGTTCATATGGATCAAATTGAATGGTTTTTGATAACATAGAAACCAATCCATTAAAAAAATGAATAATTAAGTAAAAAAATATATAACTCAAAAAAGTATAGGGACTAAATGGATAATATCCCAAAAAGAAATTGTCTTCCATTAGACCACTTCTCTTCCTATTTTCTCTCTCACTTCAGAAGTAGAAGTTCAATTCATTCACCTTAAAAGAGTAACCCTTTGTTACAAGATTTGAACAAACTAATTTAAGAACAGATTTATTGTTTGTAGTGACTTGTGGACAGTGACGGATCCAGAATTTTTAACCTGATAGGACACTTGAATATATATATATATATATATATATATATATATATGAATAAAAACTAAAAAAATAATACCATAGTAAATTGAGTTCTAAAAAAACAAAAATAAGTTTAAAATAGAACACTTACTCAGATGAATTAAATAATTTTACATTTAAAAAGAAATTAAAAAGACAAGAAAAAATGTTTAAAAACTAAATAATAACAAGAAAAAAAAATATAAATAATGAAAAAAAATTAAAAGAATAAATTACAATATAATAATAGATAATTTAATATAAATAAGAAAATGAATTGTTTTATTTTTGAAGAAATGAAAATTTGAGAAAAGAATTGAAAAATATGGTAAAATAAATAAAACGGAAAAAAAGTACAAAATAAAATTGAATTTTAAAAGAAGTACATTTGCTTAAGTTGGGAATTGAACCTTGCATCAATCGTAGAAAAAAGATTTTCTTACTGATTGTGCTAAAGAGAATATATTGTGACCATTGTTAATTAGTATGTATATATAAATTATATATAAAATCAATTTAAAAACAAAAAAAACAAAAAAAAAAAAATTAGGTAGGACTCAGGTTCTACCTGGTCTCCACGTGGGTCCGTCCCTGCTTGTGAGATGCATATATAACAATTAACAATAACAAAAACAAAAACATAAGTTATTAAGGATATGTTTGGTAACCTTTTTATTTTTGATTTTTTGTTTTGTAATTTTTTATTTGAAAAAAAAAACAATTGATTTTCATATTTTCAGAAGCTGACAATAATGAAAACGTGTCTGATAGCAATAATTGAAAACAATAATATGAGAAGAAAAAATAATAATATCATTTTAAAAACATATACTGTAAGAGTAAAAATAATGTTATTTGTAGTTAATATATATATATATAAGTATAATATAAATAAAAACAATTTAAATTAATTAAAAATTAATTTACAATTGATTTGTGTATATATATGCATATCTTTTATTTTTTAGACTTCTTTATTATTATTATTATTATTATTATTATTATTATGTCATGTGGTTAAATGTTAATTATTACTTAGAATACATTTTTAATTTTTTAATCAATTATAAAAAGTTTATATGGTATAGTGAAATTGATTTGACCAATTTAATAAATATTATATATATATTTATGTATATATGTGCACGTACATTGGTCCCACTTAACTAATGTCTTCAGTTAGATTAAAAAACAATGAGAACAGTACACACGTTTTTGCTAACAAGCGTTAAAATCAAAAGTTGATCTTTTTCATTTCTTGCACCAATCTTTCCCGGACCATTATCAAACACGTTTTTTGTGTTTTTTTTTTAATTTCGAAAACATAAAAATGGTATCAAGAAATAGATTAAAACTTGGGTGTAACGAGATGCAGAATGCTTCACCCACCTTGATGGTGTCACCTTAATACACGATGTATCCGATGCACCCAAAACCTTATCTATTAAATGATACAAGACCAGCGTAAGTCTCAAAGCTTAGCCTAGACAAGTATCGAGACTTACAAATGGGAGGTAAAAAAAAAAACAAACAAACAAAATATGTCTTGAAGCTTGGTACAAATCTTCTAGACATAAGGGTTGATTGTTTTTTTTCAGAATATTCTTGAATTTTACTCGAGACTAAAACCTAAAATTGAATAACAAGTTTATTCTCTTTTTTCTTTCTTTCACTTTTCTCACCTTTGTGGCCTTGTTGTTAAAGAGAAAATTATTAATTTGACATTTATATATTTATTACTATTAACAATAATGCTACTTTGTCCAAACCCATTGTCCAAATGATATAACATCATTGTAAATCATTCATTTAAATTGTATTAGATTTCAATATTGTCATATCATTTTTGGATACCAAATTTAGGTAAAATAACATTACTATAGTATTAATTATCATGTATTTTCATTAATTTGAATAGTTGATACAAACAACTAAATAAAAAAATAAACAAATCTTAAATCCTTTTTATGTAAAAATTGATAATATTATTCACGATTAATATAAGATAAATAACTATATGGAAATGATTTTAATTTTTATAAATAAAATTGATTTTATAGTCTTTTATCATAAGTAATAGGTTCGAAGGAAGAAATATGTATCATATAAAATTATGATACTATATTATCTTTGGGAGGATATATAATCTTGGAAGGAAATATTTAAATGCAATCCAACGATTTGGATCCCCTCCTCATCTCACATTGTCCTCACCTAAATCAATGGTATTGATTAATTCTATTTTGGTAGAGTAAAATCAAACAAATTAATAGAAATAATCCATACCATTGATTTGCTATATTATAAATGTGACAATGGATTATAAAGGTGGGAAGAGGATCTAGAACTGTAATCCAATGATTTAGGATTAAGTGAAAAGTCGTGATTTTTTACTTGTAATCGTTAGTAAATATTAAAACCGAACGACCCCTAACTAGTCCCTATGTTTTGCCTTGGCCGAGCATTGATAGTTTGGTGGAGTAAAGTGCCTTAACCAATTTGCTACATTTTTGACTTTGTTAATAATTGTAAAATGTTTATAAATTATTTATGTTATTAAATTTTTATTGATTATTTTTAAATCAAATTTTATTGAAAAAATTAAAAATAATTATTCCTAGATTAAATTTAAACAGATTCAAATAATGAAAATTTTATTTTCTGTGATATACAATTCAATATTAAAAAACAATTATTGAAACATTTAATTCAACTATTTTTTAAAAAATCATATGATATAAAAAAGTGTCTTTTAGCAGCCAACTATTTTCAACTACTCTAATTGCTATAGTGATTCAACCCTTTTCGACGGACATATCAACAATGTCGAAAATAATTAAAACAAAATACTACCACATTTCTAACGGCCCAATGGCCATTGGAAATAATCGAATAAGCCTTTAATGTTGTCCAGAGTTTTTACGACACTATTTGTACAGTCATTTCATTTTCGATTGCACTATTTATACCGTCGAAAATTACCTACATTTCTAACAATACAAATAGTGATGTTGGAAATGATGAAAAGGTAATACCACATTTCCAACGACCCAAGGGTCGTCCAAAATAGTTGAATAATTTAGTACTATCTTGAACATTATTTGTTTAGGCATTGACATGGAAAAAAAAAATTAAATATTATAATATTAATTAATAAATTATAATCGAATATATTTATACATGTGATAATTTATACACTACAAAAATAAATAACTTGTAGGTCAAAGTCTTAAATGCATCATTATATGTACTATTTTTTATCTCTATTTTTTTTAGCGAAATCGATCTATGAATTTTTTTATCAAGTATTTTGTTTTGTCACTGCTAAGAGGTCTACTCTATGGGCATATCAAACTAAATTAACTAAATATGAAATAAAGTAAAATTATTAGTAATTACAATAACAGTTAGTTAATTTTAATTATGTCTACTAAAAACGACTATATTAAAATTTAAAAAAAGAATGTTCAAAATTTATTTTTTAATATCTATTTGTATATTATACAAAATAAATACAAATTTTACTAAAATAATTTTAATTTTTTAGTAAATAAAAATTATTAATTTTTCAGTAAATTGTTGATTATAAAAAAAATCCAATATGGATATAATTTGCATTACCTATTGAAAGATGAAGATGTAACAAAATAGTAAAAACAAACTTTTCTATAAGATATAGGAATGTTTTAATAAAATATTAATTTGAAAAACAATATCAAAACATATTAAATAGTATACAAAATATATATTCAATTATATTTCAATATATAGTTTATATATAAAAGGTATGCAAAACATATGAATACCAATTTGTAACAACCCAAATCCGGTACCCGACAGACCAGGATGTTACGTGATTAAGACCTTGTAAAAGCATTAATTCATAAATCTTCTCAATTCGAATCATCAACAATATATCCACAAAATACAATACCAAACTTGATACTATCCATTTCATTAAAATCTCCAAAGTATAAAGTAATTACAACATTAAATAAATTGATTCCTTATAATACATAGGGGTGAGCAAAAAAACCGTCAAACCGAACCAACCCGCCTAATCCAACCAAACCCTATGGCTTGGTTTGGTTTCACATAAAAAAAATTATTAATAACAAACCGATTAAAGATTGGTTTGGTTTGGGTTGCTAAAAATAAAATTCATGCAAACCAAACCAACCAACCCATAGATTTAATAAAATCAAGTTTTGTAACTTTTATTTATACTT
The DNA here is from genome assembly GCA_032871835.1 of Dipteronia dyeriana. Taxonomy (NCBI): domain Eukaryota; kingdom Viridiplantae; phylum Streptophyta; class Magnoliopsida; order Sapindales; family Sapindaceae; genus Dipteronia; species Dipteronia dyeriana. The sequence continues at coordinate 71,737,102 of CM065295.1, forward strand.
ATTTGCTTCTCATATAAATAAGTTTTTTTTTTCTCATTCACTATCATCAACCATTTGGAATTGTATTACTCCTCTTTCTTTTATATATTATATATTTTTTTAATAAATAAAATATAATTACTCATCCCTTCAATTGCATTTTAGAATATGATCAAGTTTTATTATGTTTTATTTTTTATTTTTCTGTTATAATACATTTTATTGTTAATTTGTTAATTATATAATATTTATAAATTTTAAAATAATTAAATAACACCAATATATAATATTTTATATTTAAATAATTTTTTTATAATAATACAAAAAATGATTTTTAGGTTCAAATCTAAAATGTTAAATCAACCCAAACCACCCGACTTTTTTTTTGTTTGGTTTGAATCGTTTTGGCAAATCAAATTGGTTTGATTTGAGTTGAAATATAGTCAAACCGATACAAATCGGTTTGGTTTGACATTGAGTTTCAACCCAAACCAAACCGAAAATGCACACCATTAATAATACATACACAAATGAAATTAAATCCTTCGACGATGCATATCTCCCATAGGCTAATGTAAACCTCATTCATTCTAAATCCAAGAACCCAATCTGTAAAATGGTGGTGACGAGAGGTGAGTCGTCAACTCGGTAAGTAAATTCATACATAACATGTAAAATAAAAATAGCCTTTATAAAACCTTTATTTTAAAAAACCTTGCCTATAAACTTTTCCAAAAATCCCAACAATGTGTTATTTAATAAAAACCATAAATAACATTTAATTCAATTTATATGAATAAAACGATTGAAACAACACTTAAAATCACATTAGTTCATATCCTTAAATCATAAAACATTTCATTAAACGGTATAAACAATATGAAATCAAACGATCATTTAATAATTATAATTTAAAACACTACAGTTGTATGGAAGTAAACAATACGGATAATCACTTTATAAAGCGGTAAACAAATAACAAAATAAATGGTATTCCTTTTATAAAACGTTAAACATATAGCTCATTTCTTATAGTATCACAACTATCCGTGTAACGCGGTAAATTACAATATGTTACAATTATCTATGTGATGCGGCAATAACAATATGTGTGAACACAATATCCCAACTGGACTAATAACAATAATGGTAATTACAGACCGTTCGAGAGCTAAAACATTAAACATACTTTTCCGTATCCTTTAAATCACTTAAAGAAACCATCCTTTTTAATTGTGAAATAACAGTTGTATACTTGAAATATCAAATATATAATTATTTTTCAACAGATAAACATCATAAAACATTTATATTCAACGAGTTAAGATCGAATAATAATATAATACAATGACTTGCTAATTTCAAATCTATGTCGAAAACATTTATAACATTGAAAGCATGATTTTTAAAATGTAGGGAATGAACAAATTATGGATGGGTTTACTTACATAATATATACATATTTAAAAACATAACATATTATGGATGAATTTATTTACATACCATATAAACATTTGAAAACATTGATTAGTAATATATGTATTGAAAAACATAACACATCATAGATTAATTTACTTACTTTATATATGTATGAGTCCGTTCTAATTCTAGAAGCTCAAGAATCACTCAAACCTATATAATTACAAATTGTATTATCTTCACCATAGCAATTTATTCGGTATAAATGATTTGTATTGAATTAAACTTAAAATCTATCCTTCTAGCTAATTATCACATCTAACATGGTAAAAGTAACATTTACATTATTCAAGGTCCTGGTTCAAATTAGTGGTGTAAAAATGGGTCGACCGGTGACAGGCCGGTCCGGTCAGCCCAGGAAGTTCACGGGCCGTTCTTGGAACGGCCCGTGAAGGAAGAGGGCCAGGCCGCGTGCCGGGCCGCTGGGAGGAGGCCCGGCAGACCGGCCCGCCTGGCACGCCAATCTGGCGTGCCAGGCCTGTCAAACCGGCCCGGCAAACCGATCAGCCGGTCCGTTTGGCCCAATTTTTTTATTTTTTATTTTTCAAAAAACCTCCAACGGCTGGAATTGATTTCTAGCCGTTGGAGGAAATTAAAATTACCAAAACCCCCCCTACAATCTTTTAAATTACATTTTGACCCACAAATCAAATTTTTCTATAAATACTTCCATCCATTTCATTTTCCATTAACTCTCTCTATCATTCTTTCAATCTCTCATTCTCTCAAATCTCAATCTCTAATATATTCTCCAATTCTCTAAACTTTTTCATTCATTTTGGTTATTATTCTCTCTACAAAATTCTCTACGTTTTCCACCAACACACCAAATTTTAAAGGTACAATTTTGTTATTACTTTTGGTCTAACATATTCTCATAGTAAATTTATATGTTTATGTTTAGATTTGAGTTACTTAATGAAAACATTATCTATTTAGTTAGTTAGTTTATCAATCTTTGGGCTTTAATGTTAATATTATTTGTTTAGTTTATTAAGATTTTTAAGTTTAGTAGTAATTTTAATATTTGTTATTAATAAATTTAGAAAGTTAATTTGTATTACTGAAATTACTTTTTGTAATAAGTAAATGATGAATGTTAAGTGTAGTAATTACGTTTGATATTGTTTTTTTTCATAAATTAAAATTTTTCATTTGTAGAGTATGATAGTAAATTTAAGAGTAGTGGTTCAAATCATCAATTTTATGTTAGTATATTATGTTAGTAAATTTATCAATTTTATTTGTAGTAGTGAACTAGTGAATTTAAAATTTTATGTTAGTAGATTATGATTTTTTTTGTTTATTTAATTTGTTTTTTAAGTAAATAAATTATTGTAAGTGTCGTATTAGTTATAGTAATTATTGTTAGTAAATTAAGATTACTGTTAGTAAATATTGATTTTTAATTTGACTATTAACTACTATAGTGCTCATATTTTTATTCAGATAATGGATCCTAACCAGCAGCCTTATTTTCCGGACGGTTTGAATATGCTCAACGATGAATTTGATATTTCAGAACCGACCCATACTCAAGCGGGACCTTCTGGTTTCGGCGTTACACCAACATCACGTCCCAGAAAATTAACATCAGATGTGTGGCAATGTTTCAACATAGTCCAAATGACACTCCCAAACGGGACGTCTGGCCTCAGAGCTAAATGTAAGTTTTGCCATAAGAATTATGCTACAAGTACTGCGGGAACCAGACATTTGAGACGGCATATGCACAAATGTATGCCTGCACATGGACAAGTAGATACTACAACCCAGACACAGCTTCAACAGCACCCAGACGGGTCCGTTACGTCGTGGCAGTTCGATGCCATGCACGCTAGAGAGTGCTTGGCACGATATATTGCACAAACTGATCAACCGATCAGTATTGGTGAGAGTCCATTTTATAAAGAATTAATCACATCTGCATATAACCCCCAATATGAACCTGTTTCTAGAACCACCACTAGAAATGATTTGATACGATTGTTTGAAACCGAAAGGGATGACTTAGTTGCTGAAATACAGCATTTAAGTGTCTCTGTTGCATTAACTTCTGATATTTGGAATGCATGTTCCAAACAGGACTATTTATGTGTCACGGGACACTATTTAGATTCTGATTGGAGGATAACAAAAAGAATTTTTGGCTTTCGTCCTATGGATTTTGCACATACCGCAGAAAACATTTTTAATGTCATAATGGAAGTTTTAGAAACTTATGAAATCACGCATCACATTCTTTCAATCACATTTGATAATGCATCTGCAAATACTAGCTCTATTGCATTGTTTGTTGCAAGAAATATCTCGCAAGATGGAGGTTATTTCTTCCATCAACGGTGTGCATGCCATATTATAAATTTAGTTGTACAGGCTGGTTTAAAGCAGGTAAGCGACCAAATAGATCGCATCAGAGATGCCATTTCTTGGATTTACAGTTCTAATCCTAGATTCAGTGAATTCAAGAGACATTGTAAATTAAACGGTCTCAAACCCCGACGATTCCAAACTGATATGCCGGTAAGGTGGAACTCTACTTATTTAATGTTGCAAAATTGTTTGGAATATGATACAACCATTACATGTTTTTATAACATGAAATTGACCGAAACAGGACAACTTAGTCCAAAATTACTTTCCATAGACGATTGGTATATGGCAAAGATTTTTGTTCAATTTTTAAAGATTTTTTACAATGCCACTGTAACTCTTTCCGGGGTATATTACCCCACATCTTCCTAGGCAATCCATCAGATAGTAGAAATGTCTGAATTGTTAAACAGTTATAGAGAAGATGAACATCTAGGCGCTGCAGTTGTTGTCATGGAGACAAAGTGGAAAAATATTGGGCTAACATTCCCCTACTTTATGCCTTAAGTGCTATAATAGATCCCAGGGTTAAACTATCTGGTTTAGAAGTTTTGCTTGAGTTTATTGGTATTAATTTGTCAATAGATTATTCAGAACAAATTACTGACATTCGAACCAAGTTGTTCGAGATTTTTCATATTTATGAGACCAGGTTTGGCAACATTGACATCCCCCAATCAACACGACCGGAGACAGAGCCGAAGCAAACAAGTTGGAGCCTTCTGAAACGAAGAAAAAAAGACAAATCAGCAAGTACTTCTTCAGGGTAAAGATCTAGCCCATCTTCTTGTACCGAACTTATTAGGTACCTTGAAGCACAGTTCGATGCTGTTGAAGACAAGGAAGAGTTTGATTTGTTGTTATGGTGGAAGACCTATACGTACAGGTATCCAGTTCTGTGACACTTAGCACGTGACGTACTGGTTATTCCAGTGTCAACGGTGTCTTCAGAACAAGCTTTCAGCACCAGTGGACGCATAATTGAACCAAGAAGAAGTTGTTTGTCTCCAGAGATGGTGGAGGTATTAACATGCCTTCGGGATTGGGAGCATGCTAAAAAAAGGTTACAAAATCTAACTGTAGATAAAGAACTTAATCTAAATTTCGACAATCTATATATTGATGACTCTTCAGGTAGTGGCCAGGGCCAGAACTAGGTTATACTTTTACATATGTATTTATTATTTACTTGTAAGTTGTAAAACGGTTGCACTCTTTTTCCCTTACCAAGTTTTTTATCGCACTGGGTTTTTCTTGGTAAGGTTTTTAATGAGGTAATCATGTAGATATGTATTACTTAATTCCATAAGTGAAAAATACATAAATAATTAAAAAATTGTTCGTTCTCTTTATTCATTTCAAATCCTAATAATTGTTCGTTCTCTTCATTCATTTTAAATTCTAAACCCTTAACCATAAACTATAAATCCTAAACCCTATACCCTAAATCCAAAAAAACGTAATTTGGAAAAAAAAATTGGACCAAAAAACTAACCCGCCGGACCAGGCCTGTTAGGCCTGGCCCGCCCGGCCCGCCAGAGGGGCCCGGCGGGCCAGCCTGGCACGGTAGGCAGGCACTGCCCGCCTGAGGCAGGCCTGCGTGCCGTGTCAGGGCCTGCTTCTCTAGAAACAGGCCGGGCCGGGCCAGTCCATTTTTACACCACTAGTTCAAATCATGTAAGTTACGTGAATTATTTGAGATTTAACAATAGGCCTAGGTGATGTGATGTGATGTGGCGTACTTGGTCAATGTTAGTGTTCCATAAGAAAGGTCTATGAGTTGGTGGAACGTTGGAAATACAACTATTTTTGACCGGTTTTGATTACTATTGTCGACAGTTATTATCATTTATTACGACGGTCATGATTGTTAGAAAAAAGTGGTATTTTAGACAGTGCGTTGGTTCTTTCCGACAAGTATACTTGCGACGGCATTTGATGGCTTTTTTCCATTGAAAAAACGTATTAATTAAATATCATTTTTTTGATATATTTTAATCATTACAAAAGATAAATGTAAGATTTGAATTTCTATCACCAAAGAGAAGGGAAAATATAAGTAGTTGTGTATTTTAATATTCTAGTTCACAACAAATTTTTCATAATTTCTTAAATTAATCTAGAGTAACTAATATAAAAAAGGTGAAGAAAATTATTTAACATTTTAAATTTTAAATAAAATAAGGAAAAGAAAAGAAAACATCTCAAGACTAAAAGTAATTAGTCCTTATAGAGAACTTATTGGGACAAAACAAAATTCATCCTGATAGAGAATTACTTTGGACGAACAAAATGACCCATATTTCTCCATTTTCTAATTTATAAGTGAAACAAATATTATGGTGTGTATAATATTATTCTAGAGGGGGGGTAACAAATTTATCCAATTTTCGTTAAAGGTCAAGTTGAAGAAAATGCCCCTAACTAGTTACAACAAAATCACAAGTGTAAAGATTGCGGAAATATTAAAAACACTTGAGATATACGTGGAAACCCTCCAAATGGGAAAAACCACGGGCTAATGAGTGCGCCACGGAATTACAACCTAATCTCGGTTTAAATCCGCTAATGGTAAAGGAATTACAACCTAATCCCGGTTTAAATCCACCACCACTACCTAATCCCGGTATAAGTGAACCTAGTCCATCTTGCTTGCGATTTAAGCTACCTACTCCCGGAAGCAACACAAGTCTTACTTCTCAATGAAGAGCTAAAATGTCCTATGTGAATATATAAGGATATTCAAAGAACAAACAAGGCTATGAAACCTTATATGCTTATCTAGGATGATGAGATGACAATTAATGGAATCCTAGATATCATGAGCTAAATGACATGTTCAAAAAGCTTAGCAAAACATAGATCAAAGAATCCTATGAGGCTATCACAATACAACACTAAATCATGTCATCACAACAATCTCTAATTTGTATCTAGAATATGTTCTAAGAGCATACAAATAATTAAAGAGATGACTTAGCAAGCAAAACACTTAACTTGTAAGAAGATAGTGAAGAACTTACCAAACAAGATGTGCTGAAGCAAACCTATCCATAGATGCACTCTAAATGACTTTAGATAATGCAAGATGAAGTTTTTATGCACATGGGAATGCTTTGAGTGTTTAAAGATGAGTTCTTGGAAGAGTTTTTCCTTTGAAATGTGTTCTAAGGAAAATATATGATATTCTGAATTCTTACACGACCTTAAAGCAAAGAGTTATATATATATATATGAGATCCAAACAAAGTGATGTCGTTTTGGAAAAAACGTTCCAACTTCCTCTATGTGCGTTGGTCGAGTAGCGTACTACCAGCGCACAACCTAATCTTTCAATAGGCGCTGGACGAGTGGCGCAACACATGCGACAATCCACTGGAAAGTTACGATGGTGAGGTTGCGCTAGTCGAGTAGCGCACCACCAGCGCACTGCCCACTTTTTCAACTTTAAGTGGGTGCAATGGCGCAGCTCAGTGGCGCATGACAAGCGGCGTTCTACTGGAATGTTGCGCTGGTCGAGTAACGCACCATCAGCACACAACCTAATTTTTCAACACTCAAACACACATTTTCAACAAGTCCAAGAGTGATGAAGATGCATCATATACTAATGCCTAACATGACATGAAACTTTAACTACAAGATGCAAATATATCAATCAAGAGTCATTTAAACCAAAATGCACACAAGTATAAACACTCAACATATATGAATAAGAATTATGCATGAATTTATGAGTGTGTGCAACTATCTCTTCAAAGCAAGTAAGCACAAGAATTTTACCTTTGGTACTTCTCCTCTTGACGTCTTGAGAGCCTAAGCTACCCTTACATAATACCCTGAAAATGTGATTTGTTCACGAAATAAGACAATCAATAAATGAGGACTTTACAATCTCCCCTTTTGGCTATTTCGTGACAAAACCACCACTCACATTGATCCTCACAAAACAAAATAAAACACCGGGAATATATTCTACCTTACAAAGAGATATACATAAAAAAAAACTTCAAATCTTCAATCTCTTGTAGAATCATCAACCCTACACACAAAGCAAACAACAAGTACACTTTCCAAACCAAGTGCATGTGAGATGATCAAGTGGATAGAAAGCAAAAGCATTTGCATATAAGAATATGAGTAATGCACCACATCATGCAATGCTCCCCCTCAAAGGGTTACTCCCCCTAAATGTAATCTCCCCAAAAACAAGTATTACTCCCCTTAAAGTCAACACATGCTACCAACATGCTACTCCCCTAACACCACAATGCTAGGTCAATGCTACTCCTCCTTTTTGTCATGATATAGACAAAGGAGAAATCCCCAACCGGGTCACTCAAGGCAAAGAAAGAATGGAGCATACAAGAGTGTTGTATAATTATATAAGCCACAAATATGCAACTCAATTAATAAGAGAGAAACAAGGAAATTTATTTGAAGAAAATGTGTGAATCAAAAATGCTTTGCATACAAGACATGTTGCATTCAAGTCCAAAAACAATGGTATTTGGCAAAGCAAATGACAAAGGTTTCCAATATAATTCAAACAAATTACACCATTTGTCATGATAGAAGCAAGGATATAGAGTTTTTATAGATATCAAATTTTAATGGCACTATATCCAACTTTATAAGCTAAACATGGCATGAGCAACTTTGCACCCCTATTTGATTTTTCCGGAAGGATACCTGTATGATAGTAGCCATATTCAACTAATAAAGAAAGAGAGACATTGATGCAACATTTTAGTCTCACTAGCTTTTTCACACAATATTTTGCATTCAACAATTCATGCTTTATCATTTTTCATTAGCATGTCATTAAAGAATCATCATGTCATGGAGATAATTATAAGTCATTCAATATGTACTTCCTATGTAGATCTCCTAGTCCAAAAATGCATGTTTGAACATAAATATGACATGGATTGTAATCAAAGTGAAGTTCACACTTATTGAAGAAAATACAATATACTATAGTATAAGTGCAACCAAGCTACTCAAGCAATCAATAAAGGAGCATAAATATTTTTCAAAGAAAAATTGCATGCAACAAGTATACAATAGCTCTCTTTGCTTGAATTCCCCTTATGGGGTCAAAAACCACAACTCATCACTCCATTAAACAAATCCCAATAGATCTACTTAGAGTTTTGAATCGAGTAACATCTAAGGGTTTAGTAAATAGATCATCTAGTTGATCATTAGTACCTACATGCTCAAGTACAATGCATTTGTTCTCAACTAGTTCTCTAATGAAATGATGACGGATGTCAATATGCTTAGTTCTAGAATGTTGAACCGGATTCTTGGAAATATTAATTGCACTCATGTTATCACAAAAGAGAGTAAGAGTACCCTTGAATCCATAGTCGACTAGCATTTGCTTCATCCAAAAGAGTTGTGTGCATCCACTTCCAGTAGCTATGTATTCAGTCTCAGCCGTGGATAAAGAAATTGAATTTTGCTTCTTGCAAAACCAAGAGACAGGGTTGTTCCCAAGGAAAAAGCAACCGTCCGATGTAATTTTCCTATCATCACAATTTCATGCCCAATATACATCACTAAAGCCTACAAGACTAGCATTAGTGTCAAAAGAGTACCAAATTACATAGTTAGATGTCCCATTCACATAACGAATGATTCTCTTAACGGAAGAGAGATGAGACTCCTTAGGATCCGATTAGTACCTAGCACACACACCCACACCCACACTAAAAGAGATATCAGGCCTACTTGCGGTCAAATAGAGCAAGCTATCAATCATGCCACGATATAAAGTTTGGTCCACACTTTTACCACTAGCATCATTGCTTAGCTTCAAAGTGATACTCATGGGTGTATCACAATGTTTGACACTTTCAAGACCAAATTTCTTCACTAGGTTTTTGGCATACTTAGCTTGAGATATGAAAATCCCATCATCCATTTGCTTAATTTGCAAATGTAGAAAGTAACTTAGCTCACCAACAAGACTCATCTCAAATTCATGAGACATGACATCAACAAATTGTTGGACTTTGGTGTCATTTGTGGAGCCAAAGACAATATCATCAACATAAATTTGAGCTATAAAGAGCTCATCTTTGTCTTTCTTGATGAATAGAGTCTTGTCAACACTACCCCAGTGTAGCCATTATCTATGAGAAATTGGGTGAGACGCTCATACCAAGCCCTTGGTGCTTGTTTCAACCCATATAAAGCTTTGTTGAGGTGATAAATATGATTAGGGTGGTGAAGATCCACAAACCCTTTAGGGTTGCTCAACAAATACTTCCTCTTGCAAGAAACCATTGAGGAAGGCACTCTTAACATCCATTTGATATAATTTGAACTTGTGCAAATAAGAAATGGATAAAAGAAGCCTAATGGACTCAATCCTAGCAACGGGAGCAAATGTCTCCTCAAAGTCAATACCCTCAATTTGAGAGTACCCTTGTGCTACAAGCCTAGCCTTGTTTCGTACAATGTTGCCATCCTCGTCGGATTTGTTCCTATATACCTACTTGGTGCCTATCACATTGGTGTTCTTGGGCCTAGAAACTAGAGTCCAAACCTCATTCCTTTCAAATTGATTAAGCTCTTCTTGCATGGCAAGAACCCAAAATTCATCCTTTAAGGCTTCATCAACCTTCTTGGGTTCTATTTGAGAGGTGTAACAGGTGTAGCAAGTGTAGCTAATTAGATTAGCCATTTGATGCCTAGTCCTAACACCCTTACTAACCTCTCCAATGATGTCATCTTTGTCATGGAGTTTCCTAACCCATGGAGCAGGTTCTTTTGAGTTCAAGAGAGGAATCCTATCAATAGGTTGTGTTATGTCATCATCAAGGTTAGTCTTTTCAACATTAGAAACATCAACAACCTTCTCCAAAGGGGAGTCATCAACTAGATCTACCTCCTCCTCATGGTCATTAGACTTGAGCCTAGTATCATCAATGACAATATTAGATGATTACGGTCCTAGTTTTTAGATTGAAAACTCTATAGGCTCTACTATTCAAGGCATAGCCAATGAACATACCCTCATCATTCTTAGCATCAAATTTGCCAAGTTGATCACGATCATTCAAAATGTAGCATTTGCTTCCAAAGGTGTGGAAATAGCTAACATTTGACTTTCTACCTTTCTATAACTCATAGGAGGTTTGCCTAGTATGGGGCCTTAGAAAGACTCTATTTCCTATGTAGCACGCCGTATTGACGGCTTTGGCCCAAAGATTCCTATGGACTTTGTTGCTAAGCAACATCACATGGGCCATTTCTTGAAGAACCCTATTTTTCCTCTCAACAACTCCATTTTGTTGAGGTGTCCTAGGAGCCGAAAATTCATGAGAGATGCCTAGACTATTGCAATAGTTTTCAAAATGAGCATTCTCAAATTCCTTCCTATGGTCACTTCTAATCCTTTTAATGCTTTTAATCTTGGAGTTCATTTCATTTTGAATTTTGGAATAAAGCATTCTAAACTTGTCAAAGGTTTTAAATTTTTCTCTAAGAAAGTAAGTCCAAGTGTACCTAGAAAATTCATCTATACACATAAAAATGTATCTCTTTCCACCTAAACTCTCGGTTTGCATGGGACCCATAAGATCCATGTGGAGAAGCTCTAGAGGTTCCTTGGTGGATAAATACTTACCCTTTTTGTGCATACTTTTGGTTTGCTTCCCTTGTTGGCAAGGTCCACAAACACCATTCACCTTTTTCCCAAGCTTGGGAAGGCCTCCACAACATAGAACTTATCTAAGGTACGTAAATTCCTATAGTTCATGTGACCAAGTCTTTCGTGCCACAACTCAATTTGTTCATCATTGGACACATTGCAAGAGACACCTCTAGCCTCAAGACAATAGCAATTGTTGCTAAATCTCATATCTTTTAACAAGGTTTGTCCATTTGGAAATAGGATAAAACAAACATATTTCCTAAACATGACGGAAAGTCCTTCATCACTAGATGTGAAATGCTTATCAAAATAGCTTTTAAACCATCAACATACAAAGCATTGGACAATGAAGGTAATCCGGGAATGGAAATGGTTGACTTTCCTTTAACCTTCTTTTTGGATCCATCACCAAATGTGACATTTCCTCTCTCCTTCATCACAAGAGTCTCAAAGAAACTCTTATTTCCAGTCATGTGCCTAGAGCACCCACTATCCAAATACCAAAAATCACAAGAATGAGCTTTCAAGGCAATTTGTGCAACCTGGCAAAAGTGTTCATCCTTTCTAATCCACCTTGGTGCAATATTTTTCTTCCTAGTGGTCAATGATACATGGGCTCTAAGTGTCCTAGGATCATGCATCATGGCTTTAGTCTTTTTCTTCTCTATCATGCTTTCAATTCTACACAATTCAATGTATCTAAAGCAATTTGATCTAATGTGACCATCAATACCACAAAAATGACATGTAAGAATGAAGTTAGGAATCATACCATAACCTTGAGGATACATTGGAGCCTTCTTATGTCTTTGTGGTTGTCTTGATTGTTGTTGAGGAGCTTTCCTTATTTGTTGTTGAGCAAGACTTGATTGCCTCCTTGATTGAGTTTGCATGATAGGTATCTTCCCTTTATAAGCTTTCGGTTGATGGAAGTTAACTTGAGAAACCCTTGTAGGATGGGCTTGAGGTTGGCTTCTTGATGTCACCTTCACTTGAGCACTATTTGAACACTCTCCTAGGTCAAGTTTCTTCCTAGGTGATTGATGAGAAGAGAAATCATTGAAGTTCATGCTTCTTACAAAAATGGTCTTGCTTAGAGTGGAGGACACCTTGTCATCTTCAAACCCAAGCCCCTTCTTGTCACTTGGCCTCTTTCCAACATCTAGCAGATGTTCAAGTTTTTTGGTGCTAGAGTTCATCTTGGCCAACAACTCTCTAGCATCTTCAAGCTCTTTCTTCAACCCTTCTTCACTCCTCTTAGATCTTACTAACTCTTCATTTAGTTAGTCAACTTGAGTTGAGAGGTCTAGGTTTTCTTCTTTTAATCTCTTGATTTCATTCTTGTTCTTTAACCTTGAACTCTCAAACTTAGCCATGTAGTCCTTGAGATCCATCCTATCCACACTTCCATTTGTGGATTGTGATGAAGATCCATAATCACTTGAGTAGTTTTCCTCTTGACTTTCATTCTCTTCTTCACTAGCATCTTTGCTCCTAAGAGAGGATGTAAATGCTATGAAGTTAGCCATGAGTTCTTCATCATCCGAAGACCCATCTCCTTCATTAGAGTTATCACTTTCACTCCATGTGGCAGCCATCACTTTTCCCTTTTTCTTGACCTTGTGATTTGTACATTCCGGGGTAAAGTGACCTATCCCACCACATTCATAGCATTGGACTCCTTTCTTCTCGGTCTTTTCTTTTCTAGGCTCAAACTTTTTGAAGGGAGCCTTTTTCTTCAAGTCTTGACCCTTGGATCCAAAACCTTTCCTCTTAGACTTTTAGAATTTCTTGAACTTCCTTATTAGCAAGGCCATTTCTTCATCCGAGTCATCACTTTCCTTCTTCTCAACTTTGGAGGATTTCAAAGCAATATCCTTTTACTTTTTCGGTGGTGTGGGGTTAGGACAATTCCTAGATTCATAAGCTAGAAGCCTCTGAATCACTTCATTTGGCTTCATATCCTTATAACCACTATTCTCTTCTAAAGCCGTCACTTTAGACTCAAATCTATCGGGTAGAGATCTCATAATCTTCTGCTTGATCTTCCTATCCGAATAAGGATCACCAAGTTGATGACTTTGGTTCACAATGTCCATCAACCTCACTTCAAAGTCATTGAAGCACTCGTTCTCATCCATCTTAAGCAATTCAAACTGTGTTTGGAGAACTTGAAGCTTTGACTCCTTAACCACATCGGTTCCCTCATGTGCAACTTCTAGGATATCCCATGCCTCCTTAGTTATCCTATTATTTTGAACCAAATTGTACTGGTTCTCATCCATTACACATAGGATGGCATGCATTGCCTTCATATTCCACTTCGAAGCCTCAAACTCTTGTGCGTTCCATTGTGCCTTTGGCTTGAGTACATCATCTCCTCTATCTGTAGGAGTCATCATGGGTGGAGTGTAGCCATCTTCAACCGCCATCCATGCCCTGTCATGAATTTGCTGTCATGAATTTGGCAAATATACGACTCCATCTTGCCTTTCCAAGAGGCATAATTCAGTATTGTGAGAAGTGGAGGTCTAGTGCTAGAAACTCCCTCGTTGCTACCGTTTCCATTCATTGTGTTTAATGAATGAATGATATGAATGCAAATGTATGAATGATCAATACACACACAAAATGCAACACACACCAAAATGAGCAAGGATCACATATGTATGTCTAGGAATCTGCTATGATACCAATTGAAACAAATATTATGGTGTGTAAAATATTAATCTAGAGGGGGGGAGGGGAGTGAATAGATTTTAAACAAATTTACCCAATTTTCGTTAAAGGTCAAGTTAACGAAAATGCCCCTAGCTAGTTACAACAAAATCACAAGTGTAAAGATTGTGAAATTATTAAAGACAATTGAGATATATGTGGAAACCCTCCAAATGGGAAAAACCACGGGCTGATGAGTGCGCCACACTAGAACCTTGAATCCACTAATGGAAAATGAATTACAACCTAATCCCGGTTTAAATCCACCACCACTACCTAATCCCAGTATAAGTGAACCTAGTCCATCTTGCTTGCGATTTAAGCTACCTACTCCCAGAAGCAACACAAGTCTTACTTCTCAATGAATATATAAATTGTCCTATGTGAAAATATGAAGATATTCAAAGAACAAATAAGGCTAGGAAACCTTATATGCTTATCTAGGATAATGAGATGACAATTAATGCAATCCTAGATATCTTGAGCTAAATAACATGTTCAAAAAGCTTAGCAAAACATAGATCAAATAATCCTATGAAGCTATCATAATACAACACTCAATCATGTCATCACAACAATCTCTAATTTGTATCTAGAATATGTTCTAAGAGCATACAAATAATTAAAGAGATGGCTTAGCAAGCAAAACACTTAACTTGTAAGAAGATAGTGAAGAACTTACCAAACAAGATAAGATGAAGCAAACCTATCCATAGATGCACTCTAAATGACTTTAGACGATGCAATATGAAGTTTTTATGCACATAGGAATGCTTTGAGTGTTTAAAGATGAGTTCTTGGAAGAGTTTTTCCTTTGAAATGTGTTCTAAGGAAAATATATGATATTCTGAACTCTTACACGACCTTAAAGCAAAGAGTTATATATATATTAGATCCAAACAAAGTGAGGTCGTTTTGGAAAAACGTTCCAGCTTCCTCTATGTGCGCTAGTGACGTGCGTTGGTCGAGTAGCGCACAACCTAATTTATCAATAGGCGTTGGACGAGTGGTGCATTCTAGTGGCGCAAAACATGCGACAATCCACTGGAAAGTTGCGCTGGTGAGGCTGCGCTAGTCGAGTAGCGCACTGCTCACTTTTTCAACTTTACGCGGGTGCAATGGCGCAGCTCAGTGGCGCATGACAAGCGGCGTTCCACTGGAATGTTGCACTGGTCGAGTAGCGCACAACCTAATTTTTCAACACTCAAACACACATTTTCAACAAGTCCAAGAGTGATGAAGATGCATCATATACTAATGTCTAACATGACATGAACTTTAACTACAAGATGCAAATATATCAATCAAGAGTCATTTAAACCAAAATGCACACAAGTATAAACACTCAACATATATGAATAAGAATTACGCATGAATTTGTGAGTGTGTGCAACTATCTCTTCAAAGCAAGTAAGCACAAGAATTTTACCTTTGGTGCTTCTCCTCTTGAGGTCTTGAGTGCCTAAGCTACCCTTACATAATACCCTAAAAATGTGATTTGTTCACGAAATAAGCCAATCAATAAATGAGGACTTTACAATAAGGTAATTTAATTATTAAACAAGAAAAACTTCACCAAAAATAATTCAAAATTTGCAACAAAATTAATTAATTATTATAAATTTAAATAAAAAAGAAAAATAAATTCATCTAGATAAAGAATTTAGGATGTAAAATAGTCTCGATAATTCATCAATAGCAACGAATTTATTTTTTTCCCAATAAGTCCTCAAATCAGCACTTTACATTTTTGTTAAAGTGGATTTTGAGGTTTGCACCTTTTTGGGTAGAATAATTTTTTTCGTTCAAATAGACATCCTATTGAAATAAAATAAAAAAATTGTCCCTAAAGGTTTCGTCAGGTTTGCAATTTTTTAGGACGAAGATTATATTTCGTTCCTAAAAAGTGCAAACATATGGTTTGCACTTTTTAGGAATGGAAACCAAGATAGGTTTGCACTTGTTGGGAACGTATAATTTATTTCATCTCAATAGACATCCTTTGGAATAAAAAAAAATCATCCTTATAGCTCAATTTTGTTACGGTGATTGTTGTTTACTAAAAAAATTAGAAGCCAAAAGAATAAAAAAAAAACAAAACTCCAACTTAACAAGATGCAAATTAAAATTTCAACCAAAATAACATGGATATTTTAATAATATTGTAAATTTATAAATTTATAATTGGATATTACTCCAAAAATCTTATTAACTAAAAAGTATAGTAAATCTAAAATTTTAAAACCAAAATAAATATTTAAAGTCACAATATTCACCCAAACATGCCTTATTTAAAGACCAGTTATTGAAGTTGACAAAGAGATTGAGCCAAATATGATCGGAATGGAGAGAGTGAATTGTTGTTATAAAAAGACGAAAAGGAAAAGAAAAATTATCTGTTTGCTTTCGGAATAGATAATAAAATTTAATTTTTAGTTCATTAATTTTTATGTTTGCTATTTTAATTTTCTTTAAGAGGGGCTAGGCCCCATTAATGTCGCATTTACATAAAATTATGGGGTATTCGATTAAATTTATCAAAAAATGTCTATAAACAATTAGGACAAGGATCCTCTACTGAACTCCTTTCTTGTTGAACGGTATTGAGCTTTAAAAGATCTGTTGACAAGTCTTTTTCTTAGAATTGGATGGTCAAGATATATTCTTATCTTGTTTTTATTTTCTCTTTTACCTGTTTTAAATATCTAACGACATTGTTTATAACCCAAAATTCAATTAATCCCAAACTGTTAAAAAAACATTGTCATTTGACTCCAAAAACCGTGAGCAATTATCGTCTTCTTCATTGATTTCCCCTCACATTCTCAACAAGAAGAAGACTTGCTAGAAACCATGAAAATCCACTTAAAGGAAATCTCCAAAAATTGTCAGGAAATCAATTCTCCTTATAGGGAAGTTGACTCTCTATTGGATCTCGATTTTAATTGTTTGATTTTGTTTGAAGTATGATTATATAAGTTATCGTGGGATCTACCGGAGATTTCATAATATATAATGGTTGATTCAAATTTTATATGGTCGATTTGAACTTCAATTCTTCTTGTTTTTTTTTAAAAAAAAAATCTCTTGCTTGTTGAAGTTATTGGCTGAGAAGAAACAAGACAACCTGATGAATTATTGACGTCCAAATCGAAAAAGGGGAACCCGAATCAACCAACAAATCCAAACTCCTCAACCACCACAAATTAAATCACTTCGTCTCTCTCATCTCAATACACTATTTTGCATCTCTCCTTTTTTTTAATAAAGAAACTAGTATTATCTCTCTCAAATCCAAATCCACATTATTCAATTGATGAGAGAGTTATATCTAGTAATAGTTAATGTTTTGTTCGGAATCCATTAAATTTAAATTCTTTCCATTTCTTCTAGGATTTGTGAATTTTCAAAAGCTTTGTTGGAATTATATTTTTGATTATCGGACTTACCCAGATTATATCGTTGGAAAATGTGTAAAGTTTGAGCCTTTGAAATGATGTGTGGGATATAAAACGGTGTCGTTGGTATTTCAAACAGGAAAAAAAAAAGATAAAATAAATCTTGGCCATCCAATTTTAAAAAAGACATTTGTCAATTGATCCTTCAAAGCTCAATATATTTCAGTAGGGAAGGAGCTCAACAGAGGATCCTTGTCCAAAAAAGGGATATTGAATGACTTTTATAGTCTTCTAGATGTATCAAACATCAAAATAATTTATATTTCCCGAACACTTTTGAAAACTTTTACTAATCAATAAAAAGATCCATTACATATCCAAAAATAAATAAAAATCGATTATAAATCTAAAAAAAATACCTATGTAATAACAAAATTACTACTGCTTGTACAAATGCAATACCATAGTTCACCCGCAAACCTTTTTTTGGTACACAAGAGGGCGTAACCTAGAACAAACAAACTAAAAGAAATTAAAAAGAGGAGGAGACAGAGACCTGTCTCAAACAAGAAAGGCCTTGAAATCAGCCTCAAAAAACAAAACAATCTCACAGGGAGGACAATACCATTATCCTTGCTTTGACCCATGCTCGCCAGGCCATCTACCAACTTATTGCCTTCTCTATAAATGTGATTTATACTGCAATCCCAATCAGCCAGCATAAGATTCTTGCAACTCTGAATGATGCTAAAATTAGGGTGGTTTTGCTTGGAAGCAATGTGCATCAACCGAACAACAATAAGAGAATTAGGCTTAACCAAAACCTTCTTGTAACCAGCATTCCAGGCCATCAACAGACCTTTATAGAGACCCCATAGCTCTGCTTCCATGATGCTACCAGAACCTTTATTCGTCACAAAACCCTTCAACCAATTTTTCTTGTGATTCTGTAACACCCCACCAACAGCAATCAAACCCGAGACAGTGTTTCTACTACCATTAACATTTAACTTCACCCAGCCCTCAATCGGCTCCAACCACCTGACAATCTCATCTCTAGCAGAAATAGGACTATTAGCCTTCAACCAATTTGTAGCAAAGTTAATATTAACCTTAGAAGAAAGTTGAGGAACAGAGAAATTAGAACAAAAAACCTTATTACATCTCCACTTCCACAACCACCAAACTACAACAGTGAAACAGAGGAAATTAGGAAGACCATAATTCCACACCTTACTATCACGAAGATTTTCTAGAAACCAATCTTCCAAATCACCATTAAAAGCCGTAGAACTAGTACTACCTCTAGCAACTGATTCCCATACAGCAACAAAAACTCTACAACCTCGTAGAAGGTGATCAATAGTTTCAATTCCAGAATTACATCAAGGACAAGAGGAATCAGTAGTCATACCACGTACAACCCTTTGAGCATTCATGAGAACCTTCCTATGAAGAAGAGTCCATAGAAAATAAAGAATTCTATGAGGGATACTGAGATTCCAAATAAACCTCCAAGGCCACAGCTGGGAACCACAACTCTCAAAGGAAACACGAAACGCAGACTTCATAGAAAAATCCCCACATTTATTAAAACCCTAAATAGCTATCTCTAGACCACTGTACATCTTACCAGCATGTATACTGATAATTCTATGAACAATATTCCAAGGAGGCACATAAGCCAATTGAGGGACATTCCACTCACCGTTAACCATAAAAGAATCAACACAGTGGTTCAAGTCATCAACACCAAGACTACCACTAGCATGCGCCTCAAGAACCCCAACATCAGGGACCCAGTCATCAATCCAAAACCGAATAGTAGCACCACTCCCAACTCTCCATTTCAGACCCTTAATAATGAGCTTAGCACAAAAAGCAATGGCCTTCCAAGTACTAGAACAAACCATGTTCTTATTAAGGTTTAGATCAGTAATGTAACGTTTATTAAGATATTTATATTTCAAAATTTGGCTCCAGATGCCACAATCATTCTGAAGAAGCTTCCACCCAACTTTTGCCAATAACGCCTGATTCATATCTTTAGAATTCTTGATACCAAGACCGCCATCTTGCTTTGAAGGGTAAACTTTATCCCAACTTATAAGATGCACAACGCTTTTGGAGGAGGAATGTCCCCAAAGAAAGTCTATATTAAGTTTATCAAGCTTATTCCAAATTACCGTAGAAAGTTTAACATATTGCATAACATAAATTGGAAGCACAGAGGTCACAGATTTTATTAGAGTAGCTCTACCAGCAAGAGAGAGAGCTTCACATTTTCAGGCTGCTAACTGTTTTTTTTTTTTCGTTTTTTCCACAATCTCATCTTATGTTTTGGCACCAATCTTACCATGAACGAGAGGAACTCCCAAATACTTCCCCAAGTCTTTAGTGAGAGGAGAATCACAAACCGTAACAATAAATCTAGCATCACTTTCCCTAACATTATTAGAGCAAAAAACTCTAGATTTAGGATAACTAACTTGTTGACCAGAAAGTTCACAGAAGATATCCAGACAATCCTTCATTGTTATGGCTTGAGAAATTGTGGTGTGGCCAAACAGAATCAAATCATCAGTAAAAAATAAATGAGACACATTCGGCCCCCACCTACACTACAAAAAAAATGATCTTTTCCGATGGCTAAATGTCGTCGAAAATAATAAAAATGTTGTCGGTAATTGTAATTAGAGGTGATCAAATTATTAGTATTTCTGACGGCTTATCTTTATTTCCGACGGGGATTGGTCATCGAAAACAGTTTAATGAAAAAAAAAATGACGCGTGCCACCCAGCTAATTCTATGCATTTCATGTGGCTTGAACCTGTGACCTCAATGATAGATAGTAAATATTACTCTTACCATTTTGCTATAACTAAAATCGGATATTTTTTGTATACTATTTATATATAAGCTATTGATATGTTAATTAAATATGTTTTTTTTGTACAATATTTAAATATAACTATAGATATTGTTTTAGAAAATAATATTTTTATTAAAATATTTCCCTTATCTGATAGGAAATTAAAATTTCCTACTTTATCTTGAAATGGGATACGTATATTACATCCTTGTTGATTTTATTTTTTATAATCAACATTTTACTAAAAAAATTAATAATTTAAACTAATTTCAATAAAATTTATAATTACTTTGTATGATAAACAAATAGATCTTAATTAAAATTATTAGAGTTTTTTTTTTCAAAAAATATGATATAGTAGTGTCATTAAACTTAATTATAAATAACTAAATATTATTGTAATTACTAATAATTTTGCTATATTTTATATTTATTTAATTTAGTTAGATATACACATAAAATAGTATTTTTATTAGTCTCATTGTTTTGTTCCTAAAGTTTGGTCCCTATTGTCTAATTTTCTTACAGTGATCACGATAATTTTTTTTTTACATTATCTAGGACATATTATTTGAAAATTTGAAAATTAAATCAAAATATTTGGTGAAAAAATTGACAGAGTGATTTCGTTAAAAAAATAGTAACAAATAAAAAATAGCATATATAGTGATACATTTAAAATATTGATCTACAAGCCATATTTTTTTAGTGGATAAATTATCAAATACATTCCATTATAATTTATTAATTAATATTATAATAACAAATTAATTATTTTTTTCAATGACAATGCCATAACAAATAATATAGAAAATAGTACTATATTTTCGATGGGTGGAAATGGTGAGAAATATCACCTTATTTTTATGAGTTGTGATGATGTCACCATATTAATAACTTATGTTTAAAAGGCACATATTATGGTGAACTACCAAAATTGCCCTTAAAAGTTGTATTTGTGCTTTCATCTTCGGTTTCAGAAAGATAAGTTTATTTTTCTCTTCAAAAAAGTAATGTGTTTTTCAAATCTGCAAGTAACTTTTTTTTTTGTAATCTCCTTAATGTTTTGTCATGCTTTTACGAATGATTTAAGATGTATGCAATAAATGTATGAACATTTAGTCTCCAGAATGTGCAGTAGGTTTATTTTCTTACTTTCCGAGAATATAGGTCGAGCTTGTAGGTTTGTTATAAAAGGTCGAGCTTGTAGGTTTGTTGTAAAAGCTCGAGGTTTTGTAAAAGCTCGGGTTTTGTAAAAGCTCGGGTTTTTTTAAAAAACCTTGGTCGAGCCTATAAGAGTGGTCCAAGCTTTTATAACAGCTGCGAGCTTTTAAAAGCTCGATCCGAGCTGTTATATAAAAGCTCGCAGCTTATATATAAAACCTCGGTCTGAACTTTTATAAAAGCAAGATTCGAGCTTTTAAAAAAGCTCGATCCGAGCTATATAAAAACTTGGTCCGAGATCTTGTACTATGCTTATCCGAGATGTCATTGTATTGGATCAAGATTTTATTTTATTTTTATGAGATTTTAGTGTATTGGCTTGAGCTTGTACTTTGATTATCCTAGTATTTTTTGTTCCGAAGGTTTTTTTTTTAATTCCGACATTTGTTATTATTTTTGAGCTTTTTTATAACATTCATTTGGTTATTTAATTGTTATTTGAAATTGAATTTAGATATTGTTATTGTTAATAATGGTTTGTGATTTTGATTGTGACAGGAGAATGAATCGGGTGAGAATAGTCATCTCTTACAACGGTCGATGGGAGCAGTTACCCGATGGAAGTCAGAGGTTTTTAGGTGCTGATAATCAAGGAATGTATGTCTCAAAGAGTATGACTTACGAAGAGTTGGTGTCGATCGTGGAAACCGTTGTAAAATATGATGTCGACAAATAAAGTGTTGATCTACATTGTATATCAATGGTTCCTGGGACTACATGTCACACGTTTATAAGAAACGACGATGATGTTCAGTTTATGCTGGGGGAAGATAGGGTGATCCCTCAAGTATGTGTCAGTGTAATTGAGAGGGTAGCAGGATGTTGTTGGGGTTTATGCCCTAAAGATGTAATTTGTAATTTGTAAATGGATTTATTAAATAAATAAAAGGAAAAGTTCAATACATTCATGTTGTGTTATTTATTATATAACTTGTTTATAAATTTAACATCCAAGATTGCCGGATGTAATATCGAACTGTGTATATGAGTGTCATATACGGATGGATACAGTAAGAGACGTGCAATCTAAAGAGTCCATAGATAGCAAATAAAGCTGGGTACTTTTTTTGTGGTTAATCTATAGTTGCGGTCCATTCCGTAATGTACGGTGATTCTATCCTGAATCATTCATATGGAGATATGAGAATAGAGGCACCTTGTATGATGTGATCATATAGGACTGGGCCATGATCTATATGAATCTCTCACCAAGATCCGTTTACCAATGAGAATCATATATATCAACTAATGATGGCTATATGTGGATGATCTTAATCCTGAGTGTCTTATCGACTCATTCAGCTTAGATCGTGGTCTTTGATATACCATGGGTGAGGTCAGATGCATTTCCTTATCAATATACTCCGTATGTTGGGATTGCGGTTTTGCTTGTAGCTGGGAAGATTTGTACACAATAGTGGAATCCACTCATTCTTGTGAGAAGTAAATGGTAGTTCCCTTAAGGGTTGAGCGCTCTCCTAATTCCGTGAGGAAATAGGATTTATTGTCCATTAGAGAATCAACGGTACTTAAAGGATATATGTAATTAGAGGGGTATAACGGACATTATGGCCCAGCTCTAATTATGAACTATTGTGGAGGATCACACCATGTGTAATAGCTATATCGATGGACACCGAGTTATATCGATCTGTGTAAAAGCGTCTACAGTTGAGAGAGTGCAGCTTCAGGTTTTTAGTGGAATAACACCGGAGTTAATAATCAAGGAATATTAATTAAAGAGTTTAATTAATGATTTCGAGGATTATTGAAGCTCAAAATACTGTGGGTCCATTAGGTCCCCTTGCTAGCCCAATTGATTTAGGTAACAAAGGTCACGGTTAAATAATTGGATTGTCCAATTAATTGTGTTACAAAAGTGACACGTATATATTCGAGAATTAATTGAATAATGAGATTATTTAATTAATTAATGTTAATAGTTAAATTAATTAAATAATTAGATTATTTAATTATATTGATAATTATGAGTTATTAATTAACTATGAATTAGAGGGTGTTAGTTGATATATGGATTTAGGTGAAGATAAAATAATAGGATTATTTTATTTTTACTAAATCATTTATCTAAGTATTTGAATTTAGTTTAAATTTAAAATACTTATTATCACTTTTAATATATTAGATATATTTAAAAAGGATAATTAAAAGATATATATCAACTAATAACACAAGAGATTGTATAAGATGCAAATTGGTGTGTACATGAAATAATACTCAAAATAAGATTTTGCATAGGATGTAAATACTTAATATATATATATATATATATATATTTAGAAGCTAATTGCGGATATTCATTAGCAAGCAAAATAATATATATAGATATATTAAAAGATTTGGCAAAGGATGATATATATATATATATATATATAAAGTGAGCATCAGGTAAAAGAAAAAAGATATATAACAAGCAGTGGCGTGGGATATATATTGTGGTTCTTGGTGCGCAAAAGCAGAGGCGAGCAACTGATATTTATATAAAAGCAAACAACAGGCGAGATATATATATATTCGTTAAAAACGAAGCAGGCGATATATATATATATTGTTTCATGTTTTATGTGTGTTTTTGAAACACATAGAAGAAAGAGTTTCTTTAATTCTCTCTACATTCTCCATTCAAGTTCTTGAGACCGTAACGTGCCCATACGCAGTTACCAGTTCCGGGAGATAGCGAGGAAAATCGAGTGGTTCAGACAGGAGCACATCGTAAAGTAAAGGAGCCTCCAAACGTTGGTATGTTCTTCTGAATTTTGTTGATTACAATTTCCTGTATTTACATATTGTATGTATTAGTTCCGAAAAATAATTACGATCCAAAGTTCACTGGTCCCATATACAGATATGATATGTATAAAAAAAATTAAAACACAGTTCCGCTGTGTGACCGGTGAACGAGGTTCCTACAATTGGTATGTGAGGCAATTTCTTTTTCGGAACTGAAAATCGTTTTCGATGCTCCTGTATGTATGAATGTGTAGGCACCATCTTTATGATTGTATGAATGTTTATAATTAAATTGTTTAATTTACATATGGTTGATCGTAATTTTTTATGGTACTGTGGATTTAGGGTTTATGGGTTGTATAATTTTTATTTTATTTATTTTACTGTTATTGTATTGTAAATAATAATAATAAAAAATTGTAACCTGTAAACGTAGAACTGGACACGCGCACGACGTCAGCACTGTTCACGGGGTACTGTTCAAGACGTACTGTTCACCGACACTGTTCACCGGGTATTGTTTATGCACGGTTCCGTTGGCAAGTGTTGCCTAGTGTGTTCCGTGCAGATTTCCCGTTTCGGATTCATGAGATGAATCAGATTGACCTGAAGAGACTGTAAGATATCTGAAGTTACTATAAGACCAAGGAATGCCTTGGAATTTTTTTGTAATTTTAGATTCCAATTTTTTAGGTTAAATAATCCACAGTACTCGGTCAATTCATGTATGCTTTATATTATGTGATAATAAAAGCATTGTCATGCATACGTATGTCATTTAGATTAGATATGCCTACACAAATATATTTGATATGTCATACATACATCATAGCTTGATATTTTATGTATTTTTTTTAATGTGATTAAAATGGGTAATATACATAATTGGCTATGAATAATGAGATTAGTTTTTTTAATGGTTAGAAAACTTGGTAATTCTCATTAATATTAATCTAGTTATTAAAGAGTTTAATAAGTTAGATTAATAGAGTCATTTATTGTAATTATGATTAATATGATTAAATACCTAATTATAAATGATCCAAATAAAGTGTTATGGTTTTAATAGTTAAAACTTGGTAAACACTAACATAATAATGACCTCAGTAAATAGTTTACAAAAGTTTAGATTATTCACTAATAGATTAGATTTTTAATTGTTAAAAATCATTAATAATTTATTAGTTAATTAGAATTTGTTTCTAATTAGTTAATGCGCTAGATAACTTGATTAAAGTTAGTCGTTTAATCTTGTAGAATCTAGGTGCATTAACGGTTAATAGAAAACCATAATTTTAAAATAGTGAGTGGGAGAGGGATATATAACATATATATCCCGCGGTCTCCATCATTAGTTCAACACCGTGAGATCCGAGTGGGGCTTCGTGACGGCTTTGCTCTCGTCCTCCCTAAGGAGGGTTTCCACAAAGGTCAATACCAAGGTTGACTTCCTAACGAATAGGATTTCTGAGGGTATTACGGGATTGACCGACCTTAAGATGGCAATTCTTGAGTTAAGCTCGTGAGATCTGAAATGGTGGGTTACACTCACGAAGGTTTTGATTAAGTTTGTTAATTAAAAACCTGACTGAATGAACGATGGTTTAATGATATGGAATAAGAGTTATTATAGAATATCATTTGATTGAGAATGTCTCGGTCCAACATGCAAAGACTTGACCGACCCTAAGGCGGCACTTCTTTGTGGTATTTTGGATTGTCGTGGTATAGTAACTAGTTTTAGGGTAGTTCTAGTTCGTTAAACATGTGCATGCATCATGTTTAAATTTATGCCAAAGCACTCGCACTTGTTTTTAAACAAATGACTGAATGAATGTTTTTATTTATTTCAGCAATAATGTCTTCTGCATTACTTCAAATTCTCGCAAACGATAAATTAACAAGTGATAACTACACTAAGTGGAAACTTAACATTAAAGCAATATTGGTCACCAAAGACCTCAAGTTTGTGCTTACGAAGGAATGTCCTCCAGCGCCTGCTGCCAATGCCACATGATTTGTTCGTGAGGCATACGAGCGATGGGTCTCATCTGATGAGAAGGCCCGAACATATCTGTTGGCTTCCATGACAGACGTGCTTGTCACAAAGCATAAAGCAATGACTTCAGCATTCGAAATCATGGAGTCATTGCAAGCCATGTTCGGGCATCCCTCCTAGCAAAAGCGACACGGAGCCATTCGTTCTGCTATGCTCGCTCGTATGAAGGAAGGATCGTCAGTTCGGGAACATGTCCTGAGCATGATGTCCTACTTCAACATGGCAGAAGTCAATGGCGGGGCCATTGACGAACCCAGTCAACTGAGCATCATACTGACAACTCTTTCGAAGAGTTTCGATCAGTTTAAAAGCATTTATGGGATGAACAAGTTAAAGTTTAGTCTTACACAGTTGCTCAATGAGTTTGCTACCTTTGAGTCTTTAATTAAGGACAATAAGGGAAAGACCGGTGAGGCAAATATTGCTGAACCATCTTCCTCCTTAAATAATAAAAAGATGAAGAGGTCTGCTGGGGAGGCAAAGGGTAAGCCCAAACCCAAGAAAGCCCAAAGCAAAAAGAAGGGCGCCTCCACCGACCAAGGCAAAGGAAAATGTTTCCATTGCGATAAGGCCGTGCACTAGAAGAGGAACTGTCCTCAATACCTGGAGGAGGTAGCCAAGAAGAAAAAGATGAAAGGTAAATATGATTTACTTGTTCTTGAATCTTGTTTAGTGGAAGATGATTCTTTATCCTGGATAATTGATTCGGGAGCCACTAACCATGTTTGTTCTTCTTTACAGTGGACTGATTCTTGGACACAGCTAGAGGAGGGAGCCTTCTCAATGTGTGTGGGGTCAGGGGATGTCGTGTCGGCAAAAGCAGTGGGAGCAATAAGATTGCAATTTTGTAATAATAATAGTTTTTTATTATTGAACAATGTTTTTTATATTCCTAGATTTACACAGAATTTGATTTCCATTTCTAAATTATTAGAACAATCGTATTCTATTTCTTTTAATAATAAGTCTGTTATTATTGGAAAGAATGGTCTGAATATTTGTTCAAGAATTAATGAAAACAATTTGTATGTGTTAAGATCGTTAATACATACTACATTGCTAAACACTGAAATGTTTAAGGTTGAAAAACCAAAAACTAAACGACATAAGATTTCTCTAGATAATGACACGTATCTCTGGCATCTAAGGCTTGGTCATATCAATCTTAACCGATAGACAGACTAGTAAAAAGCGGACCTTTAAGTGAGTTAAAGGTTGGCACCTTACCTGTCTGTGAATCTTGTCTGGAAGATAAGATGACTAAGAGACCTTTTACTGGAAAATGGCTAAGAGCTAAAGAACCGCTAGAGCTTATACATACAGACGTCTGCGGACCGATGAATGTTAAAGCGAGGGGTGGTTTGAGTATTATGTCACCTTTATAGATGACTACTCAAGATACTGATACGTCTACCTGATGCAACGAAAGTCAGAAACATTTGAAAAGTTCAAAGAAATTCGAGCTGAAGTTGAGAATCAATTAGCTAGGACTATCAAGTCACTACAATCGGATCGTGGAGGTGAGTACCTTGACCAAGAGTTTGAAGACTTCATGGTCGAGTATGGGATAGTTTCCCAACTCACAGCCCCCGGTACACCTCAGCAAAATGGTGTAGCGGAGAGGAGAAATAGAACCCTAATGGAAATGGTGAGATCTATGATTAGTTTCTCATCATTACCAAATTCCTTATAGGGATATGCGTTACAAATAGCGGCATACATTTTGAATGTAGTGCCATCCAAATCTGTTCCTAAGACTCCCTTAGAGTTGTGGAATGGTCGTAAAGCTAGTTTACGATATTTTCGCATATGGGGGTGTCCAGCACACGTGCTGAAGAATAGAACTGGAAAGGTAGACTCCAAATCTATTGTTTGCCTGTTTGTAGGATACTCCAACGATACTAGAGGTGGACACTTCTATAGTCCTGAAGATAACAAAGTATTTGTATCGGCAAATGCAACATTTCTTGAGGACAATTACATTAGTGACCATAAACCTCGTTCAAAGATTGTATTAAATGAGTTGGAGCCTGGTGAGACTAGTGCTTCATAAACAAGAGTTGTTGTTCCACAAACATCAGAGAGTTAGATGGTTCCTGATCAGGATACACTACCACCTAGACGTAGTTGGAGGGTTGTGAGACAACCTGAACGCTATTTGGCTATAGGTGAGGGACAAGGTGTTGTCTCTGCTGATAGTGTTAATGATCCATTAATATTTAAGAATGCAATGGAAGATCCTGATAAAGAGAAATGGCTTAAAGCCATGAATCTCGAGATGGAGTCCATGTACTCTAACTCAGTCTGGGATCTTGTAGACTTACTGGATGGGGTAAAACCCATAGGGTTTAAGTGGATATACAAGAGAAAGAGAGGAGTAGACGGGAAGGTAGAGACCTTCAAGGCAAGGCTAATGGCCAAGGGTTATACCCAGAAAGAGGGGGTTGATTATGAAGAGAACTTCTCGCCAGTAGCCATGTTTAAGTCTATTAGGATTCTCTTATCCATTGCTGCCTATTTCCATTACGAAATTCGACAAATGGACGTCAAGAATGTATTCTTGAATGGCAATCTTGATGAGAGCATCTATATGATGCAACCAGAGGGATTTGTGTCTCTAGATCAAGAGCAAAAGGTTTACAAGCTGCAAAGGTCCATCTATGGGCTTAAGCAAGCATCTAGATCTTGGAATATCAGATTTGATGATGTGATCAAAACCTATGGCTTCGAGCAGAATATCGATGAGCCTTGTGTCTACAAGCGCATCATTGATAAGAAAGTAGTTTTCTTGGTCCTATACGTAGATGATATCCTACTCATTGGGAATGATGTGGGAGTATTGTCTAATGTAAAGGGTTGGCTGGCTAGCCAATTCCAAATGAAAGATTTGGGAGAGGCGAGTTATGTTCTTGGAATCCAGCTTATAAGGAATCATAAGAACAAACTCATAGCACTGTCTCAGGTATCGTATATCGATAAGATTCTTATACGATTTTCGATGCAAAACTCCAAGAAAGGTAATTTACCTTCCAGACATGGAGTTCACTTGTCTAAAGAACAGTGTCTTAAGACACCTCAAGAAGTTGAGGATATGAGACGTGTACCTTATGCATCGGCAGTAGGTAGTCTCATGTATGCTATGTTATGCACGAGACCGGACATCTGCTATGCAGTGGGAATAGTCAGCAGATACTAGTCCAACCCAGGATTGGATCATTGGGTTGCTGTCAAGACAATTCTCAAGTATCTTCGGAGAACGAGAGACTATATGCTAGTGTATTCCGGGTAGGATTTGATCCTGTTAGGATACACGGATTCTGATTTTCAATCAGACAGGGATTCTAGGAAATCCACGTCTGGATCAGTATTCACCCTGGGTGGTGGATCCATTGTGTGGAGAAATATCAAGCAATCTTGCATTGCTGACTCGACCATGGAAACCGAATATGTAGCCGCTTGTGAAGCTGCTAAAGAGGCTGTTTGGCTCTGTAAGTTCTTGAGTGATCTGGAAGTTGTTCCAGATCTGGATAAGCCCATCACACTTTATTGTGATAACAGTGGTGTTATGGCTAATTCCAAAGAACCAAGAAGCCACAAAAGAGGGAAGTATATAGAGAGAAAGTATGATCTCATTAGAGAGATAGTGCAGAGAGGAGATGTGATCGTCATCAAGATAGCCTCACAAGATAATCATGCTGATCCATTTACGAAGACCTTACCGGCTAAAGTGTTTTCGGGTCACCTAGATGGTCTAGGGTTACGAGACATGCCTCACATGCTTTAGTGCAAGTGGGAGATTGTTAGGGTTTATGCTCTAAAAATGTAATTTGTAAATGGATTTATTAAATAAATAAAATAAAAAGTTCAATACATTCTTGTTGTGTTGTTTATTATATAATTTGCTCATAAATTTAACATCCAAGATTGCCGGATGTAATCTCAAACTGTATATATGAGTGTCATATACGAATGAATACAGTAAGAGACGTGCAATCTAAAGAGTCCATAGATAGCAAATAAAGCTGGGTACTTTTTTTGTGGTTAATCTATAGTTGCGGTCCATTCCGTAATGTACGGTGATTCTATCCTGAATCATTCATATGGAGATATAAGAATGAAGGCACCTTGTATGATGTGATCATATAGAACTGGGCCATGATCTATATGAATCTATCACCAAGATCCGTTTACCGATGAGAATCATATATATCAACTAATGATGGCTATATGTGGATGATCTTAATCCTGAGTGTCTTATCGACTCATTCAGGTTAGATCGTGGTCTTTGATATACCATGGGTGAGGTCAGATGCATTTCCTGATCAATATACTCCGTATGTTGGGATTGCGGTTTGGCTTGTGGCTGGGAAGGTTTGTACACAATAGTGGAATCCACTCCTCCTTGTGAGAAGTAGATGGTAATTCCCTTAAGGGTTGAGCGCTCTCCTAATTCCGTGAGGAAATAGGATTTATTGTCCATTAGATAATCAACGGTACTTAAAGGATATATGTAATTAGAGGGGTATAACAGACATTATAACCCAGCTCTAATTATGAACTATTGTTAAGGATCACACCATGTGTAATAGCTATATCGATAGACGTCGAGTTATATCGGTCTGTGTAAAAGCGTCTACAGTTGAGAGAGTGCGGCTTCAGGTTTTTAGTGGAATAACACCGGAATTAATAATCAAGGAATATTAATTAAAGAGTTTAATTAATGATTCCGAGGATTATTGGAGCTCAAAATACTGTGGGTCCATTAGGTCCCCTTGCTAGCCCGATTGATTTAGGTAATAAGGGTCACGGTTAATTAATTGGATTGTCCAAATAATTGTGTTACAAAAGTGACACGTATATATTCGGGAATTAATTGAATAATGAGATTATTTAATTAATTAATGTAAATAGTTAAATTAATTAAATAATTAGATTATTTAATTATATTGATAATTATTAATTATTAATTAACTATTAATTGGAGGGTGTTAGTTGATATATGGATTTAGGTGAAGATAAAATAATAGGATTATTTTATTTTTACTAAATCATTTATTTATGTATTTGAATTTAGTTTAAATTTAAAATACTTATTATCACTTTTAATATATTAGATATATTTAAAAAGGATAATTAAAATTTATATATCAACTAATAACACAAGAGATTGCATTGGATGCAAATTGGTGTGTACATGAAACAATAATCAAAATAAGAATTTGCATAGGATGCAAATACTTAATAACTATATATATATATATATATATATATATAGAATCTAATTACGGATATTCATCAACAAGCAAAATAATATATATAGATATATTAAAAGTTTGGCAAAGGATGAGATATATATATATATATATATGTATATATATATATATATATATATATATGTATATATATATATATATATATATATATATATATATGTGATATAACAAGCAGTGGCGTGAGATATATATTGTGGTTCTTGGTGCGCAAAAGCAGAGGCAAGCAACTGATATTTATATAAAAGCAAACAACAAGCGATATATAAATATATATAGTTTCATGTTTTATGTGTGTTTTTGAAACACATAGAAGAAAGAGTTTATTCAATTCTCTCTACATTCACCATTCAAGTTCCTGAGACCGTGACGCGCCCACATACAGTTACCAGTTTCGAGAGATAGCGAAAAAGATCGAGTGGTTCAGACAGGAGCACATTGTAAAGTGAATGAGCCTCCAAACGTTGGTATGTTCTTCTGAATTATGTTGATTACAATCTCATGTATTTACATATTGTATGTATTAGTTCCGAAAAATAGTTACGATCCAAAGTTCACTGGTCCCATATACAGATATGATCTGTATAAAAAAAATTATAACCTAGTTCCGCTGCGTAACCGGTGAACGGGGTTCCAACAGATGTGTCATTGGTGAAGAAATCTCTCCTCGTGATAACACCCAACAATTTCAATCTTCCGGCGGAAGCAACCAGTTGTTCACAGAAAGTAGGAAAAACCTGTGTGGTGTCCCACCGGAAGTAACCGACCACGGTGAATTAGTCGGTGGCCAATTCGACGATGTGTTTGGATGTCAAATTGAGATAAATGATGGGCATTTCAACCGCCATTATAATGACTTCTACAATCACATAAACAATGAGCAAAACAGTGAACAGATGGATGATGAGGAAAATTTGCATCCGGTTGATAATGTAGCTAACAATGAGGAAGTGGCAGAGGCTGTCGAACCGGAAAGATGTGCAACACGTGTATAAAGATTTACTTGCAGTGCAGCAGCTATAGCTGGGACTTCCAAGGCCCGACCTAATTTAACTACATGTGATTCTGATAATGTTAGAACGTGGGTTATTCCAGGAGCACAATCATACTCGTTTGGTATTGGTGGAAGCATGAACTCGATTCAAGAAGAACCTACAAGCATGATATATATGGGGTAATTTTTTCCTACCAAAACGGATTTGAAGAGACTCGTTGGGCATTTTGCAATGCGGTAGAACTTCGAGTGGAAGGTAAAAATGTCAAATAAGACAACGTTACATTTGGTTTATTTAATGGACAACTGTACATGGAAATTAAGAGCGGTTAGGAGAGATAAAGGGGCATACTTCCAAGTAAGAAGTTTTGTGAACGAACACACATGTCCTTTGGAGAATATTCACCGTCGTCATCGACAAGCTAGTGCAGTCATAATTGGAGAAGTGGTTGCACCTAGACTTCAACAACAAGATAGTCGACTAATGCGTCCAAAGGACATAATCGACGAAATGAAAACAATGTATGGCATCCAAATCTTGTACAGTAAGGCACATCAAGCCCTACAATATGCGTTGTCACTGACCTATGGAACACATGAAGAAACCTTCAAACTACTGCCATCATTTGGGTACGTGTTAGAGCAACAAAATCCAGGGACAATAACTAACATACATTGCAACGAAGATGGTAGATTTCTCTATTTTTTTCATGTCGTTGGGTGCCTCACTCATAGGATTCTGGAGGTGTATGCGTCCAGTTATTGCTGGAGATGGTACCCATTTAAAGGGAAGATTCGGGGGCATAATGTTTGTTGCAACTGCACAATATGGAAACGAACAGGTGTATCCAATTGCTTTTGGGTACGGTGACTCAGAAAACAACCTATCATGGGAGTGGTTTTGGATTGCTTGAAGGGTGCCCTAGGCCATATTGATGATTCGTTTTTCATTTCCGATCTGTATGCAAGCATTGAAGTCAGGATTTCTAAATTTTTTCCCGATGTAACTCATACGATATGTTGCTGGCACTTTTATGAAAATATGAAGAAGCGATTTCACATAAAGGATGTAGCATCCATAATGGATAAAACAGCTAGATCATACACTGAGTTGAAATATAATCGTCACATGGAAGAGCTACGTAACCTACAAGAGAATGCATTCAATTATGTCATTGAAGTTGGTCCACACAAGTGGTCCCGCGTACATTGTCTAGAAAGAATGTATAGGGTCATGACAACAAATGTTGCTGAATGGATAAACTCATGCCTAAAATTCGCACGGCAACTGTCTATGTTGACACTGGTAGAGTTCATTAGGAATATGCTACAGAGGTGGTTTTATGATCGCCATCGTACTGCACAATCCATGCATCATCAGTTGACCGACGCATCACATCTTGTGATCCTCAAACATGTTGAGAAGTGTGCTTATATGACCTTCAATCCAGTTGACTAGAACATATTCTCCGTCAAACGGTCGAGGAAGCAGTGGACTATTGACTTAGCCCAGAAGACTTTCACATGCAACAAATTCCAAATGGACATGTTTCCATGTTCACACGCACTTGCAGCAGCAAGGTATAATACTTTTACGTAATATATTTTGCGCATTTACAAATGAATTTGACACCCCATGTAATTGTTGTTGCAGGGAGCGAAACGTGGATTACACATCTCTGTGTGCTAACTTCTACAAGAGACAGACACTAATCAATGCGTAATCAGTTCCTATTATGCTTGTTGGTCATCCGTCAGAATGGATAGTCCTCACTGACATCGCCGATCGTGTGGTGTTAAATCCATTGTCGAGGAGGCAAGCAGGACGTCCGAGGGGAGGCCGACATGCCTCATCTTCAGAAAGGACAACCAATCAATCGTGTAGAAGATGTGGAGAATTAGGTCATAATGCTAGACGATGTCATAATCCACCTTTGATTAATGATGGTCCGAGTAGAAATGTTCCGTCAGAATACCGGCGTAAGTGTAGCATATGTCATTCAGTTGGACACAACAAACAGAATTGCTGTGATAATGGATGGACCTACTTAGTATGACTGAGCGCATTTGGAAAGAAGCCATATTTATTAGTTGTAATTGCACGATGTGAAAATGTTGCATTATTATTTTCAGATTAAATAGGGATGATATTTTTTAGTTTCCAATTTAAGAACGGGATGTAAAATTTGTCAATGGTAGACGATGTCATAAAATATACATAATTTGCATAATTTAATGAATGAATATTATTACATAATTTAATGAATGAATATTATTACATATTTTAATGACTGGATATTATTACATAATTTAATACAACTCCACTACTCAACAACATTCATGCCTTGTATTTGTGGTTGGGAGTTACAAAACACATCCACTGCCATCTTCTCCCATATGGTGGGCATATCGTCTTCGGTCCAATTGTAATGGATCTTGTCTGCTAGTATGTACTTTATCAGTCTCAACGTATGCACCCCATAATTACCGCTGCTATGCACGACATAGACACGTGTTACAAACATAATAAATTTTATTGGATCGTGTGTACGTACTATTATATAATAATACCTTTTTTATTGTTACGGCATAGGTGTTTTCGACAGCAGGCTCACCCTAAAAGCCCTAATCTCCCTCTTGAACTTCTCCTTACCGGATGGCCTGTCATCGTGAAACCCAGACTGATTCAACATGGAATGGAGAAACCACCTGAGTGGTCGTACCTGGCGTTTCTTTATGTTAACGGGGACCTCCTGTCTGAAGGGGTCTAGGATATGTATCATCCCGACAGTCAAGTCCACGTTGGCCACAAGCCAGTGCTGGCGTCCGATGTTGCAAGGACTAAGAACCTGTACCAAGGAATAACACAACTTATGTTCACAACAATTATGGGAGAAATAAAATATTGTAAGTGTTTATAAAACTTACCATGTCAACCTCGTGTCAGGGTCGGCTTCCTACCAGGAGAAATCCACATACCATCATAAGGTCTTCTGCAGACCATCTGTACTGCAAGACCTTCCACCCTAGCGTCTTGACTTCACCATCATCACCGTGAGACATTATTTTCTCCCACTGGTACTCTAATAATGGTTGTGGACAAACACATTGTCATTGTAAGTGAGGATCAATTCATTGATAAATAACTACACACAAACCAATAAACACAAACCAACAAACACTTACAAAGAATTGAGTTCCCAGAATGTTTATCCTCTAGTTGTAAACATTAGGGTATGCTCATTGACGCTTCCATAAGATGGCCAGGTACGCGTCCATATGTTGTAAAAAGATGTGGAAACACTGTTACAATTCAAGCGTAAAAAAAGTCAAACCCAGAAATATTTTACAGCTTACCGAGTCAAACAACTCTATGTAGTTCTCTTCGAATCAGTGCAACCAACCCACGTCTACCAGCTCCATGATATCAACATCGCGCCTGTATAAACCAATTTTCTTAATATCAGACAAATTAAACAGAGTAACGTTTGTGCATAAATAAAGTAACACATCTGATACTTACTCTATCCCTGTTGAACTGTTATTCTTATATGCTTTCTAGGCCTCCAACTGCCCAGCATCTACCAACGCTATAGGATTGAATGTATGCTCTGATGCTACCGGTATTGTTCTATGCCTCTTTGGGTGAGTCAGGTCAGCGTATGGGCTGACCAGCTGCCAACCGCGCTTACGAGCATGGGGGATACAGAGGGTGCAGGGTGTGTCGGTGGGAGGAGGAAAGATCTCGTGGGATGAACCGGGTGTGACCACGAGAGGAAGAGGGATCCCGTGGGATGATGCGGCTATGAAAATAGGAGGAAGAGGGGTCTCATACGGTATAACTGCAGAGACAAGTCCTGTGGAAGAACCCTTAAGACGACGATTTCATTCCGACGAAGTCTCCTGCACCTCCAGAAGCGGGGAAACTCAGGTGTACTGTCAGTACGAGTGTCCTGGTGTCTGCCAGAGCCTCCAGTGTCTATATCGGTACCTTGTGTATCAGGTCCGGCCACTTATGTATCAGGTACGGTCCTATATGTCTCTGGTCGGGAACCACCTACGTCTCTGGTCGGGTCTGCCCTGTCGACAGGACTACGTCCACCCACGAAGTCTCTGTATGAATCATCTCGATCATGGGACTGTGGGCCCTTTCCTGCTGTTTGTGATGTCGATCCCCACAACGCTTGGACTAAGTCCATCAACTACTGATGCTGCCTGTTTCGTTCTTCATCACTTCTCCGCAGATCATCCTGTAAAGCTAGGACTACACCCTCTAATGCTTGGATTCTAAGCTCCAGTCGATCCTGAAAAAAAGTACACAATGTCAGTCATGCACACGTACTTGCGTTTGAAACAAATAAATGCATAACAATAGTTTTAACATATCTCGCGCCCCTACACCATCTCCTCGTGAGCTATCTGCAGCATTGTATCCCTTCATCGTAAATCGTACACGCCGCTGCCTCCGGGGTCTCTCAAGGGGCAACTCTATGTCTGTATGCATCTCTACACTGACACAATTTCGTATACACGATTACGAACGTAAATGATTCTATTCATAAAACGCTTACCAAAAGGGCGTAAGATAAACCATAAATGTCGTACGCCTCTACCATATGTTTGTCACGTCTTTTTGCTTGCTGGCATCTCTGGAACCGCTCCCGTCGCCCGTCAAACAATGCTAAAATGAAATTATGGAATGACTGTACACATGTGCACCCCACGGGAATGCGTCAAAACTGTCCAGATCATCCATCAGCCGTAACTGCCAAACTAGAATTTTGACTCTCTCGTCCAACCCTATAAGTATCCAGTTCCGCATATAGAGGAGGCATAGTTTCACACGATCGTATGCCTGCTAAAACTCACCCCGCCTCAGGACATCTCTCAACTCGAAGGACGAAATCTCATCCTTACCACCAAAGTACCGATGATGTAGGGCGTTATCCAAGCTAACATAGTTGCTCGTATCCGGTACTACTCTGAACCTTAATCCGGTGATCAGGTAGAATTCTACCTTCAAGAACCTCACCTCATGACTGCTTAACATAAACCACACCTCGTCTGAGGGCCCATTATGATGCACTTCCCGCAGAAGTAGCTGGTGGATAATACCACCCGAAAACTTCACAGGGCGAGGCATGGTCAATAAATGCCCAAAACAGGATGCCCTTAACTGACGTCAGTCTTCCTCAGCCCATTATGTAGGGACCTGGTTAATGGTGTCGTCTCTCTGGCCAAGGGCATCAAAATGGTCATATCGAGTGACTTTACCCTCGTACCACTCTTCCACTGGAGTTTTCAGCGACTCCCTCAACCGATTCGTCATCTGAAATTAAACAACAACATAATTAATTTTTTGTCCTTGTGAAATCCTCAAAAATTACAAACTCTAGCCTTAACAAAAGCTCAAAGCTTGAAGATAAAAGTTCGGACAGACAGAGCTTTTATAAAATCTTAAACCGAGCTTTTATCATCAAGCTCCGAACTTTTGTGTAAAAGCTCGGATCGAGCTCTTGCATAAAGCTCGGAGCTTTTGTATACAAGCTATGAGCTTTTGTATAAAACTCTGAGCTTTTGTATAAAAGCTTCAAGATATTGTACAAAAGCTCGGATTGAGGTTTTATTGAAGCGTCGAGCTTTTATACAAAAGCTCGGAGCGACCTTTATAAAAGCTCGTAGCTTTTATAAAACCTCGCTCCGAGCTTTTGTATAAAACTTTGAGATTTTGTACAAAAGCTCAGATCGAGGTTTTGTAAAAGCTCGAGCCGATCTTTAGGATCGCCAGGTACGGCCACTCAGGTGGTTTCTCCCTTCCATGTTGAATCAGTCTGGGTTTCACGATGACAGGTCATCCTGTAGGGAGAAGTTCAAGAGGGAGAATAGGGCTTTTGGGGTGAGCCTGCTGTCAAAAAAAGCTCTGCCACAACAACAGAAAAGGTATTATTATATAATAGTACGTACACATGATCCAATAAAATTTATTATGTTTGTAACGTGTGTCTATGTCGTCCATTGCAGTGGTGATTGTGGGGTGCATACGTTGAGGCTGATAGAGTACATACTGGCAAACAGGATCCATTATGATTGGACCGAAGACGATATGCCCACCATACGGGAGAAGATGGCAGTGAAGGTGTTTTGTAACTCCCAACCACAAATACGAAGCATGAATGTTGTAGAGTAGTGGAGTTATATTAAATTATGTAGTAATATTCATTTATTAAATTATGTAATAATATTCATTCATTAAATTATGCAATAATATTCATTCATTAAATTATGTAATAATATTCATTCATTAAATTATGCAAATTATGCATATTTTATGACAACGTCTACCATTGACAAATTTTACGTCTCGTTCTTGAATAGGAAACTAAAAAATATCATCCCTATTTAATCTGAAAATAATAACGCAACATTTTCACATCGTGCAATCACAACTAATAAATATGGGTTCATTCCAAATGTGTTCAGTCATACTAAGTAGGTCCATTATCACGGCAAGTATGTTTGTTGTGTCCAACTGAATGACATATGCTACACTTGCGCCGGTATTCTGGCGGAACAATTCTACTCGAACCATCATTAATCAAAGGTGGATTATGACATCATCTAGCATTATGACCTGATTTTCCACATCTTCTACACGATTGAGTGGTTGTCCTTTCCAAAGATGAGGCATGTCAGCTCCCCCTCGGATGTCCTGCTTGCCTCCTCGACAATGGAACACCACACGATTGGCGATGTCAGTGGGGACTATCCATTCTGACGGATGGCCAACATGCATAATAGGAACCGAGTACGCATCGATTAGTGTCTGTCTCTTGTAGAAGTCCGCACACAGAGATGTGTAATCCACGTTTTGTTCCCTGTAACAACAATTACATGGGGTGTCAAATTCATTTGCAAGTACCCAAAATATATTACGTAAAAGTACTATACCTTGCTGTTGTAAGTGCATGTGAACATGGAAACATGTCCATTTGGAATTTGTTGCAAGTGCAAGTCTTCCGAGCTAAGTCAACAGTCCACTGCTTCCTGGACCTTTTAACGGAGAATATGTTTCAGTCAACTGGATTGACGGTCAAATAAGCACATTTCTCAACATGTTTGAGGATCACAAGATGTGTTACGCCGGTCAATTGATGACGCATGGACTGTGCAGTACAATGGCGATTATAAAACCACCTCTGTAGCATATTCCTAATGAACTCTGCCAGTGTCAGCATAGGCAGTTG
Organism: Dipteronia dyeriana; assembly: GCA_032871835.1. Taxonomy (NCBI): domain Eukaryota; kingdom Viridiplantae; phylum Streptophyta; class Magnoliopsida; order Sapindales; family Sapindaceae; genus Dipteronia; species Dipteronia dyeriana. The sequence continues at coordinate 71,777,133 of CM065295.1, forward strand.
CCGTGTGAAATTTAGGCATGAGTTTATGCATTCAGCAACATTTGTTCTCATGACCCTATACATTCTTTCTGGACAATGTACGCAGGACCATTTGTGTGGACCAGCTTCAATGACATAATTGAATGCATTCTCGTGCAGGTTACGTAGCTCTTCCATGTGGCGATTATATTTCAACTCAGTGTACGATCTAGCTGTTTTATCCATTATGGCTCATACATCCTTTCTGTGAAATCGCTTCTTCACATTTTCAGAAAATTGCCAACAACATATCGTATGGGTTGCATCGGGAAAAGCTTTAGAAGTCCCAGCTTTATTGCTTGCATGCCGATGGGAAATGAAAACCAGATCATCAATATGGCCTAGGGCACCCTTCAAACAATCCAAAAACCACTCCCATGACAGGTTGTTTTCTGAGTCATCGTACCCAAAAGCAATTGGATACACCTGTTCGTTCCCATCTTGTGTAGTTGCAACAAACATTGTGCCCCCGAATCTTCCCTTTAAACAGGTACCATCTACGGCAATAACTGGATGCATACACCTCCGGAATCCTATGAGTGAGGCACCCAACGACATGAAAAATAGAGAAATCTACCATATTTATCGCACTGTAAGTCAGTTATTGTCCCTAGATTTTGTTTCTCTAACAAGTACCCAAATGATGGCAGTAGTTTGAAGGTTTCTTCATGTGTTCCATAGGTCAGTGACAACGCATATTGTAGAGTTTGATGTGCCTTACTGTACAAGATTTGGATGCAATACATTGTTTTCATGTCGGCGATTATGTCCTTTGGACGCATTAGTCTACCATCTTGTTGTTGAACTCTAGGTGCAACTACTTCTCCAATTATGACTGCACTAGCTTGTCGATGACAAAACTTCTTACTTTGAAGTATGTCCCTTCATCTCTCCTAACCGCTCTTAATTTTCACGTACAGTTGTCTATTAAACAAACCAAATGTAACATTGTCTTATTTGACCTTTTCACCTTCCACTCGAAGCTCTGCCGCATTGCAAAATGCCCAACGAGTCTCTTCAAATCCTTTTTGGTAGGAAAAAATTACCCCTTATATATCATGCTTGTAGGTTCTTCTTGAACCGAGTTCATGTTTCCACCAATATCAAACGGGTATGATTGTGCTCCTAGAATAACCCACGTTCTAATATTATCATAATCACATGTAGTTAAATTAGGCCGGACCTCGGAAGTCCCTACTATAGCTGTTGCACTGCAAGTAAATCTTTGTACACGTGTTGCATGTCTTTCCGGTTCGACAGTCTCTTCCTCTTCCTCATTGTTAGCTACATTATCAACCGGATGTAAATTTTCCTCATCTTCCATCTGTTGTGTCGACCCAACATTCGGTTCACTATTTTTCTCATTGTTTATGTGATTGTAGAAGTTATTATAATGCTGGTTGAACTGCCCATCATTCATCTCAATTTGACATCCAAACACATCGTCGAATTGGCCACCGACTAATTCACCGTAGTCGGCTACTTCTGGTGGGACACCACACAGGTACAGGGATTATGCACGCTGCAAAGCTTTAGAAGGATAGGGCAATGATCCGAATAGATTCTAGAAAGATGCCTAAGATGCTCCTCTTTAAACATAAGTCTCCATTCCACCCGCAAACCTTTCATTTTACAATTAATCGGTCTAAATATTATCCAAAACGAGGACCCGATTATAAAATAATGATAAATAAATAACTAAATAACAACATATATAGACCTCCTCCCATTTCGTGCCTCCTCTGTTATTTTATAACAAAAATTAAGTTTTATTTTAATTTGTTTATTTTAGTTATTAATTAATAATTCTATTAATTATTTCTTGTCATAATCGTTAGGTTTTTTTTAGTATGAACTTGTCTTAGGTTTATAAAACCAATTAGGTATTGGGTTTGACATATCATGTAAAAGTACTTTGATTTCCATTGTCCTAGCTAGAGATGCACATTTTTCTCCGGGGCCCCAATTCCCCGCATCCCCATTCCCATTTGGAGATTTTGGGTTGGGGGGGGTGGATGGGGAAATGGGGGGGATGGGGATGAAATTCATCCCCAAATTGAAATAGGGATGGGGATGGGGGAACCCCTCCCCATCCCCATTTACCCATTTTCCCCACAATTATATTGAAATGGGGATGAGGATGAGATCCCCCACCCCTATTTCCCCATTTTCCCCAAACATATATAAATACAATTTTAATATATATTATTAATAATATATATTTGTATTTGTAATATATTAATGGGTTTTATTTTGTATTTCTAATGGAATGTTTATTTTTTTTATTTAAATTTTTAATTTTTAGTTAAATGGCGAAATGGAAAAACGGAAAAACGGAGAAATACGAAAAAAAATGGAGAAAATGGGGAAAATGGGGAAATGGGGATGGGGATGGATATACCTCCCCCAAAAATTCTCCATCCCCATTTTCCCCAAATGGGGAAATGGGGGGGGGGGGGGGGGGGGGGGGAAGGGTATAGGAAGTGGGGATGGGGATGGGGATGGGGAGACATATATCCATCATCATTCCCCAATCATCATTCCCCAAATGTGCATCCCTAGTCCTAGCTATTTCAAAAATATCCTTTTAAATCTTAATTTTAAAAATAGATTTTTAAATTAATTTTAAGAGTTAATTATGTTTATCAATTGTAAAAGAGACTTTATGGGTGATAATAGAGCCATGCTCCCATGCCCCCTTGGAATAATTACTTTATAATTACTTTAGGGGAAAAAACGTATTTTGACTCTGAAAAGAACATTTAAAATGTATTTAAAAGTAGTTATTAAGAAATTATTTTAAAAAATGATTGGACAATTATATTATAGGTTTGTTATAGACTGAGATGTGATAGTACTAAAAATAGTTATACTCTCATGGAATGAGATGAGATGTGATTTTAATCGGATACAAGCAACTTATCCCACTACTTTATACTTTTCTTTTTCTTTTTCATTGATTTATTTTATTTTTTATGTGATTACAATATAAATATTAGTAAATTATTAATAAAATACTTCATTTCAAACATTTTTTATGTGATTACAATTAGCGCCGTTGGAAATAGTTCGCCACTAATAGACATTTTATTTTTGTAATGCTAGAAATCTTAATAACTTTCCAATCAGCAAGATTTATCTCTTGAAAGATCATATGGGAGAGTTTTTCCATGCACATAACAAAGATATACGGCGAGAAAGGGTCCCCTTATCGAATACCACAACCTGGAGTGAAACAAAACACTCCCCATTAATGACCAGCTTATATTTAACGGTAGTTAAACACCACATAATAAGATCCAGAATAATGCCCCCAATACCTGCTTCCATGAGAACCTCTCTAATAAAACCCCACTGGATTTTATCATAAGCCTTAGCTATGTCTATTTTCCAAGCAAAAGACCTTTTTTACCTTTCATAGTTTTAAATTTATGGAGAGCTTCCTGAACAACCACAATATTATCTTGAATTTATATGCCCGGAATGAAAGCAACTTGGTTCGGACTAATAATATCAGGTAACAAATACCTGAGCCTTTGCACAATGACCTTGCTAATGAGTTTATAGGTAGTGTTGCATAAACTGATAGGTCTAAGTTAGGTCATATCAAGGGGATTAGGCATTTTCAGCACAAGAGTGATGAGGCAAAACACATGGAAATGACCCATCCCTGAAACTATCTTTCACAAGCTTAATCAGATCTCTACTACAAACCTCCCACTGATTATGGAAAAAAACTGCAGGTATACCGTATGGTCCAGGGGATTTCAAACCCTTAATTCCAACAATCCCCACATTAACATCCTCCTCACTAACATCACTATTCAAAATGGCGGCCTTATTAGCATCTAACCCAGTGAAAAATGAGGCAACTTACTATAATCTCCCACATCAAGATTGGTGGAGTAAAGCTTCTAGAAATAATTTATAGCAATACGCTTCATGCTAACTTTATCACACTGCTAAATACCATCATTACCCTTAAGACCCTCCAGCTTATTGTACCTCCTTCATGCTAACTTTATCACACTGCCAAATACCTCCAGCTTATTGTAACTCCTTCAAATCGTAGTAGAGAGGTGAAAGAATTTTGTGTTCTTATCACCATCTTTCAACTAGGTACATCTAGATTTTTGTAACCAGAAAATCTCATCTTGCTCAATAATACAATTATACGTGTCTTGAAGCTTAGCTTCAGGTCAGAATTAAACTTTTCCCCCAAACTTCTTTGAATACCTTGCAACCTAGCAAGTAATCTCCTCTTTCTTTTAAAAATGCACCCAAAAACGTCTTCATTCCATTGCTGAAGAATACCGGCTAAAGACTGAAATTTATCAGCTAGGTTCATATCCTGAGACTCTCATGCATGTTTCACTAGACTATTAAAACTCCCATGTTTCAACCACATTGCTTGGAACCAAAAAGGCTTGAGATAGGTACAGGGATTATGCACGCTGCAAAGCTTTAGAAGGATAGGGCAATGATCCGAATAGATTCTAGGAAGATGCCTAAGATGCCCCTCTTTAAGCATAAGTCTCCATTCCACCCGCAAACCTTTCATTTTACAATTAATAGGTCTAAATACTATCCAAAACGAGGACCCGATTATAAAATAATGATAAATAAATAACTAAATAACAACATATATGGACCTCCTCCCATTTCGTGCCTCCTCTATCATTTTATAACAAAAAATTAAGTAGTTATTAAGAAATTATTTTAAAAATGATTGTACAATTATATTATAGGTTTGTTATAGATTGAGATGTGATAGTACTAAAAATAGTTATACTCTCATAGAATGAGATGGGATGTGATTTTAATCCGATACAAGTAACTTATCCCACTACTTTATACTTTTTCATTTTTTACTTTTTTCTTTATCTTTTTGATTTATTTTATTTTTTATGTGATTACAACATGAATATTGGTAAATAATTAATAAAATACTTTATTTCAAACATTTTAAAAATTATAATGTTCAATATTAACAAATAAAATAAATATTATTTTGTTTAAATTTGGTTTTAAGTATTAAATTATTCTTAAATAAACAATTTTAATATTTTATTTTTTTGAAAATTTAATTTAAATAATTATTTTAACCTTTCCATTTCTAAGCAATCGTTTTATCTAGATGAGGTGGGAATATTTAGTCCTAGGTTTAAAAAGAATTCTGCTTCTTTCAATTTTTTTAATTAATTATAAAATTTTATATTTATTTAATATATCTTATTATAATATTTAAAAAAATTAAAAAAATTGTTATTTTATTTAATATTAGTAGTGGTCGGTAAATGAAATTGAATCCCCCACTGGGACCTCCCCCATTTGTGACTCACGATAGCTTCTCTATATTATGTAGGTTGACAGTTCGATAGAAATTATAATTTTAGATTCAATCAATTATAATATTAAGTTTAAATACTTTTTTAAATAATTACTTTATTTAAAAATAATTTTATTTTATTTATATTAATTAATTTCATACTGTATTAAATATATGATAAAATTATTTTTTATCTAAACTCATACCTCATTAAAGAAAAGACGATACTATTTAATTCAATCTAATGCAACATTACTATCTCATCCAATCCAATACATGAAAACAAAATTATTTTATACCGCAAATCAAACGAGCCCAAAGAAGAAATTAATTCTATTCATTTGAAGTAAATTTCTATTAAAACTCAATTATAGTCGAATGACAATTATTCTATACAGTTACTGTACATAAACTCGAGTCAACTACCATTTGTGTCACTCATCATTACGTGTCATTTTGCATGCAAGCCACGTCTCTAATTATATCCAATAAGAGAAGCTCTTATAGTTTTAGGAAAAAATAAAAACTCTTCTGATGAAATATGTGAGTTGGTGAAGACATCTAATACAACTAACAAACGTGTTGTATGCTGACTGCTGAGTAGAAGACAGCGTACCTGTTAATCAAATCTCGACCTTTTCTTTTCACAAACGTTGTACCGCGTTATGCATGTAAATAACAGTTCACACGTGCCCTAAAAAGTAGTTACATTATTTATCCAGAGAAGAGGCGTCCCATTCTTCGCTGGCAAAAAATTTTCCATCTCTCTAATTCTCTCCATCTTTGGAACAAAATAAAATACCAAACCCACCATAAAAAAACCACAGATTCTCTTTGTAATCTTATCAAGCACAATCGACTGTAGACCGATACAAAATGGTTCGTGTGAGTAATTTCCTAGTCGGGTTCTTGAACTTGTTGAGTCTTATCTTAGGGTTGGCTGCCATTGCAATGTCGCTCTATTTCTTTCTGAGCAGCGGCGACACCAAATGCCAGAAATTCCTGGAAACACCGTTACTGGTGATCGGTATGTTCTTGACGGTTGTATCGTTGATGGGGTTCGTTGGGTCGTGCTGTAGGGTTAATTTTCTGTTGGTGATTTACTTGATCGTCGTGTTTTTTATGATTCTGGGGATTTTAGCGTTCACAGTGTTTTTGTTTATGGTGACAAATGCACGTGTCGCTCAGGCATTTGATAAAACGAAGACAATGGATTACTCTAATTGGTTACAGAATCATTTTGTGAATGGGAACAAATGGAATGATATCAGGAATTGTCTGAAGGATTCTCATCTTTGTAGTAGAATTGGTAGTCATGGATCGGTCGCTGAGTTTTATAAGAAGAATTTTACTCCTATTCAGGTAATTATAATAGATTCAGTTTTCATTAATTCTCTTAGTAATTCAGTAAAATCACACAATTTGAATTGCACAAATAAATTTAGAAAATTAAGGTTTGGTATTGTGTTTCTTCTAAATCAGTGTCACAGTTGTTGTTTTTAGTTGGTGATATATAAGTTTTTATCAATCTTCATGAAGAAGTGGTGTAGAAGCTCTTTCATGCGTTGTGAGTTATGAATAATCTATTTCCATTTGGCCTACCCATTTCGAGTTGGATATTATGAAATTTCACTAAAACAATTCCATTAGTTTAAAGAAGATATTATTCTCCTAATCTGGGAAGATTTCCCCATGTTGAGCATAATAGAATAAGAGTTCATTATGATTTATTGCGGCATTAATTTATCATTATTGTCATAGTAATATTGTAACTTCATTAGATATAATGAATATAATTAACCAGATTGGAGGTGGCATTAACTTGCAGATTCTATCTGAGGTTGTGGGTTCGACCCACCTCAAATCCAGAATTATTGTAATATTCAAATATAATTATATATATATAAATATAAATTTCTATAGGATAGTGTATATTAAGGGTTGTCCTTGTCCACGAGATAAATAGAATAGCCTGAAGTTGTAACTTGACTTGTTAAATCTTACAATAATGCTAGTCAAACCGAAAATCAACTCAAATGATGTGATAAGTGATTTGTTCTTATCATATCATTCACGATATCACCTCATGATTTGTATGGTAATGATAACTCATTTACTATATCATTTAAATTGAATTTTGGGTTAATTTTTTGGATTGTATAGTATTATTCTAAATCTTATAATAGACATGTTTACAAACATTCTTTATTAAGGACGTACTTATTCAAACGTAGACTACGGTACTACGTGTCTTGATCACAAGCCTAATTATTGTCTTTGTGGTATGTCCACGATACCTACACCACGAAGTTATGGGTTTGAGTCTTACCTGATCTCTAGTCCTCGAATTATTGTAATATTTCAAAATAACATGTCTAATTTATCTAGACCGTCAGTTGTTGTTTTGGTTTAGGTCAAGAGCTCAATTGTCTAAGATAGCACTGATATTCATTGTTAAATTTGATACAATATCCTAATAGGTGAGCAATCTTTGTTCTAGTGTGCAATTTGTAGAATTGTTTGTTGATGCTGATAAGGCAGCAATTGGTTTGTGACCCAAAAACAAAATTTTGTTTCTGAAAAATGAAGTATATAATAATAATTAGTTTAAAATCTAAATTCCGAGATTTTTTTTTTCTGTGAGATTCTACGTAATTAGTTTCTACTTGGATGCACACTATTTTTTGATAAAATCAGTACACGGGCATCTGTTATAGTTTTGATAGCTCTTGTTAGAGTCAAATCTAACAAATCTTTCAAGACGTACGGTACTGATTTTGTTTGCACTAATTATATGGATTTTTGTATTGTCAGGATAGTTGCTGCAACCCTCCAAAAGAATGTGGATTCGAGTACAAGAACGCAACGTTCTGGACAGCTCCGAAAAAGGGCCCTGCAGTGGCGGACAGCGACTGCAAGACATGGAGCAATGAACAGCAGACGCTGTGCTACGATTGCAATTCATGCAAAAGAGGTTTTCTTAGCAACGTAAAGAAGGAATGGAGAAATTTGATGATATTTAATCTGTGTGTTCTCTTACTGATGATATGCACCTACACTTTCGGTTGCTGTGCCAAGAGAAACAATAGAAGAGACAACAAGTTTAGTGGCTACTACCGCAATTATTAATCACATCTTTTCTCACAATTACATGTCTCCCATTTTATATATTCTGCTCTTCAGATTAGTCTTTAGATTGCGTTGATAACTACATTTTATTTCCCTGTTTAGTTTGGGTGTGAATGATTTGGGCAACTGGATTTATGTCAAGTTATTTATAGCACCGATCATAATAATAATTACCATGTGGCATATAATATCAATTAATTTTTTATTAAATGAGATTGGTCCAATAATAAACCTCTGACACCTGCAGTAAAAGGTTGTCCAGAGACTACGGATTCGAGTATAAAAACCAGAATTTATGTAATACTTTAAATATATATATAATTTCTATTATCACCTTTTCAATTCGAATTAAATAGTTTTTTATTATCACTTTATAAGGAACCGATATATAAACAATAGGAACTTAAATAAATTCAAGTCGTGGGTGCATATCACTTCCAGGTAAATCAATGTAATAATTGAATTGTTTTGCGGTTCTTGGCAAATCACATCTAGGATACAATAAAGTTTGAAACCGAAGTAGTCATATAGCAAAACCAAAGCATTGCTTTAGAAATTCTTTGAGAAAATTGTATGACTCTCGTAGATAAGAGAAAAATAAAATTGATATGCAATAAATCAGAATCTGTGTAAACTGGATTAGTCGTTTGCTTTGCACTTTTGATTTTCAATGTAGGAGATTATCTTATCTCCTCCATGTACAGAAGAACCGATGATGTCTTAGGTTTTGTTTTGTTTTTAATTTTAAATTAATAAAAAATTTAAGGCTGCTGGATTTGATTGTACCACTTACTTTTTTTTCTTTATTTATTTACATTAACCATTAGTCAACCTTTTAAGGGTAATCAAGTCGGTGTAATTATAATATATTCTTCCGTTTCAGTGAAATTATGCATTAAGTTAGAGTTAGTGCAATTTGAATTTATTTGCATTTGGGGGTGGCTGCTGTGCAGCTGACTGCATGATATAGCCACAGACAATGTCATATTAATTATTAAAAAAACAATAGGACAACCGGTTAAAAATCGGTTGCACCAAAAAAAACATTCCTTTTTTGAAATTTTTACAACTCCTTTAAATTTATATTTATAAAATTAAAAAAATTAAATTGAAACCTAAATAAAAAAAGTTATATAATTAAAAATTATATTTAATTAAGATTAATTAATTAATTATATATTTTCATATAATTTTTGATATTTTAGCTTCTAACCATTTTCACGGTAAAGGTAACCATTTCACGGTAAAGGTAACTACTTATTGATTTTTGAAATTTCAAATTGTAACCATTTTCCAGTAACCACTTTCACGGCAGTGGTAACCATTTTACGGATTAGGTAACTACTTTTAATTTTTTAATATTTTGACTTGTAACCAATTTCACGGTACTGGTAACCATTTTTACGGCTCTAGTTACCATTTTACGGTTCTAGTAACCAGTTTTTAATTTATGAAATTTAGACTTGTAACTACTTTCACGGTATTGGTAACCATTTTCTCAGTTTCAGTAACTATTTTACGGCTTGGGTAACCTTCTTTAAATTTTTGTTATTTTGACTTGTAACCATTTTCACGGCTCCAGTAACCATTTTACGGCTTTGGTAACTACCTTTTGATTTTTAAAAATTTTGACTTGTAACAATTTCCATGGCATGAGTAACCACTTTTACGGCTCTAGTAATCATTAATACGGCATTGGTAACCATTTTTTATTTTTTAATATTTTATCTTGTAACCATTTTCACGGCGATGGTAACCATTTTAACGGCCTCAGTAACCATTTTACGGCTTTGGTAACTAACTTTTGATTTTTACAATTTTGACTTGTAACCATTTTCACGGTATTAGTAACCACTTTTACGGCATTGATAACCATTTTTATTTTTTAAAATTTTGACTTGTGACCATTTCCACGAAAATGGTACCCATCTTCACGGCTTCAGTAACCATTTTACGGCTCTAGTAACCGGTTTTTAATTTATGAAATTTAGACTTTTAACTATTTTCACATGATTGGTAACCATTTTTGATATTTTCACTAGTAACCATTTTCACGGTAATGGTAACCATTTTATGGCTTCAGTAACCACTTTCTAATTTTTGATAGTTTGACTTGTAACCATTTTCATGGAGATATTAACCATTTTCACGGCTCCAATAATCATTTAACGGCTTTAATAACCACTTTTGAATTATTGAAATTTTGAATTGTAACCATTTTCATAGTAGAAGTAACCTTTTTCACGACTCCGGTAACCATTTATACGGCTTTGGTAACTATTTTTTTATTGTTGATAATTTGACTTGTAACCATTTTCACGGCTCCGGTAACCATTTATACAGGTTTGGTAACCATTTTTTTATTTTTTCTATTTTGACTTGTAATCATTTTCACGGTATTGGTAATCATTTGCACGGCTCCGGTAACCATTTTAAGACATTCATACCCATTTTTTTATTTTTTTTATTTTGACTTGTAACCATTTGCACGGTATTGGTAACCATTTACACGGCTTCGGTAACCATTTTAAGGCTTTGATAATCACTTTTTTATATTTGATATTTTTACTTGTAACCATTTCGACGGCGATGATAACCATTTTCATAGCTCCAGTAACTATTTTACGGCATTGGTAACCACTTTTTAATTTTTAAATTTTAGACTTGTAACTATTTGCACGGCATTGGTAACCATTTTCTAGGCTTCAGTAACCATTTTTTAATTTTGAAATTTTTGTCTTGTAACCATTTTTACGGCGATGGTAGCCATTTTTATGGTACTGGTAACCATTTTAAGGCTTTGGTAACCATTTTGAAATTTTTGAAATTTTCAATTGTAACTATTTCCATGGTATTTGTAACCACTATCACGGCTCCGGTAACCATTCATATGGCTTTCGTAACCATTTTTTAATTTTTGATATTTTCTGTTGTAACCATTTTCACGGCTGTAGTAACCATTATCACGGCGATGGTAACCATTTTTACGGCTCCGGTAACCATTTTACGATTTTTTGGCAATATCTATTAATTTGGGACCATGTATTATATATTTTTTAAAGTTTTTCCCATTGGTAGGATTCTATCCGGAGACACTATTTTTGGACAAATGATTTGACTCCGAATAAAAAATTAACATTAATTGTGATTATGGAAATTAGAATATTAAATAATAAACGAATGGTGTTATTGGCACACCCCTTATAGGTCTATTTATACCCCACTTTTTAAATTTTATAGTATCCTTTTTTCTTTCCTTTGTGAAATTTATTAAACATTAATAAAATATTTAATACAATTTAAGGAAAAAAAATATCTTCTACAAAGTAAATATATTATGAAATAGTTTGAGAAATATATCAATCATATGGAAGAATTGTGGATATCAAACATCTGGAAGATTTGTCTACAAATGACATATTGCTTATGCAATAATTGTCTGACATTTATATCAAGTATCTGTAAGAATTATCTGAGAATTATATCAAGCATATGGAAACAATTTCATTCTCTAGAAGTAAGTCTGAAGTTTACTTTATCTTTAGTATGTTATTAGTTTTTCTCTTTGCACAATTTCCACTTATTTGACTAAGTACAATTCTTTACAATTGACTTATTGGAGCTTCATTTTTCTATTTTCTCTAGCCGTAATCAAAGCCATGGGGGTGATCTAGTTTTTGGCTATAGTGTGGAGATGTGTATTTGATATTTCCTTATCTAGCCGTAATCAAAGCCATACTTGTTCATTTCAAGTTTTCAACGTTCTATCAATCTTAACCTACTTCTATTTCTCATAGTCAATGTTCTAGTTAGTATCGGGCGCCAGTTTGGTGGAGTCCCGACATCTTCACAGCGATGGTAATAATGTCCCGATTTGTGTCTACATCTAATTATTATTTTTAACTTGTTCCATAGATACAGACACATGTCTAAATTTAGTTTGTTTGACACATATTGAGATACCCTTTTTGGATAGGTGACTTGAGTTCAAATATAAATTAAACATTGATTGTGATTATTAAAATTAAAATATTGAATAATAAACGGGTGGTGCTATTGGCACATCCAATATGTCTATTTATGTCCCATTTTTTAAATTATGTAAAAAAAAAATTGATAATAAAAATTCCTTTCCTTTGTCAAAATTTTGAATTTTATAATACAGTTTTTTAGAAGTGTCTGAGAATGACATAATGTTTATACCATAATTATTTGAGAATGATATTAGGATATTATAATTACTCTATCGCCATGAAAGCATTCTTGATTACATCAATTTTTATACATTGATTGGATTATTAATTTCATAAGTATTTTTACTTCAAATATAGTCTAAATATTTATCAAACTAGAATTAAAATCTCTTACTTTCTTTAGTTTGGCAATGTAATCAGTTATATAAAATATAAATGCTTCAAAATAAAAAATTTAGAATCAAAATCCATTACTTCCTTTAGTTGCTTCAAAAAATTTAGAATCAAAACAATTGATCAAAACAATCGACTATAATCAGTTATATAAAATGTAAGTGCAATATAATGATTTGTAATAGAAAAATAAAAAGATCATTTGGATATTCATAGATATATATAAAGGTTGTCATCATACTTTCTTCAGATCATTTACATTTCATTCAAAGAATTGAAGTCATATATCACAAGCCCTGAGAAAAACATAACTTTTTCTCCTAAAATGGCTTCAAAACTGGCCATTGTCAATACCTGAAATTGGATGCTTGCAATGCTATGTAATCTGGCATTGTCACCTACCAATTACCGAAACCTCCAAAATACTTAGCAAATCTAATATACTTAAACCTAGCAGACACAAACATTGAGTCTCCATGAACACGAATGTGTTTAAACCCTTTCTTAAGAGCATAATTCAATCCTAAAATCAAAGTTCTATACCCAACAACATTATTAGTTGCAATTCCCACTCCTACATGAAGTTGCTAGACCTACCAAAGCTTAGGATTAGAGAGAACTATATTTAACAGGAGACAAAACAATCTAGAAGCTTAACATATAATTACAGAACCTACATACCACACTGCCATCTTCAGCACGCAAAACTGTTTCTGCACCAGCTTGTCCAGGATTTCCTTTTGAGACACCGTCGAACTCAATAATACAGGACTGCTGGACATAAACATAGATTATCTTCTTGTGCCATCACACAAATATCAAACTATGTCACATAAATTTGGTATGACCAAGAAGGCAAGAAACAAAGAGCACGAATAGCCAACCAACATTTTACTCAAACACTGATTTTGGTAGATAATTGCACATTATAGGTTTCTACTACCATATACAATCATTTTTGATAGATTATTACACACATAGTTAAAACTGAAACATTTATGATGTTATATTCTAATAGAAAGGTAAAATACATGTCGTAATGGCAGTACACAAGTCAAAAAGTAACTCACACAACTTGAGTGACAACACAATTATCTAATTTTGACTGTTTTTGTTGAAGAGCTCTTGAAACCGAAGTTGATCCAAATGCCTCATGCAGAAAAAATAATGAAGTATATGTTTATTGCCATGATCGAGCTATGATAACACTAGTTTTCGAGTCCTCCTTCCTATGTTTGTTGCTTAATTCTCGAGTAAAATCAAGTATTTAATGGCTCGATTGAGTGTTTTTGCAGGATTTCATGATTATGGGTATCATTTGGTGATTTGAGTGAAGTTAGGACTCAAGAGTGCTAGAAATCAGAAACTTGGACAAAAAGGCGAGTTGTCGCGGTCGGGGCGTGTCGTCATGGACAACCGGGACACCAAGAACGACAACATCTTATTTTAGAAGTCGCCAGAATTGTCGTTTGGATATCGCGCACAAGCCACCAAATAAGTAACATGTCACGGACAAGTTACGTCGTGGACAGCCACGACATACCAGGCGACAGAAACTTCCTTGGGCATTGTCGCGAAAGGGTCGCCTGAAGAGAAGACGCAGAGAACAAGAGGCGAGGTGTCGCGGTTGGTTTTCCGTCATGGACAACCGCGACAAATCAACGATGCGACAGTACGTTACACGCGTCCCTAGGTTGATTCTTGATCTATTTTTAGACCCATATAAATACCCTTATGAGTTTTTGGAAAGGTATCATCAGCCACACGAGATTTTGGACACTTTCACCCCTCCATCACCATTCTTGGACAACTTTCCCATCCATCCATCTATCTTGGAACTTGGAAGGTAAAAAGAGGAAGCTTACAAGTCAAGGAACCTCAATGACCAACCTTGGTTTATTCTTTCACTCTTCTTTGTTTTATTTCCTTTCTTTGATGTGTAACTAATTCTAAGTTAGGGGATTAATGTAAACCAATTGAACAACTCCTTGTAATCCAACGGTCTATGCTTATTAATTAATTACATTGGTAGTCTCTTTTATTCCAATAATTGCTCTAATTCCTTCACCTACATTCAAATGAGACCTTAATGAATGGTTGTGTTATAATTAGTTAATTTATGATGTTGAGGGTTAGATGTGGGTGACCATCCCATTTAGTCCTTAACTACAAGCTTAATAATTGAGAAAATTTCCATATGCATGACCATGCTATGTGTGATTTGGTTTAGAGTTTTTAATTGGAAACTAATTCTAACCCTTACTCATTACATGACCTTGTGTGAGTAATAGGAAGGATTAGGTGTTTCATGAAACAAACCCTATCAATTGAAATTATGTTCTTTAATGAGACTTATGGATTACATTGAGAAGTTTAATTAGGTTGCATTAATTCCCTAGCATTCCTTCATATTCATATATTCTCGTGTGAGCTTTTGAGTAATTAAGTTATTTTATTTCGCATATTAGTGAGTAAAAATTACCAATCCAAAACAAGCATTATGTCATTTAGCTTTCGTGCACTTATAGTAGGACTTAATTAGATTAATTAGTGTTCAACTTTTGGAATCACCGATCCCAGTGAACAAACTTTTTCTTTAAATTGATTAAAAGATCAAAAATACGGCAATCATGCCACAACATATTCAAGTTAAATCAGGTCCCAGCATCAAACAATTTGAATCTAATTTATGACATTTGGCATCCACCATTGTCAAAAAAACAAGACAATGAGTGAACAAAATTCCGGTAGACTAACTACATTCTTCTAGTTTCAAAGGTGATTTTCATGGACTTCCAACTATTGCAAGTAATATTAGATTCTTCATATAGTACTCACACCATTAGGTAACACATAAAATATGCACAGACTATGTTCTTAGCAATTTTCCTAACAATTTTAGCATTATAATGTAATCTGATTCAACTACCTCTTGCAATCTCTTTGGAGGAGAAACCTTCTCAGATTTAGCTCCTCCATAGGAAAATAAGTTGATGAAAGAAAATAATAACAATAAAAAAAAGTCAATAACCGAAGAGGACAACTAGCAAAATGAAGCTTTAAATCCTTAATAACAACATATATTGACGATCTTATAAAAATATTTTAAATAATGATGAATATAGTATGCAAAAGTTCAAACAAACAAAAACAATCATCAAGCTTCTTAAAACAAACAAAGATTACTTCAAAGTTCAAATCTTATCAAAAAACTTATACAAGAAAGGGCGGCACTTAATCTGCCACTAAATCAGGGATATGATTGCTTCCCTAACAAAAACTAAACAAGGTAACATTAAAGGTAAAATTTGAGAATAAAATCTCTTTATTAAAAAAAAAAAAACAGTCCCTATAATTTAGGACTAATTAAAATAGAATCTCAACTTATATCTAGAACGTGATTCCCTCAAAAAAAAATCAGAGCAAATATAAAACTTAAAGTCAATGACACACCTCATCTCCCGTTGAGGCTTGAAGTATTGTGTCAGGCACAGACATGGAGTAAAAATGATGTCCCCAACTTTTTAAATCCTCTTCCATAAGAGATCCTACCTGAAAAAAATTGAAAGAGAAGGTAATACCAGATACGTTAGAAAAACAAATAGAAACTCATTAATGCAAAGTGATCGTATCATTGGCAGAATTCCAATCGTGATCAAACAAGACAAGTCGATTACCACCAATTAAATTGAGACCACAACCACCAGCCTTGCTGCTTAAGAGAAAGACAAACTCATCTGGGAAGGAGTTTGATCAGACCATGCATTTTAGTAATAAGCCTGGATGCCCAATAAAAATTATGAAAAGGAAAGCACCTAATCTTCAGAAAGGGAAAAAAAAAATCTTGTACCTTTGACAGATCATTAAAGCAATTAACTAACTTCTGTCTTTTACTAATTGAAGTGGTTGCATCCAGCCTCAAATATGGATACCTTCTTTCCCGACACCTCTTTTGAAAAATAAAAAATATCTGCACTATATGTACTTGTGATTTTGAGATAAAATCATAAAATCTCTTTCAAAAAAAGATACAATGTACCTAAGGTTGGATAACCAAATTGGTAACTAATGCAACAAGAGCAATCCAGTTACTGAAAGTTTTCGAAGTGTAACACTAGGCATGAAAATTATAAAATAAAGAATAGTTACAGTAGGATTTTTTTTTTCTTCCTCCTATGAACAAACAAAATAGGGATGGGCTGACATCATGAAGAGAAAATGTTTACAAATTGTGTACTAAAAACATGATTAGCATTAAAAATCATCTCTTGAAAGCCAAACAAAATCAATCAATATATACAAGAGACCTGCATGTTGTAACAGATATGAACAAAAGCAAAAATATGAAATAAACAAATGCATAATTGAGAAAAAACAAGGATACAAAAATCTAACATCTTTGTTGTTATGAGATTCTGCTAAAATCTCAACTGTTCCATTGACTGCTAATAAATTACACGAACCAAATTTAACAAATTATTTTTAGAGATACCTGCAAAACCTAATTGATCAAACCCAATTCTCACTAACTAAATTCCCCTTTACCTAAGTACAGTGCAATCTTCTAAATCAAAACCACAATTCATGCTTGTTGACAATTATATAACTAAGTTAAGCTAATATCTTCATTTGTCACTGCCCGAAACATAATATTAAGATTGCTTTTTCTTAATCTCATTTTTATATATAAAGGAAAAAAAATTGGCACCAATTCAAACAAATTCAGGAAACAATCATGCAAATTTTCTTACCAATATATACTGTTGCAGGGTAAAAATAGATTTTGGTTAAAAGTATTAGCAAAAACCATATACAACCATAACATATCATGCTTTCATTGTGTACTCAATATTTTTATTAGCATCTTCCTACAACTTCCTTTTTGGTGTGCAAATGTATCGGGTTTATTCAACCAAAGAAGACTCAGGTCTAAAGCTCTAAGTTATTTCTCTTCCAAAAATAACACAGATCATATTTTTCTTATAAGCAAAGCAAACAATATTAGGCAAGAAGAAAAATATAAAAACATACATACAAAGGCAGTCGACACGCATTCTACCAACATTCACGAAAACTTCATACACTAATTACAAAGATTGTTGTGTAACATTCATACAAAACCCTTATTACTGAGCTTTCTCATACAGTTGGCTCCATTTCACTAATTACAAAAACTTGATATAATATCTTTAACTGAAATCGTAACTTTTTATAGCAATCACGATCCTTAAAAGAGAAAGATTAAGATCTCGTATTCAATAACACTAATAATAGCCTCACCAAGTGGAAATCTAATATCATTATTGTCATCTTGAATTCTAAAACTCTATGTATTTCAATTACCAAAAAAACCCTAAAACTCTATACATTTCGGTGATATAAAAATGAAAATTAAACAATTTGCATATAAATTACACATTGAAATCTGAAGATTGAAAATGAAGAGCTGGAAATGAAAGGAATTAATGAATCAAAGATCTGAGAAAACGTACTTGTCCTAATTAATCGACCAACAAAAATAAAGAACTAACATTTTCATGGATGAATCATACAATAGAAATCACCTATCCATAGATCCACGGCAGGTAAATTAATACCCTTCTTCATCTTTATAACACATATTTTACTTACAAAAGACCTACACTCATTATTTAAGAATTATGTTAACAGTTCCCGAAAAGCACAAGTTAAGGAAGCTTAATTTCTAACATTAGAAAGTACGAATTGACTGCATTTCAATATCAACAAAATCAATATCAACTTTTTATTGGTAAAATTGATTTCTTAATCAAGAGGACCCATTGATCAAAAATAGGTTTACATAATCATTTTCAAATTCACCTTTTCAGATAAATTCATAGAAGTATGAGCACACACAAATCACTTCATTGTAACATATATTTAAATTCACCACAATTCATTAACAACTACCAACCGATGAAATCAAACAATATGAAAATCGAAAGAAAAACTAATAATTTAGTATAAATATTAATCAAGGGGATCCATTGATCAAAAATTGATTTACAGTCATTAATAATCAAAAATCAATTCCTCAACTCACTTTTATAGATAAATTCACATAAGTATGAGCACACAAAAAATTACTTCATGTTAACATATATTTAAATTCACCACAATTCATTAACAACTACCAACAAATGAACTCAATGGTACGAAAATAGAAAGAAGTAAAAATTTAGCACAAATGGAGTCACATACTCTGAGAGGAACATTGTCTTGCAACCTGCAGCATCAACCTCATATCTTCCAACATTTTCCTGATACAAATTTGGATTCCAGTTCTCAATGAAGATACAAAAATAATAACAATAAAGAAACCAAAAAGATAAAAGAGTTTGGAAATAGAGGAGTTTACAAGTATATGCTTCAAATGCAAACCCAACAAGAATGACAACGAGATTGATATCAAATGGAAGTCGTTCATTTTGCTCCTCAGTCTCAACCTTTTCAATCTCAACATCTCTTCTTTCGTCAGGAGGTGAGAATGATCCGGAAGCTTTCATATCTTTATCTGCAAATGAACGGGTAAAGCTTTATTTGATATCTATACATCTTTGGCTGTTGGTGAAGATATCGTATAGATCCATAGACTTGTACTTCTTAACACCATTGAAAAAAGCCTGGATCGTCATCTAGAAGGAGAAAAAAACAAAAAATTAAAAGAAATGAAAAGGATGCTATAAATATGATGACTTTTGTGGAGAGTTACAAAGATAATTGAAGAGGAAACCTAACCTTTTTCGTCTTGCTATTTTGATTTTTCTCAATAAAAATAAAACCCAAACGTTGAGAAAGTTATGGCGGTGGAGTTGGTGATGACGGAGGTTGCGATCTGCAAACGGAGGTGGCGATCAGCCGGAGGCCACGGAGCAGACATGGAAGCCAAAGAGAGAATTTGAGAAGAAAAACATGAGAGCCACAATGGAAGTCAATTGAGGAATGAGTTATATATTGTCTTAGAAACTTGTAACCGGTTCAACTAGTTTTTCAATTTTTATTTTTTTTAATTAAAGCAGATCCGTTGGATCAAGTTCTTGAATGATCCAACGGACCGAATGTATCACTATTCATGGTTGTATGATACAGCCATTTTTTCCCCGACTGCATAGCAGCCAGCCCCATTTACATTTATTTCAACAAGAATATATATATATATATATGAACATGAATTTAGATAATGTAACTTCACTCCGGTATAATTTCAAGTATGCTTGTGATTTTTTTCAATCAATAAATATTGTTTATGTTTTGTGGGTTTATGATTTATTTTTTTTATGCAACTTCACTCCGGTATAATTTCTAGTATGCTTGTGATTTTTTTCAATCAATAAATATTGTTTATGTTTTGTGGGTTTATGATTTTTTTTTATAAAAAAAATCTTGTGATTTTATGAATTTTATTTATAAAAAAAGTAAACTAGACAATGGTAATAACTAATAGCAATTAGGTCTAAAAAATTAATTTCTGTAACTTAATTTTAAATAATAAATAAATTGGCTTAGTAGAATATTTAGATTATTACTACTAAATAAAAAAGAATATAAAAAATTCATTTTGAATGAAACAACATGTTCCTTTGCTAGTGTTATTACTTTTATTTATTAAAATAGATATAACATGTTAATCCGTTAACTTACCTATATCATAAGGTTGCAGTTTCAAATGTTCTCTTTTAGAAAAACACTATGTTTATGTAATAGATAAGTCACGTGACATTTTGATAAGATAAAAGATATATGAACATAAGTCAATAAAGAGAACCATATGCTGTGTAATATGGCTCCTGTCATCATTTGAGAAAGAAAATGGTATTTTTAGACGACTGAATCCAGCAAATCTCTGAACACAATACCAAGAAAATGAAAAGAATTATTCAAGGAACATTGTTGAAGAAAATTGTAGCAAATTTACAATGTGGGGAATATATTTAGAAAATGGTTGAATGAGTTTAACAGCACTCGAGAATAATTCATATAATTCGTACACCGATGGCAATGCAAGAACAAAGGCACTTTCACCATAATCGTTCATACAGTAGAGAGGTCAAAACGCCCAACTCTTGCAACTAGTTCAAATTACAGTTGCAGAGAATCAGATCACCGTACATTTCGGATAGTCACATCACCACTGTAACTTCAAATGGGATTTGCAAATTATTATTAGAGATTTTCATATTCATTCCAAACTCTTTTCATGAAAATTGCTACTTGAGTGTGGAAATTACAGCAAGTATTGCCTAATTTCAGAATGCTCTCTCTCTATAGAGGAAAACAAAAAACTTGATGACACATAATTCAATGAACTTTCCCAAATTACATAGTACCAGTTTGAAGTTTATTTGAGAAAAGTACAGGCAAGAAACAAGAAAACATATGCCACCAGCGATGTTAGAAGCTCCAGTGTCCAAGTCGGGTGTAGTAGAACGGTTGGGATCGTAGGGACTAAAAATGAGCCACAGATCCATCCACCCGCCAGAGCTCCAAATCTGTGTCGCAACATACAAAAATGTTAGTAACTAATAAGCACTGATATCGAAAGAAAAATTGGGAAACTAAAAATGAAAAGGCAAAAAAACAAACAAAGATGTGAATTGAATTGAAAAAAGCAATTGCAGGTTTGTTTTCAACAGTAAAACTTACCCAATAATTGATGCTCTAGCCAAGCTCTTTGTCTTTTCATTCAGGAAATATATGCAAGCAGCTAAGGAGACAGCTACCTGGAAATAAAGTTAATATTGATATTATATAAGTAAAATGTTTAAAGAAATGCTTTAAATATTCTAAAATAGTGTAGAAAGCAGGCATTTCATTTGAAATGTGCATAAACGTTCGGGTAAAAGCCTACAGATATATGACAACAAAGCATGCTCTAAAAGGAGACTGCTACAAGTGTTCTTTATTTTAACTATTCATCACATGAAAGCCACTCCAATAAATTCAAACAAAGAAAAGTTAAATGTAAAGTTCAGTTGATAATTCTTATACAAGACCACGGACAAATAAGGACACCCAACTAAAACCTTAATGTCCCATCTGTAAGTAGAATGGAGCACAAATTAGAACATTAGATCGGATATGCAGTATACATTAAATATATAGACATATCATTTATTGACATGTTTCTATTGTCCGATGCTCAAGTTTCAGAACAGTCTCGATAACTCGTTCGTGGAAGATATGGCAGGATCCAACATAAGAATTGAATAAAAAAAATTGCATGATACTATAGGATCCAACTAAATGACATTCTCATTCACACAAACATAATTTTTTATTTTTCATTTTAAAAAAAAAAACACGCACTCGATTGAGAAAAGGAGAAAAGCAGTACTTGTATTGAGACAAAAAACCACCATAGTGCATTCAACAAGGCAGCATATCTAGCAAATCATTTTGATCATGCGAGCATTGACAAGTTATAACTTCTCTGTATACAGTGGAATGACTCAATTTAAGAACAACACTATTGGCCATGTACAGATATGAGCATACTTTAAATAAATAAATAAATAAAAATTGTACAGATATGAGCAGAGCCATATAGAAAAACAAACCTGGAAAGCAGGTCCACCTTCAGCAGAATTCATGATACTCCAGCCACCCATGAATGCAAAAAGGAATAATCTTCTGAAGATGATATCCATAGGAGGAAGCTCCACAAAATTCAGTAGGTTCTGAATCCAAGGTGGAGATTCCTCTACTTTCTTCTTTAACCTGCTTTTCAAATTTATTTTTGTTTTCTTCCTTTGTTTGAAGCTGGTCATCAATAGTTTCTCAAAAGCAGCTTCTATCGATTCTTCACTTCTCTCATGTCCAGCATATTGTTGCAAGAGAAAATTGCGTGATCCCCAAATTTCCTCCTCAGAAGCATAAGGGCTAACACCAAGCCGTTTATAAGGATCCCAAACATTTGTTCGATTAAATGTTGGGACATTACCTGTAGACATGGACAACATATATTTCATACAAGATGCAACCAGAAGTACAGCAGAAATAAAAACCAAAAAAAAAAAAAAAAAGTGACAAACTTCAGGAATGCAAAGGTTTTCAAACAAATAATATAACTGATAAATCATACACTGCAAAAACTGTATGATCCATTATTATCACAACCCCATTACTGGGGCCTGGGAAATTAGTTGCTTTTTGTTTTTCAATCATTCTGTGCATCAATAAAGGTGGGAGATGAAACAGGGATGCAGTAAACATGAGTACTGAATATCTAAACTATTTAATTATATGCAGAGTTATTAAAGGCGTTAGGCGCACCTAGGCGCTAAGGGTCCCTAGAGCCCGAGGCACAAGGCGCAAGGCGAGGTGTGCGCCAGACTGAAGTCAGACGCACTTTTTTTGAAACATACATAAAACATTTAAAAACCTAATTTATCCTACAAATTTCTATAACAAGACAAGAATAATAAAAAATAGAGGATTTTCAAGACAAGAATACTAAAATTCAAACTTCAAAGTTTCAAATGCAAACAACCAAACCAAACACATAAAAAATAAAGGATGTTCAAATTAGTTTCTAGTTTTCTACTTTCTAGTTTCTAGTTTCTACGAGTCTAGGCTCAAGCATATAGCTATTAAGGGTATTCAATGCAACATCAATCATCTAAATTATGTTCCAAATCATCATCCCCTCCTATCTCCACTTCCTCCCCTTGAAATTCTTCTCCCCTTTCTTCCATTTCACACTCTTCCTAGTTCTCATCTTCATCTATAAATCCAACTGATCGAACTTGTGATTGTGACACCCTAGGCCTTGGCGTTGATGAAGAAGACGCCTTTGATCTAACCCGATAACTAGGTTCTCCAACTCCCGCATAAAAACATGTATAAAACGAGAGAAAAACAGAAAATATTCAACATGAGAAATGGAGTATTTTTGAAGAAGAAAAAGTGTAGAGAAAAAAATGGAGAAGAGAGAAGAGAGAAACTTACTTGGATGAGAGATGACCGTTGGATAAGAGAGAAGGAGAGAGGAGTCGTTGCTCGTTGGAGAGGAGAGGACTGATGTCTGACACTTTTTGAAGAGATGAGTAGGATTTAGGGTTTTTTTTTTGCTTTTTGGGCTGCTTTTTGGGTTTTAGAATATGGATTGACCTTTGGACTTTAAATTGGTTCATTTATTTTCGAAGCCCACCCGTCAAAAGAAGAAAAACCCAAATACTACAAGTTTCAATCAGGCGCGCCTAGGCTCTCGCCCGTCGCCCGTCGCCCGTCGCCCGATGCTTCCAGGCGTGCGCCCGGGCAAAATGGTGCGCCCGTCCTAACTCTAGGCGTAGAAGGTGCACCCGGAGGAGCCTAGCACCTAGGCACGCCCGTAATATCTATGATTATATGAAAAACACTGCTCATTTGTTGGGAACTCCCATGGTAGACACACGACTCTGGTTACTAAGAGAACCTACTTTTGTTGGTTTCAGGGAAAGCAAATTTGAAACATAACCCACATTGTAAAATGGTAGCATATTTTGTTATGTACATATAACTCTTTAGAATTGTTAGTCACATTAGTTTTAATTTTTATTTAGAGTTAATTTTGATGAAACATGTGAATTGATCACCGAGCATAAAAAGGAGATTATCTAAAGTTTTAAAGACTCTAGCTTATTGGTTATGTTCATGACTCCAATCCTACCTTAATGACCTTGTTGACTTGGTGAGTTCGACTCAAGAAAAGAAAAATGTGTGATATTTGCAAGTGATTCATGACAAGCCATGGGACCCTATTTTATTCATGAAATGACAGATTTCCTTGAGTTGACTTGCCCTCTATATCATGCATGTGAGCTTCAAAATTTTGATGCAAGACAATCCTTTAGTAACCTAAATTATTAAATCTTGAGCATAAAAGCAATGACCTGGATAGCTTGCAGTTTCTCTCTCTTAGGGCATCATATCCAATGATATAGAAAAGTAAGTTGGGGACTTAACAGAGGAGACAATCAATCTTAAAAGCAACAAGAGTTTGGTCTTGAACCATAAGGAAAAAGGCCGCCAATAATGAAAATGTCCTAAGAGAGTGAGCCAAGCCAAAAAAGAGGATAAGCTAGGCCAAGTTCAATTGTCATTATACATAAAATTTGCCCATTTCAATAATTAAATAAGGTCTCGAAGTATTCCATGAATCACTTGCAAATATAACATTTTTCTTGATTGATTGATTTATCACACATGCATACATGCTCAAACCCAAAGAAGCAGTTTTATCAAACAGAAAATAATTGATTGAAACATGAGGTTACTAAATGTATAACCCAACATCATGCTAAATACATTTATTGAAATCTATAAACAGAACCGCATCAATATGATATCTCACATGAATGTGTAGTACCACGAACAAAAGCCAAGTCAAATTGAAAATGAAAATAACCAGAACACTTGGACAAGCTACCCAATTACCACCACACATTATTGCTGCCATGTTCATGCTCTATTACTAATTTGACTAGATTTTTGACGTTATAAGACAATAGAGCTTCATTTACATTTTGAAAGTTCTCCAAACAATACAGATAATATATACATATATTGAAGAAGATACCCTATAAATACACTGAATTCGATTCATATAAAAGAAATTATTTTCTATAAACAGACTTTATTACATTATTCTACATACCCAATTGTTCAAAACAAGAAAAAATTACCTCCATATGGTGTATCAACAGAACATCTAGGGATAAAAGCGTGTCTGGAGATAGGGCAAGATATGGCCGCCGCCTTTTTAGTGTTTCGCCAAGAAGAACTGCACAAATAACACCCAAAGCCCTTAAATCAATTCAATAAATTGGCACACACAAAACTACGAAACCATAACATATTCATATTCATATATATATGAAAATCGAAAGAAAAAAAAATGGAAGTTGAAGTGAATTGTGATAATAGTAAAAATAAAACTTACAGTTGATGGGTAAGGAAGGGAGTGGACAAATTAGGGTTTGAGAGAAGAAGAGAAAGCATCTTCGCTTACGGAATTGTGAGGAATTTCTTTGGACTTTGTATGAATCGAAACGGTTAGGTCCTCCAACAAACGTTTTTGAGGTAGCTGGACTGCTGGAGCGATAGGAGCAGGGATTGATAGCGATTTTCCGTTTTAAAGAACAACAAATATTTTGGGCCGGTTGTGTAGGCCCCGCCCATAAATCAAGACTTACCGGGCCTTATATGAATGTTGATCGTTTACTTTCCGATCACTGTATGCAAATATTACTGTATAGGATTCGTTTGAAATACCGTATTGAATTGGATATTATTTTTATACGTATTAGCTAATACAATATGGTAAACAGTATACTAATACATTTATAGGGGTTTTAATTACCAAAGCGACATCGATTTGGGTATCGGACAAATATTACAAATGTTGGAATGTCACTTAACGTTGAAGACATATTAGTACATTACCGAGATATTAGCTATATCCCTGAAATCGACATATTAGTACATGGATATGTAACTATACAAGGCAGTTGCAAGGGAGACCTTATCTATTTTCGAAAATTTTAGTTTTTTTTTTTTTTAACTACACATTTGTTTGAATCATTGGATTTCAATCTAATGACTCTGAGTTACTCCAGTATAGTTACATCCCATGTAAACTAGCATAACCCAATCAATGATGTATAAAATTATTACGAAATTTGCTTTCCAGAGCATTTTAAGATCCCTCCATTTAAAATAATTGGTGATGAAAAGCTTGCCATTGTATTGAACATGAAACCTATCTTTGACATTAGAGAGGAAACCAGTGGAACCATTTGATCTAACGCAGTGAACTAGTTTATTCAATAGGCAAAACTATTTGGTCTAACAAACGAATTGGTCCCATTTCGTATGTCGTAAGGCACATACTTTTTCATCTTGAGGATGCTTTGGTCCACTTTGGGTCAATTATGAAGAAAATCTGCTAATGGTTACGGTGGCAACTTTAAAAGGTGCCATTGAGTGTGTTTGAAGTTTTCCCTTTGTCCTGCATTTCCTGAACATTTCATAGACTAGGAAATATATACACAATCTCATTTATACGAGTATGAAAAGCATACCAATTGATCACCGTAACTTCCGTAGAGAGAAAAGTAACTTATAATGAGAGATTATTGGTAATTCAAGTAGCAAGAACAGGGGATAGTTGAAGCTCCCACAAGGCAGCATTTCAAATGATCTGTATTTATTCATCCTGCCTCACTCCTCCAATGGCATGAAAATCAATGTCGTTTACATGGATCATGACCTCAGTTCGTGAAAATGTGCTGAAAAGCTTTGATTAGAAGATACATGATTATTTTTGTATTGTGGAAATATCAAGATTTCCCATTGAACATTTACATCACAGAACACCCTCAAGTTATGCCCATTGTTGATTTGTTCACGAACAGGAGAGCAAAATGGTCCTTGTACAACACAATATCCGAAAACCACCGATATCCCATTTTAGATACGGTCATCTTTTGTTCTACGAGTATGACAAAGTATCTATCAAAGTTTAGAATTTAGGTCAAGTTGAGCGATTTGTTGCCGCAAGACCCTTCTCATAACCTTATTTGTCGCCGTCCTAGGAAGAGATGGAAGGGGAACTATATGAGTGACCTGCAGATGCACATTTTAGCATTAAATTGATTATGTGTATTCCACAGTGCCTAATGCTCAGAAAGGACATCTTTTGAGCAGAGCTAAAAGTTAATTAATACCCTGAACAAAGGATTCAGTTTCTTCTGCACAGCTGAATTGAAAGATACCCTTAACTGATCCAAGTCTGATGGTATGGTATGAGAATCCTTGAAAACAACAGCAATTACGAGTCGCTCAGGTCCTCCCTCAGGAGGTGGCACCCCAATGGCCGCTGTTTCAAGAACACTGCTATCAACTGTGTTACAGATGCGCTCAATCTCAACAGAACTAACCTGCCAAAGGAAACAAAATATGTTATAGCAGACAGCACATAACTGTGCATCAATTAATTATAATTAATTCAGCGAAGCATCCAACTTTGGCACCTCCCCTGCATAAGGTTAGCACTGTTACCAAATCTATTTATCAATTTGCATATATTGTACTCCAAAACATTATATGGATACCTTGATACCCCCAATATTCATGGTATCATCTGCACGACCATGTGCACGATAAAATCCTCTAGATGTAATCTCAAAAACATCCCCATGCCTCCTTAGAATCTGCAAAAGTAAATTCAAATACAAGATTCTATTGACCTAGATAATGAAATAGAATGGAGGTGAAATTGAAAATTTGCTTACCTGTCCATTCCAGGAAGGCATGCCCCTGAAGTACACATCATAATGATTAGCATTTAGCAATGTACTGGACGCACCAAAAATGAAAGGACTAAGCGCCAATTCACCCATCCCTGGAACATTTTGGGGCTAAAATTGAAGAATTTAAAAGAAAAATTTATAATTAGTTTGAGTGATTGGTATATTTTGCTGTAAAAAAAAGTATATAATTACATAATCGGAAAGGTTTGTCAATTGGAAACACTAGCATATTCCAATAATAGACTCTTGTTCAGCACATTGGTAATGTTCACGGAAACGTTATCTACAATGAAAGGGCAGGTGTTTCCACAACATGAAACAATTTTAAGTGTAAGGATGCAACAAACGTAACTCTCACAACAGTATGATAATGGTGAATCTTCTCTACCATAGTAATGTTAGGTTCAATGGTGCTTACAATAGGACAATCATCATCCCCAAGAATAAACAATTTGCAGCCCATAGCTGGTGTACTAAAAGCAGCCAATGACTGAGCCTGCAAAAACGAACCCGTAACAAATCCACCACCAATCTCTGTACCACCACAATATTCAATGACAGGCTTGTATAGAGCCCTCCCCATCAGCCATAAGTACTCATCTACATTCGAAGCTTCACCGGTGGAGCCAAAGCACCTACCAGTTTCCAAAATAAAAAAAACAGCCAGAAACAATTAATACTTGAAGCAAAATATAGAACACCTACAGAACTGATCTTTGATCATACATATATGCAAGAAATGTAATCATCACAAAGAGTAGTTTATTATGTGATGAATTAACAAACTCATTGATAGTGTCAAGGCCTTACCGGATGGCAGACCAATCATATCCAGCTATGCAATTTGTACTTTTCCACGTCCGAACAATACTTGGGATCACACCGAGCATTGTTACTTTAGCATCCTAAACAACATTCAAAAAATTTAACTGGAAAATAAATCCAAACGCCTACCTATAGAACATATAAAGCTACAGAGAAAAATGCTACTTTAGCAGACTAGCCAGTTCAAAAGGTTCACTTTCATAGTCTTGATGCTTATTAAGATCAAACAGTTATCACTATGGTCTATGCACAAGGGTGTTACTTTATCTTTTTATACATATGGTAACGAAGAGCCCCATATCTATGTGTTGCGGGTGACCTAAAGGACTTTGCATTGCACACAACACACCAACAGGATGAATGATCAAGCACTGATGCCAGACTAAACACATGGCAGTGAGTCCATAAGGCCAATAACTAAGTCTATATAATTGACTAAATACATTTCAATACAGAAATCATTTTAACACATTAGAAAAGCAAGCATTCATTATGTGATGTAAAAGTAATGCCCATACAAATATATAAAGGTGAGATTAAGCTAAAGTTGTTATTCTCACACCCTCTTGTACATTTTTTTTGTCATTTAAATCTAGCAAACCCCACCACAACATCATGTCCCTGACATGTGCTTCAAGCCTTCAATGCACACATCATGGAAAAATCAATTACAAGTCGAGGGCTGTTTAGACCACTAAGCACTCTATAACTATCATTTTACTTTTATTAGATTGTGCTCTCAACATATACTTGATACAATATTTGAGACCAATGATATGTATAGGAAGGTTTTAAGTCTGACATTGGGCTTTGTCAAAATGATAATTTCTAAGGCAGCAAGTGTATTTTGATACCTAAAGCCCGAAGTTGAAAAATAAATAACAGTTTTTTATCCGCTTCACATGATGATTTGATAATTTAAATATATGAGTGGTTGCTTTCTCGTAAGGTTAATTGAGAACAACCACCAGGTTTTTCTGGGATCTAGAGCTATGACAGAAACTCCAGAGAGTATGTTAACAGGGTATGATTTCCTACCTGTACAAACTTAGCAAAGCCAGAACCAAGGGGGGATCCATTATATAATGCCATGGAAGCTCCATTTAACAATGAAGCATATACTAACCAAGGACCCATCATCCACCCAAGGTTAGTTGGCCAAGCAACAACATCACCTCCACGTATATCCATGTGGCACCATGCATCTGCTGCAGCTTTGAAAGGAGATGCATTGGTCCATGGGATAGCCTTTGGTTCCCCTACATCAGAAATTAAGTCCAGTCAGACCTTTGGTCAATTATGTGTATTTGTGAAGCTCTAAATTTGATTACATTTGTCAGTTTTGTCATCAGATCAATCAATTAATAAATTGTGAAATGAATCATTCTATCCGATCATTATTATTAATTTTCTGTCTAGGTTTACTGAAACTTAGTAAAGATAGTTTTCAGAGGGTGGCTCTTACTGAATTCAATAATATGAAAATCTCCGGTAGAAAAACAAAATCCATCATCACACACCTTAAACAATGACACATTGCACTGACTTATTTCTCTATCAAGTTTTGGCTAACCAATAACTTCATACATAGCCCAACACTATGAAAAATCTCTTTTTTCATATTCTTATTTATTCATTTTCTTTTCCATTTTTAACATTCTTGCTAGAATGTTTATTCATTAAAACCACTCAGACAACCCCATAAGATTTCCTCATTCATCAGAATGTTTCTGTTCCCATAAGAGAGCAAGTTATACAGTATACAGTATACTTCATCTTTTTGAAGAATCAATTAGAATTTAGACCCAGTAATACCCAATTATTGTATCAAATTTAACACACCCATGGTTATGCTATATTTTTATTCACCCCATCAGTGCAGTTCACTTTAGATGGATGGTGATTGGCTCTACAACCAGAATTATAATCTAGGTAATGCAAAGTCAATGTGCAGTCCACGAAATATCAAAAAATTTCAAAAGAAATAAAAACAAGTCAAGAAACCTATTGGTGTTTATTCTCAAAGATACCTGTGGTACCAGATGAAAAAAGGATGTTTGTAAATGCTTCCACTGGTTTTTCTACAGCTACAAATTCATCTTCTCTGCAGGTTTGAACATAAGATGAACAGAAACAGCACCAGCATTAGAGCCGCCTTGATATTTAATTTGTTATCCAACATGAAGAGATCATTAATCAAGAGACTTTTAGATTAACTCATAAACTATATTCTTTCATTAAGCATTGCAAAACATGAGGTTATTGAGGTGCACCCATTCAAGATGTTAACATGAACCCAT
Organism: Dipteronia dyeriana; assembly: GCA_032871835.1. Taxonomy (NCBI): domain Eukaryota; kingdom Viridiplantae; phylum Streptophyta; class Magnoliopsida; order Sapindales; family Sapindaceae; genus Dipteronia; species Dipteronia dyeriana. The sequence goes on from CM065295.1 coordinate 71,808,412, forward strand.
AAAACTGATCCATGAAATGTAAATAGGAACAAGACACTGTTGTTTATTTTTATCATTTCTTTTTGTGTATACTAATTTTCAAGTGTTCCCCAGTCCATGTTTCTCAAGAAATCATGGCTGGCAATTTTGCATGACTAAAGTTTGTAATACTTTTATATAATTCAACATTTGGGAATTGGGATGCATATTCCATTGTTCACTCTAATATTAAGAAGAGTGAGACAAGCATTGAAGTATGAACAAACTCAAAATAGTTCAAACTAATATAGGAACTGTAAGAATAAATTTGGTAACTTATCCATCGTCCCAGCCAGTGGATTCCATAGCACATGAACCTATATAAAGACTCAAGTATGGATGTTGAATTCTGATTTGAATTAAATTTATGAATAGTCATTTACTTAAATTTCCCCTTTTTTTCTCTCTTCTCTACGGTTTGGTTAGATCCATTTCTCCAAGTTTCTGAATTCTAGTTTCCTCTGAGCTCGCTTTCTTGTAAATTCTCCTTTCAATTTCTTTATCTCGCTAACTTTAATTTTCACGCTACATTAATGCCATTATTCCTAATGATTGTCTTAGTAATTTAGTTGGAATTAATCTTGAGCATCCTAAATAAACTATTAAGCATGGATGATAGAAGATATCATTACAATGGCAGAATGTTACGCTTCAAAACAAGTTATATACATCATTCCTACGCGACCTTTAAGAAAATACATTTGAAGAATAAATACCATAGATGATCTTGCATATGGATTGACAAGGTAGCATTGGTAAAATAGAAAATTGTTCATACCTGAAATTTCTGGTTCTTTCCAGAAAATCATGCCAAGAAATGTCACCATCACGCAAATCCATGCTGAAGGTACCTCGTGCTGGAATAACAATTGCCGTGGGTGCTTGAGCATCCTTGATTCGACTGCAGAACCAAAGCTAAACTATCAGATGTACTAACATAAGACAGAAATGGAAATAAAGACTGTTCAAGTATATAGCCAGAGAATAATGAAAACTTCACCTGTACAAGGGTATACTTTTGTCACCCCGGATGATTAGATCCTGAAGATAAAACAATGAAATAAGATGATTATGCATGGTCCGCATTGATGATAACAGGATTAAAATTGTTTTTTGCTAAAGCTGAAAAGGAGAACTTGATTGTTCATCTTCAATTCTAGCTCATTGAAGCAACCAAAATAATGTGGTTAAATTGTATAAAAAAAAAGGTTAAATGGTACAAAAAATATCACCCTAAATAACTTATACAAAAAATATGCAAGAACCATGATGGAAATGGAAGCAAACATAATAATTCACTAGATAATTCCAAACAGCCTTGACTGTTTACCTAAAAAAAAACAAATATCTACATGAATCACTGAAATTTTGAGATGAAAATATTGTTCATTCAAAAGGATAAAGATTATAACCTGAGTAAATATAGCTTTTGCATCTGATATTTTAAGCCTTGTTGATATTTCAACTGCTGCAAAACTGTCAGCGATGGATACAACTATATATCCCGCCAAAACAATAGCTAGGTAGATAACCACAGAATTGACATTCATTGGCATATCAATTGCAATTGCAGATCCCCGGTCCAAACCCAAAGTATCAAGTGCATATGCAACTAACCTACAGCGTTTAGCACCAAAGGAATTTTGTGTTATATGCTATTCAGAATACGTTGAACTTTGAAACAAACAATAATTAGAAACATGATGTAGAGTTAATCTTCCCACTAAAATAAAAAGAATAGCATCATATCATAAGCGGCTATGCTTCTCCAAGGCATGCTAAGCAAAGATAAGTCAAGAAATGAGAGAACTGCATTATATTATATGCCTTACCGAACGTCAAAACTCAAAACTACAAAGACAATAGAGGAACATCTTTTTTTGTCAGGAAGTGCTCCTAAAAAGCAATTATGATTTAACTAGAATAATGCTTTTAGGGTTTTCGAATCAGAGCATATACTGTCAGAAATGGAAACAAAAATGACACTCATGCTTTCATATACTAATCATAGCACATAATCAACTGTTTATGCCGATATCATGATGGCATGCAGTGTCATAAAAACAAATCACTCAATACATATTCTGAGAGCTTTCAATATCTAGCCTTGGATCTAATTGCTATATCATGAAATATTTATGATTGTGATAGACAACAAACCACATTCAAAAATATTTTAAGATGAAAGTAGCATACCAAACTTCCTTGCGCAATTCCTTAAGTGTCATCCTCTTTACAGGTACATCATCATCTCCTTCATCACGCCATCTTATTACAATGTCATCTAAACCTCTTTTACTGTTCATACTTAAACAATTTTTCGCAGGATTCACAGACGCTCCAGGAAGCCATTGCCCACCTGGGATTGAGCCTTCCCCATGTGGATTCTCACGTAAAATACATTCTGGAGGCTCTGAAAATGATATACTCATTTCATCCAGTACAGTTTTCCAGTAAACCTAACAAATAAAGAGATAGCAAACTATATTTTTGTAGTAAACTGTGCTATGATGAAACATAATAAACAAATGAAATATAAATGTCATCGTAAAGTTATATCAGTAATACCTCAGGGTTTGACACTGAAAATTCCTGAAAGTGTGAAAAACTCGACACGGAATCCTTGTATGCCGAACCCAAAAACTCCTCCCCACGATTGTCTAATAACCGGCCAACATTAGTTAATTTTGCAGCCTCCCTAAAAAGCAATAAATCGAAAAAATAAAAATCCATAGTGATATAAATTACACTCCACACTACATTTTATTCCCTTGTTCTACTTCCTTGAAAACAGCTTTTGCAGGGCACAAAAATTACAAACTGTCAAAACATTTGCTGTTTCAAATTAAGCATCAAGTTTCTTAAGTTTAAATTACAATCATGTTTATTAAAAATTTTGTAAACCAGATAATTCTGCAATGAGAAGCACAATTATATTGTATCTAAACCAACAAACACGCTCCAGCTTGCAATTGTTCCACTGAATTCACTTGACAAGGCATTCCAAAATCGAAATCATATACTAAAACTGTGCTGTTATACTTAATCGTCCATTCAAACAAGATATATAATTGAAGAAACTAAAACGCAAATAAAAACAGGCATACGGGTCGGGTATCCAGGCAGGAGGGTCGGGTCCAAAGTCCTTATAGCAACCATAGTACAACATCTGATGGAAGGAGAAGGGCAAGTCCGGTTGAAGGAGTCCAGTGGATATATGGTGCCACGTGGCAGGAGTGGCAGCGCCGTAAATACGGAGGATGTCGCTGAGCTTCTCATGGAGGTGATCCGCCACCTGTAACGGTAACCCCAAGGATTGGATATCCGTGACGGTGATGGAGTGGAGGGGTTTGTAATTGTAAGCAGCCATTTTCTTTAGAGAAACTGAGTACTGATAGCTGATAATATGATATTATGATCATAAGATTTGAATGAAAATTCAAAATTTGTGTTGATTGGTTGATTTTTGTCGTTTGGTGGATCGGTGGATTGGTTATATAGCAGGGAAAGTCTTATTTTAGTATATGTAATTTATTTTAATCTGCGTTTAGTTTACGGTTTTTTAGAATTGTAACATTTTATTCTTATGTAACAGAATCCGTAAACAGTACCATTTCTGTCATGCTAGACGTGAGAAATTACTGTAATACCCTTGATAGTTGTTGACCAATTTAAAAACACGATTTTACCCTTTTTTGTTTTTTTCTAAAATTGAAGTATTTTAAATTCAAATGTTTAGGTAAAATTTTACCTCTGTTATCTGAAATTGAAAACTGAAAGGACACTGTTTTCAACGGCTTAAAAAATAATAAAATGAATATTTTACCCTTTTTGGCCAACGGGGAATTTTTTCCCTATAAAAAGACTGATTTTCCTTACAATTACATTCAACATTCATATACACTCTTAAACCACACACACAAACCACAACTCCCACATTCACATACACATTCCTTGATCAATTCATTCATAAACCATACACATTAAACATTCCTTCATCAATCAAAACACAAACAACTGTGACATACACAATGGAGGCTACATCAAGCTCAACAAACAACATCAATGGTGTGTTTATAAAGTTCAAAAACAGAAGATGCTTATGTGGTGTTAAAGTGGCTGTGAAGATTTCTGAATCCCAAAATAACGCACACAAGTTGTATTTTGTATGTGAGAAAGGGAAATGTAAATTCTACAATTTTTGGTCTCCAGATAATGAAGAATTCAACATAGGACAACTTAGTGACAGTGTATCACAAAAGAATGATGGTAGAGGTAATGCAATGGTTGAACAGGAAATTATAATTCTAAATGGAAGGGTGCAGAGGCTGGAGATGTTGTGGGAAATGCTGCAGTACTTAGAAAGCTTCCATGGAAGAATTCACCAACTAGAGTCTATGCAAGAAGGGTCAAAGCTAATTGTGGGAGTTAACCTAGTTTTACTTGGTATAATAATTGCAATGCTTCTACTTAAGTAGTATCATGGCAATGGTACTACCTATAAGCATGAGTAAACCTAATTATGTAACTGTACTAAAATCAGACATTGCATGTAATAAAAGCACTACTTTATATATTCCACTATTTAGCAGCATGAAAATTATAAAAGCATGGAACTAAAGCATGAAACAACCGCTTATATATTCATCAATCCAGTTAACAAACAACAACTAAATACTAACACTGAGCATGTTAACATGCAAGAAAACATGCTAGCTAGGAAACAAAAAATGAATATGTAGATTAAGTCCTACATCAAACCTTACTTCCTGCAAAAGTCCTACTTCAAGCCAGATTGTCCATTCTAATGTGTTTGAGTGAGTTGTGAGTATGGTTGAGATTGAGATGGATTATGAGAACCTCCTCCTTGTGATGGATGTTGTTTCTGTCAACAAAAGTATAAAAAACTAGTCAAATAATTGCTAAACCATAATTTCTAATTACAATGAACTTGTATATTACTTTGATCTTCTTTTTTCTTGTTGGATTGGCATCAACTGCATGTGAACTTAAAGCTTCAGTTATTGATGGTGATCTCTGCTGAAGAGATATAAATTGAATTACATCACAAATTTTGAAAATAAAGAAAAGTACATTGCAAGAAAAATTATATCTTTGTTTGCTTTTTTGCTTTCTTACATGTTCTTTTGTTATGTCCGGGCATCTTACAGTATGTGCACACAACAGTCCATGTCCTGCCTCCTTTGGCCTTCTCACTGGATTCTCTCTTTCTTTGCATTTTGGGTCTGCCAGGTTGGACCTCAAATGGTGGTGGAAGCATCTCACCAGCTTCAATTTCAGGCCATATCTTATGGTCTGGATCATGCCCCTGTAGGTCTGCATGTATGCATTCTTGGTGAGGCATTGGTGGACATACATAGGTACCTTATCCCTCAATGCTTCTGTAATACAATTGTGGCTTATGGCAGCTATGGCATGAGAGCAAGGAATGCCACTGATCTGCCAGCTGCCACATCCACAATTGTACTCCCTTAGTTTCACTGGAAAATACCCATCAGGACCCATAATCTCATATTCTTGTGCCCCTGCTGATATTATGGCCATCTGCCTACTTGCTTTACTATGCTTTAATATCTTTGCATGTACTTTTGGGGGTAGAACTGTCCTCCATGCATCACATTCTTCCTAAACCGACCGGTTTTTATTTTATTTTATTTGATTTTTAATAAAATGTGAAAAAAAAATGAAAAAAAATTAATGAAACTAAGAAACAAATAATAATTAAAATTAATGTGAAAAAAAATAATGAAACTAAAAAACTAATACTAATTAAAATTTGACAAAGTCTAATGTATTCAATATTCATATAAAACATGCAATACAATTATCTAAATATATAATTGAACTATTGAAGTATTTAACAATCAATGTGTAAAATAAATGAAATTGACATTGATTAATAATTAAAAATTTACAATTGCAGCTAAATTTAAAATTAAAAAAAAATGACCTTGAATGAATATACAATCTAACAAAGTTTAAATTAAAAAAAAATGACCTTACACTTAATTTTGACTACAATTAAGTTGCATACATATCCTCTACAAATATAGAGGAATCAAAAGTCACGTAGTTATTTTACGTTTAATTAGATATTCGGTGTTGGAGGTTAGAAGTTGGAACAAAATCTATTCGTTGGCTTCCATTCCCGTGGTTTGGTCATCTTTAAAGAAATCATTCGCTATCTCCAGCTCGAGTTCTTGTTGTCTAAATTTTACCTTTGTCCAATCATTAACACACGCTCGAGCTTCAAGTGATTGTGGACACAGAACTGACCGTCTTAGTTCCAAAATATTTTCACATGCACTAAATTCTTGTTCCACAGCAATGGTAGAAACCGACGTTCCAAGAATTTGTTTGTCAATAATGGCTAAAATTGGAAATACTTTTTCATGACCCTTCTACCAAACCTAGATATTAAATTCACTATCTTTTAAAAATTTATAATTTGTTAGTAAGTACTAGTCAAGCTCAGAAATCGAGCCAGATGAGGATGACGAAGATATTAGTAATTTTTTGGATCTATGGGAAAATAATCGATCACCTTACCCTTTAATTTAAATCTTAAGGAAGTAGCAATACTATCAGATGTGGGTTGGGGTTGTGAAACGAAAATGTTCAAAGACTGGCCATATATTCTAAGATATTCATCATATAATTCATATAACAAAGTCTTAACAGAATTACAACAACTAACAATATCAACTTCTATTCCTAAACTACTGTGGATCAAAACATAATGTAAGCAAGTAAATATTTAGAATCTCCCTATAAAACTGTAGCCATTTTGTTTTCATTGTAGTAACACATTGACTCAATTGAACATCGAATTCATACTCATTGAATGCACCAACAATTTTAACACTTTGAAAAAGAAATAAATTAGTAGTGGGATAGTAAACACCAGATAAATCATTGGTAGCATCATTAAAACACGTAACAATTCAAGAATTTTTATACATGAATCCCAATGGTTCAATTGAAGAGAAATTGAAGGTACGTTATAAGTAATAAAGTTATAAGTAATAAAAGTAACTAATAATTCCTTATATTCAACACTTTCATTAAGCAACTTATAAGTAGAATTCCAACGAGAACTAATATCTCGAGAAAATTTAATGGGATGCCTATTATTTTGATAACAAAATTTTAACCACTATTTCTGGACTTTGTTATACCTTCATATATAGTTAATATTATCTCTAATTGGTCTAATATAAACAGAAAGAATTCGTAATCCAGCTTTAACACACAAATTTAAAACATGACATACACATCTTTGATGAAATAATTTAACCTCAAAATAGGGATTGCACAATTCCTGTAACATAGGGATAAATGTGGTATTGCTTGCAACATTATTCAAAACCAATTGCAAAAATTTTATTTTGCATATGAAACTCTTCAAAAATAATTTTAAGGGCTCGAAAAATATTTTGAGTTGTATGTGATTTATCGAAAACACGAAATACAATAATTCTTTTTTGCATGATCCATTCATTATCAATATAATGACATGTCACACCTATGTAATGGTGGGTACCAAAATTGTCAGTCCATATGTCGGTATATATAGAAATGCGATCGAGAAAAAAATGATTTTAATTTATGCCCCGTCCTGCAGCTGTTTTTGTTTTTGCTTTTCAAAAATGATTTTGAATTCACGTTCGTTAACCGCTTTTCATTTTATTTTCAAAAAACACAAAATAAAATCAGTGTTAACAATGAAATATATGAAAAATACAAAATACGCGTTTTCTTTGTTTTTTTTTTCAAAAAAATTAACAATAAAAACAAATTTGATCCCCGGATATTCGATCAACTACGTGAACAACCCGCTACCCTGAAGCTCTCCCCCGGACTAAGGCGTGACCATAGGATCTCACAGTGTAGGAATGAGTTGAGGACGAGATGCGGTGATTATTTTATCTTTTTTTTTTCTCCTTCTTTACTTGATGTTCTTCTTCTTCTTCCTACCACGACTCTATGAACGAACATATAAAGGAGCAGCCAATTTGCTCCTCCGACGCTGAAGGAGGTCACCTTGGCAACACCAATCTAACCACGAAAATCTCTTATTTCTTTCCTTCTTCTTCTATTTAAACACAAACAAAGAAAAAATTTGTTCTTTTTCAACTGACCAGGAAAAATTCTTTCTTTTTTCATCCAATTTTTTTAAAAAATCATACCAGGAAAACAAATATGTTCTTTTTCTTCAAACAAAGACCAGGGAAAAAATTATTCTTTCAATAAAAAAAGGAACAAAGAAAGAAAAATAAATATGTTCTTTTTCAAAGGCTGCCAAGTAAAAAAAGTTTTTAAAAAAATATTCTTCTTCCTTCAATGTAAAAAAAACCTAGATAAAGAAAAACATAAAATAAAAAAAAAACTACATGCTCGTCTTCTTGGGCAAATGCATATATTATCTTTTATCTTATTATTTTGTTATTATAAATGTTATCTTACATTTTATATTATTTTAAATCTTATCACAATAATTATTAATGTTAACGTATACCTTGCAAATGCTTTTCTTTTATTTCTTTTTTTTCATCTTTTTTTTATATTTAATAAAATGAATATCTATTTATAAATTATGAATTAGTATTGAATGTTTTATTAGTCGGTTATTTGTGATTTTTATCGATCCACTTTTGCTTTTTTCCTTTAAATTTACAAATTACAATAGAAAAATCACATTGATCAACTATGTAACCAATTTGTTCTATAATTTTAGGTTATAATATCAAACAAAATGTTAAATTGATATTACAATTGTTTTTTTATTATATATTTTTAGTTAATCTACTGGACGTGTTTTTACCATTTTTATTTTCAGAATACAGGATTCATCACATGCTACTAGACGCGTTTTTAGATTTCAAAACTGAAACAAAAAACAATATTTTCATTTTCATTTTTCTTTTGGAAAAATAGCCAACGAAAAATGACTACAGGATGACCCTTATGTTTTTGTTTTTTATAAATGGAAAACAATGCATGTGTGAGAGTGACTTTAGGAACATGTTACATTGCAGGATTTAATGCAATTTGACAATAATTAACAAAACCTACTTTCTCACCAAAACTAAAAGGTAAATGTTCAACTGCAACTATTACTGCTAATCCTTCCTTTTTTTTTCAGATGTATAATGAAATAGAAATAATTGATTAGTAGGGGTTCCGTACCTGGAGATTTGGGTTTGGTTACTAGCCCTCATCGATTCGCCCAGGTGTTTTTTCCTAACATGGGCCTAGTACGTGCTGTATCCGAAGGATTTATTGGTCTTGTATGTTTTGGGGCCATACTTACACTTGATTTTGATCGTTCCATCATCTAACTCGATTTTCTTCATATGCAATTTGAAGATATAGAACTTCAACAATTTTTCCTCTTTATCTACATCAAATTCATCTGAAAGGGGTGGTGGGTTGGTAGAATGGCTATATAGATTTTCATTACTGATGGGGGTATTGGGATTTAGCTAAAAAATTATTAGAGGGGGATTGGATCCAAATTGAGCTTGAAGAAACTCGTGGTAAAGTCGGTCCCTGTAATTAACATCATCACCTTCGTGTTCTAACAAATCTTGCAATGGACCATTTCCTTTGTCCAAATTTCTTGGACTTGAACCTTTTTCCTCACTTGCCATTAAAAAAAAATTATAAATACTAATAGTAAAAAAATATAGATGATTGTAAGTAAATAATAGATGATTTTAAAAAATAGAAGAAATATATATTTAGTAATTTATATGAGAAATGAGAATAAAATAAAATTGTTAAATGTAGATTGTATAGAGAATTGAGAATTTGAGATTGAGAGCTTGTTTGGTTGGGCTTTTGAAAAACTTCTATTGGTAAAAGATCTACTTATAGTAAATCTATTAGAAATAGAGTTTTTGAAAAATATATATATATATATAGTTGTTTGGTAGTTAGATTTTTTTTTTTTAAATGTCTATTTGGAGAAGTATCTCCCCATATGCTTTTACCTAGTAGAGGTTTAAACTCTACAAGCCTCTACTCAATTTAAAATAGACAATCTTAAAAACCCAACCAAACAACTTTAAAAAATTGAAATAGATGTTTGTAGACCTTTTTAGACAATAGAAAACTCAATCAAACGAGCACTGAGAAAGATTAAGAGAAGTTGAGAGTGGGAATAGGGGTTTATAGAATTAGAGTATAGATTAGTAATTATCTGAAATTAAAAGCAAAATATAAATTGGTAACGGGTAGCCGTTGGAGAAGATAACCATTCAACTGTCACCATTAGAGCCGGCAAAATCGACCCGTAACCCGTCAACCCGACACGAACCCGAGGTACTTAAACGGGTTGGGTTGGCTTCTTAACGGGTTCGGGTCATAATCGGGTCAACCCGTATAACCCGTTTATTATATGGGTCGTGCCGGGTTCGACTAAACGGGTTCACGGGTGACCCGTTTAACCTGTTTAGTCATATAGACACATTTATAATTGTTTTTATTACAAGGGTTATAAATGACTTTTGGCATACTATATAAAAGCATTATTAGGTTACAACAGCAGCCATCACACTAACACTCTCAAATCCTTAACCCTAACTTCACCAAAATCACATCTCGCTCTCTCCCTTTCACTCTTTCTCTTTTTTTTTCTTCATTTCACTATGCTCGACTGCTCTCTTTTATTTTAAAATTCAGATATCCTCTCAATCAGCGGCGACTGATGATCGACGGCGGAAATCTGATGACCAGCGGTGGAAATCTGACCAGCGGTGACTGAAATCGATGGCGGAGCAGCGGCGACTGATGATCGACGAAACTGAGACGGAGCAGCGGCAACTGATGATCGACGAATTCTGAGTGGGATCAGGTTGTTGGTGCGACGGTGCTGCGACGATGCCGGAGAGCTGCAGCAACTGATGTGCGACCGGTTTGGAGAGACGGCGGCGGATCTTGGTCGAGCTGGACTCCTTTAATTCACGGCGGTGGATTTTGGTCGATCTTGTTCTTCAATCTTTTTTTTTATCTTTTTAACGGTGTAATACTTGGTTAATAACATGTAAATCTTGTTGATCCATTGTATGATCATTCAACAAAAACATGGAAGTCATTTGTAATTTTGTTTGGTTTGGTCTCATCAATACAACACTATCCGTGTTAAACGGGTTCGGGTTAAACGGGTCACACGGTTGAAACCCGAATCATTATAACCCCGATTAGATTATTAAACGTGTTACGGGTCAACCCGTCTAACCCGTATATTTATTCGTATCGTGTTGGGTTTTAAAAGGTCAACCCGTTTAATTAAACGGGTCGTGTCGGGTTGAGATCAACCCGACCCATGAACCCGAATTGCCAGCCCTAGTCACCATCCTCCAACGGTCATCCATACTTTTCAAAAGAATGTGCCACGTGGCAACCTCTTATTGGTTGTTTCTTTTTATTTATTTATTTTTAACTTTAATTTACCAACGCCAAGTTGCCAATGGTCACCTGTCTTTTGTTTTTATAAACACCGCCACTTGTCGTCATTTGAGTGGTACTTTATATATATATATATATATATATATATATATATATATATATATATAAATAAAAAAAAAAAATTGACGGTTTTAGTCTATTTTTGGGGAGCCTAAACCATAACCGAACCGGCCCATAACCGGTCTTGTAACCGTTGGTTTCGGATACGGTTTCGGTTACAGTTTTTCTACCTTGGTTTTGGTTTTGGTTTTGGTTTTGGTTTTTAACCGATGACTTAACTAAACCGTAGACACCTTTACGTACAAGAGTTAGATGGCTTTGTTATGCCACTGCTTTTGCACTCGGCACAATGTAGTTGAGACTTAGGACAGATTTAATATTTTTATTTTTAAATATCACAATAATTTTGAATTTAGAAGGGACATGACTCATACTCAAACCCATAAATGAGGTACGAGAGACAAACCATAGTGCTGATAAAATGGATCGGGTCTAGCAAGCCAAGCCTGGCCAGCTCGACCAACATTCAGACTGGGCCTAGCACACCCCAACCAGAATCAGTTCTGGCCAAGGCCTGCATACCAAGCAGCCTAAACCTAGGTTCAGGCCCAACAACAAGAGTGGAGCCTACAGACCAGTCTTAACGGCCACTGTTAATAAACAAATGTGGCTAACGGTCGGCCTGCGGGCCGGTCTCAACGGCCACTGTTTATTTTATTTATTTATTTATTTATTTTAGCACAACGGCCACCTTTGAGTTTTTGTCTTTTTCCTTTTCTTTTTGTTTGCCCATTGACCACTTTTTATCTTCTTCTTTTTTAATTTTATTTTGCCCTAACGACTTTGTTTTTCTATTTCAAATTTTCTTTAGAATTATTATTTGTTGGGATATAATTGCTTTCTCCCCTATTAGACATTTTGCCCCTCTCTAGTTTCAGTAATAATTATTCTTCCTTCTGAAAACTAAAATATTAGACACTTTACCCCCTCTAGTTTCAGTAATGGTCATTCTTCCTCTGAAAACCAAAATATTAAACAGTTTGCCCCTTGACCGTTAGGAATTCCGTTAGTCAAGTACTTTGACTGTAAAAAAAATCAATTAAATGATCTTATTACTCTTGAACAAATGAGTTTTGCCCCCTAATGATACCGCTAATTGTTTTTAAAGAAAAAAATTAGAAAAAAAAAATAAAAGTAATAAAAGTAATTTAAAAAAAGACAGAATTGAAAATAAGAAATTAAAAAATTAGCAACAAAAAAAAATTCAGTATTTCAAAAAATAAAAACAATTCAATATTTAAAAATAAATTTTAATATTGTTTAATTTTTTTACAATTATATTATTTTATTGTTTTATTATTCTTTATATTAATGTTTTTAATGAACTTTTTATTTTTAGATTTCATTCTTTATATTAATTTTTTTAAATAAAATTTGTATTTTTACATTTAATTCTTTATATTAATTTTTATCTAAATATTTTTTTTTGTTTTTTATTTTCAATTTTGTTTTTTAAATACTTTTATTAATTTTAATTTTTTCTTTTTTTCTTTTTTTTCTTTAAAAACAATTAATGGTTTCATTAGAGAGTATAACTTATGTGTTCAAGGATAATAATGTCATTTAATTGATTTTTTGATGGTCAAAGTATTTGACTAACGGAATTTCTAATGGTTATGAGGTAAAATGTCTAATATTTTTGTTTTCAGGAGGGAGAATGACTATTGTTGAAACTATAGGGGTAAAGTATCTAATATTTTACTTTCCAAGGGGAAGAATAGTCGTTACTGAAATTAGATGGAGCAAAGTGTCTAATATAACAAACTACAGGGGGAAATGATTGTATCCCTTATTTTAACATCAATTTTTAATCTGTAAAATACCCCCTCCAAATCAAATTTTATTCACACCTCTCAATTTCTCTCATTCTCTAGTCTCTCTTCTCTCTCTCTACACTCTAATGCTATATAATATTATTATATTAATATCTAATTCTCTATAAATCTTTAATAGTATAATATATAATCTCTCATTCTCTGGTCTTTATTCTCCACCAAATCACCAAATCATTATTTTCTACAAATTACTAACTATAAACAGAGGTAATTTGTTATTTGTTTTTAATTTTATATTTATAATTTATACTTAGTAAGTTTAATATTAATATTTATACTTAGGGTTTATTTATAATATTTATGCTTAATATATTTAATCAAATATATTGGCAGCTCTTATCAAAGAGTGAAAAATTTTCTCAATATAGTCAAACTTTTGACATTCAGTCCAAAAGTAAGGATGACAATTGGATCCGGACCCATGAGTACCGATCCGACCCGAACCGAACCGTATGAGTTGGGTCTGGATTCGAATATTCGGGTCGCGGGTGTGGTCTAGGTTTGATAAAAAATCTGAACCCGTGAACCCCGATTGTTTTGACATGGTATATAAATCCCTCCCTAAACCGAAATTCTTCTCCTATTCTTCTTGTCGCTACAGACGACATACCAACTCTTACTTCTCATATTTTCAAAGTGTCAGTCTCAAACCTTTCTAGTTTCCCTAGTCCATAGCTCCACACACCGCTCACCGGCTCACCGCTTCTAAATCCATGAAACTCTCTCTCTTACACTTGTTCTTTATTATATTTATCTTTTTTTCTTGAATTCATCAAGTTTTCTTATGTGGGGTTGTGAATCGATTTCGTTTTAATAACCTCTTACCAATCTAATCAATTTGGTTCGATTATATTGGTTTTTTAATGATCCTGCTTGCTCGATTTAGATTATGACAGATATGAGAATTGTATCTGATAGCTAAGATATGAGAAATGAAATTTAGGGATTTTGTTTGTTAATATTATTTTTTTTTATTATTATTTAGTTTCGTGAATTAGTTGGCAAAGCTATATCTATAAACTATAAAAAAAGCAGAAGTTGTTGGATATAATTATAGCTCCCCTTTTATTTCCTTTTAGCTTCTTTGAACGTAAAATTACCACTATCACCCTTTAATTTTATATATTTTTTATTTTTTTATATCTTCAAACGTAAAATTACGGATATAACACTTAAAGTTTATATAATTTCTGAATAGACATGTCTTAATAAGATTTGAATTATAACATCCTTTATATTTGTGTTGAACGTCGAATGACAAATACGACCATTCGAGTTTGTATAGTAGTTTAATAGATAGGTCTTAGTAATAGTAACATAATAGGGACTGTAATTCAAAATTAAAAAAAAAAAGGATAAATTTATCTATTTTCTATTAACTATATGAAAAGAGGGAGTTGGTCGATGAATCATAGCACCCCATTTTTTATTTGAAAGTAAAATTACAGATACGACCTTTAAAATTTATATAATTAATTGAATCATCACAATAGGAACTGTTTACAAATTTGTCATTTACTTTATAATTAATTAAAAATTAAAAGATGAATTGAAAGTAAAATTACAACCCCTTGTTTTTTGTTTTAATTTCTTTGACTCTTTTTCTATTAACCATATACATTTGGAAGTAAAATTATAAATAGAATCCTTAAAATTTATATAATTACTGAATAGTTAGGTTTTAGTAAGATTTTAATTATAACATCCCTTAGATTTTCTTTGAAAGTCAAATAACAGATACAAACCTTCGAGTTTGTAGAATTACGTAATCAACATATTTTAATAATAGTAACACAACAATGATTGTATAATATTTTCTAAAATTTATTTTAATTTAACATTCTAAATAAGTTAGATCATTGTTAAATAGTGTACCCCAAATATTATGAATTTTGATGGAAATTATGTTCTAAAAGGTTAGAGGTAATGATATGGACTAGGCCCAAATCAATAGGTATTTGGAGTGATAATTATTTTATATTGTAAACCGAGATAGGTGATATTATTTTCTATGCATTTTATGGCTTGAAAAGGAATAAGAAATAATATAGGAGTATAAATGTAATTTGGCATGCAACTTGTGACTTAAATATACATGTGACGACCGTAAAGTAAATGAGAGAAAAAAAATATTTTTTTTTTAAAATGTAAATATATTGTGACGTCTGTAAAATTTAGGAGAAAAACTATTTAAAAAAAGTGATTTGAGTGTAAACGGTGGATTCATATGATAAGGAAGAAGAACAAAAAATAAAATTAGAAAAGTAAAGGAGATACAATCATACAATAAAGAGAGAAAAGGAGACAACATAAGCTTGTCAAACAACACCCGATTTCACTTCGGCTTTTACAGGTGAGTTTTTAGATATAAATTAATATTTACCAAATTTTAGGTCACTTGAGAGTGAAATAGTTTTGCATTTTATAAATTTTTAAGTACAATAACTTCGATTGTGTGATTAACAATTAAATTTTTACTCAAATACATGAATTGCGTTGATGAAGAGTTGAGGAAAATGATTCAAATTTATAAGCATTTCAATGAATGAACTTTACAAATTTATATCAATTAACAATGTAAAACTCAATTATATTAATATATTTATATTTATATTTTTATTTTATTTTATTTTTATTTTATTTTATTTTTATTTTATAAAGATATGACTCAAGTATCGATACAAACACATATCTTATATGTGTTTCAAAATCTAGTAGTTTTGTTGTGAACAAGTTATATATTTTTGATAAGAGAATGAGACAGAGTGATGAATTTATATATAAAATTGCTCTGTTATACTGTGTCATCGACCTGTTTGTATTTTCAAATGGCTTTTTGTCTTTTATATGATCATTATAGACTTTTCTCTTCTATTTTTATTATCTGTGCTTGCTGCCTAAATTTGGTTTTCAATCATCGCATCATGACTGTTATCCTATCTATATTTTGTTTCTATCATCTTTATGTTTGTTACCTGCCACGTTATCAAGTAAAATGGCCATTTTTTTCTACAGGCCTTGTTCTTATCTTCAAGAAATATCAATTTGTGGAGTATCTTTTGCCAACTACACCAGTTGTAAAAACAGATAAATACGCTAGTTGTTGTAAAAACAGATAAATATTGCTTACCGGATAAAAATAGAACCGGTTTAAGAGGGTAAAAATAAAAATATAAAGGAAAAACTTAAAAAAACTAAAATTTTATTATTTTTAATGTTTTGCAGGTCCATGGGTCCGTAGGTCCAGACCCGTGAAGATTCACGGGTCTTCGATAGGGATGGTAAAAAACCAATAAATTGAACTGAACAAAACCAATCAACTAAACCGATCCAATCGGTTTTTTTTTTTGGTTTTCTTATGTTGGTCGGTTCATTTTTTCGCTATTTCTAACCAGAAAACCGAACCGAGATCAAACTTATATATATAAAAAAAACTAATTTAATGTTCAATGGTATATGAAATTATAAAAATATGAAAGAGTGTCACATTATATATTTTTGTCTTTGTTTTTTTTACTGAATATTTTTATATTAGTTTTTTCAATTTGTTCAAGTCCATAATTTAATTTGGTCAAAGACCCAAAATGATTAAAATATGAAAATATGTGTAATTATTAAAGCCCATGAATTTGGCCCAATAGGACAAAAGCCGAAAAAACAGAAAAAACCGAACCGAACCGAACAGATCTAATTCGATTGGTTTTTGATCGGTGGACATTTGTTATCGGTTCTATTGAAAAATGAATCGATCCATTAAACGTTCACCCATAGTCTTCGGGACGGGTCTGGGCATGTATAAGACCCATGAGTCTAGACCCGAACCTGAACCCAACAATTTTCAGGGGTCTGACTTCGGGTCTAGGTCCAAATATTTTTTATGCATCTTGGTCTAGGCCTAGTAGGACACGGCCTGAACCCTATCCATAAAGTTCCAAACAAATATATCGGTAAGGTGGAACTCCACTTATTTAATGTTGCAAAGTGCTATTGATTAATCTGTTGAAATGACAGGTTATTATAATACGGAAATGACCATAGTAGGCAGTTCAACCATATATGACCACGATTGGTATGTGGCAGAAGTTTTTATTAAAACTTTAAAGATTTTTTACATTTCGTTTGTATTTCTTTCCAGAGTCTATTATCCAACATCTCATCTTGCATTGCATCAAATTTTAGAAATGTCTAAAATTTTATAAATTTATAGAGATGATGTCATGTTAAGCATGATGAGTTTATGCTTAATAATAATGTATTTGTCAATCTT
This sequence comes from Dipteronia dyeriana, assembly GCA_032871835.1. Classification (NCBI taxonomy): domain Eukaryota; kingdom Viridiplantae; phylum Streptophyta; class Magnoliopsida; order Sapindales; family Sapindaceae; genus Dipteronia; species Dipteronia dyeriana. Next base: position 71,826,085 of record CM065295.1, read on the forward strand.
TTTATAATAATAAAATGATCTCTAGTTTAACAAACCTTATAACATTTATAGTTTAATTATTACAATTGTCAAAAGTAAAAAACCATAATGTCAAAAGACTATGAGAAATGAAGAATTAAACGTACATTTAGATGTGTATGAGGTAGACACAATTCTTTAGTTAGTCTTGAATAATATTCGTAACTTAAGCTAAATGTTGGGCACTTTTATCTTGTTAAAGTTGTAGATTCTTTTGCTAGCATTTGAGTAGGATCAAATGTGTTATGATGAGTCTAAAATCATCAAAGTATAGTGTCTTTGGGCAAAAGAATCTAGTGCATTAAGTACATTGAATAGAATCACAGTGAGATACTTTATCCAGAACCGTTAATGGTTAAAAGTTTTCACTTGAAGACAATCAGAGAGTCTATCTCAATCCTGAGATAAATGATGAACTTATGGTTACAAGTGTTATCATTTGAGCCATCAATAAGTACGATTATAAAGCATAGTCTATCCTCGAAGGTTTTTTGGTATTCATTTGTTAATCGATAGAGGACTTCATTTATAGATATGGACATCGTTGCTCTATTTATTAAATGTGAGTAAAATACCATCGTATGGATATTTTGTGGTACTGGATATTAAATCTTAACGTTAAGTTTTCAATAGTGTCTATTGAAATATGGCTTCTGGACAAACCAATATATCCAAGTTCAAAATATGGGCATATGAGTAAATATGATAACTAGGAGAGCTATAGGCAGTCTATGAGCTCTTGGAATTACTGACATTATTCACAAGGATACACTATCTCCATTAAGATTGTCTAGGGTACGAATGAGAAATATTAACTTATTCTATCTTTATTTAAGAGTTCAATTTTAGTTCTTTAGTGGAATGAACTAAAATTAATAGATCAGACCTAAGTTAATCATTTGTTGATTGTGATTAGGTTATGTCTATTGAAGCTTAAATTTAGATAGTCCGCCAAGATCCCCAATCCATATAAACTTGCATGGGTCACTTGATATATTCTACCGAACTCATTTATGGGTATATCTAGAATTGTTTTTGGATTTCGGATTCTAAAAGTTTTGGAGAGGAGCAGTCATGTGTAATCAAGACATGCAGAAACTCTTCAAAACACCTGGAATGAGTGGCTAATGATGTGGAAATCCTTGGGCGGCCCTAATGGGGTGTGATTAGCACTCCATTAATACATTAAGAATATAATTTGCACATTTTAATTAAATGGCCTGTTTAAATTATATTAATGTTTTAATTTAAGTCATGTGGTCTTGTTTCTTTTTTAGTAAGATTGAGTCTAGTTCACATGTGGACCTTTTATTAAAGTCCAATGGATTTAAAGTAAATGAAAAATAATATTTTGCACATATAATAGGCTTAGGCGGCAAGGGATAATATTTTAGCTTAATATATTATTTTTTATTTTATTCTTTAATTAAATGGAAATTAATTAATTAATTAATTATTTAATTAAAAGTCAAAATCTTTTTTCTAATAGGAAAAGATCTCCTAGTGTTATATTATTGTTGGTAGTATAATAAGTATCAAAGACTTGATTTGATAGGTAGATAAATAAAAGGAATTTATTTATCTAGTCAAATTTAAAAGTATTTGATCGATCAAAACTTTAATTGACAATTGGTTAAATTAGAAAGTTTTTGATAAAGTCACAATTTAATTTATATTCAATAATTAGTTATTGGATAAATACACTAATTAGTTGGAATATGGGTTTTGGAAAGGAAAAAAAATCTTCTTTGAGTGAGGTTTTTGGCTAACACACAAATCCTTCTTTTAAGAGGATTTTGACACAAGACATAAATCCTCCTTAGGAGAGGATTCGGCCATGAACGAACTATATATTCTCCAAGTGAGAATTTGGCCAACATAAGTTTTCTAGAGTGAGAATTCGATCAAGATTAAAATCTTGAGAGAGAATTCTGCCACCACTCTAGTTCTTGAATGAGAAGTTTTTTTTATTTGCTTATACAGTTAAAAAAAACTTCATCCAACTCATTGTATGAGGAATTCGACTAAGCATAGAGAAAAGAGGGAACGTTTTTTTTTATAGTGCATTATCAAAATACTTAGTGCATAAAATCGAATCGAGTTCACACGAGTTTCAATCAATAGATTGAGAATTCACAAGTGACCAAACATTCTTCATTTTTCTCTAGGAGGATTATTGTGACTAACAAAAGGAAAAGATTTTGTTTGTTTTTCATCCTCAGATATATACAATTCAAAGAAAGGGAGCTCACACTCTTAGGTGATTCACATTCGTGATTGAATTGAAAGATCTTACGGATTCAATTCGACGTAAATTCAATCGTCCCGAGAAAAAGGTACGATACTTTTATTATATGTTAATTAATCAAGGGTTAATGTTTTTTCTTTTAAAGGATTTTTTTTTGAAATATACCAATCGATATTTTCTGCTTCTGCCTCGAGTTATTCCTACAATTGGTATCAGAGCTTAGTTGTACCCTTGATTAATTGATGTATATATACTTGAATCTATTTCTTTTATTGTAAATGTGTATGTTTTTAGAAAGAGATGACACTCTAGGAATTCACATATATATTTGCATTGGAATGTATGGATATATATATATATATATATATATATATATATATATATATAAATATTTGTGTGTGTGTTTATAATATGGTTTGTTATTGCTCAATTTGGGTCCTAAAATTTCAATGTATTTTTATTTTGGAATTGTAACAAGAAAGGTGGTCTATCATCGCCATAATTTCCTTCTTGATAGTTACTATTTTTTTTAAAAATTTATTGTTGTAATAAAAAAATAATCTATTGTAATATATTCAAATTTCGACGAATCGAAGAATTGAAGAATTCGAAGCAAAAAAAGTAGCAACAGAGCAACCCGAGGTAGCCGTACAAGGCTTCAGGTGTGCAAGTGCCCGGTTACGAGACCTTTGGACGGTGGCCGCTTGATGACTTGTTCACCAAGTTAGGATTAGGGTTTTGTATTTCAAACAAATGTAATTTACTTGTTTTTCTAGGACGGACCAAAATTGTGGCTATTTACCTTTTCGTAAATATTGCAATGTTTGTCATTATTTGATAACATGTCATATAGAATAGGAGTACTACTCATATATCTCTTTTGGTATAAACATGCATTGAATGGTTTAGGTATCTAATTGACATCTAGATAGCTTTGTAAATCGTTTTATGGAATTCGATCACACGCCTTAAACATTTGAGTGGGAGAAGGTGTTTGGAACACCTATGACCTTCAAGTTTAGTTGAGCTTTATATTTTGTGTAATAACCCCCTAATGGCTATTCATGAATGGAATTTAGCAAGATACTTTCTTACAATGATAGACTAGACAATTGACTCAAACGATATCTACTCTTAAAGGAGGGATATTCGTGAGGGAATATATTGAAGGTCGATAACTTGGTAACACACTCAATGTGATTTTATTAAAATCCTCCCAAGAGTTCTTGTTAATAAAATTGCAAGGCTAAAATTGAAAACGTTGGTTGTTATGTTAACAATTAGATGGGATCTAGTCCAACTAGTAGACGGTGCGAACTCCCAAAAGAGGCGTGGCATTTATGGGTGTTGGATCACCATTGAATTTTACAATTGAATTATTTTATTTTATTCAAGATAAATATTCGAAAGTGTTTTATCATGATTGTTTGCTTATATAATTTTTATTATTATTCAGAAATCATGACCCCATCCCTAATCAACATCCGAAAAGATAATACTTTAACTGATGATAATTATGTCACATAGAAAAAGGAAAATTGGATTGTTACTGCAAGCTGAAAAGCATAAGTTTGTTCTGTGTACCCCTAAACCATGAACTCCTACTAATGAATCTATTGAGGAGCAAAGAGACGAGTATTAGTAGCGGTAGACTTCAGATGAGATGGTAAAATGTTACATTATGGCCACCATCTTCGACGTGTTGCAACAACATGAAGGAATGAAGACTGCTACTGATATAATTATATCTCCAAAGGAGACGTTTGCTATAAAGTTCAGGATGACTAAGAGAGAGACAGTGACTGCTTTCATGAATCTTAGGATGAAACATGGACAAGCTGTGAAATATCATATGATGGAAGTCATAACACATCTTAACATTACTGAACTTAATGGTGTTGAGATAGATGGTGAGCCAAAAATTGACATGATTGACAACTCACTGTCGAATTCCTTTAATCAGTTCAAGTTGGACTACACCTTGAACAAAAAGAATACATCTTGGAGGGCCAAATGCAAGATGTTCAAAGCACCGAGAAAATCCTTGTGAAAGACAAGGGTTAAGAGATTCATACGGTAGATAAAGTTACTACTGTTGAGACCCGTAAGAAGGTCAAAAAACAACAAAAGAAAAAGCAAATTGGGCCTACCAAGAAGAAGACCGAGAAAGTAATCAATATCAAAGGGAAGTGTTTCCTTTGTGGTGAAAAAGGACTTTGAAAAAGAAATTGTCCAAAGTCTCAGAACAAGAAGAAATAAGGTAATATTAATTATCTTGAAACATGTTTTTTGACAGATTCTATAAATTCTTGGATCATAGACTCTGGAGCCACTAATCATGTTTGTTATTCCTTACAGGGGTTCAAGGAAAGAAAAAGGTTTAATGAGAATAAATTCAACTTGCGTTTAGGCAACAGAACGTTGATGTCTGCTAGTGCAACGGAGTTAATCTAGATTCTTTTAGACATTTAGATTTAATAGACATTTATTTTGTACCTCAATTCAAGAGGAATTTAATTTCAGTTTATTGTTTAAATAAATTTAGATATTCGGTTACTTTTAATAAAGGTTTTATTATTAGTAGGAATAATCAATTTGTTTGCAAAGATACATAGGAAAATGGTTTATTCTATTTGCATATCAATATCTCTCACTTGTTAGACACGGAGTCAATGGAACTTAATCATAAAAGAGTAAAATTATCAAACGATGAAACCTACCTATGGTATTTGCCTCGAAGTCATATTAACCTTGATAGGATCAAAATATTGGTTAGTTATGGACCTTTAAGTGACTTAAAGGTTGAATATCTACCAACTTCTGAATCTTGTTTGGAAGGTAAGATGACTAAAAGATCGATCACGACTAAAGGCACAAGAGCCACTAAATGTTTGGGATTAATACACACTAATATATGTGGTCCTATGAGCATTCAAGACAGATGATTACACGAGATTTGGCTATGTGTATCTCATGAGACATAATTCAGATGCTTTTGACATGTTCAAAGCATTTAAAGCTGAAGTATAAAATCACCTTGAGAAACATATAAAAATTTTAAGGTCTGATCGTAGTGGAGAATATCTATCTGGTGAATTTCAGTAATATCTTACTGATAATGGGATAATTTCTCAAATTTTCAATTTTCTTCGCAAGGTACACCTCAACAAAATGGGGTAGCAGAAAGGAGAAATAAAACTCTTTTGGACATGGTTATGTCTATATTAAGTTATTCAACGCTTCCTAATTCCTTTTGGGGATATGCTTTACAAACAGCTATGTACATTATATCTGGTGAATTTCAATAATATCTTACTGATAATGGGATAATTTCTCAATTTTCTATGCAAGGTACACCTCAACAAAATGATGTGGCAGAAAGGAGAAATAGAACTCTTTTGAACATTGTTAGGTCTATGTTGAGTTATTCAACGCCTCCTAAATCCTTTTGGAGATATGCTTTACAAGCAGCTATGTACATTCTAAAAGATATACCATCTAAGCCGGTTCCTAAAACACCGCATGAGTTATGGATTGGAAAAAAGCCTAGTTTACAACACTTATGGATATTTGGATATCCTACACACCTGTCAAAAGGAAAGACAGAAAAGATGGGGTCCCGTTCAAAAACATGTATATTTGTAGGGTATCCAAAAGGAACCAAAGAATATTATTTCTATAGTCCATCAGATCTTAAAGTATTTTTTTCGACAAATGCTAAGTTTTGGAAAAAGACTACATGAATAATTTTGTACCTAAAAGTATAATTGTCCTGAATGAGCTTTCAGGAGATACAATTCCACAAGGGGTTTCAAAACCTAACCCAATTAAAAATTTCACACCAACACAAGATCAACAACCTACCATTCCTCATTGTAGTGGGAGGGTTAGTAGACAATCCGAGAGATACATCGGTCTAGGAGAATCAGTAGAGAACCTCTCGGAGGACGATGATCCCTACACATGTAAGGAAGCAATGGAGGATGTTGATTGTCGCCATTGGCAAAAAGTAATGCAATCCAAAATTGAATCTATGTTAAAAAAAATCTGGTCACTTGTAAACTTGCCTAAAGAGATAAAACTCATTAGGTATAAATGAGTATACAAGAGGAAGAGAGGAATTGATGGAAATGTGGAAACCTTTAAAGCTAGATTGGTAGCTAAAGGTTTCACACAGAAGGAAGGTATCGATTATGAGGAAACCTTCTCTCATGTGGTCATGCTTAAAATCATTAGGACACTTTTATCCATTGCAGCATCTCTAGATCTAGAAATATGGCAAATGAACGTCAAGATAACTTTCCTTAATGAAAGTCTTGACGAAAACATCTATATGATGCAACCAGAATGATTCATTGAAAAAGGCTACTACGAAAGGGTATGCAAGTTGCAAAGATCCATATATGGATTGAAACAAGTATCTAGATCCCCGAACATAAGGTTCGATCAAGCTATGAAATGTTTTATATTTATTCAAAACCTTGACTAACCCTGTGTATGCAAAAGGATCAAAGGCGACAAGTTGGTTTTCCTAGTTTTTTAAGTTGATGATATATTACTCATCGGACGATGTAGGTGTATTGACATCAGTACAAGAATAGTTAGCAAAACAATTTGATATAAAAAACTTAGGAGAATCAAGTTATATTCTTGGTATTCAAGTAATAAGGGATAGAAAGAATAACACGATTGCATTATCCTAAGCTTCATACATAGATAAATTCTTGTTTAGGTTCTCCATACAAGATCGCAAGAAAAGTATATTACCTTTCAGACATGGAATCAAACTTTCTAAGGAATAAGTTCCTAAGAATGAGCATGAATAGCAATTCATGAGTAGGATTCCATATGCCTCGGCAGTTGGAAGTCTCATGTATGCAATGCTCGTCACTAGACCAGATATTTGCTTTGATGTTGGCATAGTTAGCAAGTTTTAGTCGAAAACTGGTCCTGATCACTGGACAGCAGTCAAACGTATTTTCAAATATCTCAAGAGAACGAGAGATCATATGCTTGTATACTCTTGAGGGGATTTAATTCCCGCTGGATATACAGATTCTGACTTTCAATCGGATTCTGACTTCAGGAGATCAACATTGGGATATGTGTTTACTCTTGGAGGAGGCGCAATCATATGGAAGAGTATCAAGCAATCTTACATTGTTGATTCCACCATGGAAGCTGAGTATGTTACCGTATGCGAAGCTACTAAAGAGGTTGTTTGGCTCCGCCAATCCTTGATTGATTTAGAAGTGGTTCCTAATGCGAATAAGAAAATCACTATCTACTATGATAACAGTGGAGCAATTGCTAATTTAATAGAACCAAGAAGTCATAAGAGAGGGAAACACAATGAAAGAAAGTATCACCTTCTAGGGAAAATTGTGCACAGGGGTGACGTGACGATTACCAAGATCGCGTTAGAAAAAAATCTTACGAATCCTTTCACAAAGGCTCTACCACAAAAGAGTTTTGATTGGCACCTAGAGAATATGAGGATAAGAGATATGACACATTTGCTACAGAGCAAGTGGGAGATTGTTGGGTTTATGCTTAATAGCAAAAGTGTAATAATGTATTTGACAATCTTTTCGTATTAATAAAATGATATCTAGTTTAATAAATCTTATATCATTTATATTATAATTATTATAATTGTCAAAAGTAAATAATCATAAGGTCAAAAGACTATGAGAAATGAAGAATTGTTCGTATATCTAGATATGTATGAGGTAGACACAATTCTTTAGTTAGTCTGGAACAATATTCACAACTTAAGATAAAGATTGGGCGCTTTTATCTTGTTAAAGTTGTAGATTCTTTTCCTAGCATTTGAGTGAGATAAAATGTGTTATGATGAGTCTAAAATTATCAAAGTGTGGTGCCTTTGGGCAAAAGTATCTAGTGCACTAGGTGCATTGAATAGGATCACAATGAGATACTTTATCCATCACCGTCAATGGATAAAAGTTTTCACTTGAAGACAATCATAGAGTCTATCTCAATCCTAAGATAAATGATGGACTTACGGTTACAAGTGTTATAATTTGAGTCATCAATAAGTACGATTATATAACATAGTCTATCCGTCATGGTTTGGTGGTATTCATTTGTTAATCGATAGAGGAATTCATTTATAAATATGGATATCGTGGCTCCATTTATTAAGTGTGAGTAGAATACCATTTTATGGATATTTTAAGGTATTCGATATTAAATCTTAACGTTAAGTTTTCAATAGTGTCGATTGAAATATGATTTCTGGACAAGTCAAAATATCCAAGTTCAAAATGTGGTCATATGAGTAAATATGGTAACTAGTGGAACTATAGGCGGTCTATGAGCTCTTGGCGATTACTGGTATTTTTCATAATGATACACTATCTCCATTAAGATTATCTAGGGTACGTATGAAAAACATTAACTTATTCTATCTTTATTTAAGAGTTCAATTTTAGTTCTTTAGTGGAATGAACTAAAATTAAAAGACCGGACATAAGTGAATCATTTATTGATTGTGATTAGGTTATGTTTATTGGAGTTTAAATTTAGATAGCCCGTCAAGATCCTCAATCCACACAAATTTGCATGGATCACTTGATATATTTTATCGGACTAATTTATGGGTCCATCTAAAATTGTTTTTGGATTTCGAAATCCAAAAGTTTTGGAGATGTGCGGTTATGTGTGATCAAGACACGCGAGAACTCTTCAAAATATCTGGAATGGGCGGCCAAGGATGTGGGAATCCTTGGGCGGCCCTAATGGGGTGCAATTAACATTCAATTAATACATTAAGAATATAATTTGCACATTTTAATTAAATGGATTGTTTAAATTATATTAATGTATTAATTTAAGGCATGTGGACTTGTTTCTTTTTTAGTAAGATTGAGTCTAGTTCACATGTGGACTTTTTATTAAAGTCCAATGGATTTTGATAAAATAGAAAAATAATATATTGCCTATATAATAGGCTTGGGCGGCAAGAGCTAATAATATAGCCTAATATACTATTTTTATTTTATTATCCAATTAAATGAAAATTAATTAATTATTTATTTAATTAAAATTCAAAATCTTTTTTCTAGTTGGAGAAGATTTCCTATTGTTATACTATCGTTGGTAGTATAATAAATATCAAAAACTTGATTTGATAGGCAGATAAATAAAAGAAATTTATTTATCTAATCAAAATAGAAAGTATTTGATATATATCAAAACTTTATTTGACAATTGGTCAAATTAGGAAGTTTTAAATAAAGTCACAATTTAATTTATATTCAATAATTAGTTATTGTATAAATACACTAATGATTTAGAACAGGAGTCTTGGTGTGGAAAACAATTCTTCTTTGAGTGAGGTTTCTTGGCTAACACACAAATCCTTCATTTAAGAGGATTTGGACATAAGACATAAATCCTCCTTAGGAGAAGATTCGGCCATGAACGAACTATATATTCTCTAAGTGAGAATTCGGCCAACATAAGTTTTCTAGAGTGAGAATTCGGTCAAGATTAAAATATTGAGAGAGAATTCTGCCACCACCCTAGTTCTTGTATAAGAAGTTTTTTTGTTATTTGCTTATATAGTTAAAAAAATAATAATCATCCAACTCATTATGCGAGGAATTCGGCAAAGCATAGAGAAAAGAGGGAAAGTTTTTGTTCTCGATAGTGTATTAGTAGCCTTTACATTAAAAGACTTTGTGCACAAAATTGAATTGGGTTCACGTGAGTTTCAATCAATAGATTGAGAATTCACAAGTGACCAAACGTTCTTCGTTTTTCTCTAGTAGGATTATTGTGAGTAACAAAAGGAAAAGATTTTGTTTGTTTTTCATCCTCAGGTATACAACTCAAAGAAAGGGAGTTCACACTCCTTGGTAATTCACGTTCGTGATTGGATTGGAAGATCTTACGGATTCAATTCGACGTAAATTCAATTGTCACGAGAAAAATGTACGATACTTTTATTATATGTTAATTAATCAAGGGTTAAGGTTTTTTCTTTTAAAGGAAATTTTTTATAAATATACCAATCGATATTTTCCGTTTCCGCCGCATGTTTTTCCTACAAAGCACTGTAGTTACGACAATGGTAAAAATTTTTCAAAAATATTGGTCTAAAATTTCTTTACTCTATGCCTTGGGTTGGATATTAGATCCTATGACTAAATTAAATAGTTTAAAATCCTTTACTGAGTTTATTGGTGGTTACTTGGATTTTGATCTTATTCAACATTTTACTAACCTGCACTCCATGGTGTTCGAAGTTTATCGTCTTTATAAGCTCATGTGGTATAAACATGCAACGATCGAAACAACCGATCACCCGATCAATTAAGAGAAGTATGAGAATCCTAAACGGCAACCAAGAATCTTCATCTTCATCATCTCAACATTTGAATTGAACACTTTCTTTGAAACTAAGCTTGACATAGTCCATCAAGGGGACTTCCAAGAACTTAATCTGCTATTATGGTGGAAGAACCATACCGTGAGTTATTCAGTATTGTCCCAACTTGCACGAGATGTACTCGTCATCCATGTGTCTACTGTTTGTTTAGAATAAACATTCAACACCAGTTGACGTATAATCGAATCTCGAAGATCTTGTTTTACCCCTTAGATGGTAGATGTATTAACATGCCTTAATGCCTTTGGGAGTAGGGATGCACATTTATCTCTGGGACCCCAAATCCCCGCACCCCCATTCCCACTTGGGGATTTTTTTTTTGGGAAAAATAGGGAAATGAGGGAGGGGGGGGGGGGATGATTTTCATCCCCAAATTAAAATGGGGATGGGAATGGGGGATGGGGGACCCCTCCCCCTCCCCATTTTCCCATTTCCCCCACAATTAAATTGAAATGGGGATAGGGATAGGGATAGGGATGGGGATAGAGATCCCCATTTCCCAATTTTCCCCAAAAGTATATAAATATAATTATAATATGTATTTGAATTATTTGAAACATTTTATGTTGAATTTGTAATGCATTGATATTTTTTATTTGTAATGAAAGGTTTGTTTTTTAAAAATTTAATTTATAATGTTTAGTTAAATAGAAAAATATGGAAATAGGGAAATAGGATAATGAGGGACCGGGGGATACAAGAAAACAGAGAAAATCGGGAAAAATGAGAAACTGGGGATGGGGGGACCTCCCCCCAAACATCCACATCCCCATCCCCATTTTCCCTAAATGAGGGGGGGGGGGGGGGGGGGGGGGGGGGGGGGGGTCTATGAAGTAGGGATGGGGATGGAGGGACCTATATCCATCCCCAAACGTGCATCCCTAATTGGGAGCATGCAAAGATGAGGATGTAGTTTCAATCGGTGAATGAAGAATTAATTCAAAGTTTTTCCAACATATGCTTCAAAGAGGCTTCTGGTTCTGACAATAACCGACAGAACTGAAGACTTAATTTTAATAATACATGTATTTGTAATTTTATAATTCGATTGTACTTTTTTTTTTCTTATTAAGTTTTTATCTCATTTGGTGTTTCTTGGTAAGGGTTTTAACGGGACAATCACAAATCATGTAAACCGAAATGTGAATAAGTAAATAAAACTTAGCTCTTTCTTAATTCTAACATCTTTATGATTTTATTTATTCTTTGAATAATTTTAGTTAATAATTAAAATATAATTTAATATATTTCTTACAATTTATTTCATTACTCATTAGACTAAATAAATAAGAAATAAAATTTTAACATAAAATAAAATAAGAAATAAATTTTAAACTTTTTTTTGAAACTAAAAAAAAAAAAACTCAAAAAAAAAATACATAAGTCAAAATAATAAATAAATTTTTAAGTAAAAAAATAAATTAAATAGGAAAAAAATTAAAAAAAAAACAGTCAATTTAATTTATATTTTTATATATAAAAAAAAAGGAGACACAACCTATTTAGACCCGTAAGTTGACATGTCCCGGCCTACCAGCACGGCCAGCAAGCCGTGCTTCCGGCCCAGACAAACCGCCCCAAAGCATATAAGGTCGGCTCTAGCCTATTTCCTCCTTACGGTATTTTTAGGTCTGGCCTGTTAAGGACCCAGTACACTCTTGTCGGGCCAGGCTAGGTCGGGCCAGGCTAGGTCAGGCTAGGCCGGTCCATATTACATGACTAACCACCGACTAATTTCATATCGTCAAAAAGTAAATATCATTTTGATTTTGAAGATGACATTATACGAAAGTTTCATATCCACATCCTATTCGAACCCGCAACTTGTATAAATTTTAACTTTTATACCTGTCCCGCCCTCAGTATAGGTATATGGTATACACATTTAGCAATACCTATACAGTACCCTACTGTATCTAAATGTTGAGATCACAAATTAAAATTAATTTTTTAATTTATAGTCTGACCCACGGTAGTATACTTGTGTAACCTTTTGTTCTGGAACCCAGGTCAAATAAATATTTCTAGTAAGAGAATTTCTTATGTGCTACTAAAACATGTATTAATAGGAACCATCTTTAATAATGCTTTTTAAGTTTAAGATATGATTTCATTAAACTGCACTAATATATTATATACCCATTCAAGCCTTTTCAACCCTTACCAAGTATCAAGAACAAAAGAGGATTGAAGCAAAAGGCAACTACATCATGAGGAAAAAGATCAAATTACTGACATTAATCAAATGATTACAAGCCATAACTGCAGAAGATCCTATCTAGACCAAGAATGCACATCTGAGAAATTATAAAAGACTGGCAAAAAAACAAAATTAATTAATCCGAACCCGGAAGAAACTTTGTGGTGGTTGGAAGAAACTTTGTGGTGGTTGTACCAATACGTTTGGCCGCCGCAGGAATGATTCGGGATGGTGAGAGAACCTCTGCAAAAGAAAAGTTATACGAATCCGCCCCTAACCGACTCTGTAACCATCCTCTGCTTCCAGAAAAACCATCAGCTACAACCCAGCAGTTCTTGAAGCCAAGACTTGTTAGTACTCTTGCAACAATTTTTGCCGAATCAGAGTACCTGAGGATCATCAAGTGATATTAACTTATGTAATCAGTAAACCTGAGGATCATCTAGTTCCAATGACTGATGTAAGCAACATTAAAATATAAGACATTTAACTTAAATCCAAACACCGGAACAAAATTTGGTAATGAAAAGATACATGTCATATGCAAAGAGAAGGGCGGGGTGGAAAAACTACTCACGAGTCTATGATTATAATGTTGGATCCCTTGTTGAGTCTTTTGAGATACGAAATCTTCATAGCTGCTATTTCAGCTTCTACTCGCTTTACATTTCTGACAAGACCTCTCAGCTTGCTTGGTAGTTCTTCCAAACTGAACCAATACAGAAATAGTGAATAATCAGAATGCTCATGAGCTTATAAAGTTCACATAAATAAATGTATGTCCACTATCTCTAAATTGGTAGTTGAGTATGAAAGAGATGGTAAATGCAGTGAGGCAGCGGATATACTGATTTACTTACGGAATTGAAATCATCCTGTTCTTAGCATTAGAGGGAAGGCGAGGAATACCGGCCTTGTCCTTGTCCTTCTCTGATCGAATGTCGATCATAAAGTGATTTTTCGTGGTAATCAGATCAAGTGATTGAGCAGAAGTAAGATCACCTAGAGAGCAACAAGCAGTAACAAGTTACCCCCACATTATAACACTAGCTCCAGTAATAAAAATCTGTAAGAGTAAAGCACAAAGAAATTCATATAATACTACAATAATGCTGACATTTATTTGTAATCGTTCCAAGTTTACTCTTCTCTTTCACACCTCTCCATGCTTCTTCTATTAATAAATTTAACATACTTGTTCAAATAAGCTAAAACTATAAACCTCAAATCCAAACGAAAATTCTTAAATGTAAAAGCTAACGCACAAAATTTGCAAAGATAAAGCCACTTCACAGGAGACAGTAAAAAATCACCTTTGTAACCACGAAAGCTGAATGAGATTGCAGACCAGATGGGAGGAAAGAGGAGGTATGTAACGAATAAAGCTCCAGCAGCTCCAACTATTACAACTGGATCCGATGATGAAATTGTTTCAACGGTTGATGCAGCGATAGGCTTGGCTACCTTTGTGGTTTCTAGTGCTGCATCTGCAACTGTCTGCTAGAAAAGAGAGATTATTCATTTTATGAATGGAAGTTCGAAAATCAGGGCCTTAATATGGATTTACTTGCTAAGCTAACATGTATATATGGCATAAAATTACTAAAAAGCGAGGTTTTGATAGAAGTAATAGGTGGTGGAGTGGATTAATACATGCATACAGAGAAGAAATTGTAGAATATTAAGGAGAAATCTCTAGTCCCTTGGCAAGCTCATGGTGTTTGACATACGATTTTGAAAACAAAACTGTGAAAAAGAATAAAAGATAGAGCCATTTATTGACAACAAGCAACTGAGAATTAATAGGAAAAAAGGAAAAGCATGTTTCAAAAGTACAGAATGAATGTTGAACCTTTAACGTTCCAAGGCTAAATTGTCTTATTGCATATCTATATGGAACACAAGTAACTGATTTCAAATTCAATTATTCACTGAAATTTAATCGAACTGACTCAACTGAGATTACAATAATACATTGGCACAGTAGACACTTAAACTCTAACGAAAATCATTGACAGTTGATAAGTTTGTATCCCTAAGTTTTGTTTCTATATCAGTTCGAAGGCTACAAAATTAACAGCTCCAATTACTTTCCCCAATATGTCAATATCCACATTAGTATTTTCCCATTTAAAACTTTGATTTCAAGCAACAGAATATAAATAAGTGAACATGAAAAATACATAAATGGGTTCCAAATTTAACAGATAATTCTCATTTACTAAATTCCATAAGTAATCTCCACCAATTAAGAAAACAAAAATGGAAAAAGAGAAATGAAGTTGACAAAGAGAGAGTCAAACCTTGGCAGCAGTGAGAACTGGTTCTGTGTTAAGGCCAGAAGTTTGGATAGCTTCTTGAGCTTTCTTTGCAGCCTCAGAAATGGCTGGAGAAGCTAATTTCAAGGCCTCTTCTCCAGTTTGCTTGGCAACCGGCAATGCCGCATCAATAGCTGGCTTCAAAGCACCCCCAACAACTTCAAGAACCTTCTGTGCAGAACCAAAGAAACTCGAACCCACTTCCTGGACTTGATCAATTGTTTTCTCCACCTATCAATTCATAAAAAGTGACCAATTATGACAAATGGGTATCAATTAAAAATGGACAAAAAAGATTGACAGTTCTCAAAAGAACCAGCAAAGACCTTGGAAGCACCATTACATTCAATTGGGTATAAAATAAATTAAAAAAGAAAACAATTTTAAGAATAGTTACCTCATTAAGGGAGGAGACAATCTGGTCTTTGTCAAGAGTGAGAGCTTGGACTTCATTGGGAGAATTAAAGAGAGCCAAGAAAGAGAGGGTGGTTGATGTTGGCAACAACACAGAGTTTGGTCTCAAGTGAGATTTAGAGGAAGCTTTTTGTGTGGAAGATACTGGAGAAGGAAGAGTGAGTCTAGCAGTGGCTGAAGATCTGACTGCCATGACGACTGCCATTAATTGTAACCTCTCAAATGAGTGAGTGAGATAGAGGGTGAATGCGGGTTTTTAGAGAGTTAGTGTTGTTGAATGTCTGGTTGAGAAATTTGTGATGAGAATTTGACGGTCTAGAAATTCGATAAATTTTTGGCCAACAAAATGATTCAAACACTTGAAAGGACCATTAGTATTAGTATTATTCATCGGGGATGGCCCATCGTATCCTACGTGCCACTGCAGTGGAACCACCCACTCCATCCCACTACTTGGCATTCTTTTCATAATTATTATTATTCGAATATTACCTTGATTTGAGATTTAAGAATAAACTCAAACTTTCAATTTTATTGGATAGATGTGAAAATAAACTATTAAATCAATTTTGTATCGTTATTTGATATTCATTTTTGAAAGGTTTATTCTATAAACCTAGAAAATTTATGAGAGATATATCATTACATTTGACATATATCAAAATCAATGTCAACATTAATGTTGCTATGAATATTGAACCAAACAAGGTATACATATCATGTTATATATGACTTGTGTCATATAATTATACCCAATGCATTGAAATTTAGTTGATTACAAAATTGGAAAGTTATTTTTGTGTAAAGGCTAATAAGCATTGAACCTTGACATTGAAATCTACACCATTGAAAAACCTCATTTGCAATACCCGTATCCGCAATTTTTATTATGTGTATGCACACACTCTGCCAAGGCTGCTGTCACAAACTTCAAGAAAATTACATCAACTTACATTTGCTTCCCTATTCATCTCAGCAACCCAGTTTAAGGCAATATAACGTGTTTTCTTTTTCTTCTTCTTAAACCAACTTTAGATGAGACAACAAACAAGTATTAACCTTTGAAACAAGCCGATATCAATATATGGAGACTGCCAAAACATAAAAACACTAGAACCAATCACAATAAATCTCCAGGAAAGATCATTTTAGCTCCAAGCATCGACTAGATGTTCAGGACAGCACTACCATCTTCTATTATGAAGCAACCTCAAGTACTTGTAATAGTTACCAAAATGAAAAAAAAAAAACAAAAAAAACAAAAAATTTGTAACAGCATCAACTGGAAGTTTTTCACTTAAATTGGAAGAACATGCTCTAATCTATACCAGTTTTCTCCGTTGCGATCTTGAGCCATCATTTGAAATTCATATGGCATGTATCCCAACTCCAAATTACGAAGGGTAGTTACTGGCCACAATCCTCTTGGAGCAATCTTCAACAGGCTTACATTCTACAATCTCTAACTCTCGAAGATTGCACAATGCTCCTTCCTCAATACTCCATCTCTCCACTGAATATAAGTGAGACAGTTTCAAGAAATGGAGTTGTGAGAACCCTCCGTTAGAGCAAAACGTATCTTTCCCCACATATGATGATTGCTTCAGTTTCAAAATTCTCAAATTTGGCAGCTTCTCAAGCTTTTCCATTGGATCGTCCATCAAGAAAGAGTGTTCTAAGCAAAGCTCAGTAAGATTCGGAGGAAAATCTTGCACATCGAACAACCTCCTTTTGAATCCGTTCAAATGCAGCTTGTAGAGATGAAAGTGATTTAACAAGGTAATGCATTTTGGAATAGCAGATGTAGTAATGTCACTAGTTCTTCTTGTATGCATTACTCTACTAGAGAGTAGAGTAATGTTACTTTGTTTAAATTTGGTATCTAAATCTGGTGTCCAAATGATATAGCATCAAAATAATCCATTCTTTAAAGTCATACAAATCTAATACAATTAAAATGAATGGATTATAGTGATGCCACATCATTTAGATACCATATTGATTTGGAATTAATATTTTAAAAAGAATCTAGGGTTTTAGAAAATGGAAAGAGTTTTTGATGATATATATTAGTGGAAATTGTCAAAAATAATCACATATAGCATAAAAAATTCATTTTTAATCACAAACGAAAATTTATTCATTAATAACCATTTTTTTGAGAAATTACTTAAATGTCCTCATATAAAAACTATCCCCAAACACCCTCTTTTTTTTTCTCCTTTTCTTTCTCTCTCCTCTCCTCTCTCTCTCCCCGTCAGTGATGTGCCGGCGAATCATCGTCGACGTCGTTGTGAAGACCGGTAAATCGTCGCTGGCCTCCTCTCTCTCATCGAACCTCTTTTTCTCTCTCCCCGCACCTCTCTCTCTCATGCACCTCGCTTTCTCTCTCATGCGACGTCGCCGGTTTGCCGGCATGCCGATGTCTCGTCGCTTGGGCTTCATGATCGTCCAGTAGTGTCGTCGAGCTCTCCCTCCGCCGGTGATGTGATCTATAGAAAAAAGAGGAAGAAAACGAAAAACCTGGAAACCCAGACATTTCAAGTTTCAACATTTTAATTTAGTCAAGATTTCAAGTTTTAACATTTCTATTTATGTAAGATTTCAAAATTCAAAATTTGAAAACGAAAAACCTAGAAACCCAGAACATTTCAAGTTTCGACATTTCAATTTGGTCAAGATTTTAAGTTTCAACATTTCAATTTAGGTAAGATTTCAAGTTTCAAAATTTTATGTTTTTAGGCAAGATTTCAAGTTTCAAGTTTGGTTCCAGATTTTAGTCATGATTTCAAGTTTGCTTTCTAGTTTAAAAAAAAAAAATCTGAGGTATTTTTATAATTTATGGACATACACTGATTTTTTTAAAAAAAATGGTTATTAACAAATAAAATTTTAAAAGTGATTACTAACGAACGTTTAATGTTTCCGATAACTATTTTTGGTTTTCTCTCTTAATATCTAATCCATAATAGGAAACTTTTTAAAGATTGAAATATGAAACTAATTAATAATTATTAGTGAGTGTGATTACAAATTAAACTATTTAGTATTCTTAGTAATTTTACTAACTAATGTGTTATTAAGGAAAAAGTGGAAGTGGAATTGTAGTTGAGATGTTTAGCATTACTCGGTATTATTATATTTTCAAAAATATATTAAACTTGGTGTAAATACAGTTTTTAAGTTGTACAAATATCATCACTCTAAAAATAATAATCACATATTATGAATTAAGTCTTTTCACCTCATTAGAATTACCATTTTGCAAGCGCTCCCAACATGATTTGAGACTAGAGTTGAGGTGGGTCTATAATTATATTTACAGTTTAGGTATCAACTCCCACGACATTGAGAATAAAAAAAAAGTCCCCACACATGTTAAGATATGATGAATTTTGGTGATGCTGAGTGATAATGAAGATTTTAAGAAGAATTGGCATTTAGTGGATTTTATCGCATATAGAACTGACATAATTACATAGTAGATATCCAATTCTTTAGTAGAGATTTTAAACCTTTCTCAATCATATTGATTATTGATATTAAGATTTGGGTCATATGTGTTAATTTGGTTTCGTGTAATTTTATCAGATGCGAACTTTTGTCTTTCTTATAGTCCTGTAGTTGAGATCAGTGTTGCAAAAATCCCCGATTAGGGCCAACTAGGCCCTGTCTAGTCCCCAGTCGGTGGTCAGGCGGTCCACCGCCCCGATTAATGGGTTTATCATCTAGTTAGCCTAGTTGATCAAAGTCAATGACTAGTCACCGTTGACCGATTACGTTGACTTGTTTTATTGACTTTTTAGAATTTGATTGAGTTTTTTTTAGATTTAATTTAGCTGTTTATGGATTTTGATTCTCAATATTGAGATTTTTGGAATTTTATTTTCAATTTGAAGTTTAATATATGAAATAGTATAAACATTTGCTCAATTACAACAAAAAAATATATTAAAGATATTCTGACCGACCGCCGGTCTGCCATCGATTGACTTCCGGCCAACCGCCTAGTCCTCGACTAGGCGGGTTAGGCACTAGACTGGGGGTCGCCGCCCGACTAGCGCTTAGTGCTTTCTACAACCCTGGTTGAGATTTAATTAAATCTAAATGGGATGTAATTACTGTATGTGTGTTAGACACATTAGCTAATTAATAATAAATAAAAGGGATTTCTCATGGTAGGATAAAGAAAAGCCAACAAGAAAAGCCAAATGATCCTTTTGATGATGTATCTTAGTTTGTGAAAATATGAAGCAAATGCAGTGAAAAAGCAAATCAATGTCCAATAAAACAAAAGATTGTCACGAAGAATCCAACAAGAAAAGTAAAGCTATAACTTTGATTCTTATTCAAATTTGAAAATAAAAAATAAAAATTTAAAAATAACAAATTTATAGCAAAAGTACACACTAGTTGGGAAGCATGTTCTAAAAGCCCAATAAATGAACAAAGACACCAATTACAAGACAAAATTTCAAAAGATTAGTTTAATTTTGAGCATGATGATCAGAGCATGCAGAAGATGATGATTTTAATTAAAAAGAAACGTGGGAGCTCTGTGTGTTTCTGGCACTTTTGAGGTGTGATTTTTTGTTTGTAGGCTATTGGATTTATTCTTCTAAGGTATTAATTAGGATAACACGTTTAGTTATTGTTTATTTACATTATACATAGCTTATCTATATACATATATGTCAGGTCATTGCAGTGCCTCATATGGACTTTTCTTCAATATCTAATTCAGCTTAAATGTTCTACCTCAAATTCTCTTCTTATAATATCTTCAAATCACCTGTATACCATTCTAGTTATACTATATATCATAATATTATGAGTAAATTCAAGTATTTATCTCTAAAATTATGATGATGTTCTCATTTATCAATTCTCAGTAAATTAACTGTTGACGAGATCAAAACAGTTGGTCCAGTGATAAAGTCCTTCATATTTACACTACGTAATAATTCAAAATAATAATAATTTAACTGTTTTTATATGTATATACTTATGAGTGAATCGATGGAAATGTCCTTTAAAATTCTTTTGTTGTATCTTCTTTAATTGTTTTTTTTTCTCCATCAATTTTAAGTTTTCACTCTAACCAATTTTATTTATAACTATAATCTCCATTGACACTTTCTCTCTAATTATAGGTTTACTTGATTCTCTCATATTCATTCGTATTTCTCTCTCTAAAATTTTCTCTCTTCGAAATACTGTTTTCCTAGCTTAAACAATTCCAACGATATATTATAGTCAAAAATTTGATATCATTTTTCTTCTCAAAATCCATTTCTAAATTGAATATTATAACAAATATTAGGGTTTATATAGTACAAATTGTTGGTAGGTGGTTGCTCGTAGCACAGCAAAGATGATGATGCCTAATAAAACCATTTATCTATTCTATTTTGATTACTTGTAATATAAGAATATAATGTATTCTTTCATTGTCTATGTGATTGATCATTTATATTTTATTAGTTTGAGAAACAATATTAAACCCAAATGAGACAATCAACATGCCATTATCACCATCATCATTCTCATATGAATTCACCATTATTGTTCATATCTATACCAAATTAACCAACTTTACTAGCTCCGTCTCTCATGGACAGTATTGAGAGCTCAAAAACCCCAACTCAACACCAAATCCCTACCAAAAATAACACCTCAAATCTCTTGAACCTGAGAAGAATAACTTGCATGAAAATGAAGAGAACAAATTAAGAAGCAGCATGAGGTTAACTAGAAACAACAATATTGGAAGAAAATATTTAGGGGTGAGACAAAGGCCATCAGGAAGATGGGTTGCTGAAATCAAGGAGTCTTCACAGAAGCTGAGGCTATGGCTAGGGACTTTTGATAAAGCAGAAGAGGCTGCCATGGCTTATGACAGCGCGGCCAGGCTTTTGAGAGGAAGAAATGCAAAGACAAACTTTACAAATCAACAGAAGAATATGATCATCATGAACAACAACCATGAAGAAAATTGCAGCACTACTGTGATGGAGAATAATCCAAGGCTCTATAAACTTGTTCATCATGCAATCATGAAGAACCATGAAAGTTCATCAATATCACCTTCAACAACATCTCTTAACCCTTTGAAGATACCATGGTTGATGAATCAAAATCCAGCTGGTAAGAATGATGAAGCTGTTGATTGTTCAGTAAGTTTTGATACACTTGTTGAAGAAACTATATTTTGTTCTTCATCAGATGAAACAAATATTAATGTTGGAAGCTGCTCTAAGGTTTATTCTTCTGTTAGAGTTGCTCCTTCTTTTAGTGCTTCTTCATGTCCTGGAAGAGATCAGGAGGAAGGAGATATATAATAATTGCTTGAATCTTGCTAGCTGATGATATCTTCAAGCAAATCCCTCATCGAAGTTCAGGACACTGTTTGATTAATTACTACTTGTAAATAACATATATGCTTTCTAGCTAGCTAGCTACTTCAAATTAATGAGATGTGGTTTCAATTTAGTTCTGGAACTGGCCAATATCTCTGACTGTGTGATCTAAATGATGACATGGAATTTCATAAATTAATTGTAGTTTAACATAAAAAATTGAGGTCTAAATGTAGCACACGATTGTTGTTTTTTTAATCATTGGATTTTGAAGCGGTCCTTACTTCATATTAAAATAAGGAATCTATTGTAAGAGACTCAAACATAGAACATTAACATGTTTAATGAACGCTCTGTACCTCCAAACCATAATGAGTGTTTTTTTTTAATAATATTTTTGGTTTGTACAAACCATCTCTATTAATTTAAACCTTAAGTAATACATAGTGGAAATGGGTCTAAATAACAATAAATCCATAGTGACTTTAGAGATTGACACTAAATTTACAATTTTAATACCTGGGCTCTTCCCGGTTCGCTCGCCGTTACTAGGGGAATCCTGGTAAGTTTCTTTTCCTCCGCTTATTGATATGCTTAAACTCAGCGGGTAATCCCGCCTGACCTGATGGATAAAAATAACATCACCTTATTCTTTTAATGCTCTTTCGTCATTTTTAGGTTTAATTTTTTATTTTTCAAAATTTGGCCTCCATTAATGGAGATCTGTCTAAGTCGTTCAACCTTCATCGCATCGGAGGTCTAACAGAACTCCATGTAGGTCGATGAAGAAGATGAATTGTTTTTTGAAAAATTTGTATTTTGTCCAATAAATCTCAAAAATTATAAAATATGTCTTGAAAATACAAAATAAGTCTAAAAAATATACAAATATGTCTCAAAAATACCAAAATAAGTCTTGAAAACACTAAAATAAGTGTTGGAAAAAAGGGCGAAACTTATTTTCTTGATTGTGTTTTAAGGTTATTTTTGTCAAAAATACATTTAGGTGCTTAAAACTTAAGTTATTAAGTTGGTACTAGCCTTGAAAGCAGAGAAGTAAAGAGTGCTAGAAAATTTTTGAACCCCATAGCACATATAAGTATATAACCTACTTAGTTTAAGCTATTGAATTTAATATATAGTTGTTATGAAAACATTATTCAATGTTTCAACGTGAGTCAATGCCCATATTAAGAAATCAAGATTATCATCTTACTAACTTCTCTTGTAACACCTAAATGATTTATGATCAATTTATATTCATTATTGTGTAAGTTATGATTTTAAAGATTCATAACTTTATAAATATGAGCCTTCATTTTGATGTATGTAACTTGAGAAGTATTGAGGAATACAATAATCTCTCCTATCTTGAGCTATTATTTTCTCTTTTTCCTACATTATATTTATTCTATTGTGTTCTTGTTTATTTTATTTATTTCATAACACATTATTAGCACATGTATCTAACTGTTATATGTTTAAAGTTTCAGATTTCAGATTTGAAAGTTTCTTATTTGAAGCCAAGATGTCTTATGATCCAAATTCGATAATTCGATACGTGATAAGAAATAACACTTTCTTGATGAGACTGAAGTTCTTGATGAGACCAAAAAATCCAAGCAATTGTAAAATATTTCTTTCTCTAATTTTGGGATAAAAAAGGCAAATTACTTTTACAGAGATAACACTTTCTTGATGAGGTCGAGAGTTATTGATGAGATCAAGAGATCTAAGTAATTTTAAAGTATTTCTTTCTCTAATTTTGGACTAAGAAAAAATTGTTTATATTATTTCTCTTCTTAATTTTGTTCATAATATTCATTGGGTAGCCAATACAAGAAAAGAAAGATTAAATGATTGTATTGCAACCAGAAGATTGTAAAAATAAAATTAATTATATTATAACCTAAAGATCACAAAATCATAGAGCTTGAAGCTCAATTTGATATATATTTGATAATTATTAAATCAAAAAGTCAGAAACTTGATCTGATGTCTGAAGATTGTAAGATCAAAAAGCTTAAAGCTTAATTTAGTATTTTAAGATTGCAAAATCAATAAGTCTGAAGCTTAATGTAATCTCATTAAAAATTATAAATTGTAATAAAATCAAAATATGAAATTTTGAACAATAGAATTAGAACCCGAAGTTCTGAATTTCGATTTATGTGCTTACTTTTAGAGCTCAAAGTTCTCAATTTATGATTTTCAATTATAAACATGAAGCTTATATATGAACCAGAAGTTCTAATGAAATTATAATTTTAGATCATATATGAATTTTATTTGGAACTTGAATTTCTTGATTTCACAGTCATAACCATAAAGTTATATATAATATCAATATAACATTAAGTTCTAATATAAGTAGGATAAAAAAGTGTAAAAGTAATTTATCTTTTTTTCTGACATTTTTTATATATCAATCTCTATTTGGTTATTTATTTTTCATATGAATTTGACATTTTTGATATATTACCTTTGATTGGTTATTTATATTTCACATGAATAGACTTTCAATAACTATAAATGAAATATTTTGTTTTTTTATTTCTTCTCCTTTATAAAGGTTTTTGTAAGGTGTGAAAATCTTATATTTCTTTATACTAAGAAATATAAGATTTCATAATTTACATATCTATTAATCACAAAATGTCTCTATTGTTTATTCATTTACATTTGAATTTATTAACCGTGTGATATATAGTTTTATGGTTCTTTGATTTTTGTGACATATAAAATTGTTGATTATATTATGGTGTTGATTTACATTCATGTGGTCAAAGTAATATATAATATAATAATCCATTATTCTTTCAAAGATAAGGTTTTCCTTATTGCTTTGATTTATATTAAGACTATGCGGTGCTACAAATTATTAAAACAATTTCCTGTTACACTAGAGATTTATTGTTGTACTATTTAATAAATTGTATGATTTTTATTTTTTTGTTAAAAAAAATCTCTATTTATTCATTTATAATTGAAATATGTTATGATAAAAGAATTATTTGTCTTCATTTATATTTGTTTAAAAGAAAGATTTGATCACCAAAAAAATAAAAAGACATGATCGAATGAAACATATCAAGTTTATACTTACCTCAAAATCTCATATATTTTTCCAGAAATAGCAATATATATATTTTGATATTTTATGCTTTAAATTTTCCCCAAATGTGGTAATATTAATAACATATATTTGAGCATATTATTAGTCGATATAATATCTTCTATGACTGAACAAAATAATTATTTTTGAATAGAAAACCATTGACATCAACCTAATTTGATCAATATCATTCCTTGAAGTGAATGCTACATCTAGTCATGGTGATGATTGTGGGTATTGTTATAATCAAATAATTATTCATGTCAAGGTGATCACTATAAACAAATTCAAATTGATCCACCAGAAGTGGAATAACACAAAAACAAAGCAAGAAAATTGAGAGGATGTAAAATACAACTTCCAATAATTATAAAAGTTTTCCTTGTTATATAGTTATTAAATAAAAGGACAATAATTCTGTATATGTTATATATCTAAAATATTTTATTGATTTTAGCAATAATATTGAGAGCTCTAGAAGAGCTAATATATGACACAAAGTGAAAACAAATTATATGTAAATGACACTTTGTATTTTGTTAGATCCGGAAGATCAACTATATAAGAAATTGTCCTTAGACAATTAAGAATATTATATTTAAGTAAGTATTTCAATATAATTTATTTATCGTTATTCCGATTTAATGTATTCCACACGACTATTTTTATGAGTATACTTTGTGGCTACCATTACATTAGATCTTCCACATCAGAAAATAAATTTAGTTTTATTTTTCATAGTTCCTAATATTATTGGATTTGATCGACATATACGGAACTATAAGTTTCAAAATCAAAATCAATTGAAAACCTAAAGTTTTGAATATCAATATAAATTGTTGAATCTGGACCTGAAATTTTTATATTTGAACCTGGATAGTTCTTATCATTTGAAAAGTGAAATTGTGATTTTATTTAAAAACCCAAAACTTTGAATATATGATTTTTTTAATTATGAACCAGAAGTTCCTAAGTATATGAACCCGAAGTTTCAAAAAAAAGTTTTTAAGAACTTGACATAAAAATATGAAATTTTGGGATCTTAAGTTCTTATTATATTATTTTATTTAATAAAATTCTATCTTATTTATTTTGTCTCGTACCAAAAGAATTTATCATATTTCTTATGAAAATATATATTATATTATATGATTCCATGTTAGTAAATATCATTGAAGGACAATAAGGTTTATTAAAAGTAAACGATGTATCGAAATATTGAAATATTTTATATAGATATTCATTTCATAACTAACTGTTTTTTTTTTCTAGTAAATGTCTCTGAGAGAATAAGACTATGGAAATTAATACTTAAAGGACAATATGACAAGATATTTGAGTTAATGTAAAACAATTATGATGATTCAGATAATTAATTGAAGTAAATTTTATCGTCGTTAGGAGTAGAATTATCATAAGTCAATAAACAAAATTATAAGGTATACATCTTCTTGTGAATTGCATGATATGCAAATTAATTTTCAGATGATTTAAATAAAATAATAAAACTACATTAATATTCTTCTAATATTTAAATTCGAATGATTGTTTCTATAGAATAATTTATGAAATGATAGTAAAAATCATCTGCTAGATAGTAAAATCGTAAAAGACAATTTTGGTTCAAAAAATATGGTTCATAGAACTGGAATTGAAAAGATCATGATCATGTTTAAAATAATACTCGAGTGAATGATAAATCCATATCATCTAAGGCTATCGAAGAGCTAGTCTTATAAGTGAAAACAAAATCCTGAAAAGTCATATGGAAATGTTAATCTTCCCTATGAGACCGTCGAAGCAAATAGAAGAATCTCAATTGTCCCAGTAGAGACACGCGTACTAAATTTAACGTGATTATACTTCTCTTGGAGAGATATTTATATAGAAAGACATGTATAGTATATAATTTAACATTAAACTTATTAGAATAAGCCCTTAAAGAGGCACATAAATTACATAATCATAATGAAATATATTAGTATAGAAATTGAGATCATATATTATTTGTTTTGCAAATTATGAAAAAATGATGAGGGATTTGTATTGTAAATTATAAAAATGTCAACATAGAAATTATTAGCAATTAAAAGACAAAGCTACATTCATTTGAAACTTGAAAGCTTTTAACATGTAGTCCACATATTTGATGATATCAAACTTATTGAATATTTTTCGTACGAATTAAGATAAAAGGTTTATTACAGAAACCTAGTTTAACAATGAATAAAAATACTCATATAATTTAAATGCCTGAAGCAAGTTATTCAAAGCTACATGAAGATTTATATAATAAAAATTAAAAAATCAAAATGCATGTAGTGTATTCGTTATGGTGAATATTTATTAAATTAATTATATGTTGATTGTGTAAAGCTTATTAAAAATTATACTAAGTTTATAAATTATATATATCAGGGTAATAATTTTTAAGATGAAAGGTCTTGAAAAATAATATTTAGTCTCAACTAATGAGTTTGGTATCAACATGATTCAACATAAATAAAGAAAAGGTCATGAAGTACTTTTTCGTGGGTAAAACACATTGAATGGATTCATCGATGGTTATTTGAAAAAAAAAGTGAAGTATGATCTATTCAAGTTATTGAAGAACTTTTAGGTTTTGAATTATCAAATATAAGTTTAACTTGTGTTTTTATAATAAAACAACGAAATATCGTATATGACAAGTTGAACTAATTCAAAAGGTGATTTTAATAAAATTCTTCACATATGATCTCCAAAACGGTGATGATATATAAAACTAAAAAAAAAATACGTTCAAGTGTTAATCTTATAGATTTATTTATAAATGCACTACCTAGGTGCATGATATTGGGATGCAATAGAGTTTAAAAATGGAAGGAAACACTATACACTGTACTCTTTTTTCTTCACTAGGTTTTTATCCAACTACGTTTTTCCTAGTAAGGTTTTAAGGAAGTAGGTTTGCAACTCCCAATGCCGTAAAAGGTTAATTAGATATACAAATGATTAGTGTACTACTTTTCCTCTGCTAGTTTTTTTATCTTATGAGGTTTGAGGCATATTCTGTATATAATGGACATCCAAGAGGGAGTGTTATGAAAACATTATTCAATGTTTCAATATGAGTGGATGTCCATATTAAGAAATCAAACTTATCATCTTCCTAATTTCTCTTGTAATACCCAAATGATTTATAGTCAATTTATGTTGTAATTTATATCAATTATTGTGTAAGTTATGATTGTAAAGATTTGTATGGCTATAAATATGAGTCTTCAGCTTGATGTAAGTAACTTGAGAAGTTTTGAGAACTAAAATGATCTTTTCTATCTTGGTCTACTATTTTGTCTCTTTTCTTACAATATAGCCTATTATCATTCAATACTAAAAATACAAACCGGTTATAATGTAGACATGACGTCGGTTCAGTTCGAACGAGCGAACCGAACCGAACCATAAAAACAGGAATCGAAACTGGTACCAGGGTGATTCCCGTTCCGATTCTTTTTTTTGAGGAACCGACGTTTCCAGTTCCGATTCAACCTGGCGGTTCCAACATTTTTTTTTATTTTTTTATTTTTTTAAATCAAATCAGATCAGATCTAATCTCTCTCTCTCAAAATTTCACTCTTTCACATCCCCACCTTCATATCTCTCTCTCTCTCTCTCTTAGATCCACCACTACCAGAACCAGGCCACCACCGGTCCACTATCTTCTTCGGCCATCTTCAGCTTCCCTTAGAGGTTTGGATCGATCATCATCTTCTTCTTTCTATTTATTCTTTCTTCCTCGTCTTCCTCAGTTTCTTCTTCTTTCTTCTTCTTCTTCTTGCTTGGTTCAAAGTTCAAACGAGAGAGAGATGAGATTGGGGTGGTCGATGGTGGTCGCCGATCCGTGGATATGTGTGATTGGGTTTAGGTGGTGGTGGGTTTTGAGCTTGTGGTGATATGTGTGTTTGAGTTTTGACTAGTTTGATTTGTAGTGTACTAATGTGTGTGTGATTTTAAGTTTGTTCTAATGGTATGTGTGTGTTTGAACTGATAAAGGTGATTAGGGATTGGAAATTTGAGGTTGGGTAACGTGGGTGAGGCGGTGAGCAGGTGTAAGGATTTTGGGTATTTCAGGTGTAAGGTTTGATTGGATATTTCAGTGTAGGGTTTGATTGAGTATTTGAGATTTTGGTTTGTTTTTTTTAAAAAAAAAATAGTTCCGAACCGGCGGAACTGGAACCGAACCTCGAACCGGAACCGAAACCTCTCTAATATTTTGAATTAGTTGAGCATGACATGAACTCCATGGTAGTCTGACCCAAGCTACACTGGAGGCTTCGAATTTCGTAAATCACCTGAGAAAGCTTAATATTTCCCAAACCGCTGTTATTGATCCAAGACACACCAACCATAGAATCACTCGAAATAACAATTCTTTTTCCCACCAACTCTGTTATCGACACACTGAGTTTACAAGCTTTAGCAATAGCTAGGACTTCTGCAGTTATGGCATCTCGGACACCAATATTAGCCGAGAAAGAGTACAACACTGATCCATTGTGATCGCAGAGAACAACCCCAAATACCTGCTATCCTTGGGGACCCCTTAACAGAACCGTCCATATTGAACATCAACACTTCTGAAAGTGGAGGGATCCACTCCCCCGAATTAGGAATCCTTGAATTGCACGAATCTGTACAGCGATAGGCAATGTCCACCGCATTCCTTGCCTCCCAAATACTCAAGATAGCTATAAAAAAACAAAGACGCCCACGCTCTTCTCAACTTCTTCTTAGGACAAAGACCAACACCCAACCTCTCCACCAATCTATCAGCGAAGTTGAAAAACAACAGCTAATGCCCCATCAATTCATGCCCTGCCCATTGACACTAAAGAAAATGATGATTAATTGACTCCACTAACTTACTACATAGAGGATACAATAAATTCGATCCATTAAGCAGGCCAAATTTCAACTAGACTTCCTTCACCAACACTCTTCCATGCAATAGATGCCAAACAAAGATTTCAACTTTAGGAGGACGAACACCCTGTCGTATGCCCTTGAAAACCGAAGGATCCTCTGTACTCTCAGTTTCGAGTCTTTTCCAAAAAGACTTGACAGAAAACTATTAGGTTATGTGAAGCCAGAAACGAACAAGAAAAACAAGTTCCAACAGGTGGCGCGGAGGCGACCGCAGCGGAGGCAAGTGTTCTGACCGCGGCACACACAACGGAGAAGTCCAAGCGTGACATGATGAGCGTACCGCGGCACAGGCAACATGCACACACCGCGGTCTGTGGAGCGGTATTCCACAGACGAATCATGCGTTGTGAATCAAGGCGCATACATGTGCCAACACAGCGGTCCAGACCGTGGTAGAGACGGATTTCACGAGGAAAGAGGAAATCCTATGCAAATAAGTAAATTGAAAAAGGAAATAAATTCCAATTGGGATTTGACTAACCCTAGTACTCCCATATAAATACTACCATTATTTGTATTCCACTGGGAGAAGAAAAGAGCAGAAAAATAGTGCGTAGTGTGTGAGAAAAATTGTTAGAGAGAGCAACTGTAGAGAGACTGAAAGAGAGACAGCGAGATTGTAATCAACTCTGAGATATAGTAGATCGAGTGCGGTGCACTTCGTGGACGTAGACAACTTGCTGAACCACGTAAAATCTTTGGTGTCTTCTTTCTTCTTATTGCTTTCTGTTATTTTGTGATTAGATTTGTGTGTTTACAATTTCTTCTCGACAACAAAAACAAACCATTAGTGCAGAAAGTCTAGCCAATTGTATCCGGACTTGAATCATAAATTTTAATATTCTCTAGACAATTTCTAAAGTTGATCCATTGATCATTTTCCAATTAAAGCAAGGTCTACTCGCAATTGGATATCCACGGGTCGAATCCATAATCATGAAACGACAATTTACTAGTTGAATAGAGAACACACATCCAAGTAATCAAACTATTACCTATGACTCACTCTATTGTCATGTACAACCACCGTTCTACTCGCAACACTGTACCTTTTGATAAAAATGAAATTGAATATTGACATTCTTTGTATTTCTAACTTTTTGATAGCCGCCCACACTTTAAAATGCATGGATTAAAGGAAAGGCCTTTTAGTCAAAAACAAAACTAAAATTGAATTATCTCACTTCATGGAATTGTTACAGTAGTAATCCATTTGGTGGGTCTACTTCTCTTGGGGACATTTTACTGAGTGGAAATAATGAAAGAGAATTGAGTTTTATAGCAATCTGAATTAAATTTCAAAATTCATTACAATGTTTGTTAACCTTTTTTTTTTAGGTAAAAATTTTATATTTTGGGTGAGTAATAAGATTTGAACGATGTGGATGTGAGAGGATTACTATTTAGTATTTACTACTCAACTAACTCAACTTTTGTTACCTTCAACAATTCTTTCTTTCTTTTTTGAAAGAAAATGTCTATTAACATTTAAGAAGTAAAAATAGAAAAAAAATTACCTTCATTTACATAACAATTGAAAATACTAATGGAGAGTATTTTAGAAAACGTACAATATAAGTATATAACCCTTATATTTAATAATGTTGGGTGAGGTCCATATAAGATCTATTATTTAATCGAGATAATAATTTATAAAGATATTGATCGATGATTATTATTATTATTATTATTATTATTACTATTATTATTAACACTAGAATAATAGAATTTATGGAGACACGTACAGTAACTTGCTTCATATATATATATAAACCCGAAACAAACTCTCAATGCAAAATATGTGCAAGGTAACGTTTGTCATGTGAAAACAACAGGATAGAAAGATGGTGAAACAAGATGTTTATTTATATCTGGGCTACAAAATCTTTCTTGCTTCGCTGGCATGAATTCCATTCCTTATCTAAAATATACTTGAATGAATGACTTGTTTGTTGCAATTATCACCTACTTGTAGTCCGGATTGAATTATCAAACATTCATTAAAATGATGTAAAAAAAATGCAATATTTAACACTTCAGGGTTCAGATCTTGTTAATAAATTAAATGCAGGATTATTCCATTATTGTAGCCACACTTACAAACCAGATGAAAAAAAAAATCAACACCAGTTATGCTAGACAAAAGTCACAAAACATCAGTGAAAGAGTTGCAACATTTAACATGTCAATTTGTCAGCCTTGTATACCAAGAAAGATCTAACACCAAAACAAGACAACGATAGAATAAAACAAGAATCAAAGAAAACCAAAAAAACATAATTAACAAGAAAATCAGATTGGCCTAACTCCAAATGGAACTGTGCATAACTTTGTCTTCTTAGTCAGTCTCCGATGAAGGTTTCTTTGGTGTTGTACTTGTACCACTAAATGACTCTTTATTCTCATCATGTGAAAAAACCCTAAACACCTCTCCAAAGTAAGAATTCCCAAGTCTTATTACTATTATATACAATCTCAAACCCAATCTAGCAACATAAATATTACAGATGAATTTAATTTTAATCCAACCAAAAATCGTAAAATTTCAATAAAAATTGTAATTACCCTCAAGTTACATTTTCTATTGTTTGATACTAACAATCTCTCTAATATTAAAATCAAAAAACATTATGGAGAAAAATAATTTTTATAATTTTTTACGCTAAACATATTTAAGTTTAACAAGTTTTCCCGCTAACCGTGTAATTTTGAGCAAATTCGATTGGTTTATGGAGCTGGAGGCTTGGAGCACATCAATTATGAGTTTATAATTGGCTAATATTTGATACCGTTACGAGGATACAAATACAATATAAGAGCATCTCCAATGCAGTATTAAATTAGTTTGTCACTACTAAAATTTAGTATAGAGTGCAAAACTTTCCTCTAATGTAATGCTATATATTATATCAAATTTGACATGGCACACAATATAGTATATGTCAAATTTGACACAGTAATAAATGTTTATTTTTTAATTACAAAAATACAATTATATATTTATTTTAAATACGTAAAATAATTTAAATTTACTATGCATTAATGATATTTCAATCAAAATTTATTTCATCCAACTATTCTTTAACAATTTAATGAATTCATTAATACTAAGTGTTGACTTTTGTAATTTAAATTAAAAAATAATAAAAATATGATGTTAAATACAACTGTGTATTGGAGCACAATATTAAATTGTTGTCAAATATAACATTTCGCACTTTTTGTGCCAAATTTGACATTGGCAATAACACAAGCATTGGACGTGGTTTAAGAACATTTTCAATAAATGATATTTGAGTGTACTAATACTATAATTTGGTATAAAGTGGAAAAAAAAAACATACTCCAATACAATGTCAAATGTTGTGCTAAATTTGACATATTAATAAATGTTGTTTTTTTTAATTACAAAAATATCATTATATAACTATATTAAATACATTAAAGATTGATTTTTATACTTTTAAATAATAAAAAATATTATATAAATTAAATGAATTAATTATATTTATTGATTTCTATAATTTTAAATAATAAAAAATAAAAAACAACATTTCAAATATAATTATGTATTGAACTGCAATGCTAAATAATATGTCAAATATAATATTTTACTATTTTTTATGTTAAATTTAGTATTGATATTGACAAATGCATTATAGATAGTCTAGCCACTCTAAATTAATAATTTTTTATATAAAATAAAATTTTAATAATTTTGATTTAATTATAAAATAATACTTTTCATAAATTAATATCAGGGTATGATGTTTTCTTAAAATATGAATTTTTGCTACTGTTTTTTTTTTAAAAAAAAAATCAAGTGTAATCGATCTCATCTCTAATTTTGTGTAATGCAATTAAAGTTATGGTACTGAATTCTCATATTGTAACAACTACTTACCACGCCAACACGAGCGTAACTCGGTTGGTAAATATACGAGTTTGGAGTTTAGGTAAATGACTTTCAGGTCAGCGGCTCGAATCCTATCAATGACGAAAGCTTTTAAAAAAATAAATGGTGTTTGGTAATGTCTCAGGTTCGAGTAAAAAAAACATATTACAACAAGCTCCAAAGTTGTTGTCACTTCGTCATCAGTAAGGGTGCGTTGGCATCAGGACAGGATGGGACGGGACGGGACAAGACAGACAGTTGTTCCGTATTGTGTTTGAAATACATGGCACATAACTGTTAAATGTATTATTATGTGTTTGATTTGGTTTGGACATGACAGAACAAGATGTTCAAATGATCAGAATACCCTTCTTATCTTATGTTTGGGACATTCATGACATGATAAGTCGATATTTATACGATTTTATTAAATAAATATTTTTATAATATTATAATTAAAAAGTATTTTTGTATAGAATTGGTTGGATTTTACACTCTATGGAATTATAAAGATCTGGTTTTGTCAAAATATTTTTAGATTTTACAAAATAGAAAATTAACAAAGGAAATGAAAATTACAAAATTGTGGTCAGACAACCACGGGTTAGTCTTCAAGTTCCGGGATGAAAACCCAGATCAGAAACTCTGGTCCACAAACAATTGTATCATCACAACACACAAACAATGAGATTAATTTTGAGAAATATTAACTTGTAATGTCCAAATAATGCAAATAGTTATTATTTGTGTAAGAATTTATTTATCTATAATTTTATTTTCCATTTGATGATTTTAAAACTAAATCAATAGTCCAAGCCAGTCTCCGTCATCTCAATTTTCACTGAGGACTAATTTTTTTGAAAATAAATTCTTTCAAAATAACTTTTTCAATAAAATTCAAATAGAAATCAAAAGATATAATTGAGAAATGAATTGATATTGGCTTGAAAATGATACTTAGTGGAAGGAGAAGTCGTTACAAAAGAAGGTTCACGTCCGTCCACTACCCTATCACACCGTTGGGTGCTTTGTCCCATCATATCATCAATTCAAATCAGATTTACCAAACAATTTTAACAAAAAAAAAAAGAGGCTTTTTTTCATTGAAAAAATAGATTTTTTTGAAGAACAAAAAGACTTCAGATCTGAGAACAAAAATTAAAAACTTGAAAGATTTTTTGAAGAATAAAAATCTAGGAACTCAGATCTCCCAAATTTTTTTCTCTCATGAGAAACGATTAAAGCAAAAAATTGAAACTCAACTGAATTTTTTTACACAAAAGTTGAAAACAATTTTTAAAAGGAGAGGAAGGAGAGAGAGAGAGATGAGATTCAGTTGATTGGTGTATATATATGTATGCAATTTTTGGAAGTTTAGAGGGCAAAAATGTCTTTGCCAGACTAGCTTGTCCCATGCATGGTACAAGTCTGGCCGAGAGTCTGAGGTGGGACAACTTTTTAAAGTTTTCATCTCACATTGTTCCGTCCCGTCCCAAGCTACTAACGCGTTAAATTTGGGACAATAAAAAGTTATTCCACGTTTTTTCGTTCTGTCCCGCGTACCAAACGCACTTAAGAATCTTGGTAACACTGGCGGTTATTCTCGGTAAGTACAATGAATTTAATTTTTGTTTGGTTAAATGAAACTATATATTATTGCATTATATATATATCATATTTTTTATTAAATGAGTAGAGCACAGTGAATTTTTTTGTTGGTTAAATATTTGAGAAATATTATACACTTATACGGTCTAAATAATTAACTCAAATAATATGGTAAATGAATTGTTATTAACACACAAATCATGGAAGATGTGGTTAATGAATAAACCAATTGTCACATCATTTTGGTTAGTTTTTGGATTAATTTTTTGGATTGTCTAACATTAGTATAATTATATACATTGAATAATTAATTAATGAACAAAATGCGATCCGATACCTCACACACTTTTGATTAAATGAGTACAATGAATTTATTTAATTAAATAAGTAGGTAGTAGGTACAATTAATTTAATTTTTAGTTTGTTAAATGTATGTTTAGTAGATTAACACATCTTTAATTGATTTATTTAGTAAAACATGAAGCTTAAACAAAATTGCACGTTTGAAATTAATACACGTTTAATAACTTCATAAAATAATTTACATCTAAATTAAGATGAACAATACTATTTTATGATCTATTGCAAACAGCAGCTGTTTACAGAAGAATTAGAGCTTCTCTGCTTGGTGTTATGGAGTGTGTGGTACAACCGCAATTGTAGAATTCATGATGTGGCTGAGCTGCACATTGATGAGATTGTGCCTTGTGCTATGGCGTTTCAGGACGACTACAGGCGGGTTCGAAGGAAGAGGTGACCGATCGGAGGAGCTATGTTCCTCTGTGGCAGCCGCCTCGAGAGGGCGTGTATAAAATTAATACAGATGCTGTGGTGGTCTTGGGCAGTGGCAGGGTATCATCATACGTGACTATGTTGGAGATGTTATGGCTTCTAGTGCCCAACTAGTGCAGGCTGGCCATCAAGAGAGGGTTGCAATTGGCTCACGATGTGGGTCTCCTTCCGTGCTCTATCGAATCCGATGTGCCCAGGGGTGGGTCAAGGGGGCGCCCACCCTGGGCCTCTCATGTCTAGGGATTTCAAATATATAAAATGAGTTAAATTAAAAAAAAAAAAATCTTAAAAATACTCGAACAATATCAAAAAAATTAGAACATGATACAATTCGTTTTATTCTAATACAAAACTCATTTGTTAAAAGTTTCATACTTTCCTATCACCTATTACATATATATTCTTCATTTCTTTTCCACCGATCAGAGAGTGAAAAAAAAAAAGGCAACCGGAGATATAAAAGTCATGGATTTTTAGTCTTAATTTTAATTTTAATTTTTGAATGAAATGGGAATGATTTTGTTGATATAGAGCCCATTTTTAATATTTCACTTGCGTCTCGGAATAGTCAAAACCGACACTATAATGCGTATGTCGTGGTAAATCTTATTAAGCTGCCTGGTATCCCTTGCTCTGAAGTTGAGCTGATTATCAAGGATATTAAGATGCTTTTGGAGGAACTCCCAAACTGTGTAATTGATTTTGCTCCTAAAACTTCTAATAAGGCAGCTCATTGGCTTGCCAAGCTTGGTTTATCAATTGATACTGATATGTTTTGATTAGAGGAGTGTCCTCTTGTTTGTGTCAAGTTGTTTCGGTCGATTGTCGAGTCAAGTTGTTTTGGGCGATTGCCGAGACCTTTATAGGCTTTTGCTCTATGAGATATTATCATTTGAGTTTATGCTTCTTAAATTATTTATTTTTAAAATTATTTGTTTTTATTCATTTATCCATTTGTTTCTGTATTAGTTCCTATATTTTAAAAAATCATTCAATTTGATCATTTTAATCAGAATATTAATGGTCAATGGTCAAAGAAAAAAGTAAAATAATATTTTAACGAATTCTCTTTTTTCAAAAAACAAAAACAAAAAACAAAACCTTTTTAAAAAAAAAAAATTATACTCACCCTATTATTGCAACTGTTTTATATCTTAAAAATGTGGAAAACTGAATATTAGAGTCAATTGTTTCTACTATCTAAATCATCCGATTACCAGGTCGTTTCTTGCTTCATTTGGCACGAATAAACCATTCTCTCAATAGATTCTATTTTCAATTTAACCATTTTTGTTTAGCCACTTTTTAAATTGTGATTCAAACTCGTTGAAAATTGATTTCAATCTCCATAATCAACCGTCAACTATATTGCACATAAACTCTAAATTAGAGAAGGAACTTGTATCAAACTCATATCCTGTCTGAACATACTCCGGATACATCCGGATATGTATTGATTTTTTCTCAAATTTGACCAAAGATACGAGGATATACTGAAGATACAGTAAATCGGTAAGGATACAACAAGGATACATTTGAAACAAAAATTTAATTGTTTTAGTTAATTCCAGGATCAAATTATAATTAAGGGTCAAAATATAATTGTTTAAAATAAATCTCAAACTAAATTTCTACATTTTAAGATTCATTTCTTATATCATAAATATACTTGCATATAATATGTTTCGAATGAATTATTGAATTATGTTTTTAAAAAATAAAATATAAATATGTATTATTTTAATTGACGTATTTTACAGTATCCGTGTCTTAGATTTTAAAGATTTACCGTATCTACATATCGTACCATATCCGTACAGATCGTCAATATATAAGGCAAATTCCATCACAATTCATAATGGCTTCACTATATGGAGTAACATAATTTATTCGTACAATCACTAACCCATTTTAAAAAAATTCTACTGAATTTCCCTCTACATGATTCTCTTCAACTGAACAATCTACCCTCTGCCTCTTTCTGTCCTAAATCTGGAATTGTATAGATAGCTGGAGTCATCTGCTATATATCTCAAAATTGCATGTGCACACCACTGAAGAGTCGAACTATGGACTACTGTCTCGATATACTAAGTTGTGCTGAATCAGAATATCATTCAGCACAAGAAGCTTTATAGGCCTACTAGTGCATGTCCCGTACTTGAAGCTCTTAAGTGACATTCCTCTTGATTGATAGCTCGTGTGATCTTCAAATCCCTCCATCTCATGAAAATATGTATGACTGCAAAGAAAGGGAATACATAAGACAAAATTGATATTAAGCTGAACCCAAACATGTTAATGTGATTTACCAATCCATTATCTATACCGATACAAATTTTATAAATGGCCTTGTGAAGTGTGGCTCTTCTTGTTGTCATTTTAATTCAAATAAAGGACCTTAGTATGAGGATACAAAATCTAGGAGTCAACAATTTGAGATTATTCTTTTTTTTTTACACATTCAACTCCTCAATACATACACCGAAGGAAACGCCAACTTGCTATTTACTAATACGGTGAAAAGAAAAAACTGAGGTAATCCAAGGCCAAAATCTCATTTATCAAGTGGAAAGAAATTAAATCAAAATATCCAACTTCGAGGAATTCTTTAAAAAAGCACATATTCTGCATCTTTCTCCTAACAAATATTTGTAAATTGTGCAGAGACTGCAATAAAGAATATCACACATGCTACAAATTCCTGATAGGAAAACTAAAGATCCAAAATCTAATTTAGATGCAAAAACAATGACCGAATGACGATAATAAACATTTATAAAACTGTTACACAAGAAATAAAACCAACAACATTTGAAAAGGGAGAGAGAGAGAGAGAGAGAGAGACGAATTTGTACACAAATTCTTGAGATCAATTGTCTAAGCTATGTTTTAGATAGCTGCAATTACATATGCTTGCACACACGTACACCCACACACATTATTTGTTCTTTGGCACTCCCTTGTCCCTTCAAAAGTAAAATCTATATACAAACTAATAAGGACAAAACCAAAGGATATATATTAAAGATGGCTTGAGTTAGAAGACTCACTGGTTAACTGGCTTGGGTTACAAACATCGTTCTAAATTGCCGGCAATTCACTGCATAACACCTGTAATGATCTTTAGTCGATCACATGCACATTGTATTTTGTGCCTTTCTTCAATGTTCAAGTTGGCTTCCTCTAAAGACTGTACAAACAAAGAAAAGGGATTAAATTTTATTGATCATAAAATTTGTTACCGTGATGGTGTACCAGTAAGGCACCTAAGAGTATACAAATTCAAAGTCATAATAATAGAGGATAACTTAAGTTCTGGCCCAAAAAGATGTGAACTAAAACTAATCACATAAATTGTGATATCAAGCTAATTCATTGTTGTTTAATTTGTTGAAAATAAAAGTTGTGTTGAGAATTTCAAAAGTTTACTGCCCAGCATTAATCAAGCCTATAATCTAGGTTTCTTCTTCCAAGCCAGATTGAATCATATGTAAGAGATATAGCATGCATAGAAATTGTAATTATATAGCTATCATAAAAATTGTATTTAAAGTTTGTTTTCATAAAAACAAAAAACAAAACAAAACAAAATTGTATTTATTGGGTATTAGAAAAGATAATTAAAAAGTGTTATTCATACTCATAGACACAGAAGATCACATATTCATTCCATTCATGTCATGCATGCCAGATTTAATCGGATGTCCTGAGCTTAAAATGAGATAACATATAGAGTTGTCCTTGAATTTTTTATGAAAGATAGGCTATTGATTCAACATAGGGCTATAAAAATCACGAGTCCCACAAAGTTATCAAGCATACAAGAGTACACACACAAAATGTTCTTGAGAATGAATCATATAATGGACACTGATCCTCTTTGCTTTATTTCTTTTCAATTGAAGAACACATTAAAACAATGATGAATATTCAACAAGAAACAATATAAAGTAGATATAATTTGCAGATTTCATATGTTATGCATAAGGCACAAAATGATACCTGCAAAGAGTGTATGATCTGCAAAATATGGACCATCTCCACCTTGAATAAAGAAATAATTTTCTTAACTTTAGCATCCTTATGCATCAATACAAGGGTAGAAACCATTGCATTAATCCTACTTGAACGGTCCATTGCATATTGAATGTAATTTTGCGACAAAGGTGATGTGGTACTTTCAGTTATTTGTGATCCCATCACGTCCAATGCAAGCTTCAGAAGCTTGTGGTTCCTATCAAAAAAGAAAAAGCATGGCAAAAAGTAATAACAGGATGATGGTATGTGAGCAGATTCATTGGTGTCATCATCATCTTCCGGAATACACTGCAAAAGTAGATATATTTTCAGTAAAAATTCAAAAAAGCTATCGTGCCTCTCAACATTTGCATAACTTCAAAACTATAACAGCAGTGAATTTTCCTATCTTAAAAAACAATACAAAAGATAAACAAATACAATTATGGAATCAGGACATCAAAGATACTAACGTTCCGCTTTGGTACCTTAATTTTTGCTTAGAAAAAGATCCTATATCATCACCAAAGCACTGACAATGTACTTCCGGTCATAAATTCTCATATAATATTTTATCCTTATAAATTCTCCAACCTATAGGTAACCTTAAGCAATCAAGTGTCATCCACATTAACTATAAGTGCATCTTAAATACACAAATCCACCACAATAATACTATTGATAACATGGCATGTGCCAACCACATAACATATGTTTGATATCCTTTCTTTCCAATATCTTTTGTTGAAAATGTTGAGCCATTTTTCTATCCACACGACAGAAAATGAACACATGCATAATATTACATAACCAAAAGGTCCGAAACTCAATTATCGCAGTTGAATGCATTTAAGAAAAAGAATGCACGGAGCAAAAACATTTTGCATGGTAGATTTAAAAGGATTTTGAGATATATTGTTGTGCCACGTAATCAGGTTGTAAGCAAACTGTGCTACAGTAAGTTGGATTTTCTAGCTACCATTATAATTTATAACAAATGACATTTAAGCCCATAGAAAGCCTAACCAATGCCCTTAATTTTCTTGCAAGAACCGGTACTAAAATCAATGTATTTGAGGAAATCATAACCCTACAGTTAGGACAAGAAAAAGCATGAGAAAGAGAGATAAAGGAAAAGGCTTTATAGTTTCCTGCCATGAGCAAATGAATCTTAGGTTGATAGTTTTTTTCTTCTCAGTTGAAGGTAGCATA
Source organism: Dipteronia dyeriana (assembly GCA_032871835.1). Lineage (NCBI taxonomy): Eukaryota > Viridiplantae > Streptophyta > Magnoliopsida > Sapindales > Sapindaceae > Dipteronia > Dipteronia dyeriana. The sequence continues at coordinate 71,867,671 of CM065295.1, forward strand.
ACATGCCAGTGCATCCTTGTGCACCAAACAACCTCTGGTAGAGCTCAATAAGGTTCAATATGACAATCCATAGGTAATCCAAGAAACATCACCATCAAGACAACCAGTAAATTTAACAAGAAAAGAAAGTATGGAATATTTAAAAGATACTTACATGCACAACATCAATTAGATATCCTGAAAGGTAGTTGCTTAGAGTGCTGATACTCTGTTCAGAAAGACTTGTGGGTTTAGAATCTAGAATAACAAGCATCCTGAGCATGGCACATGCATTATCTAGAGGTGGTTTTGATAACTGCAACATGAAAATAAATGTCACTGCAAATGATCCGTGTTTTTTTAAAACTTTACAAAGACCAACCATCAATTGACTAGGAGACAAACTATAAATTAGTATTTATAAAACTATCATCTGTCACAAAGGAGAAAAAAAAGTTGAGAGATCATCAATGAAGAGAAAGAAACACTAATATATGATAACATCTTAGCCACAACTTACTAATTGGTCAAGTATTACTTTCTCTAGTATCTGAAAAACAAGAGAATCATCACCCATCTGTGACAGGCATGAGCAGACAGCATTGGTGAGTGACTTAAAAGTCCCACGATTTGAGATCTTCACATCATTCTCAACAGCAGGATATATATTTTCTGCAAATGCCAAATGCCCCATCACTTTCAGATAGACATCCACAAGTCCGTCAGAATAAAATGACTTAGCTCTCTCACCAATACCAGAGACGTTGAAGGAACAAAATGAAAATGCCCGGTAGAGATATTAAAAAAGGGATAAAACAAATAACAGCCAGTAAATAGTTGTAGTTCAGGAAAATCATTATCGACTAAAGTACTTCAAATGTGCTATGAAATTTTCGAGTATGTTTTTTATGGATAATTAATCTTAAACTGCATTTTAGAATTAAGTTAATGTAGACAAATTTACAAGATATTTCCTTTATTTGCTTAAGACTTGTTACTCAACAAAACATTTACAAAATTAACTTCATAATTCTTAACAAGTTACTACCACAACAGATATTAAAGCATGTTAAATGGAAGTTTCATAGATGCCTATTGGCTAGTGAAATATTAGACAAAAAGGTAATCTAACTCATTTACAAAAGTCAGTTAAGGAAAATGAATGTGGATCTTAGGTACCAGGAAAAACTTTAAACCGAGAGAGTAAAGTAATGAAGAAGCTCATGTGGTCAGCAATCAGGATATGTCCGTCATTGAAAGATGAATGCAGAACTTCTATGATACGAAATAATACAAATGGCTCCAACTCAGGACCTGCAATATACAGGTAAGGAAGATATCAAAAAATAATAAATGTCTCATTATAGTGAATAGAAAAAGTTTTCCCTAATAGTATCTTTGGCCACTTTCATGATCATGACAGTTAGTGAAAACCAGAGACAGCAAAATCCCTTTAACACTGTATATGGTTCACATACAACACCAAATTTAGGGACAATTGTGGAAATTTAAATGGAGCAATTTCAATTTCAACTACTGTCATTCAGCCGCAAAAAAGGCCTTTCCCTCTTGTCAATGTCATTAAATGGAATATCGTTAAAAGTTCTTCAATGCAATGAAAAGAATATGCTTGACTCGGGTTATTAAGATCCAACGCTATTAAATCCCTGAAAGCTCAAACCAACAAATATGCAACATACTGATTCTTACATAGACAACAAGAAGCTATTGACTTCAGTGACAACTTATCCAAGTAAGAGAAATAATAGAGGCCACAGATAGACAGTTCCTGAGAATCCCTAGGAAGCCTTACAAAAGGACCGTAACATATCTCTCCTGTAAGAGAAGGAAAACTATGATAAGTCAAGTCATAATGCTCAGAGATGTTAAAACCATTACAAACTTCATTGATTCATACCTCCCTCTTGACATGAGCTGTAAAACTTAGAAAGTGAATACTGAATATTATCATATTCCCTGGCAAAGGAAGAGTTCATACAAGCACGTTGTCCCAGGCGAAGTAGAAGATGTAACACAATCTGCAGGGAGCATTCCAGTATTAAGGAAAAAGTTACTCATGTTTGAAATTAAATGATGAAAATGGTAACTGGAAGAATAATTGTAACTGGAATAAAGAGAAATGCTGGATCTTGTACAGATTCACATTCAAAGAACAGTTCAAAAGGTTAAGCAGATAACTACCTGAGAGGAGGACGGGTGTTTATCATCTAGGAGGATTAGCAACACAGGCAGAGCTCTTATCCAGATAATCTGATGTTCAAATAACGGATCACTTGCATCTGGGCAGACCATCTCATCAGTCTAAAGTTTGAATAGAAAACCTTTATGTTAATTTTTTTCTTTAAACTTTGGTAAGGGGAAGGGAAAAGGATGGGAGAGCAGTGATAACTGAGAGAGAAGAAAATTGTTCCTCAAAGAACATAAAATCGAGCTTACAGGAACAAGCATTTCCTCAATTGCAGAAAGGCAAGCCAACTTAAGTGAAGACTCTGGACTGCAATCCTCAAATGTCATGGTAAATGCCTGCAATAAAGTTCTGATTAGGACTATAAACTTTTACTGATAGTCATGCATCTCTTGGGACCTTGAGATCTTTGAGAACAAAATCTAGAACCATGCAAACACCCAAAGTGAAAGAATAGTCAATCATTTTGTTTTTCATTAATAGGAAATGTAAGAAACTTGATCAAAATGAAATTCAATCAATACAATTTGCTGATACAAGCTCTCAATGATCAAATAACTCTTGAAAAGGAACAAGTGAAACCTGGAGAAGACGAAACTTCCAATCACTCGCCACTTGTCGTAAAAGTTTTGGAATAAAAGGCAGCAATGAAAGAACATGCTTTCCCCATATAGCTTTACCAGACCGTGTGTCACTGCAGATCTGCAAAGTCATAAATCCAAGTCAAATCTATTCAAAGGTCTTTCACTAAAAAAATTACGAACAGCTCAACAGTTTACAAACAGATACAAAGCCACAAATAATATTAACAAAAAAAGAAAAAGATGTGATAAAAAAATGTGTAATATTTAACTCCTACCAAAATGCATTTCGTAAATAGGGGTAAGTGAGTAACAATCTTTTTGGGGGTTTATTGTGTAAGTAACTGACTTCTTCCTTTGAAGCAATTTAATCCAATTTCCATCAAATATATAAGCAATATAAAAAAAAATATAAAAAAATAGTAATATCCGGTGATTATTCTGCATTATAGACCTACCAAATATAACGCTCAAGTCTGAAGAACCATCATGCACGGATTTGTGCAAATCAGAAAATTTACAATAATGAAATGGAAGTATCAGATTCATCCTTCTCCAGCAGCCTCCTCTCTATAAAGATTCTCCCTCAACATATCAGAGAGATTCAAGGAAGCTCTAACTTCTATTCTACATTTCTACTATGAACTGAGTTCTAAAGCACACCAACATCAATATTGCTGGCATGAAGTACAAGAACAATAAGACACCCTGAATGGAACCTGTTACAAATATCATCCTGAGGATATTTGTCTCTACCGTAATTTCACAATTCAAGCCATTTTTCTTCACGAAATTCTAGAATATAGTGATGAAAAAATCAGACCTTGCCAAGAAGCGCATCTTCGATAAATTCTAGGAACTTCTCCAACAAAACAGCAGGAGGGAAGATCCATTCGCTATATTGCAAAAATATTTCCGCAATCAAAATGTTCAAGATAAAGAATCTATCATCAAACTGCCAAGTATGTAAAGAATAATTAGTGAAATTTCTTACTTCAGAAGAGCAGTTAATACTGACTACAGACTCATAATGGAATTGTAAATTTAAGATCCCTCATGTAATAAAAGAATTAAGGAATATAAAACAAAACCGAAATCGAATAAGAAAACAAAATATCCTTGAAATAAGTAACCTTATCTACCTCAAAAAGAAAATACAATCCTACTCAAACATGTAACTTCAAAAATCTATAAAATGAAAATATATAAAACATTTCCTAAATATGTTCTCATCAGGATGCAAAATGGCAGTAGAAACCCAAAGAGATCAGAAGCAACAAGGCATAGAAAAAGTCAAGTAGAAGCAAAGATGATTGTCTCAATTACATCAAGATAATACCTTTCCAGATAGGTTATGTGTTGCATTTAGGGGAAACACATTGAAAAACCTCTTCAACAATACTGATGAAATATTTTGATCCCATATTGCCCCATCAGGTCCTCCATGAAGGGTTGGTTTCCCCTGGCGGATTCCATAAACAAAAAACCCGACAGCAAGGTCTATGCTCTGAAGTATATAATGCATACAATCAAATGATTGTGTGTCAAGTAACAGCATACTGTGAACCAATGGAATAAATTCTTGAAAACAATTGACTAAAACTGGTACAAGATCCTTTAATTTATCGTTGATGGGAGAAAAACCTACAAAGATAAAAATACATGAGATTTGGCAACGTTAGCATAACTATCCCGTTTCCACCCAAATAAAAAAAGAATGAAGAATGATTGTGATATGAAAGTAACTTTTCTACTTTAAGAACAATACATGCAAGGCACTTCATTGCAATGCAAACTGACAAGAGATGACACAAAACTAAGAATTATTAGTAAAAATCTAATTAAGTAGAATATTCATACAACTACTGTTATCATGATCAGTGCAAGATTAAGCAACTTCAATTAATGCTAACACTAAAATATTACCATATTCCCACAAACTAAATACTAATTTGGAAGGAATACATCAAATATAAAATAATAATAATAATAATAAGAGACAAGGTAAAGGGTGTTCTCCCATACCAGCAGATTCTGTAGGCACGTCTGGCTCAAAAGCATGCAATATCCCTTGTCCAGTGAAAGTCTAAGAGATTAAGAAAAAGAGTATTAATAGCTGAAAAGAAAAGAATACAGAGGGCTTGAAAATCAAGACATGAGACAAAACATCAAAGCATATCTTATACTCTAGTGTACAAGAATTAAATCAACTGAAGATAAAATCATAGATATAAGACTCTTCTCACAGGTACCATACATTGACAATAAATCTGATTAAGAGGTTAAGCTAATTCTATATTGTTGTCTGAAAAAAATAATAAAACATACAAAAAACAATTTTAGTTTCTAGAGACCGAAATTTCAACAGCCTAAAAAAGGAAGAATTCAGAATCAAGTAATACAAGCAACTTGAAGTTTCTAGAGATAGTGGCTTCAGAGTTTAAGTTTTTACAACATACTACAACATCAAAGATAAACAACAATAACAACAAAAGATATAAAAAGTGAAGGATTTAGAAGTAAGAAGGAATAGTCAAATTTGGCTGAAGATGCAAAAAGCTCCTACAGTTTCCAGACACAATATTGGTTTGCTGAGGAAAGAACAACATGTGTAAGCCAGATAGTACATCTGTGATTAATAATTAAAAGGTACCTTTTCACGTGTCTCAATGCTTCTCTTGTTACAAGGTAAAAGCGACAAGCAGCGCACCAACCCAGCAAAAGCACTTTTTAGCTTGCCCTTGTCTTGCAAATAGCACTGGTTTTTCCGTAGAATATCTTCATAATTTTGAAGAATCTGTTGGTAAAAACCAATGATAAACTTTCAAACATATAGACCGAAAAAACAATGCATTGAAAGAAATCAGTAGAAAATTTTGAAATAAGACTTGGTAGCATCCCAAAATAGGTCATGAAGGAGAGACAAAAAAGGAAAGGGTGGGGGTGGGGGGTGGGAAGGAAGTAGACCCCATACCATACAATAAATTGCAAAGAAAACAGTAAAAGCAGAAAGAATTTCCTTTACTATTATTTAAAATTAAGCCCAACCAATTTGACCTAAAGAAACAGTTGAACGATATTTCAAAGCAACCTAGCAAATTTCACAGTAATTTAAACCAGAGAGAGTGAGGCCATTCTCTTACTTTTTTTCCACTACCATGCAATTTTTGAAGAATTTTAGGAAAAAAAATAAACAATAAAAGAAATTGAAACTTACCATGTTTCTTGATCGGTGGAATTTAACCAACTATATGTGCACATATGTCAAGTACAAAAATGCCTTTAAATAACAAACTAAAGTTCATCATGGTCATATTTTTCCTTTTTCACTAAGAAAAACCTAAAATCTTCATTTTTTTTTGGTAAGCAAACATCAACAAACAAAAATCAAGAAAATTCTTGTCTGGAATGAAGAAAAAGATCCATGATGAAGAAAACTCAAGCCACCTAAGAACAAAGGTAACAATATCCAAGAAGGCCCAATTGTGCAGAAAACAAAACAAGCAAAAGAAACAAGCTCATCAATTTCAAATGCACTTATATATAAAATTTCATTGCTACCCTGATCTTTTTGAATCAATAATATATAGAAATAGTATGTAATTTTGTCATTAACGCAAAGGTATTAGCAGAACTTTGTCATTGGAAGCAGAACTTATGAAAACTCTTTCCCAAAACAATAGAAGTGGTATAGTCTCCGAAATGTTAAGCCAATATATGGCTTCTCAAACAGCTAGCATGAAATCATACATTAAAGAACCAAATTCCATTTAGACTTCACTAATTTAGAGAGAGAGAGAGAGCGAGAGAGAGAGACTTATGACATGAACAATAGTTAGATACCTTTTCAGCATACAAGGAAAAAGACGGTGGATAGTACTGCACAACAAGGTCAAAAAACTTAAAAGCCATCAACCGAACATCAAAAGCCAAATGTGTCATTGCATTAAATATATATGCCATCATTAAGGAAACGAATTGTCCTTGATTATCCTGAACAAGAAACGAAAAGAGCCATTAGAAATAGAGAAATTATTGACACTTAAAAAGTAAAGAATATAAAAATAACTGCAATCACAATGAAAAATATCTCATATGAAGGCAGTAAACTCATGAAGTTAACAAAAGAAGATGAAGAGAATATAAAGTACCATGACAGAAGACATAAAACCAGATAGATAGTGTAAGGCACAATCCTTGTCTCAATTGTAATTCACGTTTTATAAAGAAATACAAAATGATTACATGTTGGCATATAGTTAAAAACTCCCTCCATCCTCCAAAACAGAATCGATACTTCCACTCCCCAATCCCTACCTCGGAAACTAATCTAACTTCTTGTCTATCAATCAATTCCATCCACTGCCAAGGCCTGAAATTGAAGTTCTTATTCTCTTTCCATCCCAACCTTAGGCAAGCAATGAGCCAAATGGGGGGTGTTGTAACCCAGTGTATGTTTTTACTTAAATGACAATAACACATGTTTGATACATTGTATGAAAATAACCCTTATTGGAATATAGGGAAAAAGAACAACATTATTGATCCACCCAACATTTTATACAGGTGTTCTTTAGAGTTTAGCCTTTGCCACAAGTAGTTATTTGACTTAATGTCACTAAAATTTAAGCATTTTCCATAATATACTCTGCAAACATTATATATGCATGCTGAAACAAGTCCAAATAGTAAATTAAACTACAGTGAATGAAAGGGTCATATGTTGGATGAAAGAAAATAACACAGGTTTGTTTCTGTACCACTGTACCAGCACACTTTCAAAAAGTAGAAAAATAGTTAAAATAGTCTAGACACATTTGACGGCTAATATAAATGGATAAAAAGATTAGTTCGAATAAAAACAATTGGATTACATATATAAATATATTATGATGCATTTTTGGGCATCTAGCAACATAGTTGGCAATCAAGATGAAGAAGAATGTCTTTTTAGATTTAATAGTGAATAGTAACCACAAGCACAAATGGGAGTATCCAAAAATCACCTCTTTACATGCAGGGAAAATCACGGACTTAAGTAGTTGATATAGTGTTTCTCTGACAACTTTGTCATTGTCACTGATACGTTCACGCAACTTTTCAATAACAACATATCTGTGCAACTTCAACTCTGCTGGATACCTTTGAAATAAATCTTTAATGCCCAGCAATGCATCTACAAGAAGAATTAAACTTGAAAGCAACATCAATATTGTCACTAAATCCTGAGGAAAAAAATCATAAAAGCTGCTAAAATTTAACTTAATCAATAAAAGGACATGCCTTGAATCAACTCATTTCCAAAGGAACTGGCTTAATGCAATAAATTATACAAATTAAAAATGAAATTGTTGAAAACTAACTCTGTATTCATGAACCACAAAACCTAAAGATTGAATGAATCAATAAGCTACTCATTTCCGTGTAGCAATTTTGGGCAGCCTGAAATAACATTGATTCTTGTGTTTTACATAACTTAGGTTTCTACTCTCGAGAACAAACCAATTATCTAAAATATACAAAATATTTTTCATGGCACCTTAGTCACGTTAAAAAAAGGATATACCCTTATTTCGAGTTAAAATTGAGCTTCTTCTCAATGACAAAATGGTGCATTACTTTCCAAGGACCAATCAAGATTCTTGAGACACTTAATGTCAATTACTCAATTCTATAATTAAGAGAATATTTTATTAAAAACAATAAATTACCTTTACGAACTTTTGCATTGTGATGAGATGTTTGTTGAAGAAGCTCTTTCAAAGTCAATCCCTTCTTGCTAACAGCTAAACCCGCCTTCTCAGAAGCCACACTTTGCTCAGGGAGTACAATTGCTACTCACAACACAACATGAGCGTAAATTTTCATCCAATAATTGACTTCATTTAATTTACAATTCAATATATATATATTGTTTAGAGTAAAAGCTTCTTTGACGATAAATTTTAATTTCTAGGAGGCAAACCTAATATAGAACTATCACTTGAAATCCGGTTTTTCCAATTACGTGAATGTAGTCAAGATAATCAAGAGATATAATCAAATAATTTACCCAAGAAAACTTTGGGAAAAAAAAAAGTCCTTACCTTTAGATTTAATTTCAGTATTGGTGGAATTCTTTGGGGGTGGCAACTTTCTTCCAAGCTTTCGTTTTATTTTCTGAAAGGATTTCAAATGTTGTCATCCAGTAATCAGATTTTGGACGTCTGAAAAGGAAAAAAAGAAAAAACAGAAGAAAAAAAAAGTGAAGAGTTGATATGTAAATTACTTTGAAATCCACACCGCGTTGTTTTTGCTGCTTCTTTGACGAAGCTGCCTTAGAACGGGCCATCTTTTGACAGCGAAATTAGATGGTTTCTGGTCCGAAAACTCAGCGGTTCTACTTTCTCTTACGGCGGACGGAGGATGTTGCAACAATCTCTCTCTCTCTCTCTCTCTCTCTCTCTCTCTCTCGAGCAACGAAGGTTGGCGGGCGACACAGCTAAAGCCCTACCTGTTTATTATATGGGTCAAATTGTGTCATGTCAAATGACCCATTTAACATGTTAATCTATTTGTAATCAAAATAAACATATTTCTATATTTTAAAGGGATTTTAGTAAAACTGCCCTATTTTAGGGACTGAATTATAAATTTACCTTAAAACCTTAATAAATTATAAATATACCTTAAGATTTCCAAAAGGACATTACTTGGGTACTGACCAAACAATGGTTAGTTGCCACGTAACCCAAAGCAAGGAGAAAATGGTAAAAAGTGAAAGAGTTTTCGCCATGTAACAACATCCCATTGGAGGATCAATATAGTTGGGTACTGATCGGTCAGAACCCAAGCTTTTTCCTTTCCAAAATACCCTCACTCATAACTACACCCCATACATTAACCTTATTTATTACATTAACAAATCATAAAATCAAATGTATTATATGTTTAATAATTACGAATTTTGATATAAATAGGGTTTTTAGTAAAAATGTCCTTTTCTAGGGGTGTATTTATAAACCTACCTAAAAATCAAATTCAACTGCAAAACTACCCTAAAATGACTTTATTACCCGTACCTTAAAAAAACAGTTTCAATATGAAATTGAAAATATAGATGTAAAGTATACCGAGAGTAGAAATACAAAATAACAGCTAGTAAGCTACTAGTTAAAAAAAAATTAAAATTGATAGTTCCAGAGAATTAACCAACAGTAGAGGAATTGGCACCGCATTACAACTTTAGATATAAAATCATTGTCACTGTACATGAATTGGCCTCTGCTGATCCAAAATTTCCAAACAATTAGTTCTAAGAAAAACAACATCCAGATCCAAAGAATAGCGAAGTCCAAGTTTCTAAGTAATCACTCATCCTTTAACATAACCTCCCCCATCAATCTTTGAATGCTTGAGAATATTATTAATTAATCAGTTGTCTCTATGTTTAGTTTTCTGAATGTTCTTATGTTGGTAATTTTCTGTATTTACTGTTATTAATCTACTTGCTCTTTCCTTTATGCCTTTTGGTTTTTGAATTGATTTTTATGGCAATTATTAGCTCTAGTATGATCAACACATATATATTGATCTTCTGTTATTAGTTATTACTATGATCATCTTATACAGAATAGAAACTCATGTTGATCATGAACTACCATGAATCAAATACAAGAACTGCAATTAAAAAATTAATTTTGATAAGTGGTATAAACTAATAAACATTAATTCCTGATGGGTTTATAAACTATAAAATTGAAAACCCAAACAACAATTTCAAATACCTGAATCCTAAATGGAACCCAAATCGGCGATCTAGGCTGCGTCGGAATGAGAAGACGGCCATATACGACACCGGCGTGCTGTTGACGTTGCGACGAAGAAGAAGACGAAGACGGCGAGATGTTGACGTTGTAACTCGTCGACGCAGCCAACGAAGACGTTGTGACGATGAGGGCGTGATGTTTGGCAAACGCAAAGTCGACGGCGGCGGCTGGCGGGATGGTAACTCGACGACAATGTTGGCTAGGGTGGCCGGAACGAGGTGGGGTGGCAAGAGGCTTTAGAATGGTTAGGGCAAATATTATTGAATTAATAGGGATGGCAAAACGTGGATCCGGATCCAACCCAGACTCAGATCCATAAAATACCCACATAAAATGGATGGGTCTAGACCCAACCCGTATCTACTAAATAAATATATGGTTCGGATCTGGATCCGACTATTTACCTTCCAGGTTTTACTTGACCCATCTATGACCCGTTTTATGTTTATTTTGATATGGATTCCTTTAACCCAGATAATTTGACCCGATTTTGACTGGGATTATTTTTTACCCGTATTTGAAACCCGATTGTTTTGGACTATAATTTTTTGTGGAAATTGTGAGATGTCACCTTTTTTTGTGTGTTGCAATAATATCACCGTTTTAATAATTTAAGTTTAAAAGTCACGTATGATAGTAAACCACCTAAATTGTCCTTAAATAATCTATTTTTTTAATTCTTATTGTGCTTCCATCTACACTTTAAAAACGATAATTCCTCTCTCTCTCCAAAAAACATGTCTCTCTCCAGACTCTGTATAAGAAGATAACATATATTTGTGATCTTCGTTTATATATTTTCATATATTTCAGTGTGGTTTAACAATATAACCATTCATTATGATTTGTTGTACCGTCTTTGTATGAACATGTATGAACATTTATAAATATTTTATTTTTCAAAAGATCGAGCATTTTAATTTTGAAAATAGGATTTAGTTAAATCGAGTATATTTGTAGTTAAATCGAGTATATTTGTAGTCAAATCGAGTCTTTTTTTAATATGATCGAGCTTATTTATGAAAGAATCGAACATATTTTTGAAAGAATTGAAAGAATCGAACATTTGTCAAAGGATCGATAATTTTTTAAAGGATAGAGAATTTTTTTAAAAGGATAGAGAAATTTTTAAAAGGATCGAGAATACTTTTCAAAGGATCGAGAATACTTTTCAAAGGATCGAGAGTTTTTTTCAAAGGATCGAGAATACTTTTCAAGGGATCGAGAATTTTTTCAAACGATTGATAACATTTTTCAAGGATCGATTTTTTTTTTCAAAGGACCGAGAATATTTTTCAAATGATCGATTTTTCTTTTCAAAGGACCAATAATTTTTTTCAAATGATCGAGAATTTGTTCAAAGGAACTGGAATTTTTTTAAAGGAACGAGAATTTTTTTCAAATAATCAAAAATGCGTCTGCGTAGCACCACTCCGTCACCGTTCGAGTGATTGTTTGAGTTTCGACAGACTTTCTCTCTCTACTTCACAACTCTGTCACTATAAAATGAATAAATGAAATCTGTTGTTGAACAATTATTGGGGGTATTTTTGTCCGTTCACCATAATAGGTACCTTTTAAACATAAGATATTAAAGCAGTGACAGTGTTGAAATGTCACCTCTAAAAAATGTCATTTGTTTTTTGAACCCTAATTTTTTTTGGGCTGTGATTTTTTTTTTTCAAATCAATTAAATATTAATATCCAATTCAATTAAAAAGTTGATAAATTTTACAAGCCTATAAAATTCTAATTGTTTACAACCTATATCCAATAACAACAATAAACTCAAATATTAGTGTTTACGGTGATTTTTGGATTGTTGAAAAGTCAACTGCCAAACATTAATACGTAGGCAGATCAAAGCTTTGACCAGTCAAGGGTCAAATAATCAAAGCCTCATTCTGTGTAGATGCGATACGATATGTTTGTATTTGAGAATAATAATGCAGAAGAGTGGGAAATAAAGAATAAATCAAACACAACACATGTTTTACGTGAAACCCCAAGACGGGGAAACATCCACGGTGCCGGTGACGGCGAGAAGAGATCCACTATTAATAGAATAATTACAACACTTAATACTCGCTTTTCTCTCATATGATTTCTCATGTTCTTAGTGGTCATCCTTCTCATCTAAGCATAAATTGTTAATGACGACCTCTTTTTCTTCTGTTATAATGAATACATGGTTGTATTTATATGGTTCGATCTAGTGTTGCCGTAGTTATTGTCGTACGAGTGGTGAATTCATTAATTAGAATCTTTGTAGGATTCTAGTAATATAGTCCGTTTAGAACTTATTTCCCGTTTGGTGTTTATCCTCCTAGAAGCTATGAGTTTCTTCCTGATTAGAATTCTCTGATATTGGAGAGGAAATAGGGATATTTCCTTATTGGAGTATGATTCGAAGATTTAGTATCTGAGTGAATCTTCGCTTGATATGGTGTGTCCCGATAAGGTTATATTTCCTGTTTTGACCGAGTAGACCTCGCTGAGTAGAGATTTTTGGCGAGCAGGATCTTTGTTCATTAAGGATTCTTTTATTTGACAACTTTTGTTGGCGCATACGCTTATAACTTCCATATCAATTTTCTCGATGACATGTCATTGGCCAATATCCCTCTCGTTGACTGGTTGACTTTTGATGACGTGTCATGCTGACAAAAAATACATATAATAATACCCCATCAAATCCGCGAGATGAGTTTTTGACTACTCGACGAAGGGGATTTGAATAGTTTTGATTTTTCGATTCTTCTGAACTTATCGCTTTAACCCGACCAAGTATCTTATTAGACTGATCGCCTCTTCTTTTTCAAACTGATCATCTTATTAAACCAGTCAGTCTTAGACTCCTTGACTTTTTGCTCCCTTGTAGTTGACCAGTTGGTGTCCTGGCTCTCTACTCAGGATATTTCCCGACCATTTTTTTTAACTAGTCGATGTCCTGCCTTGATAATCTTCAAGACAAGTTATATTGTTGAGATACATTTTTAAACCTCAGTGTCTTCGGGACATAGATCAAGTCACTAAGATGCCTTTTGATACTTTACTGTGAGATGAGCTTACACTTGGTCTGATCGGGCCATGTCTGATCACCAAATAATCAGTCATTTTTTAAGTGATAGGCTTCTGATTTTTGTTTTGTGGCTCTTTTGCTGGAAGTGCTTCCTTCTTTAAAGCTTACTGCTTCTACATGCACTCACCCATTGAAGCTTTGTACCTTTGATCAAGTATATTATCAAACTGATCAATTTGGATTCAAGAATGATGGCCTTGAGAATGATCAAGCATCTCATTAAACTGATCATCTTTAGATCGATCCAAGTGTTATTAAAATGGTCAATTTGGCTTCAAGAATGATAAAGTATCTTATTAAACTGATCATCTTTAGACTGATCCAAGTGTCTTATTAAACTGGTCAGCTTTGCTTCAAGAATGATCAAGTATCTTATTAAACTGATCATCTTTATATTTATCTTCAAGATTGATCATGTATCTTATTAAACTGATAATCTTTAGACTGATCCAGTATCTTATTAAACTGATCAGCGTTAGATCTTACTTCAAGAATGATCAAGTATCTTATTAAACCGATTAGCTTTAGATTTATCCAAGTGTCTTATTAAACTGGTCAGCTTTGCTTCAAGAATGATCAAGTATCTTATTAAACTGATCATCTTTATACTGATCCAAGTGTTATTAAACTGGTCAGCTTTGCTTCAAGAATGATCAAGTATCTTATTAAACTGATCAATTTGGCTTCAAGAATAGTGGCCTTGAGAATGATCAAGTATCTCATTAAACTGATCATCTTTAGACTGATCCAAGTGTTATTAAACTGGTCAGCTTTGCTTCAGGAATGATCAAGTATCTTATTAAACTGATCATCTTTAGATTTTGCTTCAAGAATGATCAAGTATCTTATTAAACTGATCATCTTTAGACTGATCCAAGTGTCTTATTAAACTGGTCAGCTTTTACCCAAGTGTTACATTGAGGCTCACCACGATCATACACCCAGGTCCCTGCACAAGTCACCAATGACATCTCCCGGTTTTATCTGTTACAGGGGTTTGCCGAATCGTTGGGGTAGTGTATACCAACCAACACAGCTACGCATCTCGCCAAGGTTTTTCCCCGACGGTGCCCCGAGCAGTTTTTCAGATAACCTGGTGCCTCGGGTTTGCCTTTTTTAGCCAATAGGTGTATTTGCACCTAATGGCCCGAGTTATTGACATGTTCTTATTATCATGTCATTATCATATGTTCTTATAATCATATAATTCTCATCATCTCATTATCATATGTTCTTATTATCATATGCTGACCTTTTTTGGAGCCTTTGTTGGTGAAGATTTTGGGCCCTTTGGCTTTTTTACTGTGTCGCTGTGGACAGTCATCTTCGAGTTTATTGCACTTGCGAAGATTTCTTCTATTTTTTTCTTCCCTCATTTTTTGTAGTGATGGTCTCTCATAGACCATTTTTTTTTACTATAAACGCTAAACGCTTGTTGAGGAGCTTATGTCTATGCACCGAGATAAAACTATTTTTGTGAGTATTAAGACTAAGCTTGATTTTTGTACTAAAATTTTCATCATTTGTTTAAATATGTGAGTAACATTTGCATAATTATATGCTTTAATAATGCTGAACAAAAATAGTTGGATCAATGCATGTTATTAGTGATGACCATTGTTCGGGATACTGTACTCATGAATCCTTCATGCATGGTGCTTTGTATAAAAACCACATGGTATGCATTGTGTGTAAGATCTATTATGTAATAAATAATCATACTATGACAGCATATGCATGCATGGTCTAATATTAGGAGAAACATGCAAAAGCTATGTGCGTTGCATACTATGTTGAAAGCATAATAAGAAATCTCGATAAATAAGGGTGAAGAAAGTGTTTCACAATCATTTACCTCATCGTTATCGTTATCGTTATTCTACTGTGTAGTCTAGAGTATTCTGACGCAGCCGTTAGACATCAAATAATTAGACAATAAACTAGATTTTACCCTTAAATGTGTTGGTGGGTGTTTCCATCTTTGATCTAGAGTTGTGATGCTTCGAATATCGTCAAACATTCCATAAAGACCTTCCACGAATTGCAACGATCCATCTAATTCCTTTTTTTTCTTTTTTTTTTCTTTTTGCAAGGAGTGATGGCTGCGAGAAATCTTTTAATCAAACCACATTTTGATCAAACCACCAAGACTGTATTGGTCTGTTGCTATTCGACTTTTTACATGTGCTGAGAGGTTGTGATTGATCCACATGCTTTTGTCTTATACTCCGACTTCCATTCTAGTTCCATCTTTTTTTTTTTGGTGTCGAGATCTTCTCGCCTATTCGGGTGAATCTGAGACCCATTTTAACGTTGTTTAGCTTTGCTTGGATCCTTTTATCTTTGAGCGGTTCATACTAACACTCGAATCCTATGAATCCTTTAATCTTTGAGTAGTTCTTACTAACGCTGAGATTCAAGCTCGGATCCCAGTTTGAGCGAACCTTACTAACGCTCAGATCCTATCTCTCGGCTTTGCTCGGATCTCACTTTGAGAGGATCTTACTAACGCTCGGATCCTTGCTCTATAATTGATTTGGTTGATGTGTCCCGACCCTTTACTCGGGTTGATAATCGACCGTTAATTTTGGTTGGAATTTTTGACAAATCAAATCTTTGATTGATTAGGAACTTTAATCGACCAGGTTTTATCTTTGGATGACCATGATTTTGGCCGAACAGGTTCCGTCTTTCTTCGACCAGATTCTATCCTTTGCCGACTAGATTCTATCATTTGCCGACTAGATTCTTTTCGAACAGGTTCTTTGCCCCAGTGTACGTGGTGTCACCCGGTATTTGATGAATGTGATTACTGTTTGGAGTTTTCCCGACCTGTCTGATCAAGATGTCAGATTCTTTTTTTTTTTTACTATAGATGCTTGGATATTCTCTCGGCTTTACTTGGATCCCACTTTGGACGGATCTTTCTAACGCTCGGCTTCACTTTGGATATTAGTTTGAGCGGATCTTACTAACGCAAGGACGGATCTTTCTAACGCTCAGCTTCACTTTGGATATTAGTTTGAGCGGATCTTACTAACGCTCGGATCCTTACTCGGCTTTGCTTGGATCCCACTTTGGGCGGATCTTACTAACGCTCGGATCCTTGCTTGGCTTTGCTTGGATCCTACTTTAAGCGGTTCTTACTAACGCTCGGATCCTTGCTCGGCTTTGCTAGGATCCCACTTTGGGCGGATCTTTCTAATTGTTCGAATCCTTGCTCGACTTCGATTTGGATCCTAGTTTGAGCGGATCTTACTAACGCTCAGATCCTTGCTCGGCTTCGCTTTGGATCCTAGTTTGAACGGATCTTACTAACACTCGGATCCTTGCTCAGCTTCACTTGGATCCCACTTTGAGCGGTTCTTACTAACGCTCGAATCCTTGCTCAGCTTTTCTTGGATCCCACTTTTGGCGGATCTTTCTAATCGTTTTGATCCTTGCTTGGCTTAGCTTAGCTTTAGATCCTAGTCTGAACGGATCTTACTAATGCTCGGATCCTTGCTCGGCTTCGTTTTGGATCCTAGTTTGAGCGGATCTTACTAACGCTCGGATCCTTTGTTGTTGGATTTGTTGGTAACGAAGGGTCGAGTAAGCTTTAGCCAATAATCGATTTTAGGTTCTTTTTCCTCTTTTACTGGATTACAATGTTCCGAAAGTCATCAAATATTCCTTGGAATGAATTGTATTTTAGATCACATATCCTCATAAAGATACATGCATCTAGTTTGCAGAAAAATTCACGGTTTGTGATTTCGACATTCGTAGAGATAGATATGCCTGTTTTAGTACTTGATAGTCAGATCAGAAATCTGTACTCGATCTGTCTTCTTCAATATCGAGGGAGCCACTAAATATTGTTCAAATTGAACTAGGATGCGAACCATATATGCTAGGAAAGCTTTAGATGTCTAGTTTCCAGATGTTTTTACGGCTCATGAATCCGATTTCTGTGGAGGGAGATACGACTGTTTAGGCGCTCGATGGTAAGATCAAAAAATCCTCTGTGAGTTGCTCTTCGCAATGTTGCGGGGGCCACCAAAAAATGCACGAATCGAACTAGGTTTTGGACCATATATGCTTGGAAAGGCCTAGAGGTCTAGTTTCCTGTAGTTTTTACGGTTTACGATTCTGCGTTCTGTAGAGAGAGTTATACTCACTTTAGTACCTGAAGGTCAGATGCTCTGCGACTTGCGACGTCTTTTACATTGTAAGTTGTCGGAATGGGAGAGCAATTCCTCGGATCGATTATGGGTACCTTCAAGCTTTATGAGAATTGCTCTTTCATTATCTTACCTCTAAATTTTTCCATGATTGTGCCTTCTACTGCAGGTACTGTTGACGATCCAGCCCCTAGCACTTCCAATGGTCGTTTGTTATGGTGTTTCAGATGTAGAATCCACATCAAAATTCCTTATGTAGTCTGTTCATGAGGGTTCCTCGAAGTTGAGTTCACCCCCCCTCCTTCTAGTGCCAATTGTTGATGGTGATTTTTAGATCGTTGAAAAGTCAACCGCCAAACATCAATACATAGGCAGATCAAAGCTTTGACCAGTCAAGGGTGGTTGAATAATCAAAGCCTCATTCTGTGTAGATGCGATACGATTTGTTTGTATTTGAGAATAATAATGCATAAGAGTGGGAAATTAAGAATAAATCAAACACAACACATGTTTTATGTGGTAGAACCCCAAGACGGGGAAACATCCACGGTTCCAGTGACGACAAGAAGAGATCACCTATTAATAGAATAATTACAACACTCAACACTTACTTTTCTCTCATATGATTTCTCATATTCCTGGTGATCAGCCTTCTCATCTAAGCATAAATTGTAGATGATGACCTCTTTTTCTTCTGTTATAATGAATACATGGTTGTATTTATATGGTTCGATCTAGGGTTGCCCTAGTTATTGTCGTACGAGTGGTGGATTCATTAATTAGAATCTTTGTAGGATTCTAGTAATATAGTCCGTTTATAACTTATTTCCCGTTTGGTGTTTATCCTCCTAGAAGATATGAGTTTCTTCCTGATTAGAATTCTCTGATATTGAAGAGGAAATAGGGATATTTCCTTATTGGATTATGATTCCAAGATTCAGTATCTGAGTGAATCTTCACTTGATATGGCGTGTCCCGATAAGGTTATATTTCATGTTTTGGTCTAGTAGACCTCGCTGAGTAGAGATTCTTGGCGAGCAGGATCTTCATTCATTAAGGCTTATTTTATTTGACAACTTTTCTTGGCACATACGCTTATAACTTCCATATCAAATTTCTCGATGACTTGTCATTGGCCAATATCCCTCTCGTTGATTGGTTGACTTTTGATGACGTGTCATGCTGACAAAAAATACATATAACAAATAGTTCAATAAATCTCTCAATAACACATCTCTAAATATTAAATTTTTACAACCCATATCCAGTTAAAATAATAATAATAAATCACACTGATGTTAATGGTTCTTCCTCATCTATTGTTGCATATAGTTCATCCTCTGGAATGCCATCTAAAAAAAACAAACAATCAAATAAAAAAAAAAGATGAGTAGCAACCAATAACATATATCTGTAATAAGTATAACTAAATTTGAAACTAATTGCATACCTCGAATAGGAGCCCATATCCAATTTTGTATACACATCAAGGCCTCGAGTGTGTCCGGACGTAATCTTTTACGATATGGACTCAAAACTCTACCCCTAACACTAAAAGCGGACTCAGAAGCCATTGTAGACACAAGAATGGCTAGAATGGCTAAAATGTCTCTTGCAATCTTAGCCAAAATCGGATTTTCCCTTTATTACCTTTCCACCATGACAAAATGTCAAAGTTAAGAGAGTTATTTTCAACTTGTTCATCCAAATACCTCTCTAACTCTGACTTGTTGATACTGCTAACAGCTTGACTTTTATACAACCCAAATTCTTCATCACCCCTAAACATATCAAAAAAATGATCCAATGAACTATCATCTAACTGTTCAACAAAGTTAGATCCTAATTCATATTCTTTAAGCAAGTCCTTTAAAAGTTCATGCACTATTTCTCGCTGACTAGATGCACTAGAGCCATACATTTTACGAAAATGAAAATCAACAGATAACATCTTATATCTCGAATCCAAAACTACCGCCACAACCATCACACCAGAAATATCTCTCCAATACTTATCAAACTTGGCAATCATTCCTCTTGTCATTGCTTGTATCTCAATGTTATGAGAATTAAGTCATCCATTCATTGCCTCTCTCACTTAACAAATCATGGAAAAAACCATATTAGCTGTAGGATATTTGGTACCTAGAAAATTGAAAAACAAAATCAACTATTGATATAGAAAAAAAAATAATGTTTATTTTTTTATAATAGTTAAATAAAAAACTAATACCTGAGAAAAACTCTGTTAACTTGTAAAATGATTTTAAATGCTCCACCATAATTGTTGCTAATTGCCACTCTGATTCATCGGGCAAACATTTATATTGTGGCTCATAATGCTGAACACGAATAAAAACATCCTTATAATTCAAGGCAACCGAAAGCATGAAGAATGTGGAATTCCATCTAGTGGGACAATCAAGCACAAGTTCTTAGAATATTTAATTTTCAATTGATTTGTTGCATTCTCGAGAGCTTCAATTCTCTTGCTTGATGCTATCCAAAAACAAATATTATCCCTAATTTTCTCAATGCAATTTGCAATCACTATCAACCCATCTCGCACCACCAAATTCAAGATGTAGGCACAACATCGCATATGAAAAAACCTCCCACCTAACACTAATGCATCACCAAATTGATTTTCTCAATCATACAGTCATTAGTGGAACAATTATCCACATTAATTGCAGACAACTTTCTATCCACATTCCAGTCATAAAAACATGTCACCAACTATTCACCAAGTGATGTAGCATCATATGGACTTAACACGTGTATAAAACGCATGATTCCACTATGCAACATCCATTATTTGTAAATGAAATGCATAGTAACAACCATGTATCCCAATTTTGTACTAGATGGCCACATATCCGTAGTAATTGCTACTTTACTTTCAATGCTATCCGACAACTTCAATGTCTTATCCCTCTCCATATTGTAGAACTTAAAAATCTCACTTTTCAGCGTGTTTCTACTCATTGATTCAAACCTAGGTTAGCAATACCCCATCATCTCCTGAAACCCTATGTATTTTACAAATTTTAAAGGAAGTTCATGCATTATAATCATCTTTGCAACTTTGACTTACCAACATTTGGATCAAACGAGGTATTAGTCGAATTTGTAGCTTCTTGATGATCATCAAGACATTTTAACTAGGGATGGGTAAAAATCCATTAAACCAAACCGAACCGGTGAACCAAACCGGTCCAATCGATTTTTTTCCCATTTTATTAAAAAATCGGTTCAGTTCAGTTCAGTTTTAAAAAGTAAAAAACCGATTTTTCCGATTCGGTGGCTAAAACCAAAAACCAAACCGAAAAACTGGGTATAAAAATAATAACCCATTTGTTTTCTTTCGTTCTCTCTGCCTCTCAACGTCTCTACAAAAAAAAAACCCTAAATCTCTAAAGTTCCTTTCGTTCTCTCTCTTCCTCTCAACGTCTTTGCCTCTCCCGTCAACCCCCTCTCTCGTCCTGCATCTCTAGTCCGTTGTTCGCCATCTCTGTTGTCCAACGTTCTAATGAGCCGCATTTCCCTACTTCTTCGATCCACGTTCGTCGACTTGCTTTTAGTCTGGTGAGCCACCGTCTCTTGCTCGATGACTTGGTCTTCGAAGTTAGATCAGAGATCTGGTTGGTCTCTTCCTCCACCGACCGTAAGTGATTTTGATTTCTTTCGATTTCGATTTCTATTACAATCGATTTTGATTTTTTTATTTTGATTTCAATTTCAATTCAAAAACTTCTGAAAACTGGTTTGACCCATTTTGTCGATGAAATGGTTTCTACCTGTTAGTGTATATTGTATTGAAATCGAAATCGAAATCCCAAACCAGTCGGATTGCAAATGATTTTTGTTTTGCTTCGATTTTGAAATATATATCTATATAAACACAAATTTTGTTTCGTTCTGGTGAGCTATCTTATGTTTTGTTTTGTTTTGTTTTCGGATGTTCTTCTGTTTCGATTTTGTTTCAATTATTTATTTTATTTTTTCTGTTTCACTTGTCATGTAAACACATAGAATTGACAGAAATATGTTCATTTTCTAGAAATTGAGGCTATTATTTTTTAGAAACATGTTTATTTTACAGCCTCATTCCACAGTTGTAATTCAACTTGAGGCTATTATTTTGGTAATAAGTTAGTAGCTTGGTTTGAGTGGTGCTTTATTTGTTGGCTGTGCTGGTTTGGTTTGAGTGGTTCTGTTGATAAAACTGATTACTGGCTTGTTCTGTTTGTTTTACAATGGTTTGATTTGGTTTGGACATTATTGTTTGAAGGATTCAATGGCTGTTTTTTTTTTGTATTATGGACTTAATTTGTATTATGGACTTATTGTTAGAATAATTTCTAGTTGTTTTTATTTGTATTATGGACTTATTGTTTGTATAATTTGTACTTGTTTTTATTTGTATTATACTAGTATGGACTTATTGTTTGAATTATTTCTAGTTGTTTTTAATTGTGTTATGGACTTATTGTTTGAAAAATTTGTAGTTGTTTACTTGTTTTTATTTGTATTATGGATTTATGTAGTAATTTATTAATATTCAGTCCAATAGATCCCAATATATGAAAATTTTGTGTTTTTTTTTTGTAATTTTTCAGACCAAAGCAAATTTTATAAATTAAAGCCCATTAATTGGGTCGAATCGACCCAAAACCGAAAAAACCGAACCGAACCGGTACTGTTCAATCGGTTTTGATCGGTTGACAATTGTATATCGGATCATTTTTTAAAAAACCGAATAGTATCGGTTTTTTATTGGTTCACTCCAAAAGTGAACCGATCCAATCAACGTCCACCCCTAATTTTAACACATGCTTCCTTAAACTTGATGTCCCTTTAGTAACAACTTTTCATAAAAATTACGTTTTGCCATCATAACACTATTAACATCAACCCTAATCATGTAATTCCGAACAAATGATGTTTGTATTTTCCATTTAGAGACATCTGAGGCACTATTTGGCTCAACATCTTCAACTTCAATATTACCACTACCCGTAGAAACATTTACTTGACTTCCTTCGAAACTAGTCATGTATAGCTACCTAACACATCATTTAATTTCATCGAAATTAAACATGAAATTAAAGAGTACAAATCAAATTAACAGCTAATTTCATTGGTAAAGCTACATGAGGCCGCTTTTATAAATAAATAAATAAATAATCACTATCGCATGCAACCGGACAAAATTATGTGGTATACACTCACTCTGCACTCTAAAATCTACAATCTTGTATATAAATAAATAAATAATCACTACAAATACATTACTGTATACAATAAATTCTTATCATCATGTTCATATACTCAAATATATTGAATTAATAATAGAAATTGCTAACTTGAGGTGAGAGGAATTAGATTG
Organism: Dipteronia dyeriana; assembly: GCA_032871835.1. Classification (NCBI taxonomy): domain Eukaryota; kingdom Viridiplantae; phylum Streptophyta; class Magnoliopsida; order Sapindales; family Sapindaceae; genus Dipteronia; species Dipteronia dyeriana. The sequence continues at coordinate 71,890,882 of CM065295.1, forward strand.
TGCAACTACATATTACGTACCTTGTTTCACAACATGAACTACTCTTAAAACATCACCGCCAACAGAAAATGCTCTTCCAATACTCTACAAAAGTGAAAGAGCTATTGGGACTCTAAAAACACAAAGGATGCTAACCACAAATACATATGCAAATCATCAGAAAATTATATGAATGATCATAGTGATTTTGTATTAACTTTTTCACTTAATACAAAATCACTAATTCCAAGCTGCAAATTGTCTCTAAAAAATTCCTGATAAAATTTATATATTTCCAATTTTGTACTAACCCACAAACTTGAGATCTTTGTCTTTTTAAAGTCTCACCTCAATGTTTTTATTTTATATTATATTATGTATATAGCTTATGAAATCTGCACCTAAAACAAGCACTCTCTAAAAACTAATTATGAACTAAATGGACAACACGATCACTTATCATACATAATTATGAACTAAAATGGAATCATTTAATTAGAGAATCACGACACGTCAGCAAAAGACCAAGGTCGGAAACACCACTTCACTAGGGTCTGATCAAGTTAAATCAACACAAGGGGGACCAAGTGAACCCGACCAGCCCTCCTCGACCGGATGGCACAGATGATCGGGTTAGAAAACTCGATCGAGTTGTCAAGATGGTCGGGACCAGGGTAAGGTTGAACTAGTGATCGAGTGTAAACAAGGATGGTAGGGAAAAATAAACGATCGGATGCGCGACACGTGGATTAACACCCAGATTCAATAAGATCACGACTTAACACGCAGAAAAAGAGTTCAACTTGAACAAGGTTTCTAGAAGCCCACTATGATATGGAAATAAGTTTCCTTATAAACACAAAAATGTGGATTAAACAAGAGATTCAATACGATCAGGACACTATCAACGTGAAGCAAGGAAAATGGACAACACGACTCCAATAAGTTGGAATTTCATTGAATTACGAGAATTTTCCTTACTTGTACATCAAGAATTAGGGTTTTATACATGTATAAATAGACCCAAGAAACACCCAAAAGAGGGTGAAGGTAATTTTTAGTGAGAAAATTAGAGCAATAGAGTGTGTAATCTTTGCTTTTCATATACTGGATCTTTGTTGATGCAATTAGCAACCGTGGACGTTTTCCCGCATTGGGGTTTTACCACGTAAAATCATGTGTCCTATTTATTTTCTTATTCTATCTTGTTTGTGCTTAATTGTCACCTTGCTCTAATTGTGTGATGACGGATTAATCTAAAAATCACCATCAACAACTAGCGCTAGAAGAAAGGGGGCTGAACCTCAGACAATATTTTGTTTATGTGATTAATTACGAAGAAACTTGACCAAAAGCTGCATCATGAACACTGGTAGAGACAGAAGTCAATCTCCCCACAATGTCGACGCAACACATGAGACCAATGATCAGAAGCTTACGGATGCGCCGCTATAGGAGGAGATCCACCCGTCAAAATCCCGTCATCCGTTAGGCCATACACCGTTACCACTACAAGTGCGACTGCTGGAACCTCCTCAGAAGCCTTCAAACAGGTTCATGAATCCTTGTGAAAGGTTATCGAAGATGCTGTCAAGCAAGGAATAAGTATCAGCTACAACCCATCTAAGTTTGCAGTACCAACTTTCCATGCCAATCATGGCATAGGATCCAAAGATACGTTCAGAGATAGTACGGTCACCCCAAGAGCACTCCAGAAACCTAGAAGGGACGAGGTTGAATATCATGAAAAGAGAGGGCATTCACGTATGAGAAGTGATAGAGAAGATCAGTGAACAAGATAACACCAGGAGTCCAGTTCACGGGAAGATGTGGAGATATACAATAGAGCAGAAACTTTCCCCGAATACAGACATAAGTATAATGACCAAAAGAAAAGATTCTACTCACATTCAAGTGACGATGAAACGACCACCAAAAGGTGTAGAGAGCCAACCCCGGTGATCAGACGTGACCCTATTAGTGCTCAGATCAGTGAGAGGGTTCCCAAGGATCCACGTGGGCTAACGATCCATCAGAGGTTCGACGAACGTGGAGAGCTAGAAGGGGAGCGAGATATCCTTATTAGAAGGATAAAAGGCATCGACCGTAGGCAAAGATTGAGGAACCCACTAATTAGGAACTCCGAAAGCCCATTTACTAATTCAATAAGATAGGTCCGCTTCTCAGAGAAGTTCAGAATGCTGCATGTGGAACAATTCAAGGCTAACACCGACCCACAAGAGCATGTGAGAAGGTATTAAAGTGCAATGGCACAATATGACTATCATGACGCTCTTATGTGCTCTATGTTTCCACAAACGTTAGGAGATCAGGGGTTTTGTTAGAAACTTCGAGGAGCTGATGCAAGCATTCACCAGACAATTCATGGGGAATATCCAGCGAATGAAATCTATATCAGTCCTATAAACTCTAAAGCAGAGAAATGATGAGGGGTTGAAAGACTACCTGACCAGATTCTCACAATAGGTGTTAAAAGTTCAGGATCCTAATGATTACGGAGATGTATCGGCATTCATCAACAGTTTACAACACAACCATCTGACCTTAAGCTTGACGCAAAGGGGACCGGCCACGTACGCCAGCATAGTGGACCATGTCGGAGGGTACGCCATGGCAGAGGAAGAACAGTTGGCCCATGGCGGAGAGCTTATACATGGGGGTCAGCTCAAAAATAGCCAGAAGAATAAAGACGGTAGCTCAAAGAGTGGTAGCAAAAAGGAGCAAAAAGGCAGTAGGGTGAAAGGAAATGATGGGCGAAATGAGGACGATAAAGGTGCTAGGCAATTCAAAAGGCAATATACTAATTACACTCAACTGGTCAAGGGGGCAGGACGAAATCCTAAACGTGATAGAAGAAAAGAATATGTACAAGAAACCCCGGAGGTAGTCAAGTTTTACCATAAGAGATACCACCAAGTACTGCAGATTGCACTAAGAAAGCGGTCACCAAACTTCTAAGTGCTATCAGTTGAGGGATTATATCGAGAAGCTGATTAGAGAAGGACACATTAAGGATATGATCCTCGAGAATGGAGATGATCAGAGTAAGAATGTCATGATGGATGAGTGAGATAGAGGCTAGAGGAGTCTAAGAAGGGATCCAGGTAATGGAGCAATCGACACCATCTTTGGCGGCCCACATACTAGGATTAGTAGTCGGGAAAGAATGTCTGAAGTTAAAGAAGCCATAGATGGCCACAGAACCATGAAGGTGAATCTGTTATGACCCGATCAAAAGAAGCTCAAATAAGGTTGAGACCCTATAATTTTCACCGAAGCAGACGTACATGCGTCAGAAGTCCGGTCGAATGATGCAATTGTGGTATCAGTTCGTATAGGCCATAGGGAAATGAGAAGGGTTCTCATTGACAATGGAAGCTCGACAGACATTCTTAGTGTGAAAGTGTTTAACCAACTCGTTCTGTAAGTAATAGACCTTCAGCCACTCAAAGTCCCACTTAGAGGCTTTGGAGGAACGGAGGTGAAGTTGCTCGGGACAGTAAAGTTGCCTGTATAGATTGAAAGCTCTCCCTACACCAAGACAGTGCTACTAGAATTTGTAGTTATGAGCGTTGAGAATTGTTCATACAACGCCTTGCTGGGCCAACCCTTATTGAACAAGACAAAAGCTGTGACTGCGACTTACGCATTGATGGTTAAATTCCTAACAAAGGTAGGAGTGAGAGTCATGAAAAGTTCACAATATTAGGCACGGAAGGCTAATCTAGCCATATACAAGGAGAAAGCAGAGTCGGGAGTAATGTAAGTGTACACTCTCGAGGAGTACGAAAGCTAGAAGATGGATGACATGGAAATCAGAGCAGAAACTCATACTCGGTTCGACCTAGACCCAATTGAGACGCCTTTAAAAGATGGGAAAAACAAAAAAGATGAACCGACCATAGAGGTCGCCATTGATGACAACAGTCCCAAGAGGACTGTAAGGCTCGGGGTGCGACTGACGGAACAATTGTGGAATGAGATGGTTGGACTGTTAAAAGAATACGGAGACATATTTGCATGGAAGCATGAGGATATGCCAGGAATCGACTCGAAGGTAATTTTGCACGGATTGGCAGTCGAGGTCCGACCACAAGCCGGTTGTCTAAAATGAAGACGATTCAACCCGAGGAGAAGCCAGACATAAAAAATGAGGTAGAGAAGCTATTAGCAGCTAGATCAATAAGGGAGGCAAAATACTCGGAATGGGTAGCCAATATGGTGTTGGTCAAAAAGAAGAATGACCGGTGGAGGATGTGTGAAGATTTCACAGACCTCAACAAAGCATGCTAGAAGGATAGTTTCCCCCTCTCTCGTATTGATCAGTTAGTGGATGCGACGACCGACCATGAATTATTGAGCTTTATGGATGCATACTCAGTATATAATCAAATCCAGATGTTTGAACCTGATAAGGATAAGATGTCCTTTACTACTGTCCAGGGTTTGTATTGCTACAAATTCATGCCTTTTGGTCTTAAAAATACTGGAGCAACCTACCAGAGATTGATGAACAAGATGTTCGCCCGACAGATTGGTAGAAACATAGAAGTATATGTGGACAATATGTTGACTAAGAGTATAACATCGGGAGAGCATGTAACAGACCTATGGGAAATGTTTAGAGTGTTGCGAAAGTACGACAAGAAGCTCAATCCAAAAAAGTACATTTTCGAGGTGATCTAGGGATGGTTCTTAGGGTTCCAAGTCCACCAGAGAGTTATAGAAGTAAACATAGAAAAAATAAAAGCATTAGAGGAAATGAGATCCCCAAGGACATTGAAGGAAATTCAAAGACTAACCGGGTGCTTAGCATCTCTGAACCAATTCATCAGCAAGTCAACTGATAAGTGTCTACCCTTTTTCAAAACAATCAAGAAAGGGAAATGGTAGAATGGAGCACTGAATGCGAAAAGGAATATCTAGGGAAAGCTCCAGTGCTATCCAAACCCCTTGAAGGAGAAGTATTTTATTTATACCTATAAGTGACGCCTGTAGCGATAAGATTAATGCTAGTTAGACTTGATGAAGACGTACAGAAATTGGTGTATTATACCAACAAATCATTGTTACTAGCAGAAACTAGGTACTATCCAACAGAGCAGATGGCACTGGCTCTGGTGACTGTAGCCAGAAAGTTAAGATCGTATTTTTAAGCACACATGATCGAGGTTTACACGGACTGCCATATGAAGCAAATTTTGTCCAAGCCCGAAGTGTCCAGAAGACTTACAAAATGGGTCATGAAATTGAGCGAATTTGAGATAGCATACGTACCAAGGGCTGTAATAAATAGGCAAGCTATGGCTGACATGATCACCAAATTTACTGAACCAAATAGCGAGGTGGTTAGGGTGCTGAAAGAGAACATTAAATTTTTATGGAAACTACATATAGATGGGTCGTCAAACACGCATGGCAGTGGGGTCGGTCATATCCACCATAGAAGAAGATCAAGTAGAGTGTGCCATGTGTTTTGATTTCAAAGCCACCAATAACATGCCTGAATATGAGGCACTCTTGGCAGGACTCAGAGTCTGTACAACCCTAGGAGCAGATGAACTAGTAATATTCAACGACTCGCAAGTGGTTGTGAATCAAATATTGGATGTAATATGGCTACATATTTACAGATAGCCAAAGTATTACTAGGAAGATTCAAGACATACAAAATCACCCAGATCCCTAGGGAGAAGAATGAAAAAGTAGACGCCCTGTCAAAATTAGCATCGGCCACCGTCAGTGTGCAGTCAAAAACCATCTCAGTCACCCATCTCAAAATATAGAGCGTCGAGGATCAAGAAGAGGTGTTAAAAGTGGAAGCAGTGGAAGGAGGTCGAGTCACCTAGATGACCCCAATCAGGGAACACCTGGAAAGTGGAACGCTTCCTACAGAAGTAACCGAAGCAAAACACCTCAGATATAGAGCTACAAGGTATTCAATGGCCGGAAGGAACTGTACAAGAGAGGATTCTTGAAAGCCTTGTATAGATGTGTCTGCCCTACGGAAGGCAGACAGATATTAGAAAGCGTCTATGAGGGGGTTTATGGAAATCACTCAGGAGGCAAAAGCTTAGCACATAAGACTCTCAGATAAGGTTTCTATTGGCAAACCTTATTTCAAGACGCTTAGGCCGTTGCCGAACAGTGTGGGCTGTTGTTAAAGGATAACTAATGACATAAAGAAACCTCCTGAACAATTGAGGAGCTTGTTGTCACCTTGGCCATTTGCCATGTGGGAGTTGGATCTGATCAGCCCAATGCCAGTTGCAACTAAAAGAGGGGCGAAGCACGTAATCATGACTGTAGATTACTTCACCAAATAGGCTGAGGCAGAGACGCTGGTACATATAACTGAAGCCAATACGATGAGTTTCGTTAAGAAGATTATTATTTACCAGTTTGGAATCCCAGACACGATAATTATAGACAATAAACCCAATTCGACAGTGACAATTTCAGGAACATGTGTTAGGATTTCGGCATAAGGAATTATTATGTGACACTGGCTCACCCACAGACCAACGATCAGATAGAAGTAGTGAACAAGATAATCAAGCACACCCTGAAGGTAAAATTTTATGCCAAAAAATAAAGCTAGGCGGACAAGCTACACAAGGTTTTTTATGCCTATCGGTCCACGAAAATGACCTCAATAGGAGAGATCCCTTACTCATTGGCGTTCGGGGCAAATGCAGTAATCCCAGTCGAGGTTGTTTATAACTCGCCCAAGGTGTATCTCTTCCACCTCGAGTTGAATGCTGAGATGATGAGACATAACTTAGACGTGTTGGAAGAAAAAAGAGACATGTTGAGTATCAGGACTGCAACCTACCAGTAAAGGGTCGGCAGATATTACAACTCACATGTCCGAATTAGGAGATTCCAACTTGGAGATCTAGTCCTAAAAAGGGTGTCACCCAATACAAGAGATAAGTCAGCAGGAGCCTTGACGGATAAATGAGAAGGCCCATACAAGGTGATCGGGTTGGCAGGACATAGGGCGTACCGCCTTGCCCGATCAGAAGGAATTGAGTTGCCCAAGTTGTGCAATGCCCAATACTTGAATTGTTTTACCCTTAGGGGTCCCTTGATTTTTTCTTATTTTCTTTTACTTCTCTAAAAGTTAATTTTATCTTATTGCTTGACTAGTTTGTGTTCCTTTTCAGCATTTAATAAAAGCCTCTTCCAGGGAACAGCTTCAAAAGTCAAGAATAGTGTTCAAAAACTTTACCTTCATATACAAAAGCGATCTCAGGGCACTTAGAAACTGCTTGATTTCAGGTGAGAGCACTTGAGAGGCCTAGTGAGGAGGTCAAAAACATATGTCGCAAAGACAACGTACACTTGCCGAAACTAACTGGGTGGAATAAAGCATTGTTAGGGTGCCTTCAGGACATAAGCCCTGATGGGATGCACTGAGAGTTGAATAAGGGATGAATATTTTTACTTTAAAAAAAGGTGTGGTCCAAGCACCTGCTAAGTTAGTAAAATACGAGATGCCCCGTTGCAACGGATCTTGCTCAACGGACTATTGGGAGACGTCCCAATGACCTAGTTGACAGATAAAAGACAAGAGTCTATAAACTAGATACAATCCAAACGGGTCACGAATGAACACTTCTTAACATAAGAACAATATGATGGTCGGGGATCGAACAACCGATGGGCGAACCTGAGCGACTCCCCTGACCATAGGCAAGAGCTCTTACAAGCTCTGCCACACGAAGTTACTTTGCCAAAGTCAAGATCACAGACTCAGTGCAATTCGGCTTAATAGAATATCCTGGTCAAGGTTAAAGAAATTACGAAAGAAGATATGATCACAACCAAAGTGATTAACTCTGATATGGCCCAACTCGCACAATCTGAGTTGATCAATGGTTATAGTTAATCACAAAGCATTCAGAAGCAGCAAGCAAATTTCATTTGATTAAGAAAATATGCGATTACAAAATTGCAATTACAAATGTGATAAATAGGAACTTTCTAAACATTGGAGGTATGAGATGGGCCTTCGGGGCTAGAGCCACCAGAAGAAGCATTGTCTCCGTAGTATTGGCTCGAGTTTTCAAAATCTGGTTAGGTGATAGCATCCTCGGAGTCATCGGCTATAAAAAAATAATAGTCAGTGTATGGCAAAAGACCAATATTGGCACCCTTAGTCAAAGAATTACTCTCATCATTGACTCGGAAAATGACTAGAGAGGATGTAGAAGGAAGCTCCAAATGCATAGGATGAGGGTCCTTCCCGATCTATCGGCAGTAAGCCCTCAAATAAATCCTCTGGTTCTTGACGACCTCCAGGGACTCATCCTTATGATTCATGATCGCTTTATCCAGTTTACGGCGAGCTTCATCTGAACATCTTTCTCTAACCCCCGAAGAAAGCCCGAGCGGTGGTCAGCCTTCTCTCAAATTCCCTCAGCATGACAGCATTGAAAACTGGGGATCTTTTATAACAATCCAAATTTTAAACCTTGAGAGTTGACCTAGCTTCCTAGAAAGGCACTTCCATGCCAACCTGTTGTTGTTCCAAGTCTCTAGACAAGAATTTGTAATGCATCTGAGCCTCCTCAAATTCTTGTAGCGTTGTAAGCATAGCCTCATGGGCAGAGGTAAGGGTGTCTTGGGCAAGTCGAGTCTCCTTCTGGACTTCTTTCATCGCCACTTCAGCCAAAATGACCCTAAACTCAAGCTGAGCATTTAGCGACTCTGCTCTGGCGACCCTCCTCTCTAGTTTAGCATTTCTCGAAGAGAGCTGTTCGATGGCTGTTTCAGATGCGGAAGCCATATTCTGGATGTTGGCTATTGTCTTTCTTAGAGCAACCTCAGTCGAAGCATGAGTTCTTAGCTCCTTCTCATATTGCTTGACTTTGGAAGCATTGGCGGAATAAGACTTGAGTGCATCTTTTTTTTTAGCAAGGGCCTTCTTCAGTTGGGATATCTCTGTGGCCTGCCTCTTCTGATCAGCCAAGGCCCGAGTCAACTTCTCTTCCGCCTGAAAGCAAAGTAAGAGTTAGGGAATCCATGAGGTAGACAGATGGAAAATAATATAGAGGGCACTTACAAAGATTCCATTATTAAAGACCATCCGAACCCTGCTCAGATAGACTAGCAGCTTTAGCCCCTTTCCAATAACCATCACCAATATATCCCTCACCAGCTGACATAGAACGAAGCATGGAAAGAGGGTTAGCTCGAAGTTCACTCGAGCGAGGAGACCTTGAAGTTGGAACGTTAGGGGTTGTCGACGGAATGGGCCGGTCGGAAGCAGAGACGGTTGAAAAAGTCATAGGAAGGGTTGGGCCAGTCTCGATTCCTTTACCAGTCTGATGGGTAACCCTAGGAGCTTCACAATTTTTCTCCTCGGGAACTTGACCTCTTCTGACACCATCTTTAGCAAGAGACTCAGATGGTGTAAGGAGGGACTTATCCCCAAGCTGGGTTGCTGGAGCATCTTCGGCTAGTTTAACTACAACATCGGTCTTCGACTTTGATACGAGACCGAGTGTTTGCTCCTCTGTGACGTCCAGCATATTATCGTCAAGAGATAACTCCTCCGAGTCACACCTTCCATCATCAGAGTCTGAATCTGTAAAGACTATTTGACGCTTGTTTGAAAACTCTATAGGGGCTTTCTCTGGACAATGTGCTGGAATACCCGCTAGAGAACGATCAAGTTGAATTTGATGAGGCAGGGGGCTAGACGGGGGTATAGTCGCATCGGTGACCCTGGCTATCTCAGATGGGGGAGCAGAAGACATCATAACCACTTGATCACTCATTTCCTTTGACCGTTGCTCCATCAGAATTAGATCAGTATAAGTCCCCTGATTGTCATCCTCATCCTCATCTACAAGAATATGGGCAGCTCCCGACTGAGAGGTCAATGAGGGTATCTAGTTTATAATCTCCCTCCTTCTACGGATAGCCTCGGGGGCAGAAGATCCCTCGACCACCTTGGTCACTTTACTCCTAATGGCATTGTCATCAGACCTAGTTTTATGAGATTGGCTCTTATTTGGTCCCTCTCGACTTCGCCTGTCTCTAGAAGGTTTATCTTGGCTCGATCTCTCTCGACTCGACCTCTCACGGTCAAATATCTCAGTAGAAGAATGAGCCCGACTAGACCTATCTCTAGAAGATCCTCTTCGACTCTCCGAGAGGGAAGGCATTACGACAGCTTGCCGTAACCTGGTCAGCGGGAATTGATGGAAAGTCATGGTCAAACTCGTAAACATGCTCCACCAAGTCGTGTGTTCCAGGGGGGCTATGCCCTGGGCCACCTAGTCAGTAGCAGCCTTTCGGCTCACTAGATCGAGATTCTTAGCCCTCTCAGTTTGCTCGCCGACGACAATATCTTGCTCATATACTGAAAAGGAAAACATCACAAGGGATAAAAAGTGGCAACAATAATGATATTCCATCATCAGGATAGCTCGGGAAAAAGACTTACTACGTCTACACCGAGCAGATATCTCGGGAAAGAGACCTAACTCAATCAACTCTTTTTCTAGGTACAGATTATGGCGATATCGGACCTCCCAAGAAGTTTATGCCAACTTGACGACAGTATCAGCCTGTTCCCGAGTCATAACAAACGCAGTTTTGTTCCATCGCTCAGGACTACAGAAATGCCTCGGGACTCTATTTCGGTTTAGCCAATGGGATGGATCGGCTACCACGACATCACCTCAATCTTCGTTGATGAAGAACCAACTATTCTTCCTATACTTGTTGGATGAGGGAAACCCCCAGATGAAGCCCTTATGGTCCTTATGCGTTGGAAGAGCAGGCTTCTCTTTGTAACCATAAGGAATCCAATTGCTAGGCGGTGTCAATTAAAGGTAAAAAGTCCCGTCAGTGTATGAGCAACCCAAATTGTAAAAATTATGTATATCTTGAGGGGTTGGGGGATACTTGGCCTCTATCTTTCTCCATAAGTGTTATAGGCTGATCAGCACCCGATACAAGTTGGGAGTCGGTTGAGCTGAAGCTACACCCACGACTGCCAAGAAACGAGCGATGAATGGTTGTAAAGGGAAAGTTACCCCAGAAGACAACATTGCCCCATAAATTATGATCGCACTAAGGGGTGGATTCCATACTACGCGATTACCATTGTAGGATAGCTTTACTGAACGAGGGAGGTCAAACTGTTCCATAAACTTTGTAAGTTCCTCATCCGTCACTAAGTTTTCAAGATCAAAAGCACAAGGCGAAATATCCTTCATTTTTAACGTTAGAGAAGTTATCTTCAAGTCGCTTGTCAAACGAGCAGTCTCCTTAAAAGAAGCTCTAGAAGTTTGCCTCGTGTTCTACGACATATCTGGATGGACGTCAGTAGAAGTGGAACCAAGAGAATTAGAGGAAGAAGGAAAAAACCCGGGACGGGCCATAGAATAGTTCACATTCAAAGCAGTAAGTTGGGATAAGGTAAAACGACCCTAAAGAAGAGACTCGAGCCTAGCGATATTTTCCTTATCACCAGCCTCGATTGCATGCATAAGAGGCTCAAAATAACGATAAAGAAGATTTGGGTCCATATCTGGAAGGTGCACGGAAGTGGTAAAGACACAAAAGATTGAAGATGGAAAGCCGAAGTCTGGAGGAAAAAAAAGGTTAGGCTGAGAAAATCACTATGAAATCGTAAGGAAAAATGAAAGGTTTTCGAGTTATATATAAGGGGAAGTGACGTCATACCACCATGCATATGAGAGTGGGGTAGGTTCACGCAGAGCGAGAAACACTCGCCGTTTAAAATTTGAGAAAATATGGATAAATGATTATGTCAGCCGAAATGAGCGTGATTGACATTGACATTTAGCCGTAAAGCATCAAATGTGCGTTCGAGAGCACCACGACAACAGTAATAATAAATTAAACATACTTCATCGAACGAGTTTTATTTCGAATGAGATGCTCAGTCATGTATGTTCAAGAAGGTGTTGTTATTGGAAAATTCTAAGTAACACGACACGTCAGCAAAAGACCAGGGTCGGGAACACCACGTCACTAGGGCCTGATCAAGTTAAGTCAACACAAGGGGAACCAAGTGAACCCGACCAGCCCTCCCTGACTGGATGAAACAGATGATCTAGGAAACCTGTTCGAGTTGTCAAGATGGTTGGGCCAAGGGTAAGGTTGAACTAGTGATCCGGGGTAAACAACGATGGTCGGGAAAAATAAAGGATCAGACGCGTGACACGTGGATTAACACCCATATTCAATAATATCACGACTCAAACACGCAGAAAGAGAGTCCAACTCGAACAAGGTTTCTAGAAGCCCACTCTGGTAAGGAAATAAGTTTCCTCATAAACACAAAAGTGTGGATTAAACAATGGATTCAATACGACCAGGACACGATCAACGTGAAAACCCGAAAAGGGATAACATGACTCCAATAAGTTAGAAGTTCATTAAATTACTGGAACTTTCCTTACTTGTACATTAAGAATTAGAGTTCTATGCATGTATACATAGACCCAAGAATCACCCAAAAAAGGGTGAAGGCAATTTTTAGTGAGAAAGTCAGAGCGATAGAGTGTGTAATCTTTGCTTTTCATATAGTGGATCTTTGTTGCTCGATTAGCAACCGTGGACATTTCCCTGCATTGGGGTTTTACCACGTAAAATCCTGCATCCTGTTTATTTTCTTATTCTATCTTGTTTGTGCTTAATTGTCACCTAGCTCTAATTGTGTGACGGCGAATTAATCTAAAAAACACCATTAACACTCATCATCTATAATTATGAACTAAAATGGAATCATTGAATTAGAGAATCACTTTTCAGGTATGTTCTTGAGGGAAGAAATATACATCAGATAGAGTAATTTCAGTGTGAACACTAAGCTACCAATCGATTTTCCCTGTATTAAAACATAGCAACATCCTAACTAGAGCTTGACAAGAATTGCACTGGAAAATTTTGACAAGCATACCTCTTTTCCTAGTATTCTTTCAATTAACCAAACCAAATCAAACCCCTCATCCAAAAATCACGAATATCACAACAACAAAAACAGATTCATACAAAAATCACAAAACCCATCATAAACGAATCAACACAAAATCAAAAAAAAAAAGATTCAAAACTAGTCGTATCTGTTGAAGAAGCAAAGAGGTTCGAAAATAGTCGAGATTCGAAAATAGTCGTCTAAGAAAGACGACTAACAGATATGCTTCGTCGGTGATGTGTCGATGGCGGCGAGACTGCAGGTGAGAGTGGGATGGAGATGTGGATGGAGACTGCGGCGAGAGTGGGACGAAAGTGAAATTGTAAAAGGAGGCGTTGAAAGAAGACATGAAACCCTATTTTTTTTATATATAAAAAAACCAGATATTGGTGGTTTTTTTACAAGTCCAAATTATACCCGCCCAAGATCCATAACCGACCCGCAGTTATTGTGGGTTTGTTGGACGAAATTCATTTGGATCCATAATTGATATGTGTTGGATATTTACCCAATCCAAAACACATGGATCTAGACAAGGTCTAATGGACCCAATCCATTTTGCCACCCTACATTTGAATACAATTCTAATTCACCAAATTAAAATACAATTATCCATAATTCCACAAATTCACAAATACAGAAATCTAAGGATAAACAAAATTCTTCATCATCGAACAAAAATGTTGACAAAATGCAAAGTATCATTGATTAGTCCATTAACCGTTCAACCAGAAAAAAAAAAACAAATTAGATAATCACTTTAAAAAGAAAATATTAGATAATCACTTTAAAGTTTAAATTTAAACAAAAGTAACGGCGTATGTAAAAATTGATTAAAGCCGAAATGTGTTAGTACAATGTAGGTGTTGATCAAGCATACACAAATAACACAAATTGCAGACATTAAATAAGTCAAATAACACTCACACAAAGTAATTCCAGAAGCAAAAAATAACCGATAATAAACATTAATTGTATGATTTTGTACGTTCCCTAACTTCTATATGGTAACTAATTCTTACCATTGTTTCTTATTAATTTTTTTCTAAGAAAAATAATGTTGATGGACTCTTGAACAGAGGCAAAATATAATGGATAAATGAGGAGAGCCATTATGATTCGGATGTGGGTTTTGAGTTAGAAGAAATTCAAACTTTGAGTAAATACTTGGGTTGTGTAACGAACCAATTTGTGCCTCGGAAAGCTAATCAAGTTGCTCATTTCTTAGCTAAAAATGCTTTGTTAAGTGCCGATGATAGATTTTAGATGAAGGAATATCCTTCATTTGTGAGTAGTTTTGTGTTGGTTGATTGCCGGTGTTGTTTGTAGTTGATGTTATTTCTTAATAAAGGTTTTATTAAAAAAAATGAATCAAAGATTGAAAACATAGAAGATAATTGAAAACTTGTTAGGTCGATAAATGTTGATATTTGAGACCCCTAATTCCTATGTTTTATGCTATGTTCATGAGTGAAATTGAATATTTTAATTTGTTTGTTGAGGTTGTGTAGAAGATTGAATATGAAGACAAAAAAGGTGATTTTTATTGAAGTTTGGAGAAATGCCTCCGTAGGACATCCAACTTGTGAAGAACATATCTCCTTCCTCAGACTGAACCATGTTGCGATCTATATGTTTTCGAAAAGCATTGGAAGTTTAGTTTCTGGTGAACTTTACGGTTTGTCAATCCGAGTTTTCTAGAGGAAGTTATAGTTGTTTTAGTAACCAGATGTCAGAGTTGAAAAGTCTTCTGTGGGTCCTGACGATGAAGCAATCCGAATTTGACCAGAATTAAGAAGAAAACTTCCCAAATCAAACCCTAATGACTATAGAAGATCTAGACATGTTTGGGAACTTCCTAATCTCATATTAGGAATTAATCATCAAAGGAAGAAATCCAAGTTAGGAAAGGATTCTCATTCCATATTTCATTTTTCTTTCTACTTGGTGTATTTCCTACAACAAAGCAAATTGAGAATCTATAAGGAGAAGTCACCTATAAATACCAAGAGTTTCTTCAATGGATGGGTGGAGAGTTGAAGATTGAAGATTGAAGATTGAAGATTGAAGATTGAAGACTCCATCAACATTCTCTTATTCTACCTTTCTTTATGTTATATGTTTTTATTTATTTTTCTAGTTGTTAATAGTGAAATTTGGCCAGGGGTCAAAGAGAAATTTTCCACTTTCCCGCCACAAGTCCAAACCCATATTCGACAATCATGAAGCCCGGTAGACCATGAAGCCACCCCGTAGGAGCAGGGAAGGCTGACTCGGTTTCAAAACCACCATAGAACAAGCCAAGCGCGACCAGGATGAGCCCCCACAAGAATACTGGAACCCGGGCTTCTCAAGGCCATCATCGGGGAACCTCGGCTCTGAGGTCGAGCTCCTCAACCGCCCCGTGAATGCCAGGAGAAGTCTCCAAGCTCAAGAGACATTCGAGAGAAGCCCGTTGTCCTTACTAGACATAAAGGAAGAATCACGCCTAAATCTACACTACCCTAGCTACCTCCCCGGAATGTCTACAAGGACACCTCAAGCCCCCAAGGATCGAGGAAAATCCATTTCAAGCTTCTAAGAACAGAGTCGAAGCAGGGATCTACCTCGATCTACGGGGCAACAGACAGCTAGTTGGGTGACCTCTATAAACAACCATGCCGCGATAACATACAAGATCATATCTAGGAAATAACCATCATTAATACCATATACGTGCGAGACAAGAGTTTGATTCCAAAGAGGAAACAAACTCATTCATGTTTATTGCTCTCGCTATTTACTCGGGGTCAACAGTTTTTGAATAAAGGATCCCGCCCGATAAGGAGGAAACAGATTCAAAGGATAGTAGCAGGATATCAGTAAATTTAAACCGACTTGAACCATATATAAATAGGGCTAAGTAGAATACGAAGAAAGATATAAAAAGATAAAAGAAAATCATACGTAGACTGATACATAAACAGAGAAAAACATAGATAGCAACAGAGAGAAGAAAGAAAGAAAATAAGAGGGGAAAACCTAAATTTTGTATTCAAAACATGGCTACCTTCATTTCCACTATTCGACAGGCACTGAGTTGCCACCACCCTACATTTTAGAGAGACTGTGAGCATACAAGAGAGTGATTTGTATTTTAAGGCAATATATCAATAATAAAAGCTCTCATTTACTGTTATTACGATCCAGCCTCTCGTCTATCTCTTAAACTGGTCGGAAACCAACGGTATCGACCCCGGCCACCACTTTCATGAATTTCTCATCCCGAGCAAATTTTTCATCAACACTTTCAGGCGCCGTCTGTGGGAAACCACCCACACCACCATTTTTTTACTTTCAAAAAGTTTGTTATTTCATAGTAATCATGAGGCTCCGCTCCTCACAAGGGCAACAGGGCACGTCGGGACAACCTTCTGCTACATCGACACGAAAGGTCCTGAGGAAAGGGAGAAAATCCGGTCTCCATAACCAGGTTCCCACCCAGCTAGCCATTGTACGAGCTCTGGATCCCCCTCTAGAAAGCCAGGTCAAGCTTGACCAACAAGCGGCGACCTTTGTAGAAAACGTCCGCCTTCGACTAATCCTGAGAGTATCGCTATCTAACAAACGGGTCTCTGTAATCAGGGGGAGTCAAGCAGGCCTAGGGCTAGGCAACCCGTATTTGATCGCCTGGGACCTGCCCTTCGGGAATCAGCTCGTAATAGAGCGGGGCTCCCAGCCTCTATCCGAGAAAGGCTACGGGTCCATGCCCCATGTTCCCGAAGAGCTGCCATGCTACCAACCATGACAAGTCAAATCCGCGGCAGATATCCTTCCCCGGGAACGGGAAGAGCTTCTCCACCCAACGACTTCAAGGAGAGAAGCCCGGGGTAGAGAAGAAGAAAGTCAGCAAAGCCCCCGAGCAGACTTCCCCTCCCCCCAGAAGAAGAAACTGGGTAGAGGTCTCCAGTTTGTCAGATGGATCAGATGGTGAGGAATCCGAGATCGTACTCAAGGAAATCTGAAAGCAAGCATCTAAGGGACCAGTTGGCAGAGCTTCAGAAAAAGGTCTAATTTATGAAGAAGGGAAAGTACAAGGAGGACAAGAAAGATCCTCTAAGTGAAATGAATGCTCCTTTCACCAGGAGGATCCAGGAGGCAGAGCTTCCGCCTAAGTTCAAAATGCCAACTGACAGGTTCTCCGGGACTGAAGATCCTCTGAGCCAATTAGAGAGCTTCGTTCAACAGATGGAGGTCCAGAACACAACCATGGCCGCTATGTGTTGAATGTTCTCCACTACACTCATAAATTATGATAAAACCTGGTTT
Source organism: Dipteronia dyeriana (assembly GCA_032871835.1). Taxonomy (NCBI): domain Eukaryota; kingdom Viridiplantae; phylum Streptophyta; class Magnoliopsida; order Sapindales; family Sapindaceae; genus Dipteronia; species Dipteronia dyeriana. The sequence continues at coordinate 71,908,154 of CM065295.1, forward strand.
AGAAAACTACCCGCTGGGAGCGTGGATTCGTTTACCAAGTTATCAACAGATTTCTGCTTACAATTCTAGAGAGTTAGGCCCCAACTAAAAGACCCGATCCATCTACAATACGTGATCCATGAGAGGAGGGAAACCCTCCCGGCTTATGTCGAGCATTTCCATAAGGAAGTCAGCCATATGGGGGTTTTCACAGAGAGAAACCCTTGCCAACTTCAGAAAAAACTTGTGGGTGGGAAAACTGTTTCGATCTTTTGCTAAGAGACCTCCGAAAACTTACCAGGAAGCCTACGATCAGGCTCTGGAACAGATTGAGGTCGACGAACAGCTCAAGGTCAAGATGGAGCATGATGACATAAGAGCCGTAAAGCGAAAAAAAGAAGGAAGCTCCCAGACCCGAGCAAGCTCAGAAAAGCCAGAACAAATCCCCTAATAAATCAATATACGGATTCCCTATCCTCAGCCGAGATCGGAAAGGTATCCAGATAAACAGGTTCCTCCTCAAGCTTTACCACCTCCCAGGACAGTGGCCCCTATAGCTCGCGATGAGAGGGGGTATGACCATTACACTCCCTTAAATGCATCCTGAGAAATAGGCTACCTCGCCATTCGGGACAAGGGTTTGTTACAGAAGCCCGCTCCTATGAAAGCCCCGGTCGATAAAAGAAATCGTTATAAATATTACGACTTTTACAAGGATATAGAGCACAACACATTAGAATGCTAAAACCTGCGGAACAAGATTGAGGCTTTGATAAGGAGAGGATGCTTGATAGAATTCTTACAACAAGTCAGGGAGAGCATTCAAACTGGAAGGGAGGTGTACACCGAAATCCGAGAACATGTTGAGAAAATGAAGGGAGAGTAGGCAAACCTGATGCAACATATTCATGTAATACATACTATTAGTGGGGGCCCACTCTGGCCGGCACCTCTAACAGTTCTAGGAAAAACCATACGAGGAAGGTCCCTCATATGGACGAGGGGAGGGATATCTTCAAGGTCGACCAGAGACCAACCAATCCCTCCCAACTATCACAGATCACTTTCACTGAGGCAGATGTCTATAACACCGTGCAGCCTCATGATGACCCCATGGTCATCACGGAACAAATTGCCAACTTCATGGTGCACCGTGTGCTCATCGACACAAGTAGTAGCGTCGACGTCCTGTTCAAAGATACCTTAGAAAATCTGAACTTGAAGCAGTGGTGTTACAATAGTTACACTACTCCATTATATGGGCTCACTGGGGACTCAATCACACCCGTAGGATCAAAAATCCTACAAGTGATCATTGGAGCAGCACCTCTCCAGTAAAATATCATGACCGACTTCGTGGTGGTGGACACCCCATCGGCCTATAATGCAATATTAGGGAGGCCATTTCTGTCATCCTTAAAAGGGGTCCTTTCTATTTACCAAAACGTCATGAAATTCTCGGTGGGAGACAAGGTGGGGAAAGTTCGGGGTGATCAGCAAGCAGCTAGGAAATGCTACGCAGTGTCGGCCAACCTAGCATCTCTAACTAAACAACTCGCCCAGGTGACAACGATCCAAGGTAGGATAACCCCTACACTAAACCTGGAAGACGCGGGTTCCATCAATTGTCCCGAAGAAGGCCTTGTGGTGCCCGATATGAAATAACAGATAAGGGAATGGGCCAGCGGCCATCCAGTCGATAAGTTAGAAGAGATTCCTGCTCGACTAAGCGATCCCTCGAAGGTCTTCAAGATCGAAGCTACCCTGGAGCCATGAATAAAAGAGGGTTTGATTAGGCTCTTCATATAGTTCAAAGACATTTTTGCTTGGAGTCATGCGGAGATGCCGGGGATCTCGATGACATTAGCTGCACATCTACTGGCGGTGGATCCGACCTTTAAGCCCATCAAACAGAAATGGTGCCACTTCAACACAGAAAGGAATGTGGTGGTTTAGGAAGAGGTCGATAAACTAACCCAGACAGGCTTTATTCGAGAAGCTCGTTACCCCGAATGGATCGCTAACGTGGTCATGGTCATAAAGGCAAATGGGAAGTGGCACATGTGTGTAGACTACACCGACCTCAATCGGGCATGCCCGAAAGACAGTTTCCCTCTGCCAAAAATTGACCAGCTGGTCGATTGCACCTCATGGAACAAGCTCCTGAGCTTCATGGACGCGTTTTCACGCTATAATCAGATTATGATACATCTCGCAGACCAAGAAAAGACCAGTTTCATCACCTCGTAAGGCCTGTACTGCTATAAGGTGATGCCCTTCGGGCTCAAAAACGCTGGAGCTACTTACCAGCGGTTAGTCAACCGGTTGTTCAAGCCCGAAATCTGAAGGTCGATGGAGGTGTACATCAACGACATGATCACTAAATCTTTAACCTCAGAAGGCCACCTTGACGGCCTTCGTAGGACCTTCATGATCCTAAGGGAAAACCAGATGAGGTTGAACCCTTCCAAATGCGCCTTTGGGGTAACCGCGGGGAAGTTTCTGGGCTTTATGGTCCATGAGAGAGGCATAGAGGCTAATCCAGAAAAAATCATGGCTATCCTGGATCTAGAATCCCCCACATCTCTTAAACAGGTTCAAGCCTTGACTGGACAGGTAGCAGCGTTCAATAGGTTCATCTCTTGGTCTACCGATAAGTGCCTACCATTCTTCAAGGTTATCAAACAGGGAAAAAACATGAAGTGGGATTAGGAGAGCGAACAAGCTTTCCAAGCTTTGAAAAGATACCTAACAAGCCCTCTACTGCTGGTTAAGCCAAATCCTGGAGAAGAGCTCCAAATATACTTGGCCATTTCAGAAACCGCCGTGAGCGGGGCCTTGGTCAAGGAATGTGGGGATAGAATCTAACAACCTATCTACTATGTGAGTCATGCTCTAACCAAGCCCGAAAGAACTACACTCTATTGAAGAAGCACACTTACGCCTTGGTGACCTCTGTAAGGAAACTTCATCTCTACTTCCATGCTCATTCAATAGCAGTAGTGACGGACCAACCCCTCCGTCAATTCTTACAAAGGCCGGATGTTTCTGGAAGGCTGGTTCTATGGGCCCTAAAGCTTACCCAATTTGATTTAAAGTATAAGCCTAGGACCGCGATAAAAGCTCAGGCACTAGCAGACTTTGTAGTCGAGCTCTCAGTACCTTCAAATCAGGCAACCCTCACGGTAACAGATGTAACCATTGAGAGGACTCCAGAATCTGACAACTGGCCGAAAGGCTGTGAGTTATGGACTCTCTACACCAACGGAGCTTATGGGCTGTCTGTAGGAGGAGCGGGCATAGTCCTCATCGACCAAGAAGGAACTGAGTGCTGCTATTGTTTCAGGCTTGAATTTAAAGCCACGAACATTGAGGCGGAGTACGAAGCCCTGCTAGCTGGAATAAAGGCTGCCATAGAGCTCGGGGTTGATTACCTGAATATCAAGAGTGACTCTTCACTCGTGGTCAACCAAGTTTTTGGGGATTATCAGGGTAAAAGGGATAACATGATAGCTTATATGAAATTGGTGCAACAACTCAAAAGCAGATTTAAGGGATTCAGAATTGAGCAGATACCTCGACAGCTAAATCACTGGGCTGACGTCCTTGCCAAAATAGCTGCATATGGTGGTCAGACTCTGCCTCACAGAGTCCCTCTTCAAACAATCCCCTTACCTAGCATTACGACTGGTAAGAAAGCTTATACCTTAGACAGACAGCCGTGCTGGATGGATCCAATAGTGGAGTATCTACAGGACGGACAACTCTTCGGGGAGCTCGTCCAAGCTAGGAAGGTTAAAAGGCTCTCGATGCGATATTGTATGGTGGATGGGCATTTATACCGAAGGGGGAAATCCCTTCCCCTGCTCTGATGTCTACATCCTAAAGACGCCAAGTGGGCTTTGAGAAAGGTTCATTCTGGGGAATGAGGGAACCATAATGGTGGAGAGGCCTTGGCATATCAGATTCTCCGCATGGGGTATTATTGGCCGACCATCCATCAAAATGCTAAGAACTTGGTACAAAACTGTGAGGCATGCCAGAAGGCCGTAAACTTGAGCCACCTCCCTCCGGAGCGCTTGTCGTCCCTTAGCTCGCCATACCCTTTTGCTATGTGGGGAGTCGATTTGATTGGACCGCTTCCTACAGCTCTGGGACAGGCCAAACACGCTATCGTAGCAATTGACTATTTCACAAGATGGGTTGAAGCCGGACCGCTCTCCCAGATATCAGAAGAGAACACAACAAGGTTTATCAAGACCAATGTAGTTTGCAGGTTCAGAACCCCTCTTGCCATCATAACCGACCTCAGAAAATAGTTCGATAATGGCCGATTCAGAGATTTCTATGAAGGTTTGGGAATCGACCTTCGGTTTGCTTTGGTAGCCCACCCTCAGACCAATGGTTTGGTGGAATCCACGAATAAAACCATTAAGAAGTTGTTGAAGAAAAAGCTACAGCAGGAGAAAGGAGATGGGTAAATGAGCTTCCCGAGGTTCTCTAGGCTTACCGCGCTACAAGGAAAATAGCTACTGGGGAAACGCCCTACTCGTTGGCCTTCGGGGTTGAGGCAGTCCTACCTATAGAGCATAAGTTGACCTCTTTTAGAGTCCAACGATTCGAACCGGGGCACAATGAAAGTAAGCTCCGAGCTAGCTTGGACCTTCTGGAGGAGAAGCAAGATCAAATAGCTGAGAAGATAGCGATCTACCAAAGCAGGATTGTCAGGTACTTTAACAGAAGGGTTAAAGCTTGAAGCTTCAAAGAAGGGGATCTAGTCCTCAGAAAAGTAATGTTAAACACCAGGAAGAGGTCAGACGGAGTCCTAGGGCCCTAACCGGGAAGGACCATACCTAATAAAGATAGTGATCCGTAATGGGGCGTACAAGCTCGAGGATATGAATGGCCGACTCATCGACCATACTTGGAATGTGGATCACCTAATGAAATTCTACCCTTGAACATGGGACTCAAGAGCATGCGGCCTCCGACTAGTTTCTTTTTTTTTCGACAATAATGTACTCCATCCTCTATATTAATAAAGCTTGTTTTTCTTATTTACTCCATCTCCAGCTATGTCCTACAATGATTTGGGTATACAGGGAAAAATTGACATTATCGCCTCAAGACCAGAGGTAAGCCGGCGAAGCCCCCCTGCCACTCCTGATGCCTCGGTCGGGTACTACCCCTCTTCAAGAAGGATCTGAGTGTTATGGCATAGTTTCCATCCAGATCTCAAGACTAGGAAATAGTTAGATAGCCCTCCTGATGCCTTGGTCGGTCTACCACCCCCAAGAAGGATATGAGTGTAAGAGCATAGTTGCCATCCAGATCTCAAGACCAGGAAATAGCTAGATAGCCCTCATGATGCCTTGGTCGGGCTACCACCCCCAAGAAGGATCTGAGTGTAAGAGCATAGTTCTCATCCAGATCTCAACACCAGGAAATAGCTAGATAGCCCTCCTGATGCCTTGGTCGGGCTACAATCCCCAAAAAGGGATCAAGGATAGAGGGCTCAATTTACTCTAAATATACTAGTTAGTTCTGGTTACTAGCTCTCCTTAATACGTGGTCACTAATTGCAACAGGCCTACAATCAAACAAATGGACTATCGACTAATGAAGTTGAGCTGCGAGGTTTGATGGTCAGAAAGCCCGACACTAAATGTCCATTTTCACGCTTAAACGTTTTTCTTATCTTGTTATTTCCCCCGAGATAAGTCAATCTACTGTGAATGCCGGACCCAGAGGGAGATCAAGGAAATACATGCAAGTCAGGGAATGAGCTGGATCTAAAGTTGGAATTTATTAATGTACGGGGGAGCCTATTCCCCGATAAGGCTACATCAGGCAGGGAGCCCAACCCCTGATTCTGGGCTATAAAAAATAAAAATAATAATGGGTCAAACACGTCTAAAGATGGGATGCCCATCCCCCTTTCCGGGCACTCAAAATGAATCACAAAAGAGAGAAATCAAACTTCTTCATCTTCCTAATGGTTTTCAGCCTCCTTCTCCACAGAATGAACTTCGCCACTTGCTCCTCTCCAGTCGTAGCTCATCCTGATCAGTTGCATCTACCGCCTCCACCTCCTCCTAGGATCCACCTCGGTTGCCTCAGGGTCAACAGGATCCTCTTCCACGATTTTGTCGATCACCGCCATAACTTCAGATGGTATGGCTGCATCAAGAAGGCTAACCACTTACTCAGGCATGTTCCCGCCTTCTGTTGACTCCACTCCTGAGAGCACTGAAAGGGGGGTCTCGGGCTTCAGTAAGGCCTCTTTCTAGCACCTCGGTTTGGACCCCCTTCGAGGATTCACCTGGGCCAGATGCTTGGAAAGCTGGAACAGGAGGAGGCAGATCTGGCACCTCCAACCGCTTCCCAGCTCCCTCCATAGAAGGACCAACTCCATCACTTTTTAGGGCGAGACATATCCGCGGCCCGTGACATGACCTCTTCTTTATACCAGCCGGTGATGCTGGAGAGATCGAATGGGGGAGGAAGGGCCTCTGTATCCTGATAGGAGGTATAGAAGTACCCCTCGTTAAAACAGGCTTCCACCTCGGCCTAGAGCTAGGTAATTTGAGCCTGTAAAGTTTGGTTCTCGACATCCAGAGCCTTCGCCTCTCCCTTCCAGTCATCCCGCTGGCTAGCCCGCCGCTTCGAGCGGAGAGTTTCCTGATCAAAAGCCCGCTTCAACCTCTCATGGTCGCACTGAAGCTTAGCTAGCTGTGTTTCCATTCCCTGTTGGCTGGAGGTCATCTCCTAGACAAGGGTTTGAGCCCGCACAAGCAATCCCATAGCTCGTTCAGCTTCAACCTTAGCCTCAGCCTTGGCTGCCCAATCACGGAGGAAGGCTACCTGATGCCCTATCGCCACCTGAAACTTTAAAGCCTGCAAAGGAAAGTCATGTTAGAAAATGACAAATCAAGCAGCTGAATGAAGAAGTAAAAACGACGATTACCTCGGCTAGAAGGGCAGACCCTTTGGTAATCATAATGTCCACGGGCATCGAGGTCTTCCTAGAAAGCCCAGCATCTGGACAGGATGCAACAAATTGCTACAGGACCTCGTCCTGATCTGCCGAGCTAGATTGCTGTGGAGGCGAGAAGGGGCGACCTCAGGAGTGTCGGCATCGGGCTCCCTGGGAACTTTAACTGCCCGGGATACAATTGGATCAGCAGAGAGGGATAATGTGACTCGGGGAGCATCAGTTGAAGCAGAGACTACAAGTGAGGGGGTATGAGTTGATTTATTGACGACTTAGGAGGCAGACCTTCCTCAGTTTAGAGCATTTGCCACCAGAGATGCAAGAAGAGCCATCTTGGACTTCACCTGGGAAGATGAGGGGGAAGGAAGGGGCAGTTACCTTAGTGGTTGACCACTCCTTCTTCGGAACCGTCGAGAGAGCTCCCGGGGACGATCTGAAAGAAGAAAAAGGGATCCCAGCTTACCGGGCTTCGCGAGAAGCTGAAGCAACAACAAATATTGTTAAAAAAAGGATCAAGATCATCAGAACTGAACCATCCAACAATTTAAAGACATGATAGAGCGAGATAGTTACAAGGAGTAGCACCGAAGATCCGCAGGTACTTGTTCACCCTGCGGGGATTGAAAGGGTTAGCGGTTGGAAACTTTAGATTTAAGTAATTTCGAGCCAGGATGGTCTTCAACACAGCTTCAGACTCAGTGGGCAAGGAATCCCAACCCCATGAGGGTTTGTCACTAAAGACGGTGGGAACCTCGAGCTCAAGCCCGCCAACGAATACAGAGCTCCCCCAGTCTCCCTCCGCCAGTATCCATTATTCTTTCCAAATGGGGTCCTTCTTTGAAGCCGCGGGGATGATAAAATTGAGCCTATTCTTGGCATTGACATAGAATTGGCCTCATGGAACCCCAGTCAGGCTACCTATCTAGAAAAAGAAGGCGATCTCCTCAGCCCCGGGCTCCCTGGTTACACTGCTCATCTCGTATTGCTCCCTCCATAATACAAGGAAGCCGACTAGATGCCTTCAGAAGTCGGGCGTCAGTTGAAGCGGAGCCAGCTGAAGGGCATTGAGAGCCCGCCGAAAGGTAGGGTGAAGAGGGAGCCTTACCCTCCTCTCAAAAGCTGTGACGTGGATAGGGAGTACGCCTTTGGACGGGCTAAATACGTCGTAATTTTGGTGGGGGACAGTGAGGAAAACAGTGTCAGGAATACCGTACTTATCCCGAAGATGGCCAATCGACTGAGGGTCGACGATGGAGTCAGGGATGACCCTGGGTTTGAAAGGATGGGTCACCACTGAAGGAAGCTCTGCCACTGTGATCTGAGCCCTTCCGACCGCGTCGACTCTCTCCTCGACATCAGAGTCTTCGTCGACTAGGTTCAAAAGATTGTCAGGCTGGTTCGAAAAGCCAGAGCCGATAGAGACATTCCTGCTAGAATGACGACGCTGGTGAAGTGGGGAAGATTCCTCATCGCTTGAAATTCCTCCCACCCTGTTTACGAGTAGCTAGGTTAGGTCCTCCGGTGCCCTCAACCAAGGCGTCGATACTGTCTGAGGAAGTTGACATTAATGGGTAAGAAAGATTTGAAAGCAAGCGAAAGGTAGAGGGAAATCGGTTGAGAAAGCAGGAATGAAGAAATTTGAAAATTTGAGATTTGAGAAAGTATGAAGAAAGTGACGGTAAGGCAGGGTTTAAATAGAGGATTATCGGCGATATCCTTGGGAAGATCACTTTGAGCCGTATTGGAGCCGTCTTTCTTCGAACAACATGATGTTTCAAATTAAAATATTGGGTAATTAATGAGAAGATTTCGCTCTCATTAATTATCTCTATAGCGGAAAACTTTCTCAATTAAACAAGGAATCTGACTCCAACCCTAACTCTACCACTAGTGTTCAAGTCAGAGGGGACTTCTGTTAATAGTGAAATTTGGCCAAGGGTCAAAGAGAAAATTTCTACTTTCCCGCCACAAGTCCAAACCCATATTCGACAATCATGAAGCCCAGTAGACCATGAAACCACCCCGCAGGAGCAGGGAAGGCCGACTCAGCTTCAAAACCATCATAGAATATGCCAGGCACGACCAGGATGAGCCCCTACAAGAATACTGGAACCTGGGATCCTCAAGGCCATCTATCGGGGAACTTCTACTCTGTCGAGCTCCTCAACCGCCCCGTGAATGCTAGGAGAAGTCTCCAAGCTCAAGAGACATTCGAGAGAAGCCCGCTGTCCTTGCTGAACATAAAGGAAGAATCACGCCTAAATCTACACTACCCCGGCTACCTCTCCGGAATGTCTACAAGGACACCTCAAGCCCCCAAGGATCGGGGAAAATCCATTTCAAGCTTCTATGAACAGAGTCTGTGCAGGGATCTACCTCGCTCTACGGGGCAACATGAAGCTAGTTGGGCGACCTCCATTAACATTACTGTCGCGATAACATACAAGATCATATCTAGGAAATAACCATCATTAATCCCATATACGTGCTAGACAAGAGTTTGATTCCAAAGAGGAAACAAACTCCTTCACGTTAATTGCTCTCCACTATTTACTTGGGGTAACAGTTTTTGAATAAAGGATCCCGTCCGATAAGGAGAAAACGAATTCAAAGGATCGTAGCGAGATATAAATAAATTTAGCCGACTTGAACCATATATAAATAGGGCCAAGCAGGATACGAAGAAAGATATAAAAAGACAGAAGAAAATCATACGTAGACTGATACATAAACAGAGAAAAACATAGATAGCAATAGAGAGAAGAGAGAAAGAAAAGAAGAGGGGAAAGCCTAAATTATGTATTCAGAACACGGCTACCTACATTTCCACTATTCGACAGGCATTGAGTTGCCACCACCCTACATCTTAGAGAGACTGTGAGCATACAAGAGAGTGATTTGTATTTTAAGGCAATATATCAATAATAAAAGCTCCCATTTACTGTTATTACGATCCAAACTTTCGTCTATCTCTTAAATCGGTCGGGAACCAACGGTACCGACCCCTGGCCACCACTTTCGTGGTAGTGGTCTCGAGGGTGTTAACATGAATTTCTCATCCCGAGCAAATTTCCCGTCAACACTAGTTTTTATTTCTAGCTAATTTTCTTATTAGTTAGGGCTAACTTGAAGCCCCATACATGATTCTAATTCAGAAACAAGTTTTATGTTTTAAAGAAGTATTATTTTTCTTATATGATGATTTCAATTCTTCATAAGTATTATTTTTCTATTATCTTTGTTTCTTTGATTGACCATCATAGAAGCATGATTTTAGGATCTATGTTGTAAGATAGAGTTCAAATGTCATACGAACGTATTCTTACATGCAACAATTAATTGAAATAAGACCTAATTAAGGAAAATTGATTCATGAATTACTTGGAATAAATGTCATATTCTAAGGTTTGTGTGATATTCATATTCTCTTCGTTCTTAATGGGTTCCGATTATTAAATCTAGTAGATGTCTATGTAAGGTTATAATCTGGAATACACGTATTTATATAGATGTCATGCAACTTACATACTAACTAAGAAAGAATCTATACGACTCGAGTGGGATGTCAACACCTTGTCGTAAATATCTTTATCATGTTTGATTATCTTCTAACTTCATTATTGTCTATGGATTGGGTGATTGTTTAATGGTGGATAGAAGGTCCTAACTAGTATTTTTCTATTATTTTCCCCTCATTAAATTTCTGCTGCGTTTTATTTCATGTTATTTAATTTTCTTTAGTTTAATAATCAAATCAAAAACCTCATTCGTGTGTGTGTGTTTAGAGTCTTTGTTTTCTTATTTTTAGTTCGATTAAAGTCTTAGAGTGTCATAGATATAAACTCTTTATTTTAGTAGGTAATTAATTTTCTGTAGGAACGACCCTTGCTTTTCCGTTGTGCTATCATTTAAAATTTGTGCACTTGCAAGGTTTTTATTATTTTTGTTTGCTATTTTGCAACCAACAAGTTTTCGGCACCGCTGCTGGGGAATTAAATTTCTTACTTTTATTTGTTTTATTTTTTTAGGTTTTTTTAGGGTTTTTTTTCCCTTTAGGTCTTTAACTTTTCTTTTATTTTTATTTTATTTTATAGGTAAACATGAAAGATTTTGGGTCCCAAATTGCTCATCTAACTAGCTTGATTGACCAATTGATTCCAAGAGCTCAAGTGTGCACGGTATATGCAAATTATGGACATTTGTTATAATCATACACAAGTTTAGGAGGCTATTGGGGGGAGATAGCTCAAGTGAACTACATGCAACAAAGGAATGACTTATTCTCCAACACTTACAATCAAGGAAGGTGTCAATATCAATCACCTCCGGTGCAATACCAATTCGTGTCTCAACAATCCGCACCACAACAACCTCCTCGACTAGGTAAGTCTCTTGAAGAGTTACTTGAATCTCCAGCTCTTAGTATTCATTCTTTTATGCAGGAAACGACACAATCTATAAGAAGTATTAAGAACCAAATAAGACAAATAGCGACCTCGCTAAGCTAAAGAGATGAAGAAAGACTTCCAAGTCAAGTGATTCAAAACCCAAGAGACAACATGGGATCATGCACATAAATCACACTCCAAAGTGGCGAAGAGTTGTGGAAGGAGAAAGAGGAGAAGCGTGAGGCAAATGAAGAAAAGGAAGGTCACGAAAAAATTCCAATATGTTTCGCAAGTGATCGGTCTATTTCTGTACATGTTTTAGGGCCCCATTTCCTATTATTTGTGCATTTTTTTTAGGTAAAATTAGATATTTTATGTGTTTGTTGAGCATGTGTAGGTCACATTCCATTCAAGAGGTGTTAGATGTTATTTTGGAGAAAAGAGCAAAAAGTCGATTTTTTCGGCCAGTGCAGAATAGTCATATTGCGGGGCCTATATCTCTCAGATGCCATCGAATTGTGTGTCCTACAACCTATGGATTGAAAGCCCCGGAAGTCTAGTTTCCGGTACACTTTATGGATTGCAATTTCAATATTCCTAGAAGAAGTTATGCTCATTTTAGTGCCCGATGGTCAAATCAGTCATAATTCTGTGAATAATGACGGGATTTATTTTGCAAGTTGTCGGAATGAGAAATATTTCCTTCTTGGAATTGTTTGAGAGTCTTTTGCAAACAAGTTGAAACCTAATTCTAATCTTCCTTCAATAAGTAGTCTTTTTATTGGATTAGGAAAGAAATAAAGTCCCAAAAATGTAGAGTTCTATATTGGAATTGATTTCCTTGTTATTTAAGGACATGACATAGCATTTACACCTATTTAAACCCCATGTGAACCTTAATTTCGGGAGACAAGCCAAGGGAGGTCCCAAGCCACAAAGGGGGCCGTCCCCTACTACTCCCTCATCACACATCACCATACAACTTCCATTCATCTTTACACATCGAATATTCAAAGACGAAGAAGAATTCATCATTAAAGACTTGAAGAACTCATTGAAGGCCAATATGGGTTTTATCTTTTCTTTCTCTTCTCTTATTTTCATCATGTGTAACTAACTCAGATTAAGGAATCAATGTAAACCTCTATGAATGCTCTTTATTAGAATTGACGATATTTTCATTAATTCGAGTTTTGATTTATTCAACTCATCATATGTCTTACTTCTTTATTTTTGTTAATGCATGATCATACGTTGGCATGAATTTAGGGTTTTGATAATTTAATGATTGAGGTTGGAGTATTGATCTATACGTAATCTTAATTAATATTCAATTGAATGGATAAAACTGATCTTAGCATTGATCTATGCAAGTAAGTTTTGGTTCATTGTTCTTGTAATTAATGGGTTCTCGATTGTAGTTTGTGCCATTGATCAATGGGTAAATTGTAATTGAGAACACTTGATTCATCCCAGGATCATACGGTAACAATTATACTTAAGATAAGAATGAACTCTTAACTTGATTAATATTATGCTATCAAAGTCAATTCGAAACATTGAGTAAACATAGTTGGGGAGCATTGATGACCTAATTCTTCCATCTCTTGATCACAACACCAATTCTTTGTTAAATTGCTTTCATAGGATAATTTAGTTTTAGTTTTAATTCAATCTTCAAACAATCTCTTCACAACAATAATCTTCTTGTTACTTTAATTTAACTTTAATTAGAATTAGTTTTAATCGATAAATCTCTAGTCCTCGTGGGAACGATCCTTACTTGCCACTGTACGATATCATCACGATTCGTGCACTTGCGAGTATTGTTTTTATAAACACGATTTACACACATCAAGTTTTTGGCGCCGCTGCCATTGTATAGTGGTAAGTATTCCCGCCTGTCACGTGGGTGACCCGGGTTCGATCCCCGGCAGCGGCACCAAAAACTTGATGTGTGTAAATCGTGTTTATAAAAACAATACTCGCAAGTGCACGAATCGTGAAGATATCGTACAGTGGCAAGTAAGGATTGTTCCACGAGGACTAGAGATTTATCGATTAAAACTAATTCTAATTAAAGTTAAATTAAAGTAACAAGAAGATTATTGTTGTGAAGAGATTGTTTGAAGATTGAATTAAAACTAAAACTAAATTATCCTATGAAAGCAATTTAACAAAGAATTGGTGTTGTGATCAAGAGATGGAAGAATTAGGTCATCAATGCTCCCCAACTATGTTTACTCAATGTTTCGAATTGACTTTGATAACATAATATTAATCAAGTTAAGGGTTTTGTTCTTATCTTAAGTATGATTGTTACCGTATGATCCTGGGATGAATCAAGTGTTCTCAATTACAATTTACCCATTGATCAATGGCGCAAACTACAACCGAGAACCCATTAATTACAAGAACAATGAACCAAAACTTACTTACATATATCAATGCTAAGATCAGTTTTATCCATTCAATTGAATATTAATTAAGATTACGTATAGATCAATACTCCAACCTCAATCATTAAATTATCAAAACCCTAAATTCATGCCAACGTATGATCATGCATTAACAAAAACAAAGAAGTAAGACATATGATGAGTTGAATAAATCAAAACTTGAATTAATGAAAATATCGTCAATTCTAATAAAGAGCATTCATAGAGGTTTACATTGATTCCTTAATATGAGTTAGTTACACATGATGAAAATAAGAGAAGAGAAATAAAAGATAAAACCCATATTGGCCTTCAATGAGTCCTTCAAGTCTTTAATGATGAATTCTTCTTCGTCTTTGAATATTCGATGTGTAAAGATGAATGGCAGTTGTATGGTGATGTGTGGTGATGGAGTGGTAGGGGACGGCCCCTTGGTGGCTTGGGACCTCCCTTGGCTTGTCTCCGGAAATTAGGGTTCACATGGGGTTTAAATAGGTGTAGATGCTATGTCATGTCCTTAAATAACAAAGCAATCAATTCCAATATAGAACTCTACCTTTTTGGGACTTTATTTCTTTCTAATCCAATAAAAAGACTACTTATTGAAGGAAGATTAGGATTAGGTTTCAACTTGTTTGCAAAAGACTCCCAAACAATTCCAAGAAGTAAATATTTCTCATTCCGACAACTTGCAAAATAAATCCCATCATTATTCACGGAATTATGACTGATCTGACCATCGGGTACTAAAATGAGCATAACTTCTTCTAGGAATATCGGAATTGCAATCCGTAAAGTGAGCCGGAAATTAGACTTCCAGGGATTTCAATCCATAGGTATTAGGATTCACAATTCGATGGGATCTGAGAGATATAGGCCCCGCAATATGACTATTCTGCACTGGCTGAAAAATCGACTTTTTGCTATTTTTCTCCAAAATAACATCTAACACCTCTTGAATGGAATGCGACTTACATATGCTCAACAAACACATAAAATACCTAATTTTACCTAAGAACAAAGCACAAATAATAGGAAATGGGGCCCTAAAACATGTACAGAAATAGACCGATCAGCAAGCTACCCTAACCGTGATCCAAAATTGCACCAAAGCTTTATTGACTGAACCTCACCCCAATTTTTTTCCAAATCATGATGGGATCCCCTTGAAGACTATTGAAACCGTACACATGGTTGAAGAAATTCTTCCATTTCGAGTTCAGAGGGAGATGGATAAAAAGAACAACAAAAAGAAGAAAACTTTCATTGACGAGATTCACAATGAAAAGAAGGAGGATACATTTGAGGTGAATGATGTGAGCAAGGTTCCTGATCCAGATTGAAGAGACGAGCTAAATGCGTCAAGCCGAGATGTTAAACCAAGCATTAGGTGGGAGGCAACCCATCCAGGTTTTTCTTTCCTTTTTGTTTTTTGTTTTTTGTTTTTTTATAGGTGTGTCGCCCCTCCTTCCCTATTTCTTTCATTCTATTTCTTGTTCATACATTGAGGACAATGTTTAGATTAGGTTTGGGGGTGTGGTTTAATTTTTCATTTTTCATTTTGTGTGTTTTTGAGTCTTTGGGTTTTCATGGTCTGATGGAGATATTTTTAGTCAAACTTTTTTGTTAGAACTGTAACTTTTGGCAATGAAATAAATTTTTTTCGTCTATCTTAGGTTCTTTCATTTTTCGATATGGAATCAAACGATATAAAGAATTTAATTTTCTGAGTGGTATTTTTTAAGTTATGGTCAATTCTTTGACCAAAGGCCGAAAGCGATGCTTTTTTTCATAAATTCCCGAGAGAGCTGTTTTCATCGCTTATTTTCAAACTTTTTAAAATAGATTTTTGAATTTTTTTTCTGAATGAAAAGTGTTTGTTTACATGTTTATGCTTTTATGTTAAAATTTGAGCAAATTATTTTGAGTATTTTGAGAGATATAAATCAATTAACAGACACAGATCGATTTAAAAAACCACCAGTTTTTGGAATGTTTGCTCTCCGTTTTTGGTTGCTTCTTTTGTGTGCTTTAAGAGACGTAATGTATGTTTTATTCACTGAATTTAGACTAATGTCTTGCCACTTAGAGTAGTGCATTGTATTTTTTAAAACTTATGATATGATCTTGATGTGATAGTGGATAAGATGCTTAGTTGAATTGCCGTGATTAATAGTAGAGACTACTCATATGAGTTCACTAAGCCAACCCTTGTGAGTTCACTAAGCCAAAAAGCATACAATTAATGACATTATATGATGGTTTTGTTGTTTCTACTCCTAAACACTTATTAGGGTCTTAGTATTAGAATTGATCTTAATAGGTTTTGCATTGGACATTAAAGAACATTCATCATCAAAAGATATCACATGTGGACTTTGCTCTTATTTTGGTTGAACCATTAGAAGTGACATAGATAATGTGTGTTTAACCTACATAAAAGGCTTTAAATTTCACTGCCCATGTGTGTGCTCAATTAGCCATTTTGAAGCGAAACACTTATGAGCCTTCTTCTTTCATCACCCACATAATCCCTATTCCTTATACCCAATATATATTGGTCGTATCCTATAGCTTAGGATAATGTCGAGTGGAAGAAGTTCAAGAAGAAGTTCAAGAAGAAGTTCAAGAAGAAGTTCAGGTTCAAGTTCAAGATGAAGAAAAGAATAAGAGAACCATGGGTAAGTTCTATGGAATACGTATACTACGGTATAGAAAGGAATAAAAAATGTTCTCTATAAAAAAAAAATGCAAAAAGAATTCAATAAAAAAAGGGTAAAAAAAGAAGCAAAATTTGAAGAAGAGCAATGCAATGAAAAAAAATAGAATGGTGGAAAAAGAAGAGGAACTCAAGTTGAATACTTACTTGAAAAAGAAGTTGAAGAAATTGATGAAAAAGCTTGGATGCAATTACAAAGAAGATTCAAAATAGAGATGTCCACGCATCGACGTATCACGATACACTCTTGGCATGATCTTAATCTCTTTGAATTTCCTTTTTCCGTTCTTTATATTAACCCTTCACCCAATGGCCCAATTGCAACCAAAGAAAAAACCTAATTGATCTTTTGGGAATGCTAGCTCGAGAGCACAGGTAAACATGTGTTTATCTTGTTCTTAATGTCTGATTCCGTTCATGAGATCTTTTGTATTAAATTAAGCGTTTTTTCAATTATATATTCATATGCGATAATATCTTGAAATATCTTGTGCATAAACTCCATTCGCATATGCTTAATGAGTGTATTTGCCTAGGTTCTGTGTTAAAAAATGAGCGATATCTTGTGAGATTTAGAGTCAATGCGAATTATATTTATGGCATTTAACATTGTGTTTTTGAAGTTAGAGTGTCTTGAGTATGGGCTTTTCATTCAAACGAAGCATTACATTCAAATTTGTGGCATAATTTTAGCCTTTATTCAGTGGCTTTAGCATGCATTGGCTTTGAAATGTACATTTGAGTTGCATCTTGATTATTTGATTCTCAGCATATTTATAATTGTGGGTAGCATTGATGTAAACCCTCAGAAGATAAAACTCCTCCTACTAGGGACACCTAGAGGTTTAAAAGCTTGTAGCATACGCTCAATGCTATCGTGTTTCCCTACGAAAATGGCCTATTTTAGATTAGTTTGTTTTTAGTTTTTGTTTTTGGTTTTATTTCGATTTTGCTCGAGGACTAGCAAAAACTAGGTTTGGGGGTATTTGTTAGGTCGATAAATGTTGATATTTAAGACCCCTAATTCCTATGTTTTATGCTATGTTCTTATGTGGAATTGACTTTTTTAATTTGTTTGTTGAAATTGTGTAGAAGATAGCTCTTTGAGTGACTATAAAGATAAAAAATGATTTTTATTGAAGTTTGGAGAAATGCCTCTGCAGTACATCCAACTTGTGAAGACAATATCTCCCTCCTCGAATTGAACCAGGTTGGAAGTCTAGTTCCCGGTGCACTTTACAGTTTGTCAATCCGAGTTTTCTAGAGGAAGTTATGGTTGTTTTAGTAACCAAAGGTCAGAGCTGAAAAGTCTTCCGTGGGTTCTGACGAGGAAGCAATCCGAATTTAACCTGAATTAAGAAAAAACTTTCCAAATCAAGTCCTAATGACTCTAGAAGATCAAGACACGTTTGGGTAACTTCCTAAACTCAAATTAGGAATTGATCATCAAAAGAAGAAATCCAAGTTAGGAAAGGATTCTCATTCCTTTTCATTCTTCTTTCCTATTTGGTGTATTTCTACAACAAAGCAAATTGGGAATCTATAAGGAGAAGTCACATATAAATACTAAGAGTTTCTTCAATGGATGGGTGGAAAGTTAAAGATTGAAGATTGAAGACTGAAGACTCCATCAACATTCTCTTATTCTACCTTTCTTTAAATTAGACGTTTTTATTTATTTTTAAAGACGATGTACGCACTAGTGGAGGTTTGATCATCCTGATTGTTGGCCCAATCTAAGTCGAAAAAAGTATACAGCTAGCCCGGTGAATCGCGATGCAACAGCATGCCATGACCAATTATGCCACGCAGATATCGTAAGAGGCGTTTCGTAAAAGACCAGTCACCAATTGTCGAATGATGCATGAACTGAGTAAGCTTGTTCACTGTAAAAGTGATGTTATGTCAAGTGAATGATAGATACTGTAAGGCACCAATCACCTGACGAAACTTAGTGGCATATGTGAGAGATGTATTATCAAGAAGCTTAATATCATAATCTGTAGGTAGTGGTGTTGAGACAGGTTTAGAGTCGAGCATTTTGTTGCAAGTTAGAAGATCGGTTACATATTTTTACAGAGAGAGAAACAAGTCAGCGGAACATGGTAGAACTTCGATTCCAAGAAAGTATGACAGCGCGCCAAGATCCTTGATAAAAAAACCGTTGAGCAAGCGATGTAATGAATTTGTCAACAAGTGCTCCATTGCTACCGGTGAAAATTATGACATCAACGTAAACCAACAAAAATAGCACACAACCGTTTTCATTAAAGATAAATGGTTAATTCTATTTTAGTCGTTGTAATTTGACCTAATACACAAACTGGTCCCCCGGTTTTGAACTTTATCTTGACCAGTGTTCAAAAAATCGGCATATGCGGCGCCTGGATGTCCCAAAATAGGCTAAATCGGCTGTTCTTGGTGAGTCACTAAAAAATCGCCCGACTTGGACACTTTTTTTGGGCTAGGCGGGTCAAAGTCAGGTTTGACCCGAATAGTCGGTTTAAAAAAAAAATCGGCCGAATAAAGCGCCATATAAATACAATTTTTTATCTGATTTTATTTTCTCAACCTCCACGATTGAGTGACTCCACCAAATCCCAAATTCCCAAATTGAGAGATTCCCAAATCACAACCTAGACTCACCAACAACCTCTCTCGGTCGTCGATCACCACCTCTCGTCGCCGTCGAAACTCATAAGTAAGGGTTTTTGGTCATCGTCACTCCTCATCGCTAGATTGAAGTGTGGTCACCGATTGTAACAGGTTCATCGTCACAGTTCGCAGGTTCATCGTCTAACTTAGTTTTTATTTTGTTCCTTTTTGAGTTTTTTCATTCATTATAAAATGATTCTTGACTTCTTGCTCTATACAACTATACTTCTATAGTCTACTCGACCGTGATGCACTGATGTGTGCTCTGTCAATCTGTTGTTGAAATTTAAAAAATTTAAAAACTAAAATGCACCGAGACCTTGTTCCGTGTTAGTTATGTCATATGTGTTTATAAGTTATTACTTTATTGTTTAAGATGAAATTTATTGAAATTCATTTCAATTTTCATTATTATTTTGGCTTCCTTTACTCAAGTCTTGTTACTTTGTTAGTTAGATCTCATGAGCTCTTTGCTATCATACTTGTCTTCTTCTTTTTTCGATTATCAATCTAAATAGACTTTTGGGTTTCAATTGTGCATTCAAGTAATTCAAGTTTGATTTACTATCAATTATCCAAGTAAGTTGTTAGATTTGGTGGAATTACCGAAATAGATTGGCCATAATTTGAAGTTTGAAGCGGAAATGTAGAATATAACAAAATGATTGATTTTGGTTTTCGTATGTGGTTTTTTCCTTCTTTTTTTCCCTTTTTATTGAAGCAATTTTGTATTCGATAACATGAATTTGTAATTATATAAAACCAAACATGTCCAAACTGTTTTTTTTCCTTTTCATTGAAGCAATTTTGTTTGAGAATTTAATATTATTTTTATATGTATAATTTTGTTAATTTCAAGTCTTTTACACATGTTTGGTAGTTTGATGAGGTGTTTATGCACTTTTATTTCAGAATTCAGAACTTATCTAGACATGAGTTCCTTGCCTGATAGTCAAGCCGCTCTTAATGCCACCGGTAATGTTAATGTATCTTCTGGTGCCTCTAATGCCACTTCGGTTCCTGTCGGAAGAAACCGAAATCCAATGATGTTGGGTGGGAGTTTGGAATCTTGATTGATGAGAATAATCAAGATAAAATGAAATGCATTTTGTGTGAAAAGGCCTTTTCGGAGGGGGGGGGGGGGGCGGATTTACCGTTTGAAATAACATATTGCCAACATACAAGGAAATGTTGTGCCATGTCGAAAGGCATTAATTGATATGCAACTGAAGTGTAGACAAGCAATAATGGATGTAAAAAATAAGAAAAAAAATAAGAAAAAGGAAGAAGAAGAGTTAAGAGCTAAGGTGAGTATTGGTTGTGAAGAAGATTCAAAGGAAATTGAAAGGTTAGGGCCTAGGAAAACCTCCAAGCTTCTTGGCCCTATGGATAAATTTGCTAATCCTATCAACCCTAATTCCTCTGCCTCTAGAAAGAGTGGAAATACTATGAAGCAACAATCACTCAATAATACCATCCTTAAAGAGAGGACACATGTTACTCAAAGATATATGGCCAAATGGGTGTATCAAGCGGGCATTCCTTTTAAAGCCATTGATAATGATTGTTTCTTGTAAATGGTAGAGGTGATAGGTCGATTTGAACTGAGCTTCAAACCTCCAAGTCAATGGCAATTGAGGGAACCACTACTGAAGAAGGAGTTTTAAACAACCAAAGAGACACTCAAAAAACATGAACAATCATGGAAAGTTGATGGGTGCTCAATTATGACGGATGCTTGGATGGATAGGAAAAGGCGGAGCATTATGAATTTGTGTGTGAATTGCAAGGAAGGTACCACTTTCCTTTCCTTTCCTCCAAAGATAGTTTCGCTGAGGCACATACATGTGAATTTTTAAAAAAAATATGTGTTAAGTGCGATTGAATAAGTTGGCCCTAAAAATGTTGTTCATATGGTGACAGACAATGCCTCCAACAATATGGTAGCGACGAAGATGTTGAAGGTGAAGATGCCACATATATTTTAGAGCTCGTGTGCTACTCATACCATTAACCTCATGCTTGAAAGTATTGGCAAGCTACCAAAGTTCAAAAATACACTTGAGGAAGCTAAGAGTTTCACTATCTTCATTTATGCCCACCACACAACATTGGCGTTAATGAGGACATTTACAAGGAAGAGGGACATAGTGAGGCCGGGAGTTACTACGTTTGCTTCGGTTTTCTTAACATTGCAATCTTTGTTGGAAAAAAAAGATAAGTTGAGGGCACTGTTTACTAGCACCGATCAGGAGAAATGCAAATGGTCAAAGAGTGTTAAAGGGAAAGCGGCCTATAACACTGTATTGAGTACAAAATTTTGGAATGGTGTGAAATATTGCTTGAGGGTTTTTTCTCCTTTAGTGAGAGTGCTTCGATTAGTTGATGGGGATCGAAAGCCATCTATGGAATTTTTACATAGGGAGCTAAAAAAAGCTAAGGAAGAGATTAGAGAGGGGTTGAAAAATGTTAAGAGTAATTACCGACCGATATTATATATTATTTGACGCAGTGAAAACGTAACAAGAATTAAACCGACGTCTAAATTCTACCGAAAGAAAACTGGAATCCACCAAAATAAAGTTAAACTTTTGAAATTTTTATTGAATAATAAGCTATTTGAGCCTTTCAGCTTATAAGGCTATTTAAAGCGAAAGAACCCTAACCTGAATTCTTGTTGGACAAGAAACGAGATTACATACCAAAAGCTGCCATAAATAGCGAAACTGCCAAAAATAGAGAAATCACAAAAGTTACGGAAATAAAATATACTAAAGACCATAAACAAGCTGGAATTAACGGTAGGTGATTCTGGCTTGTCAAAGTCAACTTATGACAAAAATGGAAATTTCCCTAAAAGGAAAAAATTACGATTTCAGGGCCTAAATGATGGAATTTGGCCAAAAAAGGAAGTGCCTCAACACCGAAGGTCTTGACTTCTGAAGATCTCGCTGATTCCCTTCAATTAAGGTCATTTAATCTTGGATTTAGGATGATCCCATCAAGCCATGTAGGACTCAACCACTTGTTCTACATCATTATTGATGAGAAATCGAAAGGTCGGCATGATTCTCCATTACATTTGACAGCCTATGTATTAAATCCCTACTATTTATTCAATAGGCCAACTTCAAGCATTTATACTACTGAAGTTTCTAATGGGTTTTGTAGTTTTGCGAAGATTTTATATCCCGATGACCTTGAAAAGCAAAACCTCTTCGTGAATATTGAGTTTGGGAAGTATTTGAACAAAGAATGTCCTTTTAGAAGGGCATTGGAGTTGAAAGGATGTGAGAAAAATGATGAATTCTACAATCCAGGTAATCAAAGTAAATTTTAATAGTTTCATTTGTTTTTAGTTTTTACGTTTCAGTCATTAGCATTTTTTTAAAGCTTATGTATTTTACTCTTTGAATGGGCTAACTTTCGATTCTAACGTTTTTGATAAAGTAACCTGGTGGATTAACTATGGATCTGAAACACCAAACTTACAAACAATCGCAAAAAGGATCCTCTCCTTAACAACTAGTTCATCCGGTTGTGGTGGTGGGTTTCATTTGTTTTTAGTTTTTACATTTCAGTCATTAGTATTTTTTTTAAAGCTTATTATTTTACTCTTTGAATGGGCTAACTTTCGATTCTAACATTTTTGATGTAGTAACTTGGTGAACTAACCATGGATCTAAAACACCAAACTTGTAAACAATCGTAAAAAGGATCCTCTCCTTAACCCACCACCACTGGTTTTCTAGAAATCAAACACCCACCGCCAAATCAAACCCATCCATCTCCAAAACCAAAACCCACCGCAATCCATCACAACTCTAACTTTAACCATATGTCTCTCTACCAAAACCACCATCAACCACCGCCATCACTAGATCAAACCTAGATTAACCAATGTCAACCATTTCCTTTCTCTCTCTTTCTCTATTTCTCTTTCTCTTTGAAACAATCTCCAGATTCACCACCGCCTATCTCTTCATCACCACCACCAAATCGGAAACATTAATGGCACAAATATGAAGTTTTTAAGGGGCTCGTTCACGGTTTCTAGAGAACAGATCGGTGACGTTGATGGCTGGGGTTTGGTGTTCGACGACGGGTGAAGCTTTGTAACATATGTTACACGTCGGTGATGGATGAATTGAGTTTGCTGGATGGATCAGATTGTATCTGGATAGATTAAGTTTGTGTGGATCTGGTTGGATTGAGTTTGCTATAGCCTCAAATGAGATTTATTTTGAGTTTGTAAGTTGTTGTGCATTGAAGAAAATGAAGGAGATGAAGAATAATAGAGAGAGATCGGTGGGAGACCGGTGGGAGATAGAGAGAAAGAATGGAGATTAGGGTTTGTTAATATTTTTAATTATTTATTTTATTTCAAAATTATTTTTAATTTTTATTATTTAATTTAATTATAGAATATAAAGTGACATTTTGGTCTTTCAATTCATTTCAACAGTTATAAGGAGCAGCAGGGTCATTTGACCCTCTAACTCTGTCAGATTCCACTTTTCCATTGGGAATCGTGACAAAAGGACCAAACAAGATAATTCTAAAAACTGGGGGATCAGTTTGTGTATTAGGTACAACTAGATGGACTAAAATAAATTTCACCCAAAGATAAATAGAGAAGTGTCGGAATGAGAATTGATAAATCCATTTTGGAGAAGAAATTGTCGGAGTTCACTGTACCATGCCCGATGTGCCTGTTTAAGACCATAAATGGCCTTCTTAAGATGACATACGTGTGAGTTGGTGACGATGTGACAGATAGACATAATCCGCAAACCTCGACGGTTATGCCATGACCACGACTTCAGCCAGGTGTCTCTAAAGAAAAACATTATTCACATCCAATTGACGAAGGAACCACCCTCGTGAGACCGCAATACCAAACAATACATGAATTGTTATAGTTTTAACTACTGGACTGAATGTATCAGTATAATCGAGACCAGGTCATTGATGAAACCCCTTGGCCACCAAACGAACCTTACAACAAGAAACGGAGCCATCCAGAGACCATTTTAGAAGAATTAGCGTATGTTAGACCATGTGATAAAGTTTGGAACCCAATTAAGGGGTGGTGTGGATATTACATTGATATTACTTGTTACAAAAGGAAATTTTATGCCATAAATAAGTGTGGTATGATAATGGCTTGTAATATCAATGACGACAATCCTCCTATAGCACAAGACGTGGCACACATGCCTCATAAATTTTTTAGAAAATGTCTCGAGCAGTTATATCTCATAGAATCGACAAGAGCATTGTTGGTAGTTTCATGAAGACATATGCGAATACGACGTGTGAAAGAAGGAATTTCCGAGTGGAGTTATGGAAATATCCAGATTCAGGTTATGAGGTGAACATAAACACTAATACATGGATAGAGATCAAGAATTTGGGTAGTAGAGCATTGTTTTTGGTTCATAATTCTTCATTCTTCATCGAAACATCTGATGTTTCTTATTGTATCTAACGTTTCTTATTGCAAACCGAATTCTATATACTTTACTCCAAATTCGACAATGAACCTTCATTCTTGGCTATGCAACAGAAGAAAGGACGAAATGAGAATTTATGACTTGAAAGATGGAAGCATTATCCAGCATTACAAAGGCAATTCGTATAGTGAACTGAATCCACCTATATAGATCGAGGGTTGAACAAAGTTTTAAGTATGTATTCAACTATGTTTTAGATTTTTTTTTTATTTTGAGTTGCTTAGATGAACTACAATGTTCCATTTTTTTTTGGGTTGGTTAGATAAAGTATTTTAGATACTGATGTTTTATTTGCAAGTTTATTATGGCTTTTAGCATTAATTTTCATTAATTTCTACATGACCTTCTACTTGTGAGTAAATTTATTAACGACATTGATGACCGAACAATGGGGCTCGACTTTCAAGTATCATTATGTGCATTTTATAGGCATGTATGAGGGAGTGTTTCTCGATGTTGTGGGGGTTTAGATATCTCAGGCCGACAGATCCCATTGCCAGAATTTATAATAAGCTTCCTCTCTATTAAATTACATAGAAACAATTGAACATTGTAGCAATACTTATATATACAAAACTTATACACATGTACAAATTCACAAGAACAAGAAAGAAAACCCTATGATAAAATCAACACGGTCTTATTATTCAGCATCACAAGCATCATAAACCTAAAACACCTTTTTTTTTTAACTTGCAGACCATTTATGTCCACAATTCAATCTTTAAAAATCCTCTTCAATCAATTCTCAATTGCCTCTTCATGATCATACTCTTACTCATCATCATCATCCTCTTGATATTGCTGATACTCTAATACCAAATCATTCATGTTTTTTTTAGCCATTTCATCCATGTCCTCCCCAGCGTACTAATGCAAAAATATTTTTCTCCGAAACATGACCATAAATTGCTCCGATACGCACCTAAACATCTCTTGAATTGATGTAGAATCCCCATAAATGTTGACGACATTGACAACTCAGTTGGAGGAATGTCACAAACACTTGATTTAAAATTGTTTGAAATCCACTCAACAAAGTATGACGAGTTCTTATTTTGTACATTTATCATTTGCTCTTCAACCTCTTTAGTGCTCATTTTGCCTCTAAACATAGCAGAAGTAGTTAGATACCTTCCATGGCAAGGATCAACAACACACATTATGTTTTTAGCATCCCACATTTGCTGAGTAAGCTTAGGAATTGTTATAGCACGGGACTGTTGTGAGTCACGAGATGTTAAGAGTGCAAAACCAACCATGAAGAAGTGTAAACGTGGGAATTAGATAAAATTCATGGCTAGTTTCCAAAGATCTAAATTCAGTTGGCTAGGGATGATACATCCTCTTTCGAGCATGCTCCTAAACCCAAAAGTATATTTATACCTTCACAATCTTAAGGGTCAAAGAATTTCTTCTTGGTTCGATTATACATCCACTTGTACTGAATGCATGTTATGAAGAAATAGTGGATACATGGATAATGAGTACATCACATACTGGTTGTTGCAGTACTATATATCTATTGTTATGATCTTTCCATCATAACAACAAATTAAAACTCAAGAAGTCCTCCTCCCTGCCACTGGCTACTTCCAACAAAGAGAACTTGGTTTCAAGGTAGTTGTTCAGTTCGACATTTTGAGTATGACTAGCTCTTCCAACTAGAGGGTGAGATAAATATGAAGAACTTGTTGAGCTCTGATTGAAAGAGTCAACCCTTAGGAGGAGCTTCCAACTACTCTTCAACGGGCGAGTGTCCTATTGTTCTAATGGTTGTGTGTTTATACCGTCAAACCTGCACTCGTAAATAGCATAAACTTTAAACAACTTGTTCCACAAGTTATTAAACTGTCCTGTAAAATCTAAATTCAAATTAGTTGCAAAATAAAAAATAAATATTTCCAAACTATATAATTTAACCCTAAGATCTAGTACAACACCTAAGGCATAGAGGAAAAGAATTTTTGACCAGTATTTTAAAAAGTTTACCTTCATGGCCTTATCTGGAGGGCCTAAAATTTCAGCATCTCTATAAGCGGCAAACATTTCTGATATTTCAACAATCTAATGAATTACTACTGAAGATGTGTGATAATAGACCTTAGAAATAAGTACAGTGGAATCATAAAACACCTTTAAAAATTGAATATTTTTTTTGCCATATACCAATCATTTTTAGATAGTATTTGACTATCTTTTTTAGAATTATAATAACCTGTAATAATGTAAGCATAATCAATAACATTTTGAAGCATTAAGTAAGTTGAGTTCCACCTTAACGGTATATTTGTTTGAAACTTACGGTCTTACATGTCGGATGCTTGACAGTATCTGCCAAATTATGCTAAAGGGCATTTTTGATGGCATCTATATGACCGCTTACAACATTCAAACCATATTTTACAATTAAATTTATTATATGACATGTACACCGTTGGTGGAAGAAATAACACCAAAGTTGGAAGACATTATTATCAATAAAAAATTCTAATAGCTCTAGTGTTTGATGATTCATTATCTAATGTCAAAGAAATGATGCGATTAGTTATGCAATAGTCATTTAAAATAGGTGTAATTGTAAAATAAACATTTCCAGTGGTATGTTCATAATGCATGCAACGAAAACCAAGAATTCTCTTTTGTAACTTCCATTCATAATCTAATTAGTGTATCGTAACACATAAATAGTTTTGCTTGAAACGTGTGTTCCAAATATCAAAAGTTAATGCAATTATAACATGTAGATCCTGTAATTCAGTGATCAAATTGTTTCGTTCCGTGTGAAATCATTTTTTTTCAAATCGTTTATAGTGGTTATTCTAGAAACAAATTCAAATTGTGAGTTGTATGTTTTTTGAATAAATTCTTCATACCACACATTATCACCAAAATTAATCAGTTGATCAGTATGTGCAATGTATCGTGTCATATATACACTATCTAGCATACGTGGAAGTGTACTCCACGTCATAACAGACCCATATGAGTTCCGTTGCAGCTGCGTCTGTGTTGTAGTATCCACCACATCGTGTTCAGACATGCATTTTCTCATTTACCTCTCCAAATGCTTCGTTCCGGACGCAGAAGCGACATATAAATTTTTACAAAATTTACATCGTGCCAGTTTTTTTTCTTACTGTCCGGACCTTTTTGTTATTTTGGTGTAAAACGTTCCATACCTTCGATGCCGTCTTTCTGGAACGTGTTGTGCTAGTCCCCGGACAGTGGAAGGACCTACTCCCGTTGACGTATTATTAGCACTTTCGTGTTGTCCTTGGGTACCTTCTTCGGACTCAAAAATGTTAAAATTATCATTCTCCATATTCAAACCGTCCAAAAAAAATTATAGAATCCATTTTTTATAATATAAATATTAATATAAAAGTAAGCATAAATATAAAATTATAAATAAAACTAAAACTAGAAATGTTGAGACTTGAGTGTACATAAGTATTTGGTAGAGAATGTAGAGAATGTTGAGATTACAAATATTTGGTTGAATTTAATATATATTAGTTTTTTTTAAAATAGTGATATGAATCGAATGAGTGCTTGGGTTGCAAGCACTGTCTTAGGTGGACATCCTAGAAGATATGCATGAGGGATTGACCAAGTTAGGGAGTTCTACATGAGGGCTGAATGCTCAATGCTCTCCTTATCTTTAGTCCACTAGTTAGCAAGTCCTAATTTTTTGTGTTCCAGTTGTAACTTGAATGGCCTATTTAGGTACCTTTTGAATTCAATAATCATTGTTTGATTAATAACAAAACTCTCCAAACCTCTGTTCTTCTCCATCTCTTCTCTTCTCCTAAATTCATTCTTATCAAATAGATCTCCACCATCCCTTTAAATTAAGGGATATTATCATTTCCCCCTACAGTTTGACCAATTAGTAACTTTGCCCCCTCTAGTTATAAAAATGGTTGGTCTTCTCTCTGAAAACCAAAATATTCAAAGTTTTACCCCTTCCGTCAGGATTTCCGTTAAAAAAGTTGATTCTCACGTCAAAACACAGTCAAGAGACAATTTTGCTGTCAAACTCATAATTAAAAAAGGGATTTTATCATTTCCCCCTAAGGTTTATCATATTAGAGAAACTAGTCTCTCTAGTTTCAATAATAATCGAACAACCCATTGAAACCCAAACTATTGGTCATTTGGCCCATTTTGTCAAGTTTTTCAACCAAAATCGGTTTGACCATTAATTAATAAATAAAAACGTCTCCATCAAAGACTGATCCTTGGACAGTTAATAGCCACAAGCTCTAACCAACTAAGCTACTACAACTCATTGTTGAAGGTTTGTTGATTTAAATGTGCGTGTGTGTGTGTATATATATATATATAATTGCTTAAAATAATTTAAATATGTTTATATAATTTAAAATAAACTTATATATAATTTAAAATAAACACATATTTAATAATAATATATAAAAACAGATTTATGAAAAAGAAAAAGTAAAAGAAAATAATAAAACAAAAGGAAAACAAATTAAAAAAAAAAGAACTTATTGCTATTCTTTCTTTCTTTCTTTCTTTGTTTTTTGAATTTTTTCCCTTTTCATTTTATGGGCTTTGATTTCTTGTTTTTTTTTTTTATCAAATTGAAATAATATATTTGTTGAAAAGGAAAAAAAATTCAATAAAAAAGGAAAAAAAATCACGGGCTTAATTTCTGGATTTTTTGGGTTTCCTTTTGTTTTTTTAGTTTCCTTTTCTTTCCATAAATCTATTTTTTATATATTATTATCAAATATGAGTTTATTTTAAATTATATAAACAACATTAAATTATTTTAGGGCTTGTGGTTATTAACATCAAGGTCCAAGGTTAAATTCCCAATGAAAGAGTTTTCCTTATTTAATTAACGGTCAAATGGAATTTGGATGGAAAACTTGACAGAATAGACAAAATGACCACTAATTTAGGTTTCAGGGGATTGACCGGCTATTATTAAAACTAGAGGGATTATTTTAGTGAAAATGGTGAGAAATGTCACCTTTTTTTTGATGAGTTGCGATGATGTCACCATATTAATAACTTATGTTTCAAATGCACCTATTATGGTGAACTACCAAAATTGTCCTTAAAAATTGTATTTATGCTGTCATCTTCGGTTCCAGAAAGAGAAGTTTATTTCTCTCTCCAAAAAAGTATTGTGAAAATC
The DNA here is from genome assembly GCA_032871835.1 of Dipteronia dyeriana. NCBI lineage: Eukaryota > Viridiplantae > Streptophyta > Magnoliopsida > Sapindales > Sapindaceae > Dipteronia > Dipteronia dyeriana. Next base: position 71,938,016 of record CM065295.1, read on the forward strand.
GATCTAAAGGGCTTGTCATAAATATTTTTTAAATTTACAGGTAACTGATTTTTGTGATCTCCCTAATGTTTTGTCATGCTTTTGCGAGTGATTTAAGATGTATGCAACAAATGTATGAACATTTAGTCTCCAGAATGTGCACTAGGTCGAGCTTGTAGGTTTGTTATAAAAGCTCGGTCTGAGCTTTTATAACAGTTGCGAGCTTTTATAACAGTTGCGAGCTTTTAAAAACTCGATCCGAGCTTTTATAAAAGATGTGAGCTTTTAAAAGCTCGATCCGAGCTGTTATAAAATCTCGGAGCTGTTATATAAAAGCTCAGACCTCTTATAAAAGCTCGGACCGAGCTTTTATATAATAGTTGCGAGCTTTTATATAATAACTGCGAGCTTTTATAAAAGCTCGGAGCTTCGAGCTTTTAATAACAGCTCTGAGCTTTTAAAAGCTCGCAACTGTTATTAAAAAGCTCGGTCCGAGCTCTTTTACTATGCTTATCCGAGATGTTATTGTATTGGATCGAGATTTTATTTTGCTTTTCTAAGATTTTAGTGTATTGGCTTGAGATTGTACTTTGATTATCTGAGTTTTTTTTGTTATGAAGGAATTTTTTTAATTCTGACATTTGTTATTATTTATAAACTTTTTTATAACATTCATTTGTTTTTTTAATTGTTATTTGAAATTGAATTTAGAGATTATTAATGTTAATAATGGTTTGTGATGTTGATTTTGACAGGAGAATGAATCGGGTGAGAATGGTCATCTCTTACAACGGTCGATGAGAGCAGTTACCCGATAGAAGTCAGAGGTTTTTAGGTGCTGATAATCAAGGAATGTATGTGTCAAAGAGTATGACTTACCAAGAGTTGGTGTCGATCGTGGAAACTGTTGTGAAGTATGATGTCGACAAATACAGTGATGATCTACTGTGTATATCAATGGTTCCTGGGACTACATGTCGTACGTTTATAAGAAACGACGATGATGATTAGTTTATGTTGGGGCAAGATAGGGTGATCCCTCAAGTATGTGTCAGTCTAATTGAGAGGGTAGCAGAATGTGTCATTGGTGAAGAAATCCCTTATCGTGATAACACCCAACAATTTCGATCTTCAGGCGGAAGTAACCAGTTGTTCACAGAAAGAAGTTAGAATGACGGTGGGGAAAACCTGTGAGGTGTCCCACTGGAAGTAGCCGACCACGGTGAATTAGTTGGTGGCCAATTCGACGATGTGTTTGGAAGTCAAATTGAGATGAATGATGGGAAGTTCAAACACCATTATAATGACTTCTACAATGACATAAACAATGAGCAGAACAGTGAACCGAATGTTGGGCCGACACAATAGATGGATGATGAGGAAAATTTGCATCCGGTTGATAATAAAGCTAAAAATGAGGAAGAGGAAGAGGAAGAGGAAGAGGAAGAGGAAGAGGCTATGGAACCAGAAAGACGTGCAACATGTGTATAAAGATTTAGTTGCAGTGCAACAGATATAGTTGGGACTTCTGAGGTCCGGCCTAATTTAACTCCATTTGATTTTGATAATGTCAGAACGTGGGTTATTCTAGGAGCACAATCATACTCGTTTGGTATTGGTGGAAGTAGGAACCCGGTTCAAGAAGAACCTACAAGCATGATATATAAGGGGCAATTTTTTCCTACCAAAAAGGATTTGAAGAGACTCGTTGGGCATTTTGCAATGCGGCAGAACTTCGAGTGGAAGGTGAAAAGGTCGAATAAGACAACGTTACATTTGGTTTGTTTGATGGACAACTGTACGTGAAAATTAAGAGCGGTTAGGAGATATGAAGAGACATACTTCCAAGTAAGAAGTTTTATGAACGAACACACATGTCCTTTGAAGGAGATTCACCGTCATCATCGACAAGCTAGTGCAGTCATAATTGGAGAAATGGTTGCACCTAGACTTCAATAACATGATGGTCGACTAATATGTCCGAAGGACATAATCGTCGACATGAAAACAATGTATGGCTTCCAAATCTTGTACAATAAGGCATATCAAGCCTTGTAATATGCGTTGTCACTGATCTATGGAACGCATGAGGAAACCTTCAAACTACTGCCATCATTGGCTACGTGTTAGAGCAAAAAATCCAGGGACAATAATTGACTTACAGTGTGACAAATATGGTAGATTTCTCTATTTTTTCATGTCGTTGGGTGCCTCACTCATAGGATTCTGGAAGTGTATGCGTCCAGTTATTGCAGTAGAAGGTACCCACTTAAAAGGGAATATTTGAGGGTACAATATTTGTTGCAACTGCACAAGATGGGAATTAACATGTGAATCCAATTGCTTTTGGGTGCGATGACTCAAAAAACAACCTTTCATGGGAGTGATTTTTGGATTACTTGAAGGGTGCCCTAGGCTATATTGATGATCTGGTTTTCATTTCTGATCGACATGCAAGCATTAAAGCTGGGATTTCTAAAGTTTTTCCCAATGCAATCCATATGATATGTTGCTAGCATTTTTCTGAAAATGTGAAGAAGCGATTTCACATAAAGGATATAGCAACCAAAATGGATAAAGCAACTAGATCGTACACTGTGTTGAAATATAATCGCCATATGGAAGAGATACGTAACCTGCATCAGAATGTATTCAATTATGTCATTGAAGTTGGTCCACACAAGTGGTCCCGCGTACATTATCCGGAAAGAAGGTATAGGGCCATGATAACAAATGTTGCTGAATGCATAAACTTATGCCTCAAATTTGCACGGTAACTACCCATGCTCACACTGGCAGAGTTCATTAGGAATATGCTACAGAGGTGGTTTCATGATCGCCATCATACTGCACAACCCATGCGTCATCAGTTGACCAACGCAACACATCTTGTGATCCTCAAACGTGTTGACAAGTGTGCTTGTATGATCGTCAATCCAGTTGACTGGAACATATTCTCCGTCAAACGGTCCATGAAGCAGTGGACTATTGACTTAGCCCGGAAGACTTGCATGTGCAATAAATTTCAAATGGACATGTTTCCATGTTCACACGTACTTGCAGCAACAAGGTATAGTACTTTTATTTAATATATTTTGGGTACTTGCAAATGAATTTGACACCCCATGTAATTGTTGTTGTAGGGAGCCAAACTTGGATTACACATCTTTGTGTGGGGACTTCTATAAGAGACAGACACTAATCGATGCTTACTCGGTTCCTATTATGCCTGTTGGCCATCTGTCTTCGTGGATAGTCCCCACTGACATCGCCGATTGTGTGGTGTTAAATCCAATGCTGAAGAGACAAGTAGGACGTTCGAAGGGGGCCCGACATGTCTCGTCTTCGGAAAGAACAACCACTCAATCGTGTAGAAGATATGGAGAATCAGGTCATAATGCTAGACGATGTCATAATCCACCTTTGATTAATGATGGTCCTAGCAGAATTGTTTAGTCGAAATACCGACGCAAGTGTAACATCTGTCATTCAGTTGGACACAACAAACAGACATGCCCTGATAATATACCTACCGTAGTATGAATGACAGCATTTGGAAAGAACCCATATTTATTATTTGTAACTGAACGATGTGAAAATGTTGCGTAATTATTTTCAGATTAAATAGGGATGTTAATTTTTAGTTTCCTATTAAAGAATAGGATGTAAAATTTGTCAATGCTAGACGATGTCATAAAATATGCAACATTTATCGATGAATGAATATTATTACATAATTTAATACAATTCCACTATTGTACAACATTCATTCCTCGGATTTGTGGTTGAAAGTTACAAAACACCTCCACTGCCATCTTCTCTCGTATGATAGACATATCATCTTCTGTCCAATAGTACTGGATCCTTGTAAGTTCCTCGATGTTTGATTGGCTTATTTCGTTGATAACCACATTTGGGGATCAATATGTAAGGGTAGTTTAGGGCATCATTGTTCGTAACCAAGCTTAAGCATCAAAGGTAAAATCACTTGCTTAACTTTCATTGAAGAGGTATTAGTGCACACACATGCATTTTCATTTGATTATCTTGCATGCTTATTTGCCCTATTGTGTGCCTTGTGTGTCTTAATTCTTGCTTGGGTGTTAGATGCATCTTTTGTGCCTTAAAAAGAGGATTTTTCCTCTAGTCTAATGTTCAGACCGCTTTCTGTGTATTGCCTACGCCACGATTTGCACAACGGTGTCTACCAGAGACTGCACGCTGTGGCTACTGCTGCCTGTGCTTGTTGCTTGCACCGCGGTCTACCAAGCGGAGTTTCCCAAGCATTGCATGTTGTCCAGACCGCGGTCTGTGCACTTGCATGCACAACGGTCTACAGAGCGGTGTTGTCTAGGTGATGCACTGCTCTCTGTGCCGTGGTCTGGACACTTACTTGTACTGCGGTCCAACCAGCGGTCCTGACGGGATTTGGCTGCCTTTTGTCCAAAACAACGTCATTTTGTGTAGGGCACCATATATATATGCTTTTTTCTCTTCTCTTTGGTTCAAGGAGTTCAAGACGCCATTTGAGCAACCTAGCTTTTCTAGAGAGAGAAAGACTCCCAAACACTCATTTTTACTTAACCTAACCTTATCTCATGGTCATCTAGTTTCATTATAGGATCATCTAAACATGAAGCATCATCTTCTTATTGACTAGGTAATTTCTACATGCTCTAGACTTTATGGTTTCATTACTAAGACATGTATACCTAGGTTTTAGTCTTTATTGCAAATTAAATGCATGCTTGTATGTTTAATAGCTTTTATGACATGCTTGTGGTATTGTTTGTTGGTTGAGAGTATTGATTAGTGATAGCTAGAATTTAGAACGATTTTACTCTTCTAGCTATTTCTTCTTGCCTTTGCATTTAAAACATTGATATCTAGGAATTGCTTTAATTGTCATCTTTAATCCTAGATAAGCATAAATGTCTTGACCTAGCATTTTTGCATATAGAATATTCATGCATATTCACTTAGGTTGTCATTATCTCTTCATTATTGATTAAGCTTGTGGCTATGTGATTAGTGCACAAGGTTGGTGATCCAAAATTACTATTAAGGCCTTCTGGGTAAAGTGAAAGGGTAAGTAACTAGAGGGTTAGACGAGAGGTCAACCTAGGTTGTAAACGTTCACTCAATAGTGGATTTTGAGGATCGAGTGTGGCACACTAAACAACCAGTGGTTTTTCCCATTTTAAGGGTTTCCAAGTATATATTACGTGTTGTTATTGCTTTATGTTTATCGTCTTTTATTTGAACACTTAGTAGAATGGGGTAGATTTGATAATATTGATTAATACGTAAAATTGGTAATCAATCGGATTAAAACCTATTCACCCCCTCTAGGTTATAGATATACATTTTCTGGGGAATTTCAATTGGTATCAGAGCCGGTGCCTAGATATACTTAGGTGATCCGTGCTCTGTGTGTGTCTTGCTTGGTGTAGTTTGATTTTTTTTTGTGACATTGCATTTGCATTACATTCATTACCCTCAAACACTATAAGTGGAAACAGTAGTAGTCATGAGGGAGCCTCAAGCACAAGACCCCATTTGCTCAATGGGGTTAATTGTGCTTCTTGGAAGGGCAAAATGGAAGCCTATCTTTGCCAAATATATGACCATGCTTGGATGGCTATTGAAGATGGGTATACTCCTCCAACAATGACCACTGACGATGATGTAGAAGCTCTTAAGCCCAAGTCTAGTTTGAGTACTCAAGAGTTTAAAGCATCCAAGTGGAATAACAAGGCTATGCATGCCATCCTTTACGACATGAACGATAATCAATACAAGTTGGTCCAAAACACTAGGATTGCAAAGAAGGCTTGAGACTAAAACCCCCTGTTGAACGGCTCTTCTTATATGATTTGTAGGCCTCCAACTGCCTATCATCTACCAACACTGTAAGATTGAATGAATGCTCTAATGCTACCGGCATTATCCTAGGCCTCTTTGGGCGAGTCGGGTCAGTGTATTGGCTGACTAGCTACCACCCGTGCTTATGCGAACGGGGGATACGAAGGCCGCGGGGGATCCCATGGGATGATCCGGGTGTGTCGGTGGAAAGAAGAAGGTTCCCGTGAGATGAATCGGGTGTGACGGTGGGAGGAGGATGGATCTCGTGGGATGATACGGCTGTGACGATGGAAGGAGAAAAGATCCCGAGGGATGATATGGGTGTGTCGGTGGGAGGAAGATGGGTCCCATACGGTGTAACTGTAGAGCCAAGTTCGGTGATTTCATTCGGATGAAGTCTCATGCACCTCTAGAAGCAGGGGAAACTCATGTGTACTGTCAGCATGAGTCTCTTGGTGTCGGCCAGTGCCTCTAGTGTCTATATCGGTACCTTGTGTATCAGGTCCGGCCACCTGTGTATCGGGTAGGGTACCATATGTCTCTGGTCCGGTACCCTGCATACCACCTACGTCTCTGGTCGGGTCTGTCCCGTCGACAGGACTACGTCCACCCACGAAGTCTCTGTTTGAATCATCTCGATCATGAACTGTGGGCCCTCTCTTGCTGTCTGTGACGTCGATCCCCACAAATCTTGGACTAAGTCCATCAGCTACTAATGTTGCCTGTTTCGTTCTTCATCACTTCTCCGCAGATCATCCCGTAAAGCTAAGACTGAACCCTCCAATGCTTGGATTCTAAGCTCTAGCTGGTCCTGAAAACAAGTACACAATGTCAATCATACACATGTACAATTTTAACATACCTCATGTTTGAAACAAATAAATGTAGAACAACAATTTTAACATACCTCGTGCTCCCCTACTGCGTCTCCTCATGAGTTATCTGCAGCATTGTGTCCCGTTATCGTAAATCGTACTCGTCGCTGCCCCCGGGGTCTCTCACGAGGCAACTCTGTGTCCGTATGCATCTCTTCACTAACACCACAATGTTGCTCTACCTCCGGTATAACGTTTGTATCACTCGGACTCGCCCTAACTGAATCTGGTATACCTTCTTATCCGCCACCCAATGGATTCGGTATCGCCTCCGCTATGCCCGCATAATAGAGTTCACCCCTCTCAGCTTGGGTGGCCACCAATTTAGTCCTTGCAAACATCTGAAAACGTTGTTAGAATGTTGTGTAATTGAATTTAGTTATTAACATTAACAAGTTAGACATTTACATGATTTGTGAATATATTCAACAACCTATCTCCCCTCGGTTGTATCTTTAACACCCACTTCAGAATTCGAGGAGACATATCGGTAGCCACCCGAGTCCCAAACTGGGTCCCAAGTTCGGGGATCACCTAAAAAATAAAAATCTACAAATAAATATATATTATTTTCGAATTTCGTATAGACGATTACAAACGTAAATGATTTTATTCATAAAACGCTTACCAAAAAGGCGTAAGATAAACCATAAATGTTGGACGCCTCTACCATATGTTTGTCACGTCCCTTTGCTTGCTGGTGTCTCTGGAACCGCTCCTGTCGCTCGTCAAGCGCATGCTTGAATGAAATTATGGAATTACTGTACACGTGTGCACCCCACGGGAATGCGTCAAAACCATCCAGATTATCCACCAGCCGTAACTGCTAAACTGGAATTTTCACTCTCTTGTCCAACCCCATAAGTATCCAGTTCAACATATAGATGAGGCATAGTTTCACACTATCGTATGCCTGCTGAAACTCACCTCGCCTCAAGACATCTTTCAACTCCAAGGACGAAATCTTATCTTTACCACCAAAGTACAAGTGATGTAGCTCGTTGTCAACGCTAACATACCAGCTCGTATCTGATAGTACGTCGAACCGTAATCCGATGATCTGCCCGAATTCTACCTTTGAAGACTTCACTTCATAAGTCCCTATCATAAACCACATCTCGTCTGAAGGCCCATTATGATGCACCTCCCGCAGAAGTAGCTGGTGGATAATACCACCCGAAAACTTCATCGGCCGCTGCATGGTCAATAATACCCAAAACAGGACGCCCTTAACCAACGTCGGTCTTCCTCAGCCCATTCTACAAGGACCCGATTAATGATGTCGTCTATCTGGCCAAGGGCATCAAAATGGTCATGGCGAGTGACTTTACCCTCGTACCACTCTTCCTCTGGAGTTTTAAGCAACTCCCTCAACCGATTCGTCATCTGAAATTTAACAACAACATAATTATATACCCTGTAAAATCCTCATAAATAACAAGCTCTAACCTTAACAAAAGCTCGAAGTTTGAAGATAAAAGCTCGGAGCGAGCTTTTGTATAAAAGCTCCGACTCAGAGTTTTGTATAACAGCTTCGAGCTTTTATATAAAAGCTCGGATCGAGCTTTTGTACAAAAGCTTCGAGCTTTTAAAACCTCGCTCCTAGCTTTTATAAAAGCTCCGAGATTTTTTACAAATGCTTGAAGCTCGATTTCATATTCCTCAATAACTTTCATCAAATACAAAACTCTAACCTAACCCATTTTCATTCTCGAAACCATTTTCATTCTCAGATCCACAAATAAAATCTAATCTAACATTTCATTCAGTTAATCAACAACCAAAACGATACAAAATCTAGCTCAACTAACCTCGATTAATTGCAATATTCTGTTCAACTATCCAGATGACGTTGGTTTCCAAGTTCCGGTACCGTCACCGTGAAAATGAAACCGTCGATTCACTTTTTGTCTTTTTACTTTTTCTCTCTTTCTTCACAACGACAGTGATGACATGAGTATTTTCGTCTCCATACTTTAAATGGTGTCTTTTAAATATGATTTATTAATGTAGTGCTATTTACATAACAGCCCCCCAAAAAGGTACCATTAATTTTTTGAACCCATTATTTTCTCTAATATGACAAACCTTAGAGGGGAAAATGATAATTTCTTATTAATTTTGATTTACCTTTTACCATATTACCCTTCCAATTTAATGGACAACAGAGGAATTAACGGAATTCTTGATGGTAAGGGATAAAACTTAGAATATTTTGGTTTTTAAGAGAAGATCAACCATTTTTTAAACTAGAAGGGATACAATTACTAATAGGTCAAACTGTAGGGGGGAAATGATAATATCATAAAAATTAAAAAGAAAACTGATATTTTTCTTTTTGTTTTTAATTAATAATTTTATGATATTTTGACAGCCAAACTTGATCGACTCAGACTAATGTTTCTACTAACCAAATTACGATAAAGTTGTTTATGGTAATGCTATAACTATTAAGTACAGGGACAAAATGATTATTTCTCATATTCAGGTTATTAAGTTTGAGTATTTGATTTCAAATTCATATTTGGAACGATAAATTTCCAGTACTAAATTGAATCTTGCCAAAGAGAGTAATTAATGGATATGAAGTTCCAAGCCCTACCGCAGCAACAGCAGCATGAATCGCTGACAGTGGCAAACCCTAATGCAAATCCCGATCCATCCCCGCAATCAACGGCTGAGGCACCGCCGAAACAGGTAGCCGTGGCGTTGGACAGACTCGGCCGAGCAGGTCGGCTCATCGCAGACATTCGTCTTGGTGCGGACCGGCTTCTTGAAGCTCTGTTCGTAGCGGCTCAGCCTCACCAAAGCAGCAAACCTCTCAATTTGTTCATTAAAGAAGACGCTTCCATGCGCCAGCACCTCCACGACCTTCGCTCTATCGGTACGCTACGCATTATAGTGTCTGTTATATTAATTAAATTGTCATTTGGTCTTGGTGTTTGAATTGTTTTTTACTTATGGTAGGTAGGCAATTGGAAGAAACAGGAGTTTTGAATGAACCTCTCCGTTCGCGAAGTAATTATTGGGGTTTGCATATGCCCTTGGTATGTCCAGATGGTGCGGTCGTTGCATATGCTTGGAAACGTCAACTCGCTGGACAGGCTGGTGCATCTGCTGTTGACAGAACCAGGTCCGTTTCCAGTTCATAGCCATAGCAATATCGATTTCATTTACAATTAGTCTTTTTGTGATGACATGTGAATTTGCGAATCAACATTAAGAGGTGATGTGTTTAATTGGAAATATCACGTCATAGACTTAATTAACTATGAAATGACTGTGATTGTCATCTTGTTAGATGTTTGAAGAAAAACAAAAATGCATTTTGGATGTTTAAAACTCTGAGCTTTTGTCTTTTTACAAGAGAACAAGAAAATGTAATAATGTTTTTAGTAAATCAATCATGGACTATAGCAAGTGGTTTTTGTGAACATGAATGACTACTTTAAATCACAATTTCAAAGTAGAATTTGTATTGCTTGAATGCTTAATTATTACTTAGTGTTTGATCTAAATCTTAAAAGGTGATAGAAGTAAAAATGGATGGAAAGAACTAGGGATATTCTTGTTTTTGTATATTACAAGTGCTATTTTTTGCAAAAGCTTTGAAATGTGAATTTCAATTTTTCAACCCCAAAATCCTGAAACTCAAAGAAGGGATTATAGTCATTAAAGGTTGATAGGAATCAAGAGAAATACTTCACATCATGGGGGTTTTAAATTTCCACCTCTTGTGATAGATGATACATGTTTTGATGGATTTATATAAAGTTTGTATCAGTCCATTAACATTTGATGTGTATCATAAAGGAAAATAAATTTGATATTACAAGATTGATATTTGAGATTCTATTTTAGATTATTTTGTTCATATCTTAATGAGTAGTGCTACACAACTCAAAAATGAGCCCAAAAATCAACCGAAATGATGTTGTTTTATTTGCCCATAGCATATAAGTCATGAGACGATGCAATGAATGATATGATTAGGATAAATTACTTGCAACATCATTTGAGTTTATTCTTAGGCAAATATTTTGGGTTGTGTAACATTACTGAACCTTAATGTAATCGTCTCAACAATTGAGGTGTATTTTCATGGGGTTCTCTCTTTTTGGAGGCATAGCTTTTAGAGTTTCTGTGCAACTTTTTTTTTTGAGGCATTCATCTGATGAATATGGATAGATTGGAGTTATCATTGATGGTGGATTTACTAATTTTGAAAATCCTATGTAGTTTATTTTGCCAAACACTTGTTTGATTTGCATTGGCGTTATATTACACACTCTAGTTAATTTTCCTTACCGATGAAATATTAGCGTGTTGATTATGGGGTGAGGACAGAGAAATGTGTTCCTTCGTTGATCTTTATGCTTTGGGTGCTGTCATGTCTAGGTGCCAAATTTGCCATGCAATAATCACATGATATGTATAAGTATCTTAGTCCTTTTGCATCATTAGCTGTAAGATTAGGTTTTATCAATCCAGGAATTGGAAGAAGAATTCAGGAGAAAGAGAGGATTCTAAAAGAAAGAGGTTAATATAAATTTAACCAAATTAAGGCTGAAGAAAGAGAAAGAGTCTCTTCAACAATTTAATCCAAAATTCGTTATCCCTCTTATAGTCCTTACTTTAGACATTACGTAGGATGGCTTACTATTGTTAACTACTAAAAAAGAACCTTGATCTACATATGATGTTGCTAGACCTACCTACCATTACATAAAAATCACTCAAACATATTCTAAGCACAGGCAGAAATTTAAGAAAAACTTTTATCTGAAGTTTTCATACAAAATTGTCAAAAATAAAAAATAGATATGACTTTGTTCATTTAAAATTCAGTATAGAAAATAAAATATTAGCAAATCTTCTAATTTTTTTTAACTCTTGAAATTCGTCTCTTTTGATTTCAGTGGATGATAGTATGAAAAGTTCAATATGAAGCCACTATTACTTGGTGATATTGGTGTACATCATAAATATGCATTCTATTTATCCCCAAGCCCTTATTAGTGAATGTAGATTGTGTTGGAGATTCATCAATTTCGGTTTGTATTTCAGGCTAGCTCTTAGGGCTTTCACAGATCAGAAAAAACGTTTTTTTCCTCACCTTGATGATGGACTAGATGGTGCGACTACTGAACCAGTACCTAAAAAACAGTGCATTTCCCAATTACTACCAGCCAACAAGCAAGAAGAGCTTAGTGACTGCAAGACATTATCAGATTTTCTAATACGCTTGGAAAAAGAAGTGCCTAATTTGAAAATTTTTACTTATGAACGGCTGGACTGGTTAAACAGAGCTTCTTCACTGCCCAGTTCTGCAAATGAGAGTCCTATAGAATTATTGAAAGAGCAGACTTTTCACAGCTCAAGTAAACTAAGACCAGGATTGCAGAGTTCTGTTGCTGCAGACATTTCTGTAGATAAGATTGCTGTAATTGAGTTGTTCTTCCCTTCTGTTTTCAGAGCAGTAGTTTCATTGCATCCAGTTGGTTCTATTGATCCAGATGCAGTTGCTTTCTTTTCTCCAGATGAGGTATCTGATTTCCAACTTTGGCTTTTTTCTTGCTTGAAATGGTGTGAATAGTTTGTTTGGTTGCCCATACTTGGATGCATGTTGCATATGGTCACTGAATTGGTATCGTATTCCTGTGTAAATGTTACGAATTGCTGGGAATCAAACTATTGGCTGGTTTTACTATAGGTTTATTTTTGTTCATTTACTCTCTTACCTTCCATCTATGTATTGTAAGTTATATCAATTGGCGTTCAATTAAACTCTCTGAGCAAAGCTAAGCATTTTAGCGCAATCTCAAGTTTTATTTGAAATTGATCAAGGTTGAGTGGAGCCCAAGTGTGAGTCTATATCATTAGGCAAGATTAAGTTTTCCTTCTAGATGAGCTAAAGCTTGTTCATGAGTAATGTGTTTTCTTTGTTAATGAGGGCCAAGTATTGATTTTTGGGCCAGAAGATGTTATGAAATTTTTACGGAGATTTATATGAAATGGGTGGATGGTGGTGTAGCAGTGCCCTGTTTGGCAGTTCCCAATTTGTGTACAGCTTGTTGTGTGTATAATTAATTGTCGGTGTAAAGGGCATAAACATTTTTGTCCTTAGAGGTTGTCTATTGGTCATTTGATATTCAGCGAAATTATTAGTGTTTCTTACCGAAGTGAGATTTTTTAAGTTTTTTACTGTTTACTGGCTTTCAATGTATTTGACTTTGCATTCTTCAACAGGGAGGCAGCTACATACATGCAAGAGGCTCTTCAGTTTATCATGTATTTAGACACATCACGGTAATGGCTGTTGCTATTCGGTTTGTGTTGCTTAGATGTTGACAATGTCTATCAAAGTTGATATTGTCTTTTCACTTTTACTTGTTTCCTGGTTACAGGAGCATGCTGTGACGGCACTACAATATTTCCTTGGGATCATGCCTGAAGCAACTCTTTATTCTCTTTTAGTATGATATCATAATCTCTTCAACTTCTCTACCTTATTCAACTGTTCATTTTAGTCCTGGAGATGACTCCTTACTTATCTGAATCTTTATTCCTGTTTTTGTTCTTTTAGCACTGGATCTGCAGCTATCAAACATTATTTACTAAAGTTTGCAGGTGAACTCTCGACCTTTGATTTATGGATTTCTTTAGTTATTACTGGGTATTTATTTTATATATTGATGGTGCAGTAAGTGTGGGCGGCTTCTGGCAATGGACAGGCGATTGGCTCTATTGTTACCTCCCGTTAATCGTACTTATCGCCAATTTTCTCCTATCGTAACTTCATCAACCCATCCCATTTCCTCAACAAAGGAACAGAGTTTGGATGCCCCCAGTGCTTATCATGTTGGTTGCTTTCCAGAGGATGGATAGACCATAGTAGTACTCATTGATGTAATGATGTTGTTAAAGACAATGAAACCAAATAGAGAGGTCAGATTACTCCAAAAGCTCTTAACTGTTTTTTGCTTTTTGTTTTTTGTAATTTGGTTATTTTCCTCTTCTGAAGCAGCAGCTCAACTGATGTAATGGATATGGAAATATGTTAATGTTAGTATTAACCATATTCTTGTTCTTTGTTGGTACTAATTCTCATATATAACCAGCATTAGCACAACCTTTGTGGCTTTGTCTTTGTAGCCTATGTAATGATTCAATATTTGCAAGTTACTCTCTTCTATCTTGTTTCACATTGTAATGATTCAACTGTCATTTCTCATTGCCGCTGCTCCCACCTAAAATAGAAACTTTCTATCTCAGCCTCTTTTTTGGTGTGGCCATGCAAGCTTAGATTACATTTACATATTAGTGTTTATTCAGTAAAGTTGAATAAAGCGAATCATGGAGGGACCTGTTTTTGTCTCCCCAGGTGAAGATTTTGGTATATATATTCTGATGAATATGTTTGGAATTGATTTCTCAGCAGTGCTCTTTTCTCTATATTCTCTCCCGGTTAATCTTTTCATAGAGATTGATAGATTTTGATGAATGCTTTTTTTGGCTACTGGATCTCCACTTTTGCTGTGTTTTACACTTTGTTTGTTTGCTTTTTCATGTCAATTATTATCTGCATTTGAGAAGTTTGAGGAAAGGTTGCTGGTGTGGAGAATATATACTTTTGGAGGCGACAGAGTCGGATTGAACCTCATGCAGAAGCCATGGCATGTATAATTTATTTGTCATAAGGTTTGAATATTTATTTCCTTATGTTCATATGGTAATGAAGACATATTACATGGAAAATTTAAGACTTCTTGTATGTAGGCACCATTTGGTATGCCCATAGCAAAAATCGAAATTGCCAGGTGGTCCAGGACCATGTCTAGTAGCAATCGTTGTGTCCTGTTAGTTATGGTAATTACAATTTCATAATGCATCCCTCTACCCAATGCTCAGTTTTCAATGGACTCACTGATTTGCCGTTTCCCCTTGGAATTCTGTCACACGTGATTGGGTTCCACAAATACGAAAATTGGGACCTCCATCAAACCACCAGTCTGGCAAGTCACATGTCACGCTTGTCCTCGCAATTACTCGATCAAATTAAACTTGAAGTTGTTAAAGAAGTAAGAACTCAACACTTGGCATATAAGGTGAGGTGAATAATAAGTTTGGGACTTTGAAGTTTCACCTACTAGATTCAGCCTTTCAGGTGTTCGAAATCAGAGCAATAAATGGGCTGGGCTACCACAAAGTCTATTACTAGTCAGAATGTACGTTCCCCTTTCACCATCTATCAAATGGTAAAAGCTATAAGTCATCTGTAGCCACATTTATGATTCAAGTTCAGGGGTGCCTTTAATTAACTTCACATGTATGAATCTAATCTTAGCTATATGCCTATATGTTATCATCTCCAAGCAAGATATTTGAGGATTTAAGATGTCTGTGTATGAAACTCTGATGAGCTTAGATTATGAAGATAATCCATCCCTCTGGCAACATCCAAAGCAATATTTAGCCTTCTCTTCCAATGGAAAAGATGCTTTACTTAGCCGTAGAAGTAGTCACATTGCCGTTATTGGCAACAACAATTTCAACCATATTATCTGAATCAGAATATCAGATGGGTCTCTTGGAGCCTGGATAGTGTCTTCTCTCTTTTTACAATAATAGATAGATAGAGGAACAAGTTTCAAAGTACCACTAAGAGGAGAAATGTTGTCCCAACATTCCAAACATTTCAAACTTGTCCAGTTTGTTGGAATCTGGCCTGTTAAATTACATCTCATACAAGAAAGATTAAGATTGGTAAATGACCATCCTGTACTAGCATTGAAATCAATAGGGACTGAATCAAAATTGTTGTAATCTAAGGTCTCGTACTGCAGCTGTTTTTCAGTCCGTTTTTGTTTTTCAAAAATGATTTCAAATTCGTGTTTATTAACCCCTTTTCATTTTATTTTTAAAATATAAAAATAAAATGAAAAACAAAACTAGTGTTAACAGTGATATATTTGAAAAACACAAAATACTTGTTTTTTTTTCAAATGTGTTTTTCAAAAAAATTAACAATAAAAGTACATATATATATTGAGGAAATACCCTTTTTAGTCTAAAATTAAGGAGGTCTATTGTTTTTACTCATATTAGTATTGTTATTGTTTTTACCCAAATATTGCCATGAAGAGACAAAATTGCCCCTAATTTTTCAATTTTTCTTTTACTTTTTATTTATTGTGTTCACTGCTCATCTCTCTCACTTTTATCTCCCACGACTTTCTCTTCTCTTCTCAATCTCCCTCTCTCTCTCTCTCTCATTTTTCTTACGCCATTAACACATCTATTTCTCTATTCTCCTTCTTTCTATCTCTTCTTTCTCTCACGCCAAAAATCTATTGCTATCTCTTCCCTCATGCCACAAATCAACTTCTATCTCATGTGTCTCATGTTTCTCTCTCACCCCACTATACATTGGCTTAAACTACACAAATCGGATTTTACAGAATTGTTACGGGGCTTTTCAATTATAAATCGAGCTGGATCCGGTTATTCTTCTCAAGGTATGTATTCAAAACCTTTGTTTAATTAGTTTAAAAGGCATGAAATAGATTGGGTATTCATGTGTAGTAGATGCCATGAACTTGGATCGAAGAAGATGACATTTGGTGTGATTAATCGGATCGAAGAAGATGACATCTTGTGTGATTAATCTATTTAACATGTGTGTGTTTAATTTGATCAAACTGGTGTGTTTAATTTGATCAAACTGGTGTGTTTAATTAGGTCAAACTGGTATGTTTAATTTGGTTGATCCAGTGTGTTTAATTGGCTCGAACTGGTGTGTTTAGTTGTGTTCAAAATAGGTTTGTGTTTAATTGTTGAACTGATGTGTTTAATTGTGTTCGAAATAGGTTTGTGTTTAATTGGATTGAACTGGTGTGTTTAATTGTGTTCGAATAGGGTTCTGTTTAATTGGTTCGAACTGGTATGTTTAATTGGGTTGAACTAGTGTGTTTAATTGTGTTCGAAATAGATTTGTGTTTAATTGGGTTGAATTGATGTGTTTAATGGTGTTCGAAATAGGGTTGTGTTTAATTGGTTGATCAGGTGTCTGTTTAATTGATGAATTTCTTGGGTGTTTAAATGATTTGAGCTGGCAGTAGATGTCATGAACTTGGGTTGAGGAATATGGCATCTAATGTAATTTGATAGATTAAACACGGGTGTGTTTAATTGATTTAATCTGGTTTGTTTAATTGATGTGAACCGGTATGTGTTTAATTGATAAATTCAGAGATTAAACACACCAGAGATTAAACACTTGTGTGTTTAATTGATTTGAGTTAGTGTGTTTAATTGATTTGAACTGGTGTGTTTAGTTGATGTGAATTGGTGTATGCTTAATTGATGAATTTAGAGATTAAACAAACTAGAAATTGAACACTAGTGTGTTTAATTGATTTGAATTGGTGTGTGTTTAATTGATTTAAACTGCTGTGTTTAATTGATGTGAACTAATGTGTTTAATTGATATAAACCGGTGTGTGTTTAATTGATAAATTCAGAGATTAAACACACTAGAGATTAAACACCGGTGTGTTTAATTGATTTGAGTTAGTGTGTTTAATTGATCTGAACTAGTTTGTTTAGTTGATGCGAATTGATGTATGCTTAATTGATGAATTTAGAGATTAAACACACCAGAAATTAAACACCAGAGTGTTTAATTGATTTGAGCTATTGTGTTTAATTGATTTGAGTTGGTGTGTATTTACTTGATTTGAACATGTGTGTTTAATTGATGTCAGCCGGGTTTAATATATTTCAATCTAATTATGAGATGTTTATTTATTGACACGCATGAATGAATCCAACGAAATTGATAATCACTTATGGTGGAAAATAGATAGAGAACTTTACTAGAGCGGTTAAAGAGCTAGTTAAAGTTCTATCCCACAAACTTTGAATGTTGTGGATTATGTAAAATATGGTGATGCCATGAAAATGATGTATTGATTTTGTAAATTATTGCCATGTAATGTTAATATGCCTGGTTAAATGCCAAAATGAAGTGTTTTTAGGGAAATTTTTTCTAATAGATATTCGGGTTGTGACTCACCTAAGTTCTCAAACAAAACCCCTAGACAAAATACATTTTGTAATTATTTTTTGTCACGTGATCACAATTTGTAAATCTATATATTCTTTAAGTAAGCATTACTAAACCAACAAACTATGTTTTCTTATTATTTTTTAAAAGAAACTAAATCCAAAGTACATCGATAGTAAGCTTGAACAGAACTACCAACACATCCCATAAAATTTATAAAGGAAATAGGTTCTACAACACATCCCATAAAAATTTCCACAAAAGAAGATTATCACTGCAGACAAACAAATCAGACTCAAGAATCCATTTGATGATCCGATTTATCTCCATCCATCAGCATCACCACTTCTTCAGTTTTGAAATATACCTGCATTTTGAACTAGCAATTCTTGAATCTATAATGCCAAGATACAAAAAAAGTAATTAGTGTTTTTTTTATGATGATGTCAAGATATAAAAAAATACCACCAAGAGAAATGAGCACTAGATACCAATTTTTACAAATGTATGTGTCCAGTTGAAGCAAATTCAATAATGGTATAAATATAAAAACCTTAACAAACACTTGTACAGAGCATACAATGTAACAATTTAAACATGCAGAAAACTTATCAAAGTATAGAACACAAATGCAATAAGTGAAGCTCCTTAGCAACCCAACAACTACTATAAACAACAAGCAAATATAAAAAAACAACAAGATAGTGAATTGGAATCCGATCAAAATCGATAAAATAATCAAAAGGACAAGCACTCACTTAAATGTATCAAAAGTATCCAAATACTTCAAAATAGACAAAATAACATAAGCTGAAACACTCAAATCCATATACATTGACTAATTTGAGCACATCTGATCCATGTTCACCATATCCAAATCCAAACAATCATAATTTTTTTTTGAACAGCCAAGATCGAAGTATATTAAAACCAAAAGACAAACAACCAACTACAAGAAGAACAACCCACAACCAGGCAACATGACAACCCTTCAACAGGCAAAACAGAGGTAATTCAGTGAATGAATTGGAATGGAAAATCAAGTGAGTTGATCACCGGTCCTCCCAAAACAACGAAAGAAACCATGATAATATAAGATGAGACATAGCCAAGCTATTTGAGAAATATACAAACAATTTGAACAAAGATGCACTTGTATTATACCATATGGATCTCTTGGAAGCTGTGTGCCACATCTTGCATTAACAAGGCTATTACAGGGTTAGACTTTGATGTGTTGTTCCGGTATGTAGACTTTTACCCTTTAGTAATCAGTCTGGGATCGACTATTAACAAGGTCTGTTGATCGGTAAAAGTACGGAGCTCGCTGCTACAGGAATTAGAAATGGTGGTTGTTTAGTTTATCTACCCTTTATTTAGTAGTTTGGAGAAATATCTACTACAGTTGAACATACAAGTCCCATAATATTGTTAGTTTTATTTATTTATTTATATTGCTGCTAAATCTACTAAACATTGACAATTTTTTTTTTATCTTGGATTCCTTTTACTGCAGAATTTCTTATAAATACCGTGAAGGAGCTTTAATGGCATTTGAGTGCCTTTGTGAAAATCTTGGAAGTTTGTTTGAACCGTATGTATCAAATTCTTATGCCCATCATTATCAGTGTATAACTTTGTTTATGTGGCTTATCTGTCTTCTGTCTCCTCCTTTCTCTTTAGGTATGTGAACCAAATGCTACCATTACCTTTGGTGTCTTTCTCTGATCAAGTTTTTGAAGTTCTTAAAGCTGCTGAGTGTGCTGCTCGTGCAATGATGTCTCAACTTAGCGCACAGGGGGTTGCATTGGTGTGTTTCAGTTCTGATTTCTACAAAACAAGCACCTGGTTGGAAAGCTATTCCAGTGCCATTTTTCACATCGGACACCCAAGCGAATGGAATACTTCCGAAAAATCGTGTTTGTGTTATTAAGGATTATGTTGAAATTGTTATGAATTTAGTTATATTTCATGAACTGTTAGTAAGGATTTTGTATTTTGTTGAAAACACTTATTTTGGAATTGTGATGAAACTAATGTTGATGATTATTTATTGATGAAACATATTATTTATTAAGGATTTTGCATTTTGTATGAAGCGGGTCATTTGTTAACATATTTGGTGTGTTAAAAATGAAAAATTTGGTATGTTAATAATCTGCCACCATCCACCAAAATTATCAGATTTGCTGCAACTCCATCAAGAAAAAAAAAACAAATTAACACATGACAAAATTCTACTCTAAAGATTTTTCATGTATTGAAATTGAGGCATCAACACGATTATAATCATAAATATTATATGATATAGACATTATATGATATGACGATAATGTCTAAACAATAAAACCCCTGTATTAATTTGTAGAAAAAATACTAGTGACAAATTGAAATGTAAAAATTACAATACTCAACATTATTGGAATATATTTAGGCATAGTCACTAAACCATCCCACCAGCTTGAATTTTCTACACTAAATCACTCCTTCCGAACATTCACCTATTTATCGGTTCCGTTTGGCCCACTAATTGTATACCAGTTTTGAGGTTGGACATACGATCTCCTCTTCTCGAGTTTCGCGCATCCGGTCATTCTTCTATTCATTGAAAAAATAAAAAATTAGTTTCATAATTGTCAATGTTCAATCAACAACCAGTTACAAAAGATTGAGTTTGCCTAGTTACAAACAAAAACTTAGTTTCATAATTGTCAATGATTCACAAATCTGAGTATTTTTTTTTCTCTACAAGACTAAATAGCCTCTTTAAGACACTACACAAATTGGCTAAAGAACACACTGATCTTGATTCTCATCATTTATTTCATATTTCTTTCCACCAATTCAACACCACATAGTTGAGATGCACCAGAAAAAGTGGAAATTAATGATCATGTCTTGGTTGCTAAACAATTAAACAAACTAAAAAACACATCATTGCTAAACAATTAAACCGCCAGTCACAACCCATTAAACACAGCAGTTATAACCCATTAAACACACCAATCATACCCAATTAAACACACCAGTCATAACACTAGTTATAACCTATTAAACACACCCGTCTACAATAATTAAACACATCAGTTCATACCCAATTAAACACACCAGTCATAACCCATTAAGCACACCCGTTCATAACAATTAAACACACCAGTTCATACCCAATTTCACCTCATTAATGAAATGAAACCACAAAAAACACACAATTTCACATCATTAAAACACCCCAGTTCATAACAACTCATTGACTGAAGCAATATTTTAACATTCCAGTTACTTCCAAAGTCTATCACTTTCAATATTATTTTAAAAAAACCTGTAAATTTATTCAAGAGCCAAAGACCAAACACCACACCAGACCGCCCCAAAAACAAACACCCAAGCTGCCACCACAAAGCAACCAGAAACCCTAACAACACAAGATAAAAAACAGGGCAGCATCACGCCAACAAACAGCAAACAAAAACAATACCAACAAAAAACAACAACCAACAACAAAAACGGACAAAACAATCAGCTACCAAGGTCCCCCCCACTCAATAAAATCACCACCCATGCTAGAACCAAGCTTGGCAAGACTATCCGTAAAATGGTTGAAAGCTCTCGATTTGAACGTCACATTGTCATCAATAATTAAACCATAAAAAACACATATAATCAAAGAAAGAAACAAAAGACACACTCACTGTTAACACAACTTGTTTCAAAGAATGAGATGCTCAAACAAAAAAAAAACATCAGGGGTCTGGTCATCATCTAACTGAAATATACTTTTATTTTGTTTGAATTTGGACCCACAAATCATGCTAACCTTTTTCACATGCAAATTATGCTAACACAAGATATAAAAAACACTCTAAAACTTCAAGCTTTCTTAATGTATCTATGAAAATCACAAGTTCAAACCAATTTATTAAAATCCCTATTCAGATTTTGAAATCAGTCACAACTGAACAAAATCAATTTCTTAAAATCCCTCCTCAAATTTAGACAACCATTCACAAGTGAACAAAAATCACTTTGTTATAATCACTGTGAAAATTTCGAAAACTATCACAATTTAACAAAATCAATTTTTTATAATCACTGTTAAAATTTCGAAAACTATCACAACTTAACAAAATCAATTTCGAAATCTATCAACAAAAGATATAAAAATTTCGAAAAGACACAAAAATTACAAAAATTTGATAGTGAGAAGTTGAAGACAAGTCATGAATCAAGCTAATTGGTTATGAACAATTTCTACAAAAACAAGATCAAATAACAATAAGTTGATGCTTTTCGAAAAAAAACTAGACACGATTTAATTATTTTGTAAACATGAAATCATTACGTGCATACAAAGTGTGGTCAGTTCTTCCTGCTAAAAACCATCTAACAAATCACTTAATCTCAAAATAAATTGTATCACCAAGAATTTTAACTTCATTGGCACCTGTACTCTCCAAAAACCTTATCCGACATCATCTAATTATTCATCTGTCCTATTTCCCCTACCCCTTACCCTGAAAAATTCTTTCGAAACAGGAGGTGCTTGTTCCAATTAGTTCATTAAAGCCAAACAAAAATCGTTTCTAAGACATTTCAGACACAAATTAGTTCATTAAAGCCAATTTCAAAACTTATTTTTGCTGATGTCTATGTTTTCAACTGATTATCAGTCAGAATCTTACAAATCGACCTCTAATGATGCTTTTTTAGAAATTGTTCATAACCAATTAGCTTGATTCATGATTTGTCTTCAACTTCTCACTATCAAATTCCACATTCAAGTAACAACATTCTTTTGGGGAAAAAAATTAGACATTAAAAATCAACACAATATAGAATTTCCAATGCAAACAGAGCACCAATGAACATGTATAATAATTGAAATGAATCAAAGCAAGTTGAAGATTCAAAAGATACAAAAAATTTGAAACCCTAAAATCAAAAGAAAAGACGGAATTGCAAACCCTTGCTGGCTGGATGTCGTTATCTCCGTCTCCACGATGTTGTCGTCTCTTCGTCGGTGGCTCTACTTGGTGGTCAACGTCAACGGCGCTCGTCTCTCAAGCTTCGTAGCCTCTCGTCTCGTCGTCGGCGCTCTTCTACAACGGTGTCGTCTCCTTCTGCACATCGTTGCCGCCTCTTCGTGGTGGTGGTGGTCGTCGTCGTCGCCTCTTATCTCTCACAAATTGCCTCTAGTTTCTCTTCCCTCTTCTCTGGTTAACACTTTAGAAAGAAAACAACAATAACTGAAGGCAACTAGTTTCAGTCGTGCTTTTCAATTGCTATTTCTTTTTTTTTCTTTATTAAATGATTTTCAATTTTTTTTTATTCACTTTTCTTTTTCAATTATAACTGAAGGGCAATTTTGTCCCAAAAGTGGAAAAATTGGTAAAAACAATAAATTTACTAATGTTGGGTAAAAACAATAAACACACTAATTTTTTAGTTACTTTTAAAGTTCTCCCATTTTTTTTTTACATTTTATCTTCTTCTTCTTCCTCAGTTTTTGTTCTTCATGTCTTCTTCTTCCTTTGCTGTTCTTTTTCTTCTTCGTCAGTTTTCTTCTTCTCTTCCTCCACTTCCGATCTGCTTCTTCGTCTTTGATCTCTTCATCGTCTTCACCGTCAATCGATTCTTCTTCTTCTTCTTCTTCTTCTTCTTCTTCTTCTTCTTCTTCTTCTTCTTCTTCTTCTTCTTCAAGTTCTTCTTTCTTTTCGTCTTCTTCTCTGGCATGTTGCTCCTACAACGCCTCCGAGCTGCTCCTCCGATGTTGTAGGAAGAGATTTGCACCTCCATGGCTCCATCAATCTCTGCTATGTGTTTTATTTTAGTTTTTTTTTCCTTTTTCTTTGAATATTTTTAATTGTTTTCTTATAATTTATATTTAATAAAAAATAATACTTATTTTAAAGTTCATACATATTTAGGATATTTGACTTTTAAATTCAATTAGATTTATGATTGGTTTTACAAAGATAAATTATTAACCTAATTTTTCTTTTATACAAATTTATAAATTATAATATAAAAATTAATAGGGTATTTTTTTTATATAAATAAGACATTATAATGTAATTTTTTTTTGATATTACAATATAAAAATATATTTTTAGTTAGCCTACCAGACGTGTTTTTTCCATTTATATTTTTAAAATACGGAGATCAGTATATGCTACCAGATGTGTTTTCAGATTTTGAAACTGAACTAAAAACACTATTTATATTTTTATTTTTCTTGTCAAAAAATATCAACTGAAAAACGTTTACAGGACAATCCCTGAATAAGCATAATTTAAATTAGACAGCCCATTAAAAGTTGGTAACTGCCCATTAAATCAATATTTTCAACATGGATAGCTTGTTCAAGTTCTTAGGCAACACCATTTTAGACCTAAATCTGTGTAACACTTGAATTCTTACAAAACACATGCTTCCAAGAGCTCTGGATTCTCCAAGGTTTTCCTCAATATGACAAATGTTGAACCAGAAAAATGGTTTATGTGTATATTTCATTATACTACTGAACAACTAAATATACAAGCCTAAGTCAACTGCTATTAGTACAAGAATCTAGAAAAAAGGGAAAAAAAGAAATTGTGATTGACGAGGGTAGAAGAATCAGGGACTTGAGAGATATTTGCTATAACATTCCTAATATAAAATAGAGAAATCAGCAGCATTGACTTAACATTCATAATACTCCCCCTCAAGTTGGAGTGTGGAGATTACAAACACCCAACTTGTGTATGAGTGAGTGAAACACAGTTGATCCCAAGGCCTTGGTGAAAATATCAGCAAGCTGATTTTTGGTGCTGACGTGATAAGTTCGAATGAGGCCAACTTGAATCTTTTCACGAATTATATGGCAATCGATTTCGATATACGTAGTAAGTTCATGAAATACCGGGTTAGTAGCAATGTGTACAACAACCTTGTTGTCACAAAACATATTTACTGGTTGTGGATGAGAAACCTATAAATCTTTCAGCAATTGAAGCAACCATGTGATCTCACAGGAGGTGGTAACCGTAGCATGATATTCATCTTCAGCAGAAGAGCGAGAAACTGTGTTTTGCTTTTTAGACTTCCATGAAATCGGAGAAGACCCCAACAAAATAGAATAACCAGTAATTGAACGACGCATCTCTGTACATGTAGCCGAATCAGAATCACAAAATGCATTTAGTTGAATTTTACTAACTGCAGAAAAATAATGCCTTGACTAGGTGACTTCTTAACATAACGAAGTAAATAATGAGCGACATCCAAATGCGGTTGTCTTGGCTTATCCATGAATTGGCTAAGAATTTGAACCGAAAACACAATGTCAGGTCTAGAGATGGTAAGGTAAATGGGACGTCCAATAAGTCGACGGTAGAGTGAAGCATCATGTAAAAGGTCTCCAGCAACCGAAAGTCAAAGATTTAGATCCATAGGATTTGTAAAGGGACGAGAGCCTAGGAATCCAATGTCTTCTAAAATGTCGAGAGCATACTTGCACTGAGAAAGATAAACACCATGCTTCGAGCGTGCCATTTCAAGTCCCAAAAAATACTTAAGAGAGCCAAGATCTTTTAATGCGAAATGATCATAGAGATAAGACTTTAGGGAAGAAATATCATAAAGATCATTGTTGCAAACTAAGATGTCATTCACATAAATTAAGAGAGTAATAAAAGAACATATGATACCTTTGTAAAGAGAGAATGATCGACTTTCAACTAAAAGAATCCCTCAGCTAGTAAAGCACTGGATAATTTGGCAAACCATTGTCGAGATGCTTGTTTAAGATCGTAGAGAGACTTATGAAGTTTACAAACCCGAGTCTCCTCCTTTTGATGAAAACCGGGTGGAAGTTGCATGTAAACGTCTTCTTCCAATTCACCGTGAAGAAATGCATTATTGACATCCTGGTGGTGGAGATGCCAATTTTTGATAGATGCAAGAGCTAACAAAACTTTAACAGTGACCAACTTAGCCACAGGAGCAAATGTCTCATGGAAATCAAGTCCTTCCATTTGATTGTAACCTTTTGCAACAAAGCGAGCTTTATAGCGTTCAACGATGCCGTTAGACTTGTATTTTATTTTATAAACCCATTTGCACCTAATTGCATTCTTATTAGAAGGAAGATCAACAAGAGTCCAACTTTTATTAGTCTCAAGTGCTCGAATTTCAGTAGCCATGGCACCACATCATTTTGGATTTTGAGCAGCCTGTTTAATGGATTTTGGTTATGATAGAGAAGATATAACCACACTGAAAGCACAATGAGCAAGAGAAAATTGAGTATATGATAAATAACAAGATAAAGAATGATATGTACTTACAGGTAGACCATCATTTGATTTAGATGATTGGTTTGGAAGAGGTACAGTTGCAAGAGGGAAAGTAGCCATACCATAATGAAAATCCTGTAAATATGTGGGTGGTTGGCGGAGACGTTCAGAACGACAAATAGTAGGTGGTGATGCAAAACTAGCAGTTTGTGGAGGACAATCAATACAATTATTTATGGGTAAGGGAATTACACATTCAGATTGATAATCTTTAGTTATTTGAGAAAATGAAAATATGTCTTCATGAAAAATAACATCACGTGAAACAAAAGTGATTTAATTTTCAAGATCGTAAATCTTATACCCTTTTTGACTGTATGGATATCAAATAAATACACATCGTTTGGCACGAGGATCAAATTTGGTTTGTCTTATTGCATGTGTGGAAGCATAACAAAGACAACCAAAAACTCTCAAACTGTCTTTCATAAGGTGTTTCACCTGCAAGAATAGATAATGGGGTTCTATTGATTAAATATGCAGATGCAACAATGCAATCACCCCAAAAATGAATCGGAAGATGGGTTTGAAATCGCAAAGCACGTGCTACATTAAGGAGATAGCGGTGCTTGTGTTCAACAACCCCATTTTGTTGAGGGGTGTGCACGCAACTACGTTGATGAACAATACCATGCTCCTGGAAGAAATTAGTCATGTGAAATTCTTCCCCATTATCAGATCGAATTTGTTTGATTCGCCAATCAAATTGATTGTTAATGAGTTTAATGAAACACTATAAAAGGGAACGAGTTTCAAATTTATAAGACATAAGATAAACCCACGTAACACGACTATAATCATCAACAATGGTTAAAAAAATATTTTGTACCAGAAAGAGACTCAGTTTGATATCCTCCCCAAATATCACAATGTATCAATTCAAATGGAGCACATGTAGAAATAGAACTGTGAGGAAATGACAGTCTAGTTTGCTTGGCAAAAGGACAAATATTACATTGTTGAATATGTGAAACACTTATTTCAGGAACAGACTGAGATAATAAATCCAAACGTTTTAAAGGCAAATGTTCCCAAACATCAGCAGAAGAAAAAGAAGTTGCAGAATTGCAAGCTAATAGTTTTTGAGAACTTAAGTGATATAAGCCATTATGTGCTCTACCTTTACTAATCATCTTGCTCGAAGTATGGTCCTGTATAAGACAAGAATTCGGATGAAAAATGAGACAACAATTCGAAGTAAAAGTGAGTCTACTTACAGAAATTAAATTGAAGTGAAAAGAATGAACACATAACACATCATGGAGAATAAGAGAAGGGGTTAGCATAACAGTACCAATATGTGATATGGGAGCAAGACTACCATTATGAAGTTTTATAGTAGTAGAACAATTTGATGTAACAGATGAAAAAAGAGACATAAAACTCATAATATGATCAGCTGTCTCACTATCAATTATCCAATCGGTATTATGAGATGAGGAAAAACTCAAAGAAATACATGAGGGGGTAGCAGTGGAAGAACTGCTACCTACTTGATTTGTCATGGCTTGAGGCTTAAGAAGACCAAGTAATTGTTGAACTTGTTCTGATGTAAAAGATGATACGGTGGAGTTGCTATCAAAACTTGTGGATTCTTCATTAACAAATTTTTGTTATGCTACTTGATACACAATGGGTTGAGAAGTCTCTTTATGAAAACGATGTCCATGAGGATACCCATGGAGTTTGTAGCATTTGTCCATCGTGTGACCAACCCACCCACAATGACCATAAGTAGGACGCTCCTTTTTCAGTCCTTTAGTGTTTTGTTTCCTTGCAAACTAGTTGTGGTGTTGAGCTGCCAATGCAGTTGTTTCGAGACTTGGTTGTCCTGATGCAATGACATTTTTTTATTTCTCTTCTTGCAAGATGAGTGAATATGCACGATTCACAGATAGAAGATAATCCATTAGTAAAATCTGTCCACGGACTTCATCATATGAGTCATTTAGACCCATTAAAAATTGTATGAGTCGATGTTGTTGATAATCTACAATTGCCTTGTTTGCAGTGCATGTGCAGATTGGAAAAGTTTGCAAATTTGAAAGTTCATCCCATAATGCCTTCAATCGCGTAAAATAAGTAACAACAGATTGTTGATCTTGTTTTAAGGAGATGATATCTCATTCAATTTGAAAAAGATAAGGAGCATTAAGTTAAGAAAAACGCTCCTTACGGTTGGACCAAATTTCAAATCCACAATCTGCATAAATAACACTACTTGCTAACCCTTTAGAAAGAGAATTAAGGATCCAAGATTTTACCATATTGTTGCAGCGATCCCATATGTTGTAATTTGAATCTTTTGAATCTAGTTTTAAAAATATACTAACTTAGGGTGTGCATACATTTTATAAAGGGTATAAATATCGTCACTCGTTTTTGAATCATATTCATATTCACATATAAAGGTTGGTTTTGATTGGGCCACGAGTGGACAATATATGTCAGGTAACATCAACAAAATATCTACCTACTAAGCATATTCCTTTAAGAACGATCGGATTATAATTAAAAAAAAATCCTTGAAGAGAAAGGATGCGGATTGAGATTTGATAAGAGAAATAAACTAAAACAATGGAGAATAATATC
Organism: Dipteronia dyeriana; assembly: GCA_032871835.1. Classification (NCBI taxonomy): domain Eukaryota; kingdom Viridiplantae; phylum Streptophyta; class Magnoliopsida; order Sapindales; family Sapindaceae; genus Dipteronia; species Dipteronia dyeriana. The sequence continues at coordinate 71,966,731 of CM065295.1, forward strand.
ATTTGGATTTTGGATTGGATTTATAATATAATAAGCATAAGAAATTTCCATGGATTTCCTCCTAAAATCATTTTTTGGCTTTAAAATCTGATTTACTCGATTTTTCAAATAAATAATTAGATTCAATTGTTGGACATAGTTAAACCGGTAGATAGACAAACTTGAAACTTAGACAAATAATTTTTAAGTCAATGATTCGAATCCGCCCAATGACAAAAGCTTCAAAAAATACATGGTAGATAAATAGATCCCGTAGAAAAAAAAACAATTAGATTCTTCATCAAGACATTTTTTTTTTGAACTACAGCTACTAATAGGACCCGACGAAATTAGATCCGACAAGCACGACCCTATTTCACTTTAAACGCCATTTCTCTTTTTTTTTTCCTCTTTTTTCTATCTTCTATCTCATTATACACTCTTCTATTTTCTTTCTTCTTTCTCTCTCACGAAAAAATAGAACTCTATCACAAGGGGTGAAACCTGGTTTTGACTTGATGAGGGCCAAGATAAAAATTAATATTGTACGTCATGCAATCTTCAAATAATATTAGTAGGAATCTCGCACAATAAAAAGTATAGATTCTCACACTTGATACTTTTCAACAAAATGTGATACTGTTTTGTGTTAAAAGTAATGATACAAATAAATAAATAAAATAGACATTAAGTAATTAAAATGTAACACGTTTATTTTTTATCTAGAAAATTATTTATAACCAAATCAATCTAATTTTCTTCCTGAGTTTAATTTCAATTACATAATTAAAGAGTGTATGAGAAAACATCTTTTAATTTGTTGCAAAATCCATACCTATTCTTAACAGTATGCATAGCTGAAAATAATATTTTAATAGTTACTGGCTTATAAAATATAAATTTCAATAGCTTGATTAAAATATCATTATACCATTGATATATTTAAATCACAATTATTTACATACTTGTAACTTAATTTTATAATACTCATGTCAAACCAAATTAACTTAAAATAATTTTGAACAAAATTTAAATAATAAACTAATAAAATAAATTTATTATAATCATATTAATAATTAACTTAATAAAATAAATAATTTAGATAGTAGCTATAAGAGTTCAATATTTACTCAGTTTGTTATTGTGAAATCTAAAATTATATATATACACTAAATTAGGTAATAATATATAAAATAATAGAAAATTACGATATTAAAATGGATTGATTTTGTTTTCCATTTTTATGGACAATAGAATTATGAAAACAAAAATTATTAGTTAATTTATATTATTAAAATAATAAATTGACAAGATAATATTATTACCTGCTTTATATATATATATATATATATATATATATATCACTTTTTAAGTACAATTTTTTTTATTGGTTTACATTTTTTTTATATAATATAATCATTTTTATTGGTTGGTCCGGTCAACTAGATCTTTATCTCTCTACTTTATGTCTCAAACAGTGAAAGAAACTGTTAAAAATAATAATAATAAACTAAATGATTATTTCTCAAGTTTTGAACAAATATGCGTTTGGTAAACTTCCTAAAAGCAATTTATTTTACAATTTACTTCTTAATTAATCAACTTTTGAGAAGTTGGGTGTGTGTTGCTTTTGGAAGCAGAAGTTGACTTATTACTTATATAATGTCCAAAATACCCTAACTATTTTAATAAAAAATAATTTTACCCTTAAATTTAATAATATAATAAAAAAACTAAAAATATGAAAATATGAAAACATATATATAAAAAATGATCGGATCGGTGGCCACAACACCGGAGTTGGAGGTCGGAGGAGATCTCTCCCCAACCACCACCTCTACAGACGTCGCCTCTGTGCGACACGACGACATCGGCTCCACTAGCGGGTTTCGCCTCGCATCTGGGTTTCGCCAAGCTGACCATCCTCGCATCTGGGTTTTACCGGTCCAACTGTGAGGAGCGTAGCCGGTTCGACTGCGGAGGAGTGTCGTGGGTTCGACTGCGCGAAGTTGAACGAGCAACAGTCAACATGGGGCGGCAAAGGGTAAGGTTTCATGCAAACCGGGTCAAAGTCACGGGTCGAGGTATGTTTTGGGCCTCTGGTCTTCAATGAGTCCATTCCTCCAAATCTATTTGAAATGCCCAAAATTGTAACAGTATAGAATTGTTTTAGGCCTCTAGTCTTCAATGATGTCTATTTTTATCATTTCATTAAATAAATATTCCATCATTTTAAAAGTAAAACAATTTTAAAATTTAGTTTATCAAATATCTGTCCACTATTTTGTTAATCTAATTATTTTTTAAGTTAAACTATAAACTGATTTTTTTTAAACAAAGCAATCTCATATATAGCTTAAATCTGATGTGGCTTTAATGCTAGTTGCATTTTTAGACTATTGTGGTGTCAAGCCCACAAAGCCATCTGTTAAGAGTGCCATAAATTTGTTGTACACAAAATAAATCTTTCAATCCATAAAACATACGATGAAACTACATCAGGAATAAGAGAATTCATTTCTTTGGCTACTGCTTTCCCTCTCAAGTTTATGTTATTATATTTTTCTTTTCATTCATTTATAATAGTATGAACAATAATTTGGAACAAATATTGTAAAAATTAAACTAAAAAAGTTTCTCAATTTCTCCATATTATTATATATACTAAAACTCATCTTAAAATTGAACTATTCATATGAATAGTAAAATTTAAAAGATTTCTATTTATTTATAAAAATACCATTCTACTGAAACTCATTTTAAAATTGAACTACTCACATGAATAATAAAATTTAATAGATTTCTATTTCTTTACAAAAATATCATTCTAATAAAAAATAAAATAAAATGGCATTCGTCCACTGTCACAGTACCACCACCTCTTTCTCTCTCCTTTTCCTACCCACCGTCATTTTCTTTTCTTTTTTTTCAATTAAGAATGACAATCAAACCCGAAACCGTGGGATCCGCCCGAACCCATCCCCCTTGGAGAGGATTTGGTATGTGAAAATAGAACCCGTTGGTGGGTTTGGATTTGAAATCTTAACCCGTCACAGGTTCGGGTTCGGGTGTGGAAAAAAATCCAAACCCGAACCCACTAACCCGTTTTATTTAACAATTATTTAACAAATAATATTATAATAATTATTTTAAGATTTCATTTTTGTCTTACATCACATACAGTTGACTCCTATAATTTGTCTTTTCAGATTTTAAAATATCTTTATTATTATTATTATTATTATTATTATTATTATTATTATTATTATTATTATTATTTATCTTTTGTCTTCATTTTCCTTTTTTTCTCGGTCTTCAATCCCAAAACTCTCTCTTCAAAATTAAAACTCATCTTCTCCATTTATTTTCTCTGTAACTTATTTTATATTTTTCATTTTCTCTGAAGTCTGAAAGAAGACAACTAACGTGGATGACTAAGATCTGTTTACCGATGAGATTCATATATCTCAACTAATGATGGCTATATGTGAGCGATCTTAATCCTGGGTGTCTTATCGACTCCTTCAGGTAAAATCGTTGTCTTTGATAAATCATGGGTGATGTCAGATGCATTTTCTGATCAATATGCTCTGTATGTTGGGATTGCGGTTTTGCTTGTGGTTAAAAAGGTTTGTACACAATAGTGAAATTCACTCATTCTTGTGAGAATTAGATGGTAGTTCCCTTAAGAGTTGATTCGGGGTTTGGAGAATACGAGTGCTCTCCTAATTCCGTGAGGAATAAGATTTATTGTCCATTAGAGAATCAACGGTATCTAAAAGATATATGTAATTAGAGGGATATAACAGACATTATGACCTAGCTCTAATTATGAACTACTGTAGAGGATCACACCATATGTAATAGCTATATCGATGGATATCGAGTTGTATCGGTCTGTGTAAAAGCATCTGCAGTTGAGAGAGTGCAGTTTCGGGTTTTTAGTGGAATAACACCGGAGTTAATAATCAATGAATATTAATTAAAAAGTTTAATTAATGATTCCGAGGATTATTGGAGCTCAAAATATTGTGGGTCCATTAGGTCCCTTTGCTAGCCTGATCGATTTAGATAACAATGGTTACGGTTAATTAATTGGATTATCCAATTAATTGTGTTACGAAAGTGACACGTATTTATTCAGGAATTAATTGAATAGTGAGATTATTTGATTAATGAATGTTAATAGCTAAATTGATTAAATAATTCGATTATTTAATTATATTAATAATTATGAATTATTAATTAACCATTAAATGGAGGATGCTAGCTGATATTTGGATTTAGGTGAAGATAAAATAATAGGATTATTTTATTTTTATTAAATCATTTATCTAAGTATTTGAATTTAAGTTTAAATTTAAAATACTTGTTATCACTTTTAATATATATGATATATTTTCTTATAACTAAAAATATAAATATCAACTAACAACAAAAGAATTTGCATGTGATGCAAATATTGGAAACGTGCAAGGCACACATATCAACACCTCATACGGTGTTTGCATGAGATGCAAATTGATTGTGCGTGAGATTGTGCGTGAGAGATGCACCTAATATAAACACAAAGACATATCAAAATAAAGAGATATACACGGTATGCTTTATTTTGGTAAAGGGTGTGCATTGTATATTTTGTTTTGGTGAAGTGTGTGCATTTGTATTATAGAGAGAAGTCAAAAAGAGTTTTTGATAAATATATGTATATGTTCGTGCACTGTTCAGTGCAACAAATAAAAAGAAAAATCTTGCTAGAAAAATATTAGCAATATTTTTATATACTAGAATTGATCTAGTTTGTGAACATAGAAGAAAGAGTTTGTTCAATTATCTCTATATCCTCCATTCAAGTTTCTGAGACTATGACGCGTCCACACACAGTTACCAATTCTAGGAGATGGTGAGGAAGATCGAGTGGTTCAGACAGGAGAACATCGTAAAGTGAAGGAGCTTCCAAACATTGGGAAGATTTTCTTCTTCTGATTATATCGATTTCAATTTCCTGTGTTTACATATTGTATGTATTAGTTTTAAAAAATAATTACGATCTCAAGTTCACTTGTCCCAGATACAGATTATGATCTGTATAAAAAAATTTAAAACCTAGTTCTGATGCGTAACCAGTGACGGAGTTCCAACAATTGGTATCAGAGTTAATTTATTTTTTAAAACAAGAAATTGTTTTCGATGCTCCTGTATGTATGATTGTGTAGGCACCATCTTTATGATTGTGCGGATGTTTATAATTAGATTGTTTAATTTAAACATGGTTGATCGTATTTTTTTATGGTACTGTAGATTTAGGTTTATGGGTTGTATAATTTTTATTTTATTTATTTTTACTGTTATTGTATTGTAAATAAAAAAATTGTAACCTGTAAAAGAAAAACTGGAAACGCGCACGACGGCGGCACTGTTCACGGGGGGGAACTGTTCACAGACACTGTTCACGGGGATACTGTGCATACACTGTTCACCACAGGGTACTTTTTCATATACACTGTTCACCGAGGGTACTGTTCACGGTGAGGGGGTACTGTTCATGGACACTGTTCACTGAGGGTACTGTTCATGCGTACTGTTTATACGGTACTATTCACATCTTGCATGGTTCCGTTGGCAAGTGTTGCCTAGTGCGTTCCGTGCAGATTTCCCGTTTCAGATTCATGAGATGAATCAGAGTGACCTGGAGAGCCTGAAGGATTTCTGAAGTTACAAGAAGACCTATGAATGCCTTAGGGAATTTTTTTATAACTTTAGATTCCAATTTTTTAGGTTAAATGATCCACAGTACTCGATCAATTCATGTATGCTTTATATTATGTGATGATAAAAGCATTGTCATGTATACGTATATCATTTAGATTACATATGCCTACACAAATATATTTGATATGTCATACATGCATCGTAGCCTGATATTTTACGTATTTTTAATGTGATTAAAACGGACAATATACATAAATGGCTATGAATAATGAGATTAGTTTTTTAATGGTTAGAAAACTTGGTAATTCTCATTAATATTAATCTAGTTATTAAAGAGTTTAATAAGTTAGATTAATAGGGTCATTTATTGTAATTATGATTAATATGATTAATAACCTAATAATAAATGAACTGGATAAAGTGTTAGAGTTTTAATAGTTAAAACTTGGTAAACACTATCATAATAATCTGACCTTAGTAAAAAGTTTATAAAGGCTTAGATTATTCACTAATAGATTAGATTTTTAATTGTTAAAAATTATTAATAATTTATTAGTTAATTAGAATTTGTTTCTAATTAGTTAATGCGCTAGATAACTTGATTCAAGTTAGTTTTTTTAATCCTGTAGAGTCTAGGTGCATTAACGGTTAATAGAAAACCCTAATTTTAAAATAGTGAGTGGGAGAGGGATATATGACATATATATCCCGCGGTCTCCATCATTAGTTCAACACCGTGAGATCCGAGTGGGGCCTCGTGACGGCTTTGCTTTCATCCTCCCTAAGGAGGATTTCTACAAAGGTCAATATCAAGGTTGACTTCATAACGGATAGGATTTATGAGGTTATTTCGGGATTGATCGACCCTAAGGCAGCAATTCTCAAGTTAAGCTTGTGAGATCTGAAATGGTGGGTTACACTCACGAAGGTTTTGATTAAGTTTGTTAATTAAAAACCTGATTGAATGAACGATGGTTGAATGATATGGAATAAGAGTTATTCTAGAATATCAATTGATTGAGAATGTCCCGGTCCAACATGCAAAGACTTGACCGACCTTAAGGCAGCACTTCTTTGTGGTATGTTGGATTGTCGTGGTATAGTAACTAGTTTTAGGGTAGTTCTAGTTCGTTAAACATGTGCATGCATCATGTTTAAATTTATGCTAAAGCACTCACACTTATTTTAAATAAATGACTGAATGAATGTTTTATTTATTTCAGCAATAATGTCTTCTGCATTACTTCAAATTTTTGCAAACGACATATTAACTGGTGATAACTACACTAAGTGGAAACTTAACATTAATGCAATTTTGGTCACCAAAGACCTTAAGTTGGTGCTTACGGAGGAATGTCCTCCAGTGTCTGCTGTCATGCCATGCAATGCCACACGAACTGTTCGTGAGGCATACCATCTATGGGTCTCATCTGATGAGAAGGCCTGAACATATCTATTGGCTTCAATGACAGACGTGCTTGTCACAAAGCACGAAGCAATGACTTCAGCATTCGAAATCATGGAGTCATTACAAGCTATGTTCGGGCAGCCCTCAGAGCAAAAGCGATACGAAGTTGTTCGTTTCGCTATGCTCGCTGCTTGAAGAAAGGTACGTCAGTTCGGGAATATGTCCTGAACATGATGTCTTACTTCAACACGGCAGAAGTCAATGGTGGGGCCATTGCCAAACCTAGTCAAGTGAGCATCATACTGACAACTCTTTCGAAGAGTTTCGATCAGTTTAAGAGTAACTACGAGATGAATAAGTTAAGGTTCAATCTCACACAGTTGCTCAATGAACTCACTGCCTTTGAGTTCTTGACTAAGGACAATAAGGGCAAGACCAGTGAGGAAAATGTTATCGAACCATCTTCCTCCAATAATAAGAAGAGGACGAGGCCTGCTGGGAAGGCGAAGGGTAAGCCCAAACCCAAGAAAGCCCAAAAAAGAAGAAGTCCAAGAAAGGTAAATATGATTTACTTGTTCTTAAGTCATGTTAGTGGAAGATGATTCTTCACCCTGGATAGTTGATTCAGGGACCATTAACCATGTTTGTTCTTCTTTACAATGGACTGATTCTTGGACATAGTTAGTGGAATGACTTAAAGCAAGGCTAATGACCAAGGTTTATACCTAGAAAGAGGGGGTCGATTATGAAGAGACCTTCTCGCCAGTAGCCATGTTTAAGTCTATTAGGATTCTCTTATCCATTGCTGCCTATTTCGATTATGAAATTTGGCAAATGGACGTCAAGACTGCATTCTTGAAAGACAATCTTTACGAGAGCATTTATATGATGCAACCAAAGGGATTCGTGTCTCCAGATCAAGAGTAAAAGCTTTGCAAGCTGCAAAGGTCCATCTATGGACTTAAGAAAGTATCTAGATCTTGGAACATAAGGTTTGATGATGTGATCAAAACCTATGGCTTCGAGCAGAACGTTGATGAGCCTTGTGTCTACAAACGCATTATTGATAAGAAAGTAGTTTTCTTGATCCTATACGCAGATGATATCCTACTCATTGGGAATGATATGGGAGTATTGTCTGATGTAAAGAGCTGGCTGGCTAGCAAATTCCAAATGAAATATTTGGGAGAGACAAGTTATGTTCTAGGGATCCAACTTATAAGGGATCGTAAGAACAAACTCATAGCATTGTCTCTGGCATCATATATCGACAAGATTCTTGTGCGATTTTCGATGCAAAACTCTAAAAAAGGTAATTTACCTTTCAGACATGGAGTTCACTTGTCTAAAGAACAGTGTCATAAGACACCTCAAGAAGTTAAGGATATAAAACGTGTACCCTATGCATCGACAGTAGGTAGTCTTATGTATGATATGTTATGCACGAGACCGGACATCTGTTATACAGTGGAAGTAGTCAACAGATACCAGTCCAACCCAGGATTGGATCATTGGGTTGTTGTTAAGAAAATTCTCAAGTATTTTCGGAGAACGAGAGACTATATGCTAGTGTATTCCGGGAAGGATTTAATCCCTTTAGGATACACAGATTCTGATTTCAGTCAGACAGGGATTCTAGGAAATCCATGTCTGGATCAGTATTCACCCTGGGTGGTAGAGCCATTGTGTAGAGAAGTATAATGCAATCTTGCATTGCTGACTCCACTATAGAAGCCAAATATGTAGCCGTTTGTGAAGCTACTAAAAAGGTTGTTTGGCTCCGTAAGTTCTTGAGGGATCTGGATAAGCCCATCACACTTTATTGTGATAACCTTGGTGCTGTGGCTAATTTCAAAGAACCAAGAAGCCATAAAAGAGGGAAGCATATAGAGAGAAAGTATCATCTCATTAGTGAGATAGTGTAGAGAGGAGATGTGATTGTCACCAAGATAGCCTCACAAGAAAATCATGTTGATCTATTTATGAAGACCTTACCGGCTAAAGTGTTTTTGGGTCACCTAGATGGTATAGGGTAATGAGACATGCCTCACCTGCTTTAGTGCAAATGGGAGATTGTTGAGGTTTATGCCCTAATGATGTAATTTGTAAATGGATTTATGAAATAAATAAAAGGAAAAGTTCAATTCATTCTTGTTATGTTGTTTATTTTATAACTTGTGCATATATTTAACATCCAAGATTGCCGGATGTAATCTCGAACTGTGTATATGAGTGTCATATACGGATGGATACAGTAAGAGACGTGCAATCTAAAGAGTCCATTGATAGTAACTAAAGCTGGGTACTTTATTTGTGGTTAATCTATAGTTGCAGTCCATTCCGTAATGTACGGTGATTCTATCTTAAATCATTCATATGGGATATGGGAATGGAGGCACCTTGTATGATGTGATCATATAGGATTGTGCCATGATCTATATGAATCTCTCACCAAGATCCGTTTACCGATGATATTCATATATATCAATTAATGATGGCTATATGTGGGTGATCTTAATCATGAGTGTCTTATCGACTCCTTCGGGTTAAATAGTGGTATTTGATATACCATGGGTGAGGTCAAATGTATTTTCTGATCAATATACTCTGTATGTTGGACTGCGGTTTGACTTGTGGCTGGGAAGGTTTGTACACAATAGTGGAATCCACTCCTTCTTGTGAGAAGTAGATGGTAATTCCTTTAAAAGTTGATTCGGGGCTTGGACAATATGATCCCTCTCCTGATTCCGTGAGGAAATATGATTTATTGTCCATTAGAGAATCAACGATACTTAAAGGATATATGTAATTAGAGGGGTATAACGGACATTATGACACAGCTCTAATTATGAACTACTGTGGAGGATCACACCATATGTAATAGTTATATCGATGGACACCGAGTTGTATCGGTCTGTGTAAAAGCATCTGCAGTTGAGAGAGTGCACCTTCGGGTTTTAGTGAAATAACATCGGAGTTAATAATCAAGGAATATTAATTAAAGAGTTTAATTAATGATTCTGAGGATTATTGGAGCTTAAAATACTGTGGGTCCATTAGGTCCCCTTGCTAGCCCGATCGATTTATGTAACAAGGGTTACAGTTAATTAATTTGATTATCCAATTAATTGTGACGTAGCGGAAGCTAAATAATCTCGAATCCACGAGAGAGTTGTGTTCAAAGAACAATTTTATTGATGAATGAATAATAATAATTCCTACAACCTCCCTGACTCTTTGCTTAAATAGAAAATAAATAGAATCAACTAATATCAAACAAGTTTGATTTAATTCCTAATCCTAAACGGACTGAAAAACTAATATCAAACAGGTTTGATTTATTTCCTAATCCTAAACGGACTGAAAAAAAACTAATATCAAACAGGTTTGATTTATTTCCTATTTTCAAAACTAACAACTAATGTCTTGCAAAACAAGAAAATTCAACTAACAAGTAAACTAACTAACAATATCAACTTCCTCATGACTGATTCCCACGGTTGCAACTTCCTCATGTCCTACATCAGTCTCCTCCTCTTGGAAACAAACTCGTCCCGAGTCATCCGAATACAAGGGCACATCCTCATGGTACTCCGAAAGATCGGCTACATTGAACGTATTGGAGATGTTCCAATTATCTGGCAGCTGTAGGATATAGGCATTGTCATTAATTTTCTTGGCGACCCTGAAAGGTCCATACTTTGGTTTATGTAGCTTAGTTCGAATTCCAGGAAACCGATTTTTCCGTAAATAGGCCATCACCAAATCTCCCACTGCGAACTCTTTCTTGCGCCGATGCTGGTCTGCAGCAGTTTTGTAAGCAGAATTAGCAGCCTCCAAGCTAGCTTGCACTTCCGAATGTAGTTGTTGAATCCATTCAGCTAGATTTTCTCCAGCTTTACTGACTTTCGGTTGGATTGGTAATGTGACCAGGTCCATCGCGTGTTTTGGCTGCTGAGTATATAAGACTTCAAAAGGAGTTTTATTCGTCGAGCGATTGGTCATACTGTTGTATGCAAATTCTGCTTGAGCCAGGTCAAGATCCCATCGTTTTGGCTTTTCTCCGCTGATACATCGTAACATATTACCCAAAGTACGGTTTACCACCTCAGTTTGGCCATCCGTTTGTGGATGGAAAGCACTGCTAAACTGCAATTGGGTATCAAATTTCTTCCACAAGGTCCTCCAAAAATGGCTTACGAATTTAACGTCACGATATGATGTGATGGTCTTTGGAACTCCATGTAAACGCACCACTTCGCGAAAAAACAAGTCGGCAACATTGCTTGCATCTGCAGTCTTTTTACAGGCGACGAAATGCGCCATTTTTAAAAACCGGTCGACCACCACCATGATGGAATCTTTTTCCCTCTAAGTTCTTAGTAATCCAAGCACAAAGTCCATCGACAAATCTTCCCAAATTGTCTTCGGAACGGGCAGGGGAGTATACAAACCGGTAATTTGGGACTGTCCTTTAGATTCCTGACACACTTGACAGTGTTGGACGATTTTCCCCACGTCTCTCTTTAGCTGAGGCCAGTAATAACGGTCGGTGATCAACGTGATTGTCTTGTCACGTCCCAAGTGACCGCCCAATCCACCTCCATGAAGTTCCCGCATAATCTTCTCCCGCAATGACCCTTTTGGAATGCATAATTTATTGGATTTAAATAAATATCCATCGTGTATCAGAAAGTCACCTACATTTTGGTGAGTGCTGCACTTGTCCCACACTTCCTTGAAGTCCTCAACAATGACATATTGGTCTTTCAAAGTCTCAAAACCAATGATCTCAGCTTCTACCGTCACCAGCAGTGTGGTCCGCCTACTCAATGCGTCAGCGACTTTGTTCATCAGTCCAGCTTTGTGTTTTAGGGAAAAGGTAAATTTTTGCATGTATGTGATCCACCGGGCATGCATGTTGTTCATGTGGTGTTGGTTGTTGATGAATTTCAGAGCTTGATGATCACTGTACAACATGAATTCCTTTTGGATCAAGTAATGCTGCCAATGCATGAGAGCTCGGTAGACAGCATAAAATTCTTTTTCGTAGGTCGTCCATCGCTGTCTCGTGTCACTTAATTTTTCACTAAAGAATTCCACCGGTCTACCTTCTTGAGATAAAACGGCCCCAATTCCCTTTCCTGAAGCATCACAATCGACTTCGAATAACTTGTCAAAATCTGGTAATGCGAGGGCAGGTGTTGTGCTTAGTTTCTCTTTCAGTAGCGCGGAGCTTGTTTCTTGCTTTTCTGCCCAACGAAAACTGCCTTTTTTTGTGCATTCAGTCAATGGTGCTGCCAAGCTGCTGAAATTTTGAATGAACCTTCGATAGAACGTTGCTAACCCATGGAAGCTTCGCACGTCTGTCACCGTTGATGGGGTCGGCCATTCACGAATTACCTTGACCTTTGCCTCATCCACTTGGACCCCATTCTTTCCCACGACAAAAAAACCAACTGGTCTTGCAAGAAATTACACTTCTTCTTGTTTACGTACAAGTGATTTTTTCGCAGTACTATTAACACTTCTCTCAGGTGTCTCAAGTGTGTCTCTTCATCTGGGCTGTAAATAAGAATATCATCGAAGTAAACAATGACAAATTTGCATGAAAAAGGTCTCAGTACCTGATTCATGAGTCTCATAAAAGTGCTTGGAGCGTTGGAGAGACCGAACGGCATCACAGACCATTCGTACAACCCTTCACGCGGTTTTCCACTCGTCTCCCGGCCTAATCCGAATCTGATGGTGCCCGCTTCGCAGGTCAATTTTGGAGAACACTTTTGCTCCTCCCAATTGGTCGATCATGTCTTGGATTGTGGGTATCGGGTGCCGGTAATGGATTGTAATTTTATTGATTGCCCGGCTGTCAATACACATTCGCCAAGTTCCATCTTTCTTGGGTACTAGTAATGCAAGCACTGCACAAGGGCTCTTGCTCTCCTGGATGTATCCTTTCTGTAACAAATCATCAACTTGACTTTGTAGTATCTTGTGTTGTTGTGGACTCATCCTATAGTGTGCTAGGTTTGGTAGACTCGCTCCTGGAATCAGATCAATTTGATGTTGTATTTCTCGCATTGGTGGTAACGTCATTGGTAGTTCTTTTGGTGTAAGGTCAGAAAACTAGGTCACCAAAGGAAGAACCTTTTCGGGTATTGTTTCCTCTTCCATGTCATCCTCTTGAGCTAACAACGCACAAGCTTGGCATTCCTCGGTCACATGAGTTGTTGCCATGGCTAGGAAATTTTCTCCTTCCTCTTGCCAGGTCTCTGTCTTCAAAGTAGGTGGTTTTAATATGATTTGTTTCCCTTTCCACCAGAATTTGTAGGTATTGGCTCTTCCTTTGAAACTGATGTCCACATCGTATTGCCATGGTCTTCCTAACAAAATCTGGCAAGCATCCATAACCACTACATCACACACAATCTCATCTTTGTAATTCTTACCAATTGATAGCGGTACTTTGCACACTTCATCGACTACATCAGCAGCGCCTTCCACCTTTCGAATCCAACACAGGCCATAAGGTTGCGGGTGTTTCGCAGTGGACAGTTTCACCTTTCGAACCAACTCTTTGGACACCAAGTTCTCTGAACTACCTGTGTCTATCACTACCTTCGCTATCACCCCATTGATAAGGGCATTGGTTCGGAAGACTTGATGGCGAGTCGAAAGTTCTGGTCCCCTTTTTGGTGTCAAGAAAACCCTTTGAACGATACAATTTATTTTTTTTGTCTTCACCTTTTTTGCTTCCAGATTTTCTGCCGAGCTGTGCTGTGTAGATTTTTTTAATAATAATTTTTTTTTTGTCTGACTTTCACACGGTTGATACATCACCATTCCAACGAAGTCGTCATCCTCACCCTCCTTAATTCCATCGACCACCTCTGTTTCCTAGCCATTGTCCCCTTTTCTTCACAGTCACCTTCAACAAAATTGACAGCAGGTCTTTGTGGGCATTGATTCGAACGGTGTCCAGGTTGGTGACATCTGTAGCATAGTGAGGGCATTGGTTTAGCATAAGGATTCGGTGCTTGTTGTGGAGCAGATCTCCTTGGTCGACCATCAGTAGTCACGATCTCAGTGGCTGGTTCAGTTGTTGGCGTTACTTTGCTTGGACCTGTTTGGAACTGCTGGTTTGTGAACTTGGTTCGCACAAGAGGTTCTCGGATGGGCTCTTCAGCCTTTCGTGCCAAATCGAAAGCTTGTCCGGGCGTGAATGTATTAAGCATCTTCATTTGGTCTTGTATTTCCCGTTTCAAACCTCTTCTAAACCTTGCAATTTGCATGTTTTCATTGTCTGGCAGCAAGTTCCGCGAATTTAGTCGAATGAACTCATCGATGTATTCTTCCACAGTCCGATTCCCCTGTTTACAGTTCTGTAATTGTATATATAAACGCTGCTCATAATCAGGAGGTAGGAACTTACCCATGAATTTACTTTTCATCTTCTCCCACGTTGCAATCGGAGGTTTTCTGTCCAACACTCGCTTGTTTTTCAGGTACTTCCAATATGCTGCAGCCGATCCTTTCAATTTATTGGCCACCACTTTGAGTTTTCGGTCTTCAGAACAGTCCATCACCCCAAATTCTGTCTCAACCTCGTCAATCCAAGAGAAAAATTCATCCACGTTCTGTGTTCCTTTGAAGATTGGCATCTCCACATTAAGTTTATAATCTCAGTCACCTTGGGTTCTCCTCGGAGCCTGATTTTCAGATTCCATCAATTGAGAATTTTGGGACGAAAACATGGATAGCGATTGTGTGTTTTGGACTTGCGGTGTGTTTTCAGGATTACGTGTCAAGGACGTCGGGCCACGAGTGATCTCATCTGCCCCTCTACGTCGCTGGTCGTCTACCCTGTTGCCATTAGGGGACATACCCTCTAATCTTTGAAGAACCTCCTCAAGTTGAGCCTGTAGTAACGGAACCCCATCGATTAGTGGACGAATGTCATTGATGGCGGCAGTAACAACCCCGGTTGCTATTGCCCTTATTCGCTGATCGTCGTCAGTCGAACGATTACTCCCAATATCGTCGAGCGCCATCAGAAATTTTGCTGAGAGCGTAGGCTCTGATACCACTTGACATAGCGGAATCTAAATAATCTCGAATCCACGAGAAAGTTGTGTTCAAAGAACAATTTTATTGATGAATGAATAATAATAATTCCTACAACCTCCCTGACTCTTTGCTTAAATAGAAAATAAATAGAATCAACTAATATCAAACAAGTTTGATTTATTTCCTAATCCTAAACGGACTGAAAAACTAATATCAAACAGGTTTGATTTATTTCCTAATCCTAAACGGACTGAAAAAAAACTAATATCAAACAGGTTTGATTTATTTCCTATTTTCAAAACTAACAACTAATGTCTTGCAAAACAAGAAAATTCAACTAACAAGTAAACTAACTAACAATATCAACTTCCTCATGACTGATTCCCACGGCTGCAACTTCCTCATGTCCTACATCACAATACATCAAATTGTGTTACGAAAGTGACACTTATTTATTCAAGAATCAATTGAATAATGAGATTATTTTATTAATGAATGTTAATAGTTAAATTAATTAAATAATTCGATTATTTAATTATATTATTAATTAACTATTAAATGGAGGATGCTATTTGATATTTGGATTTAGGTGAAGATAAAATAATTGGATTATTTTATTTTTATTAAATCATTTATCTAAGTATTTGAATTTAAGTTTAAATTTAAAATACTTGTTATCACTTTTAATATATATGATATATTTTATTTTTTGATAACTAACAATATATATATCAACTAACAACAAAAGAATTTGCATGTGATGCAAATATTGGAAACGTGCAAGACACACATATCAACACATCATACGGTGTTTGCATGAGATGCAAATTGATTGTTCGTGAGAGATGTACCTGATATAAACGTAAAGACATCAAAATAAAGAGATATACGCAGTATGCTTTATTTTGGTAAAGGGTGTGCGTTGTATATTTTGTTTTGGTGAAGTGTGTGCATTTGTATTATAGAGAGAAGTCAAAAAGAGTTTTTGATAAATATATGTATATGTTCATGCACTGTTCAGTGCAACAAATAAAAAGAAAAATCTTGCTAGAAAAATATTAGTAATATTTTTATATACTAGAATTGATCTAGTTTGTGAACATAGAAGAAAGAGTTTGTTCAATTCGCTCTATATCCTCCATTCAAGTTCCTGAGACCGTGACGCGCCTACACGCAGTCACCAATCCCGAGAGATAGCAAGGAAGATCGAATGGTTTAGACAAAAGCTCATCGTAAAGTAAAGGAGCCTCCAAACGTTGGGAAGATTTTCTTCTTCTGATTATATCGATTTCAATTTCATGTGTTTACATATTGTATGCAGTGTTGTAAAAGTCAGGGACTTGGGGCGCCTAGTCAGAGCCCCACCGTCGCGATTTCAGTGAAGTCGGCCATCTTAGGCGGAAAGGGTGCAGTCGCCACCTAGTCAGAGAAAGTCGCTTGTCGGAGCAAGTCGCCGCCTGGTCGGTCAAACCGAAGTTGACTGACTTAAGCCTGGAACGTCGTCGTTTTGTCTGGTTTTGTTAAACAAAAATGAAAATCCAATATCCAAATCCAATACACAACAGAGGAGCACTTCAACACCTTGCAAATCGTAAAACCAAAAATTCAAAACCCAATCGCAACCACTTCAGCTTCGCCTTGCAACCACTCAACACTGTCGCAAATAGTAAAACCAAAATGCCAAAACCCAATCGCAAACTGCAAAACTCAACCAGTTCATCTCTGTGACGCCATCGTCTAACTCGTCGCCTCTGGTGCCGCAGCTCGTCATCTCCAGTTCGTTGCACATCGCCGCCGCCGTCGACCTCTGGTCCTTATTCTTCACTTCTGGTTTTCTTCAAATTTTGAGGTAAGTTACAGATTTTCAAATTTTGGATTTTCGAGTTTGAATTGAATTTTAACAAAATTGAGTTTTAATGCTTATGTAGTTATATAATTTGAGCTTTGTATTAGAATTTTATTGTTAAATGGAGTCAAATAAATCTTCAATTGTAAGTTACAAATGTTTAATCGGAAAATCCCCAAATATTGTAAACCCTGAAATTTAATTGACATACATGAACCGATGAACAACTCGTCTGTTATTTACTTGTTTTTATTTTTTTTAGTGTTGAGCTTTCAATTGAATGTTGTTGAATTGAATTGAATGTCATAGAGATAGCGAGGAAGATCGAATGGTTTAGATAAAAAGAGTTTTTGATAAATATATGTATATGTTCGTGCACTGTTCAGTGCAACAAATAAAAAGAAAAATATTCCTAGAAAAATATTGGCAATATTTTTATATACTAGAATTGATGTAGTTTGTGAACATAGAAGAAAGAGTTTCTTCAATTCGCTTTATATCCTTCATTCAAGTCCCTGAGACCGTGACGCGCCCACACGCAGTTACCAATCCTGGGAGATAGCGAGGAAGATTGAATGGTTTAGACAAAAGCACATCATAAAGTGAAGGAGCCTCCAAAGGTTGGGAAGATTTTCTTCTGCTGATTATATCGATTTCAATTTCATGTGTTTACATATTGTATGCAGTGTTGTAAAAGTCGGGGACTTGGGGCGCCTATTCGGAGCCCCACCGCCGTGATTTCAGTGAAGTCAGCCAGCTTAGGCGAAAAGGGTGCAGTTGCCTCCTAGTCGGAGAAAGTCGCTAATCGGAGCAAGTCGCCGCTTGGTCGGTCAAACCGAAGTTGACCGACTTAAGCCTCTGACGTCGTCGTTTTGTCTGGTTTCGTTAAAAAAAATGAAAATCCAATATCCAAATCCAATACACAACAAAGGAGCACTTCAACACCTTGCAAATTGTAAAACCAAAAACCCAAAACCCAATCACAAAACCGTCGCAACCACTTCAGCTCCGCCTTGCAACCACTAAACACCGTCGCAAATAGCAAAACCAAAAAACCAAAACCCAATCGCAAATTGCAAAACGCAACTAGTTCATCTCTGTGACGCCATCGTCCAGCTCGTCGCCTTTGGTGCCGCAGCTCGTCGCCTCCAGTTCGCCGCACATCGCCGCCGCCGTCGACCTCCGATTATTATTCTTCACTTTTGGTTTTCTTCAATTTTTGAGGTAAGTTACAGATTTTCAAATTTTGGATTTTAGGGTTTGAATTGAATTTTAACAAAATTGAGTTTTAATGCTTATGTAGTTATATAATTTGAGCTTTGTATTAGAATTTAATTGTTAAATGGAGTCAAATAAACCTTCAATTGCAAGTTACAAATGTTTAATCAGAAAATCCTCAAATATTGTAAACTCTGAAATTTAATTGACATACATGAACCAATGAACAACTCGTCTGTTATTTACTTGTTTTTATTTTTTTTTAGTGTTGAGCTTTCAATTGAATGTTGTTGAATTGAGTTGAATTGAATTGAATTGAATTGAATGACATTGAATTGATAAAATATGATGGGCTGTTAATCGGAATTGATATTTCATTTGTGAATTGTGATGGGCTGTTTGTAATTTGAATTGTGGAATGTGCCATTTTGGTTGTGTTTAGGATATGAGTTCTTCACATGGCAACACGACCAACACCAACCTTGCTTCTGTGGGGGCCTCTACCGAATCTATTCTGAAATGAAAATCGGATGAGTTGTTTATTTTGGTTGGAACTTGGACTTGTTGAGTTGTTGTTGTTGACTTGTTGGAAACTTGGAAAATTTGCTTAATTGTTTATTTTGGTTGGAACTTGGAATTTGAATTACTTCGGTTGGAATTTGATTTAGTTTATTGGATTTTGTTTAGGTGTTTACTTTGGTTGGAACTTAGAAATATATTTACTTTGGTTGAAATTTGATTTAGTTTGTTGGATTTTGTTTAATTGTTTATGGATTTTGATTCTCAATAAGCAATATTGAGTTTTTTGGAATTTAATTTTCAATTTTATGTTCAATATATGAAAATATTTGAAATATTTTGATATTTATTCTATGAAAGGAAAAAAAAATTTAAAAAAAATTCCGACCGATCTCTGGCTTACCATCCATCAGCAGACGGCCGACTTCCGACTTCCGACTTCCGACCATATGTCTAGTCCCCGACTAGTCCCCGATTAATCCCCCCAGGTGCTAGGCGGTGGGTCGCCGCCCAACTAGCACCTAGCGACTTTTACAACACTAATTGTATGTATTAGTTTCTAAAAATAATTACGATCCCAAGTTCGTTGGTCCCATATACAGATTATGATCTATATAAAAAAATTTAAAACCTAGTTCTGCTGCGTAACCGGTGAACGGGGTTCCAACAATTTATACTCTTAATCTCTCTCTTCATCTTTATCTTTAAAAAAAAAATAACACTCAATCACTACCACAGTTCCAATAATTCAAGCTTCAATAAAACAGAGTCAAAAAATTGTTAGACTTACTTTTTAAATTTGGTTGATGAACAAAGCTTTCTTTATATTACAACTGAATTTCAAATCATAAATATTGAAATAAAAAATTACTATAAAAATTTATACAACTAAAAATAAAAAATAAGATTCAATTTATTTTCTTTCGATTTTTGAGTCTGTTTAGCTTTTAAGAGATGTCATAAGTTTAATATTAAATATATTTAATGTTTGTTACACTTACCCATTTAATTAAATAAATTCATTTTAATAGATAAAATATGTATAATGCATAAATTTATGTTTCTCATATTAATATTCAATGCACTATGCATAAATAACTTATACTTTTATTATATATATATATCAATATAACTGATATTTTAATTTGGTATAGAGTTATTATTTTACTTGATTATCATTTTATGTTTGATTAAAATATATTTTATATATTTATTTTTCATAATTTAGAAAAATAAAATTTTAAATTATGAATTTAATTTATTAAAATTAAAAATAATATATAAAATGGTATAATACTTCCACAACAAAACGCGGGTCATTTTACTAATTAGAGCATCTTCAATGCAATGTGATTTGGGTGTGCTAATGATATAATTTAGCATAAAGTAAAAAAAAAAAAACACCCTCCAATACAATACCAAATATTGTGCCAAATTTGACCTATGCTATTCTTTGTGTCCATAGTATATGTAAAATTTGGTATAACAATAAATTCTATTTTTTTAATTAAAAAATATCATTGTTTAATTACATTAAATGCATTAATAGTTTATTTTTATAATTTTAAACAATAAAAATATTATATAAATTGAATAAATTAATTATATTTATTGATTTTTATAATTTTAAAAAATAAAAATGACATTTTAAATGATATTATGTATTGAAATACAATACTAAAATATTGTAATAAGTATAATATTTTACTATATTTTGAATTAAATTTAACATTAATATTTACTTATAAACGATAATCAGTAATCATCTTATCTTGGTGAGGCTTTACTCGTGATCAGAATCGTCATTAATTGAGGTCATTTTCGTTGAATTAAAGCCGCCACCCCACCACACCATCGCCTAATATTGTCATCATTATTCTCAATAAAATTATCGGTCCAATAAATTGTATCAACTTAACGTGACACCATGAGTCTATGATAATCTCCCAAAAAAGCCGATTTAAGGATAAGTACAGCGTATTTATGGGATGAAGTTACTTATTTGTATTGGATTGTATTATATTGTATTGAACTATATTATTATTAATATAAATTTATTTTTAATAATATATTATATTATTTTGTATTATATTATTTATATATGATTTTAATATATTGTATTATATTATAAAAAATAGTTAATAAATTAATAAATATTTTTATATAAAAATCAATAAATATTTATTTTATTTAAAACAAAAAATTTAAACAAATAAAATAAATATTTCCTATATAATTATAAAAAAAAATTATTAACATCATAACATATATCTCATTAATATTCCATATTTATTGAAGAGAGAGAAAATAAAAGTGTTTTTTTTCTAATAATGTGCAATATCATACCACCAAATATAATGTAATAATAAATACGGTATTTATTGTATTAGACAATTAAAATATACTAAAATAATACAGTGTTTGCATCAAACACTGTATTGTATTATTTTATTAAAATACAAACACTGTATTATATTATTTTAGTATATTTTAATTGTAAAATACAATACAATACGGTAAAACAAATGGAGTCTTAAAATACTTTAAAAATTGAGGTTAATCAGTCATAGGTTCAGTTTGTAAATGCTTCCTAAAGTGCGTTTGGAGTCAAAAGTGATTCCGAACTGGACCTAGAGTTTTTTGTATAATATCTTAAAAGGGTTTTTGGTCATTTTTGGCTTCCTCACAATAGTTTTGAGAAGCTAACATCCGTCCTGCAGTTATTTTACAATCCGTTTTCATTTTTATTTTTCAAAAATAATTTCGATTTCACGTTTGTTAAATGTTTTTCTTTTTTTCTCTTCAACCGTGTTCTTCATTATCTTCATTCTTCCTCATCTTCTCTCTTCCCGTCTTCATCTTCTTTCCTCCTTCGCTGCTCGCCGCCGCCGATCTAGTCATCTTCTTCTTCAGCTAGTCATCTTCTTCTTCTTCTCTCTTTTCGTCGTCGACACCAGAGAAGGAAAGACTGATGTTTGTGAGAGACAGAGAGAGATGTGAGTCTGGTACGGTGATTGAGTGAGAACAGGTCTCATGGACATTTTTATGAAACTGCTGTTAGATTACAACACCTGTGCAGATTGAGATATCTAATTGTTCAGTTGTTTGTCAATCGTCATCAAATATCATAATCGAATATGGTTTAGCTTTCACTTTCATGGATTTTTTTTATTAATGTTAAATATTTGGATAAAGATGAAGCAAATCCTTTCCCAGTTACCGGCGTGAAGAGAAGAAGACTGTCATTTTTATTTTTATTAAAAAATTTATATATTGCAACTCCTTATTTTTTTTTTTTTATTATAGCCGAAGACTGTGTATTCCTGTTGAGATTCACAGTAAGAATGGAGATGACGATTATTTACATTTTGGGCTGCAATTCATCCAACTGAAGCATCAAATCTCATCTCTACTAGTAGATATTACATTAATTTAATAAAAAATATCACTCACTTGATAATTATTTGGGATGAATAATTGATAATTTTTGAAATTTTTTGATTAACCTACTTAATGTTTTTATTTTCAGACTATTGATTTCCACATATGCTATCAGAAGCATTTTTGGATTTTGAAACTGAAACCCAAAACATTATTTTCGTTTTTTTTTTCAAAAAACATTTAACGAAAAACGCTTACATGACGGCCCCCGTTTTTTTTTTGCTTTTAGAAAACAGCTTGCAATAATGAAAACGCAAAGGAGATCAAAGATTAATGAATTTTGACCAAATTTCATATTTTATCCCTCACCTTTTATGAAATTTACCAAAATAACAAACATGTCCTCACTCCTCACCTGAATCTCATCTCTATATCTCTCTCATTCGTTCTTCATCATTGAATCCCTCTCTTTCCACAACACAACTTCATTTTTATCACCCAACATCCAACATTTTCATCGGAGTATCACACTAACAATCTTTCATCATCAACATAAAAAAAAAATCTACCTGGATTCAGATTTTATTAATTTGTTTCATTTTCTCTATTCTTCTCCATTTTCAACTGTATCCAAATTTCCGCCTCTCTCCTCGTCCTCTATCTCGAGTCAACATGTTGTGACCGTCGTTTCTGGTTGTCGCATTTTCGTTGGTGACCATCGTCTTCTGGTTCTCACCATCTTCCGTCGTCATAGTGGTGGTGACGAGGTTTGTGGGGGTTTGTGATGTTGTGGTAGGGTTTGGTTCAAAAATTAAATATTTTACTTTTCTTTTTTATTTCTTGATTGATAGAAAAATAAATCAGTAATCCATCTGATCGAAGATCATAATCATTCAACTACAACTTGTGGAAAAAAGATTGTAGAGTGGGACAAAATGGTGTTGTTTGGCCAGATTATAAATCAACATGATTCTTAAAGAAAATAGAATATAAATTAAGTGGATGAATGTTCTATAGAATTACTTGAATTTTTCCTACATATTTTTCTATTATTAAATCTTAAGGGAAAGTATCATTTTCCCGATGACAGGGTTTTACCATATTGGTCGTTCTTCCCCCTAAAAACAAAGAACCCCTTCTGTCACACTTTCCATCCATTTATGGCGGTGACCGTTAAAATTGAAGGTCAAATGACTTTTTTATCCTTCAGTTTACACCATAGAATTATCATTTAACCCTCAAAATATTCATTAAATATAAAATATATTTTAAAAAAACAACATAATTACATTTCTTCTCCACCAGCAATCATCATCATCTTCATCTTCTCCACCGTAATTTAATTTGTATATATGTTGCCAGAATCCAGATCCATTTATGTAATTGAATAACATAATTACACAAATTTTATTAAAAAACACAATTGATTTTTTTTTTGTTTTGTAAATTTGGTAAAGATCATTAGCACAGTTTCCATCTCTTTCTGTCATCGTGTTTATCATCTTCTCCACCAGACCACTACCATCTCCAACACCCAAACCTTAACCTAATCCATCACAACTCAAACACCAAACCTAGCCACCACCACACCTCAAAGACCAAACCCTCCAAAATCCAGCCACCACCGTGAACCACCCATCATCTGTTGGAACCCTGATCACCGGTCACGCAACGGAACAAGGTTTTAAATTTTTTATACATATCATAATCTGTATCTGGGACTAGTGAACTTGAGATCGTAATTATTTTTCGAAACTAATACATACAATATGTAAACACAGTAAATTGTAATCAATATAATCAGAAGAAGAAAATTTTACCAACGTTTGGAGGCTCCATCACTTTACGATATGCTCCTACCTGAACCACTCGATCTTCCTCACTATCTCCCGAAACTGGTAACTGCGTGTGAGCGCGTCACGATCTCAGGAACTTGAATGGAGGATGTAGAGAAATATTTGAAGAAACTCTTTCTTCTCAATTTGTTATTGATTTCTCTTACACATAAATTACATCTCATACAAAACTTATGTTTTTTTTTCTCGTGTGTATCAGGTACACACCAAAACCAAAATCAACTTTTTCTTAAAAGCACAAAATCACGCCAGCACCTTGCATTTTTATATATCAATTCTATATATATTTCTCCTTTTTTTTTGTCTTGTTCACCTGTATTTGCATTATCTTATGATTATGATACTTGTGCATTTATATATATATATATATATATATATATATATTCTTGTTTGTATCCTATACAAACACTTATATATGTGTACACATCAATTTGCATCCTGTCGTATGTAAATTTTACCAAGCATACACGTCATTGACAGGAAGGAGAAAATAGCCAGGTGGACCCCCAAATGGGCACTCGGGAAATATCCAACGAGGCATCATTAAAGAGAAGAAAGCTCGAGTAAGCATATATTGAATGAAACCTACTCGGGATCAGTTAACAACATTCGGGACTGGTTAAGCAACGCTTTCACTCGGGCTCAAATAGTGCTACTCGGGACCATCAGGTATTAATCTTACTCGGGGATAAATACGATTCGAGTAAGATCTTGGTGCTTATTGCGCACTGATTAAATATACGAAGATATCCATCAAGAAGGAATCCCAAATAAAATAGAACATTAAGTTAGAAAAGTCCCCAATCAGGAAATAACTTAATTACTTTGCGAAGACTACGTTCTTATAAGGAAACAAGTCCAAATAAAACAGCACTACTAGAATCTCGCTCGATTTCCACGAGACTCCGAAACAAGAAAAAAGACAAATCAACCTCAAGCAAGTAACCGAATCCCAATTAAATACAAAGATCTTGTATTACTTGTACACAACGGATTAGGGTTCTATAAACATATAAATAGATCCATAATCTTGTCCAGAAAAGATATAGGCAATATAGCGTACAACAATCACAGAAAGTACAGAGAGAAAAAAGAGGGATCGAGAGCTTGTAAAACATCTTATTGTCTTAGTGGATTTTGGCTTGGTTGATCTTTTCAACCACCCGTGGATGTTTCTCCGACCGTCGGAGTTTTACCACTTAAATTTTGTCTTTGTTACTCTCTATGCATCCCTTTCTCTTTAAATCAATAGCCGAAATCCAATCCTTGTTGGCTTTTCTGACTTAATCCAGAAATCGACGTCAACAATTGGCGCTAGAAAGAGGGGTTGAACCTCCGAACTTTATTAAAAAGTAATGGCAGGAAGCAGAAGTAGTTCAGGGAATTGCCAAAGATCACCAGGCGATTTCCATATTGGCAATACGTCACAAAATCCTGCATCAAACGTAGAAAACCAGCCTGCGCACCTGGCAAGGATCCAGCAAGTTCCTCCAACCAGCAGAGATCTTACGCTGTGTTTCCAAGAGGCCCTGCAGCAATTGGTGACGGACGCAGCAAGGGAAGGGATTGATCTACTGGCCGCAGGAGCACATACTCCCAATCCTCCACCCGCAAGGCTCCGTTCGATGGTGGTGGGGCCAGGAATAACTATGTCAGAAACCAGAAGGAACTCTTCCCCAATCAATCCAGCTGGACGGAAAACACTAGAAGAGGAAAATCACCAGAGGCCGGATCGCAATCAAACAATACGTGCCAGACATCGTAAATACGATCGGTACAGAGGACGGTCATCATCAGAAGACAATGATCAACACCATCGTAAACGTCATCATGGAGTCACACAAGGGTTCCGGCATCAGAGTGAAGAATCTGAGGAAAGAATGACAGTTACCCAACGGTTCAACCGTCAAGGAAGCCCGGTGGGGGACAGAGATGTCACAATCCAGAGCCTAACTCGAGAAGTAGAGAATAACAGGCGATAGATGGAGGCACTTGTCAGACGTTACGGCTGCAACGACCTATCCGACGATGACTCCGACAGTCCATTTACCAGGGAGATTTTACGGACCCCTTTCCCAGAAAGATTCAGAATGCCACATGTTGAGCAATTCAAAAAAGATTCAGATCCAAATGAGCACATTAGACGCTATAAAAGTGCCATGACTCAATATGCCCGCAGTGATCCCCTATTGTGTCTCAACTTTCCACAAACACTGTGGGACACAGGCTCAAGATGGTTCGGAAGACTACCCCCGGCAAGCATGGAAAATTTCAGCGAGTTGAGCAGGAGCTTCTCAAGGCAATTCCTGAGCAACGTTCACAGAAAGAAGTCGGTGGCCTACCTATCTCAAATAAAACAGCACTACTAGAATCTCGCTCGATTTCCACGAGATTCCGAAACAGGAAAAAAGATAAATCAACCTCAAGCAAGTAACCGAATCCCAATTAAATACAAAGATCTTGTATTACTTGTACACAGCGGATTAGGGTTCTATAAACATATAAATAGATCCATAATCTTGTCCAGAAAAGATATAGGCAATATAGCGTACAACAATCACAGAAAGTACAGAGATAAAAAAGAGGGATCGAGAGCTTGTAAAACATCTTATTCTCTTAGTGGATTTTGGCTTGGTTGATCTTTTCAACCACCCGTGGATGTTTCTCCGGTTGTCGGAGTTTTACCACGTAAATTTTATCTTTTTTACTCTCTCTGCATCCCTTTCTCTTTAAATCAATAGCCGAAATCCAATCCTTATTGGCTTTTCTGACTTAATCCAAAAATCGACGTCAACACATCCAATGCAATCTCTTGTGTTATAATTGATATATATATTTTAATTATCCTTTTCAAATATATCTAATATATTAAAAATGATAATAAGTATTTTAAATTTAAACTTAAATTCAAATACTTATATAAATGATTTAGTAAAATAAAATAATCTTATTATTTTATCTTCACCAAAATCATATATCAACTAACACCCTCCAATTAATAGTTAATTAATAATTTATAATTATCAATATAATTAAATAATCTAATTATTTAATTAATTTATCTATTAACATTCATTAATTAAATAATCTTATTATTCAATTAATTCCCGAATATATACGTGTCACTTTTGTAACATAATTAATTGGACAATCCAGTTAATTAACTGTGACCCCTGTTACCTGAATCGATCGGGCTAGAAAGAGGATCTAATGGACCCACAGTATTTTGAGCTCCAATAATCCTCGGAATTATTAATTAAACTCTTTAATTAATATTCCTTGATTATTAACTCCGGTTTATTCCACTAAAAATTCGAAGCTGCACTCTCTCAACTGTAGACGCTTTTACACTGACCGATACAATTCGGTGTCCATCGATACAACTATTACACATGGTGTGATTCTCCACAGTAGTTCATAATTAGAGTTGGGTCATAATATCTGTTATACCCCTCTAATTACATATATCCTTTAAGTATCGTTGATTCTATAATGAACAATAAATCTTATTTCCTTACGAAATTAGGAGAGCGCTCATATTGTCTAAACCCCGAATCAACTCTTAAGGGAACTACCATCTACTTCTCACAAGAAGGAGTGGATTCACTATTGTGTACAAACCTTCTCAGCGACAAGCCAAACCGTAATCCCAACATACATAGTATATTGATCAGGAAATGCATCTGACCTCATCCATGGTATATCAAATACTACGATTTAACCTGAAGGAGTCGATAAGACACTCAGGATTAAGATCACCCACATATAGCCATCATTAGTTGATATATATGAATCTCATCAGTAAACGGATCTTGGTGAGAGATTCACATAGATCATGACCCAGTTCTATATGATCACATCATACAAGGTGTCTCCATTCTCATATCTCATATGAATGATTCAGGATAGAATCATCGTACATTACAGAATGGACCGCAGCTATAGATTAACCATAAATAAAGTACCCAACTTTATTTGCTATCTATGGACTCTTTAGATTGCACGTCTCTTACTGTATCCATCCGTATATGACACTCATATACACAGTTTGAGATTACATTTGGCAATCTTGTATATTAAATATATGCACAAGTTTATAAAATAAATAACATAACAATAATGAATTGAACTTTTCTTTTTATTTTTTACAAATTACATATGTAGGGCATAAACTCTAACATCACCACCCCCAAATCAAGACCCAACCGTGAACTTCCCATTGCCACCCCTAAAATCCAGCCATCCACCACCCTGCCCACGCAACAACTCACCTAAAATTCATATTCGAAACCAAATCGACCCAATTTGAAACCAAATCAAAACCAATTCACCACATACACACAACACATCCATGAATCAAACCCAGCACAGAAAACCTAATCTGGAAAAAAAAACCCCACCAATTCACCAATTTTTAGCCACCAAACCCATAAATCATTAGCAAACTGATCCAACCAAATCATCATCTCAAGATCGTACCAGCCAATCAAATCACCAATAGTACAACACTCACCCACCAACCAAGCCAAGAAACCAAAAGCCAACCCCAGACTTGCCACCATTCATCTTTCCCGTCGCCGCGAGAGAGAGGGATTCAAGATAGAGAGAGAGGGATTTGAGAGATCGAGCGAGAAAAAAAGTGATTGGAGATAACATACCATTTCGTGATCTAGTGGAGATGAAGATTTTTGTTTTTGGTGATGGCGAGGTTAAAGGTGAATAGATGAGGAAGAGATGTTGGCTATCGATGAGTGGTGGCCGATGATGTTGAAGATGAGGATGAGTGGTGGATGATTAATAGTTATTAAAGCTTGGTGGTGGTGGATCTGATGATCCAGGTTTAATTTGGGTTTTCTTGATTGGGTTCATGGATCTGGGTTTAAATGGTTAGGTTTTATTTTTTAATTATTTCTTTTGTTTTTAACTTTTTAATTATTTGTTTAAGATCTGGTTGAGTTCAATTACGTTAATACCCTTTCCATTTAAGGGTCAACGTTCCAAATGGATTAAAAGTATAACAGAAAGGGCATTTTTAAAGTTTCTTTGTTTCTGGGGGAAAGAACGGTCAATATGGTGACACTTTGTCCTCGTCTTAACAATATGGCAAAAGTCAATGGGGAAAATGATACTTTCCCTAAATCTTAAATATTCATTTGTCCTTTCTAGTCATTTTTCACAGTCACAACATCTTTTACTTACAATTTACTAAACATATTGAAATTACTTTTAATTCTCACAACACATTCAAAAATCAGTTTACCAAACACTCAGGTGATTCCAACAGCAGAACAATATCAAACTAAGCCATAATTTTGTCGCTAGGGGCAAGGCCATTTCCCCCAAGCAATTTTTTATTCTTCAAAATATCCCTGAAAATAACATATATTCAATCTCTTAAAGTTTTACTTTGGCCCACCAAATGTTATATTTGGTACATTTGCCCCGCCAAAAAACCTTTTCAGGCTCGGCTCGTGCGAACACCCACACGTCGTGAGTTCTATTCTTATTCCCTCCTAAATCTTAAATATGTAATTAAAAAAAGGGTTATTATGATGGGAGAACTTTAAAAGTAACCAAAAAATTAGTGTGTTTATTGTTTTTACCAAAGATTAGTAAAATAATTGTATTTTTACCAAAATTTACACATTTGGGACAAAATTACCCTTCAGTAAAAAAGAATTAAAAACAAAACTAAATAAAAAAATAAGAGAAAATAAAAATCAATTAATAAAGAAATCAAAATTTAAAGGAAAAGGGAAAAGAAAGTTGAGAAACTACATAAGCGTTAGTTGAGACTTGAGAGTTTCATTAATCTTCAGTGTGAGTCACAAAACACAAAAGAGATAGCAGAGTCAGGCGACGAGGATCACCGACGATGATGGTACAAAAGGAGAGAGAGGACGAAGACCCGACTCGGCCCCGATAGAGAGACAAGCCCGAGTTGTTGACGCGAGAGAGGAGAGTCGACCGACTGTGACCACATGAGAGAGAGGAGAGGCGACCAACTGTGACGACGGTTTGACTCCAGTCACCGACGTCTTCGATTTCAGTCACCGACGGTTTGCACTTCCTCTTTATATTTTCTTTTAGGGTTTCAATTTAGTTGTATTTTTTATTGCATTTATGGATTTGATTTATATATAATAAAAAATAGTGATTTGATTTCAAATTCCATTTCGAAATTGATTTTGATTTCAAATTCTATTTCGAATTTGATTTTGATAGATTTTGAAATTGATTTTTCATAGGTACATTAACAAATTGATTTTGTTAACTTGTGATAGATTTCGAAATTGATTTTAGGGTTTCTTTTTATTTGATTTTTTGATTGCATTTGTGCATTTGGGCATTTGGATGGGGTTAATTTTGATTTCGAATTCGATTTCGAAATTGATTTTTATTTGGATTTTGATTTTGATTTATATACACCAACCAGTGTAAATATTTTAATTAATTCAGTATTGTGTTTTGCTTTCTGTTTTTAATATTGTGTTGTTAATAATTTTTCAATATGCCTGTGGATTTGTCTTTATTATGGGGATAACTGTGGATTTGTGTTTTTTTTTTCAATATCTCCATTAATTATTGGGATAACTGTGGATTTTTACTGAATGTTTTATGGTGGTGTACAGTGTTTTGTTCTTGTGCTCCATGTCAGTTGTTGTTATGTTATGTTTTGGTGGTGGACAGTGTTTTGTTTTTGTGCTTCAAGTCAGTTGTTGTCTTTTAATTGTTGTTTGTTATGTTATTTCAGAGTATTTTTACTAAAGGTTTTATGTTTTATGGTGGTGGACAGTGTTTTGTTCTTGTGCTCCAAGTCAGTTGTTGTTATGTTTAATTGTGTCTTTTTGGTGTTGGGTTAGTTTTAGTTTAGTGTTTGTTGTGTGGTGTGTCTTGGGTTTGTTGAGCTGTAGAGGTTCTGCTCGTGTGTTGTGGTGGGTTTTTGCTTTTGCTATTTATTGTTCTTTGTGTTGTCTGTTTCACAGTTTTGGTTTTATTGGTGCTGAGAGGTCAGCTTGTTTCACGGTTTTGGTTTTATTGGTGCTGAGAGGTCAGCTTGTTGCTTCTTGTGTTATGTTGTGGCATTCTTAGCTTTTATAATAATATTGTTGTTCAAAAACAAAATGTTATTTCAATATGCATTGTTATTTATTTTGACAGATTTCATGTATATAGGACGATGTATAATCCAGACCATATGACATTTCTTTTGGTATAATGAATTATATAGGATGCATGTATAAACAAGTATATATAGCGTGTTTAGCAGATATTGATGTTTTTTTTCAATTTAATAGTTCGTTTAAGATGATAAGTGAAACGAATTATTAAACTAAATGAATGTTGGGATGATGTAATGAATAACTGGTGGAGGTTGTTAACTTTGTACAAGAGTGCATATGTTTCATGAAAACTGAGTTTAGTATCTAAATAATTTTAGGAGATTTCAGTTGATACTTGTTTATCATGAACCAACAGAGTGATGTGAAATTGTGTATTTTTGTGGTTTAATTAATGAAGTGAAATTGGGTATGACTGGTGTGTTTAATTATTGTGAACGGGTGTGTTTAATGGGTTATGACTGGTGTGTTTAATTGGGTATGACTGGTGTGTTTATTGTTATGAACGGGTGTGTTTAATTGGGTATGAACTGGTGTGTTTAATTGAGTATGAATTGGTGTGCTTAATTATTGTGGACGGATGTGTTTAATGAGTTATAACTGGTATTATGACTGGTGTGTTTAATTTGGTATGACTGATGTGTTTACTTGTTGTGAATGAGTGTGTTTAATTGGGTATGATTGGTGTGTTTAATTTGGTGTGACGGACGTGCAAACGGAGACGACGACGGTGCAGACGTAGAGAGTCCAGATCCGATGACAAGACGCGAACGATGAGAGGCAATGAGAGCTAACGAGTTCGAGAGACGAGTGACGCCGACGATGACCACCACGAATAGCGGCGATAACGACGTGGAGATGGAGACGACAACGACCACTCACCAACGGTTTGCAGTTCCTCTTTTCATTTGATTTTAGGGCTTCAATTATTTTATATTTTTTATTGACATATTTCGAAATTGATTTTGTTTTTTACATTAACAAATTCATTTCGTTAAGTTGTGATAGTTTTTGATATTTTAACAGTGATTATAACAAATTGATTTTGTTCACTTGTGAATGGTTGACGAAATTTGAGGAGGGATTTTAAGAAATTGATTTTGTACACTGGTGTGTGTAATGGGTTATGACTGGTGTGTTTAATTGTTGTGAACGAGTGTGTTTAATTGGTTATGACTGGTGTGTTTAATTGTTGTGAACTGGTGTGTTTAATTGGTTATGAACTGGTGTGTTTAATTGAGTATGAACTGGTGTATTTAATTGGGTATGAACTGGTGTAACCTGTGTGTTCTGCTGTAGCCCCGGAAAATGGCCTTCAATTCTAGAGCATCGATGTGTTTGATGAGTATAAATATATAAGGTCTTTTTTTTTATAGAAATCTATAGTCAACTGAGTGAAAGAAATCTGACTATTTTTATATGCAACTTCAGGTTCTTCTAAAAGTACCAAAGAATGCCCATGAAGCCTTATGTGCGATCGAATGGAAGACAGTTTGAGAAGGCCAGAGGAAAGGGGAACAGTAGGAAATTGTGCTTAATTGTGTGGCTGATTTGTCATTTTTGACTTTTGCAATACAATTGTTGCTAGACTTTAGGTATCTATTGTGTTCCTTGTTATATTTGTGCTACCTTCTAGCTTTACTTTGTATAATGGAGGCCTTGTTTGAGATATTTTTATCACCTCCAATGTTATGAACGAATTAATGTTTTATTTCAAATATCTTTATGGTGATAACTGATAACGCCCTTTTCTATAGAGTAAATGTTTCAGTATGGTTATGCCTTTTGAATCAAGTCATTTTTATTATTATGAGGATGGATAGAACCTAATTTAACAATCTTGTATGAGAAATGGATGAGGCCAAAAACCGCTCTCAAGTGTTTTAGGCATTGGATGAAAACCTCTTTGTTGAGCACCGATGTATTTAATTGTTAATAACACTAGTGTGTTTAATTTATCAATAGCATTGATGTGTTTAATTCTTGAGCACTGGTGTGTTTAAATTTTAGAGCACTGGTGTGTTTAATTGTTTAATGGAACCGGTGTGGCAGTGTATTAATTTTTGACAACCAGTGTGTTTAATTCTTAGTACTGGTGTGTTTAAATTTTAGGGTATTGGTGTGTTTAATTTTTAGGGCGCTGTTGTGCTTAATTTTTTAATAAAACCGGCTTGTTTAATTCTTGAGCACTTGTGCATAATGAAGACTAAGATCGAAGACATTATTTCTATGTATTTCAAGAATTTGTTTTGCTCTCCTGAGTCAACAGTAGAGAATATTAAGAAAGATACAAATACATGTCGGAAAAAGGTATCTGAACGAAATCGTATCTTTCTTAATAGACTATTTACGGCTGAAGAGGTTCGTAAAGCCACATTCGATATGTTTTCCTAGATTAACTAAACACTTGCATGTAACGAGATACACCATGCATTTATATTATGATCTTATCATCTGGTAAAATTTCGAAACGTGGCAGTGGCAAAAATCACAGTCATGCAGTGTTAATGTTTACTTAGGATCTTTGACCTGAATCGATTTTTTTGGGGGATTTTCTTCAACCAAATCAGGTCAAAGAGTTACGTGAGTTTAGGATCTTCAAGTGATTGTATGTATGGGGGCATATTTGCTAATTTTTGAAAATAACATTGTTGAGTTCTTCAAGGTATTATAGTGGTGGGATTGGACAGAACAATCTATTGATAAAGAAATTGATCTTTTGTGTATATTTCTTTTGATAAAGTGTTCCAATTTGAAAATTTTAATTAACTTTATAATGAGTTTGTTCAATTCGGTCGTTAATCAGATGTTCTGAATCGAATCAGAGTCCAATTTCCAACTACTTAGATTAATTTATTATAAATCATTTTTTGTAACCCCTTGTTCGAAAGTACACGAAAAACCTCATTTGACCAATAAATAATTATCAACATTCCATTACAATTTCATTACAAGTGGTTTTAACAATTTCATGAAATAATCTGTTTCATAAATAAATATCATAAGTGTTTTCAACAAAATACAAAATTCTTACTAAGAGTTCATGAAATACAATTTCAACATAGATCATGAAATATAATTAAATTCATAACATTTCCAACATACTATTCATGAAATCTAATTAAACACACATGATATTCATACAACACAAATGCTATTCATATCAGTGACTTTTAAGCAACATAACCCAGAAAACCCATTTGAGAGCAGATTAAATTCCACTAGTAATAATTTCTTTTTGACAATTCAATTTCATGTAAACAATAAATTGGTTGAATATATTAACATCAGAACACTCAATATCTAAACAAAATTAAAACTTGGAACATGGAATCACCACAAAATCGTTAGCAAATCATCAATGAATATGAAATTAAAACCTGAATAGACTATCACATTAATCAATATCAAACACCAGGATGCATCAAACCTTTTGGAAAACAAAAACACCCATATCAGATATGTGTGTGACTATTAAAAAATGTCAAAAAATTCCATTTTTTTTAAACAAACGATACTGAAAAATGAACAAGAAAGCATTGAAAAGAGGCACACAAAAATAACAAACACAAAATATAAAAAAAGAATAGATTTTGATTACACTATTACAAGGAAGAGAAGATTATCAGATGACCTAGATCCAAAAATTAGTAAAAATGTTTAAAACAAAATCTTTAATGTAATTTGTATCTATTCATGCTGCACAAATGGTATGTCTGTATTTGAAGAATCCTAAACCTAACACGTCACCGCTGCTCGCCTCTCCACACGGCGCAGTCGCTAGCCTCTCATCTCGCCGCAGTCGCCGTCGCTAACCTTTCAGATCGGGGTTGTGGTCGATCGGTGAAATCCTTCAAAGCAAGTTTCCGATAAGCCTTTTGAAGGGGCAAAAATGGAAGACCAAAATTCCAGAGATTGAAGATCGAAAAGGGAGACCAATGATTTGAACAAATCAAAGAAAAGAAAAAATTTCAGAGAAAAAATGGTAAGCCGTGAAAAAAAAAAGAGAGAGAAAGCATGAGATATAGAAGATGACTTAATGAACTAATAAATAAAAAGAAGAAAAACTTTTCAGACAAAAAAGACAATTTTGTCTCTACAGTCAATTATTGGGTAAAAACAATAAAAATACTAATCTTGGGTAAAAACAATAAATTCTTTAATTTTTTGACTAAAAAGAGGTATTTCCTCTATTATGATTTTAGTCCCTGTTGTTTAGGTTTATCTGGGTTTAGTCCACTAGTTTTTGGAATTACTTTATTCAGTCTATGAGTTCTCTGACAATATATATTCCAGTCATTCCCGTCCAATTCCGTTTGTTTTTCGTTGACTTTCGTTAGATCAAATGGGCATTATGGAAAATTCGATAAAATCTTCTAGAAACCGGTATAGAATAAGGGTATAATAGTAATTTTAAGTTAATTAAAAAAAACAAATAAATATTAATAAATTAAATAATTATTATTATTATCAAAATATTAATAAAAAAACATAATCCATTCGATCATCTTTATCATTCAAACCACCATCACCGTTCAACCAAACCCATTCAAACCATCATCACCGTTCAACCAAATCCATCACAATCATCTTCAAAACTACCACCATCACTAGATCGACACCCATCACCAACTTCAATACCAGATCGAAATCCATTCATCCAAATCCACCACCATATCATCACCAAACTCAGACTCTTTTCTCTAAACCCTCTCTATCATCATCATCATCACCACCATCACTTCTCGATCATCGATTCATCGTATATTCTCGGAGAACTTATGCAGATTTATTAGAAAAAGTGGTGATGGGTCGACAATGGCATGGCGAGCTTGATCCTGAGAAGATCAGAGGAAAACAAAGGCTTTTCTTTTTTCAGTTTATTAAGCAGAACGGTGGGTTTTGGAGAACCTAAATTGATGATGGTTTTTGCGGGTCTGAAAGGAACCATGGGTTAGACCCACAATTTACAATAGCATGTTAAATATGGGTTTTTTTTTATTTGGGAACGACAAGATAACGTAATCTAAATCATAATCATCATCATCATCACCTTCACCATCGATTCGTCATCATCATCGATTCATCGATTCATCGATTCATCATCATAAAAAAAAATCTATGTTTTCTCGTTTGAATCCCTCTCGATCTACAAAAGAAACATACCCATTTCGATCTCGCTGATCTCCATCGTCGTGAAAATGGGAACAGTGGGATTTGAGTGGTGATGGGGGTTTTATCTAGTGATTGGATGTTGTTTGAGTCGGTGGCTCATGGTGGTCGACGACGAGGAAGATGAAATGGTTGTGGGTGTCAACGGATGGTGTGTTTGGATTTGGGTGATACTGATGATTGATGATGGTGATGGTAGATGATGATGGTGATGATCGATGATGGTGTGTTTGGATCTGGTGTGTTTGAGTGATAAGAAATGGGAGGGTTTAAATTTATTCCATTTGGTTTGGACAGGTGGCTCGAAGATCTGCAATGTTTAATGATTTTAGTTATGTTGATCTTTTGATCTTATTTTTTTAATTTTTTAATTTATTGTGTTTTTAAATTCTTTTTTATAAATTTCGGTGATTATAATTATTATTATTATTTTTTTTAATTTTTAATTTTTAATTTTTAATTTTTAATTTTTATTTAATTAAATATAAATTTACCATACGACCCTTCATTAGAATCTTTCATTAAGGATATTTTAATCATTTTACCCTCTGACAATGACGGCCTGTTTATTCTAACCGAATTTCTAATGGAAGAACTAAAGTTAGTAATTCAAAAAACTAGTGGACCAAACCCAGATAAACATAAACTAAAGTGACTAAAATCTTAATATCCCTATAAAAAAAAATACTTCACATTTAAGTATTTTTTAAAAATATTTAAAATTTAACTTCCCAGATCTCAAATTTGTATTTCAAAAACAATTGTATTTAAAATACAAATTTAAATTTTATAAGGATATATTACAATATTTTCTAAAAAATATCTAAAGCGATTTTTCAAAATAAAAAAAAATCAGTATATTATATCTAGTGACGAATCCATAAATTTTAACGAGATGAGACACTCGAATAAAATGACAATTATATAAAACAAATACTGAAATTTTTTATATCATAATAAAATGAATTTTTTTATATAAAAAAATTGATAGTATAATGATTTTTTTTTAAAAAAAAACGAATATTTACTCGATATAAACTAAATAATCTTATATTGAAAAGAACTAGAAACAAAAAAAATAATATTAAAAAATAAATAATAACAAAAAAACCAACATGAATAATGAAAAAATATGATATTTATTCTTAAAAAAATTAAAATATATTTTTATAATAAAAAAAAATATTTTGTATATATAATGAATTCATTTTAAATTTATACAAAAATAATTGATTAATAAATATTACTATAAATATTTTTAATTTTTTTATTCTTCTAATTATTGATTTTAAATAAATGAAAATAATAAAATAAAGAAAAATATAAATGATAAAATAAAATAAATCATCATAATAAATATATTTTTTAATACAATATATTAAAATTTAAGATTTTAGGATTCATTGATTGGATATATTAGGTATGTCAAACGAAAAATATTAGAAATAAGAAAAACATTAATAATATAAAATTTATTATATAATCAAATTGAATTAAGTAAACCATAAATTAAAGATGGTTAGGAATTTAACAATGATGGGAAAAAGAAAATGGATTATTTTATAGTAGAAAAGGATAGAAATTTGAGAATGGAATTAAAAAATACTGTAAAATAAAAAATACATTTGTTTTGCTTGTAGTGAGAATTGAACTACCGTAGACAAAATAATAAGACAATACCAACCATGATGCTTGTCATAATGTATTATTTGTAATATATATAAATAGATAAACATAAAATCATTTTTTCTTTAAATAAAAAATTGAGGTGGGTCATGAACATGAACCCCACATGTCTCCGCATGGGTCCACCCTTGGTTATATACTTATATCCAAAGAACCAAAATAGGGAAAAAAAAAACACAGAAAAGCACCCACTTTCTCCGAAAATAATAATAAGGGCAATTACCAATTAAGTTTTAGATTTTTTTTTAATTCTAAATTATTTCAGGTTTTTATAAAAGTGTTCAAATTGATCTTATATTTTTTCTAAGTATCAAATTAGTCCCTATAATTAAATTTCATCGGTCAATTTTAATTAAATAGGAATAAAATTATAATTTATTCTTAACTAATATAATAATAACACAGGTAAATTTTAAAAAATACATGTATACTTTTGTTTTTTTTATATTATATTTTAATTTTTAAATAATTTTGAAATCAATACCTGTATAATATTAATAAAAAAACAATTATATAAAAATAGTAAAAAATTAAACCAAAAATAAATAATAACTTTATTTATAAAATAAAGATATAATTGATATTATCTTACTAAAAAAAAATTAGATTCTTTTAGATAATTTTAATTAAAAATGATACAAATGGTGCTTCATTAATAATATTTTTAGATTTTATTTTAATTATAATAGTAAATTCAATACATAAAAAATAAAATAACTTTACTATAATATAATAAATACGAGATATTTACAAACTGTAACTAAAATTATTAAAATCAACTTAACACCGTTAAATCGTTAAAGAGACTAATTTAACTATTTATATAAAGAGATGGACTAATTTAGTACTTGAAAAGATAAGAGAACCAATTTGAACACTTTTTTAAAAGTCACAAATAACTTAAAATTCTAAAAAAAAATCATGACCAAATTGATAATTACCCTAATAATAATAAGTGTATATTTAATATGGCTTATAAGGATCAAAAACGTTTTTTTAATACCATAATTTATTTCGATTTTTTTTTTCAGTTGTTTGATAAAATTCAAAACAATTTTTTTAAAATATAAATTGTCACAACCATTTTATAACTACTTGGAGGATCCCAAAATTTAAACTTTTTCAAAACATATGAATTGTCTTGGTACCTTTTATAACCTTTTGATATTTCCTTTTTTATATTTCACCTTATAACTTTTTCATTACAAATACATTGTCTCCACCTTTTTAATAATTCACACAACCAAAAGCAATTTTTAAATATACATTGTCAATACATTTTTTATAATTTACACAACCAAAAATCTTTTTTGCTAGAAGCTCTACTCATTAAAAACTCTATTACAAAAGGATCTACTCTAAAAATTATACTAGAAAACTCATATCAAACAAACTCTAAATCAGACATGGCAATGGTTCGGTTCAAACTGAGAAACCGAACCGGCACCGCTACAATGCACAATTCCGGTTCCGGTTCCACCTTTTTTTTTACAAAAAAGTGGGCCGAAAAAAAAATGAAAAAAAAAAAAAAAGAACGGAACCGAACCAGAACAGGCGATATGTCTATCCTAAACCCCCTTGGTCAGGCTCATGTTTGGTATATTTTCAATACCCATTGTATATTTGTATTCAAATTCAAGAGTTCTTACAAATAAATTTTGTTAAAAGACATTAAGAATATAATTATTTTCTAACAACATAAAAAATACTCGAATTACCGCAGCTAAAAAATGAAACCATAGGAATTAAATTATACATTATAACTTTATAATGACAAAAAAAGTATACAAAGAACAGAGGCATTGAATTGAAGCCAGTCGTTAAAAGGCAACCAAAAAAAAAGCAGAATATTCAAAGCTTCCTGACGTTTCACAATAATTTTGAATTTTTTACACTGCAATTGGTTCCTCTGGAATCATGTCTAAGTTGATTTGATTGTCCCATTCCAAGTTTGGTACAAGGAATTCGATACCAGATTGGCAGATTCCATTACTACATAACTTGAGATATTTTATATTTTCTTAATGACGATAGTTTGTCTCCCACTTGGAAACTACTTCCTTTCAAAGATACTTTCACAAAGCAACAAATACCTCCCTTTTGATTACCTGCTCAGGCGTCAGGGCAATGACTACAGAATTGGAACCGAATAAATTCACATGCCTATCTTCTCAGCTTCCCCACCACAAATACATTCTTACCACCAATTTTTCTGCTTTACACTTCTAAAAAAATCTCAATCACACCTACCTATTAGGTAAAGGGTTACAATGATCCTCGTCCTATCTGTACCCCAAGGTGTGTAAGTTTGATTCTAAAATGTGTAAAGTTTAAATGTAGATCTATCTATGTAATGTCTCAATGCGAATACACCAATTACAATCTTTGTCATAAGATGGTATCAAAACCCTTGAGATTTTTGATCAAAATTTTAAACCATCTGTTGCACAAAGTAAATGTTGTCACTAGGACTTTGTGTAATTGCGTAGCTCTAAAATGTTGGTTGTTTACAAATTTCAACCACTAGTACTCTGCAAACCAAAATAAATAGAGTTCACTTATGCTCACCCCCTTGAGGGCGCAAGTATTACCCTCTCCCGCATGGATGACAAGTGTCTAGGGAGGGGTAAATTTATCCCAAAAGATGACATCCGGGAGGGGGGTAATGCTCACCCACCCTCAAGGGAGTGAGCAAAAATGGACTGAACCTAAAGTGAACCACCATCTACCATTAAGCAACTGTGACTTCTTCATCAATCTGTCTATGTGGTTAATGACTTCAATGCACTAAACTCAACTTTACCAAATATGAGCTCCCATGGAAACCCTAGCCAAAAAAACTTCCTAGAAAATTACACAAGAGTCAATAGCTAAGAACGAAAAGTAATGGCAATTTAGAATGGTCATTCAAATGGCTAAATCAAGGATGCACGGTTTCAAATTTTGATTTATCAAAAACAGTGACTTATAACAAACATAAGCAAGTTCAAAACTATTCAAGTAATATAATTGGAAAGTTCAACAATCTTCATAAGCAGAACATAGATAGATAAAATTAATATAAATATTTGCATCCCCATCACCATCATATCCATCGTCATCAATGTAATCAAAGTCATCAACAAAAAAATTAGACATATATAGTAGTTATAAACGAAGTAAAAATGGTTGCATTTCACAGAGAGAATTAACTGATGTCACACTAACTCCAGATTTAATCAAATCCACAATAAAATAATTTCATACTACAGATCTATCTTATTAGGTTAAATGAACAATTACCTATAATCAAGGTTTCAAAATTGGTAGAGAATTTACTATGATATTAATATAGAAACGAATCTAATCTGTATATATTTCCCTGAAAATTTGCAACAACCACTTTGATTAACTAGAAACAGAAAAACAATAACAGCAAAGAAAACTTTTAAAGTATTAATTAACTTAAATTTTAAGCTCGACCAAGCACGATAATCATGTAACTATCAAATATCTTTTTTCTTTTTAGTTTTCGATAATTTATCAGCAAACAAACAAGGCATAAAAAAACAAATAATAATCGGAAAAATCACTGAAATTAAAATACAAACACAGTGAATATTTGAACACAGAGAGAAGAAGAGTAAGTACTGGATGCAGAGGTTTATCGATCAATTCATGTATTTGTGTCATTTTCACAACAAAATTTCCCAGGAAAAGATCGATGAACCTCTGCCTCCAGTGACTTCACTCTCTCCGTGTTGTTATTTCAATTTTCAACAGCGCAAACCAATAACAAAACTAAAACAATAATTCTTGTATTCTCATAAGAACAAATTGGAAATCCAAATCCAAACAGCACAGATCAGTATAAAAAAAATGGCGAATAACACAGATCTGAAGACCTAATCGATAATAAATCAAATAAACGAACAAAACATCCAGTTAAATGTTGAAGACGAACACATATAAACATACATATACATGCATATTTTGAGACTGAGTAGATACATAATGAGAGAGAGAAAAATGGTTTTAAAATTTAAACCAGGAATCTGAGGAGGAGCCATCACCATTGCCGTAAGTCGCTCTCGATCTCTGATCTCTCAGTGATTTAATTGAGAGCTGATGAAGGAGAGACACACACACTGACTTTTTGTTTGTTTTTGGTTGAAGACCGAGTGAATACTTTTTACTGTTATTTATAATGGATCGTCACGTTACAATGGACCACATAGAGTTTCCGTATGTAAAAAGGGATTGGATTCGATAGATTTGTCATAATCCAATATCGGATTTGACCGAATTAATTACGATTTAAACCGATTACATTAGATCGAATTAATATGAATTCATTTCTTAATATGTAAAAGTTTTAGTGTTCCTAAAAGTAGAGGTGTCAAAGGGTTGAGCTGGTCTGACCCGTAACAACTGCAGGTTTTCTCTATTTTCGTCCATGGAGATTCTTAGATTTTCACCGTCTATTTACTGGTTTATTTTCTTCCTTTTATCTATTCTATTTTTTTAATATTTTTG
Source organism: Dipteronia dyeriana (assembly GCA_032871835.1). Lineage (NCBI taxonomy): Eukaryota > Viridiplantae > Streptophyta > Magnoliopsida > Sapindales > Sapindaceae > Dipteronia > Dipteronia dyeriana. The sequence goes on from CM065295.1 coordinate 72,009,211, forward strand.
TAATTTGATTTCCACCATCCATTTAAGATAGATAGACAATGGAAATCAGTCCATATATATGTATTTATTTATTTTTAAATGAATCTCCACATCTATCTAAAAAAACAGTTTTTTTAATTAAGAATGTTAATGACAAAATTTATCATTTTATCCGATCTCGAAATTCATACTTGAAAAAAGAATCCTTAACATAACCTCACCTTGGGATACCTTCCAAATAATATTTTCGATATCATTTTGCCATGCGTCGTGGCCCTTGTAGGGCCGGTCAAAGCCATTCTTTGATTATTTGGGATCTCTATACCTCTTTAATGACGTATCGTTGAATGTTTGGGTTACTTTTGCCTTTGAAAGAAGATATGAGCAGCTAGGTTTATGATCGGTTTAAGACAATCTAATCACTCTAAATAAGTTATCTCTTATTCCATCATCATTTAGTAATTCCGATTGGATGTCGTGAGATAATTTATGGTCAATTTAGATTGGTTCAGTCTAGTTGATTTTTAATGATGTAGTATCGCTGACTCGTCACTCTTTTAGATTTTATCAATAACAAATGTTTTAATATTTTTTTAAATATTATTTATATATCATACTAAATAATTATAAATTTGACTGAATTAAGTTTAAATTATTAATTAATATGAATTATTACTTTTAGTGAAATTTTGATTTTAAAAAATAAAATCAAAAGGAATATAATAAACATGTTCTATTGAAAGATAAAACTATAGTAAAATGGTAAAAATTACAAGTCATGCTTTCCAATAATATAGGGAAATATTTTTTAAAATTTAAATAATATATTCAATTTAATAGTGTAAAACATATAAATAGTTTTTTATATAAAAAATATATATAAAATATATCAGATATATGAAGTTATAACTAAATAGCAAAGGTTTATGCATGAAGTTTTAAGTGATTTCCATTAGAGCATGGTGGACCTGGTTGGTGTGGGGTGTAGCGGGTCCGATATTAGTGTTCCCTAAGACCATCTCCAACGGGTCTCTATTTTTGTCAATGGGTTTTTATTTCTCTAAAATGAAGATTTTATTTTGAAGATTTGATTTGGATCTTTAAATTTAGAGATTCAAATCTACATCTCCATTTTACTATTTGAATTAAATATTATTATTTTATCTCTCCTATATACTTTTTATATTTTTAACTAAACTCAATTAATTTAATATAATTATTTATTCATAAATATAATCACTATAAAAATTATACCATTAGAAATATATTATTGAGTTCTTTTAATTGAGTATAATATTGACTATATATTAATTATTTTTTAGTATAATAAAAGTGAGTAAGCTATTATCTAAAATAATAAAGAGAAAACAATTTTATTAAAGAAAGTTTAAAAAGTATTAATATTTTATCATTTGGAGATTGTAAAATAGAGAACGATTAGAGTTGTAAATTTATAGAAATAGAATATTCCTGAAATATTCCCTTTTCAGTCTCCAAAATGGAGAAAATTTTAAAGAACTATTAGAGATGACCTAAGAAGGGCTTATGAGGTGGTGGTTGGTGGGTCATTCCGACGGCCGGTCGAAAATACTGGTAATTTTGACCACCTTTCATTATTATTACCGATCGAAAAGTGGTATTTATGATGGTCTCTGATGGCTTTTCCTTTTCCATCGAAAAATCATCTTTTACGTGCCATTTGGCCATTGCAAATGACCATTGTTTTTTGTCGTCTCCAAAAACTTCCCTAAACAATTTTCCTCAAATTTTCAACTCAAAGTTGGAACCAAGTGGAAATTACCAAAAGTAACCACATGTAACATGAAACTTTTGTTTATAACTATAAACGAAAATTTATTCGATAATAACCATATTTTTGATAAATTACTTGAATATCTTCATATAAAAATCATCCTCAAACCAGACCTCTCTTTCTCTCTCTTTCTTTCTCTCTCCTCTCTTATCCTCTCTTTCCATGATCTCTCTCCTCTCCTCTCTCTCTCCCCGATCTCTCTCTTCCGGTCAAAACCAAACTGTCACCGGTGTCGTCTTGCCTTCGGCATCGTCACGAATCGTCGCTGGCCTCTCCCTGTCATCGATGATGTGATCTGTATAAAAAATGGGAAGAAAAACCTAAACTTAATTTGAGGAAGAAGAAACCCATAACATTTCAATTTAGTCAAGATTTCATGCTTTTAGGCAAGATTTCAAGTTTCAAGTTTTTAGTTGTGATTTCAAGTTTGGTTTCCAGATTTTAGTCATGATTTCAAGTTTGCTTCCAGTTTTTTTTTTTAAAAAAAAAAACTAAATTCAGGGGTATTTTTATAATTTATGGACATACACTGATTTTTTTTTTTTAAAATGGTTATTAACGATTAAAAATTCAAAAGTGGTTACTAACGAAAGTTTAATGTTTCCAATGACTATTTTTAGTTTTTTCTCCTGTAACCAAACTTACTTAAAGATTTGAGTTTTCTGAGCAAATTTTGTTGTAAAAATTGGATTTAAATCTTTGTTGAAGTTAGATAATAGAAGGAGAAGAGAAAGAAGGAAAGAATAGAATAATAGAACTGTCGTAGGAAGATTTGTTTTTTTTTTTTTTAAATAACAATAAATTGCTGGGGGTATTTTTGTAATTTCAGCTATAAAATGAAAGACATTATTGAAAGATGGTTATAAACCGTTAGAATTTCAAACAAGGTTAAAAATAATTCACTATACAACGTTATACATAAGAGGATCTCTCACTTCATTAATTGGTTTTCAATCCATTTCAATATCAAATCGATTTTCTCCTCCAATATGTCAAAAGATATAAATACGATTCAGCCAATTTGGTATATAGAACTTAATTATTAATTTTATCAAAAATGCTTTATATGGCTGTGAGGACAAGTTTTGGCGGGAGGAATACCCTCCTTGTGTTGGTAGCTTTGTTTTGGCTGATTGCCATTGCCTGGCAATCATGAAGTCACTGGTTTGTGTTATTATTTGACATCCTTTTTAAAGAAAATAAGAAAAAAGAATAGATACCATTTTCCCCGTATATGTTATTAATAACGTTGACAATTATATTAAATATGTATACTAGAGATGAGTTAAACTAAATTAAGTTTAAAATTCGATTGAAAATGTATGAGTTAAACATCCAACCATTTATTTGGTTTTAATAAATATCATCTATCTATAAAGGAGAAAAAACGAACAAGCACATGGGACTCGCTTTTTTTTAATTAAGCAGAAAGTTGTATTTTCTGATAGGGTAATGCAAATTCAAGCATGCAAAAAACAATCTACCTTTCAATTCCATGTTGTCTTCCACTCATGCACACTTTGATGGTCGGCTAAAGCCCTAAAGCACTCCCGTCCTTTTCTATCTCTCAATATATAACTTTCTAGTCATCGACACGTCCGAGCTTAAGTCACAAAATTAGTTTTCTTAGTCGTGTTGGTTTAGTCCACGAGTAGTTGAGAGCCTTTATCATATATATTGAGAGCCTTTCAAGTTGTCTATAAATTAATTATCTGATCATAACTTCCAGACAAATAGAAATATAGATGGCGTCCACATCGTTACTGCCCAACGTCCAGCAACAGGCAGTGGAAGCTAACTCTCAAGGCGTATCGAGCGGTGGTGGTTCTTCGTCAACAGGGTCTATCGGGCCATTCTTAGCGGTCATCTCTGTTCTAACGGTTCTCGCTGTTATTTCGTGCGTGCTGGGCAGATACTGCCGCCGCAGAGGAGCCGTAGAGACACCCTTGGACAGCATCAAGGGTGGTGGCTGTTTGGGGAGGGTGAAGCGAAGGTGGCGCCGCTGCATGGCAGGCCAAGTTGAGGTGGGAGCCAAGGTGATGGCTTTTGGTGAAGATAAAAACCATGTTATGGCTCAAGCCCCCCCTCAACCTTGAAGACTATATATGTATATTATGTATAATTATTACAAGTTCAATTTCAATTTAGTTTTTTATATATATAATGATGCTGATTTATGATTTAATCACTGTTCCAAATACATTATCTAAGCATGCAAGTGGAACGTTATAAATGTATTTGGATTTCGAGGTTTACTTATTAACATCACTCTATCTATAGTGCAATGGTTTAATTAGATTTGAGTTTGGAATATTATCAGAATTGTACAAGTAACTTCAGCAATTATATATTAAACAAGCTCGATCATTATTGCTTGTTCTATCTGCATAGATCAATAAGCTAGCTTGTTCACATTTTATAATTTATATAAATGTAACAAAAGATGTATATCATTTTTTGAACACCACAAAAGATGTATATTAATAGGCAATAAAACAAGCAATTGTAATTATAGGCTTACCGCTTACAGCCTGAAGCCCCAAATTGGGAAAACTTTTGTGTGCATATATTGTGATGTATAATGCATCTTCCCTGAAGATCTCGTCATATAGCAAACTCCTAACCAACAAAATGCACCTTGCATCCTAGCTTCTTCCTCTAAACTCGAAAGGACTAATGACCAATTTTGTTCTAAATCATCTTGGACTTTCCTCACGTTCCTTAATAGAACCAATTTAGACCATATTATATATGCTGTAATTTGTTGGCCAAATCCCGTGTTTTGGTGTATACACAAGATCGTCACCTATGAGATATTATCTACTTTGACTCATTGAACCACAAGGTTTTATCATTAAATTAAAGAGTCATCGTGGTTTAAGATCAGTCACGTTTAATTATATCACATATTAGTCTTGACTTCAACCAATACAGAACCGTAGGAGAAACCCCCTAACAACAAGCCCACAGTTAAGGATAGTATGTGTTGTTTTCTTAGGACCACTTCTTCTAATTGTTGATGCTAAAATTTCACCTGTGAATGCACAAGACTACCATCCACAAGGGACCTTTTTTGGACAATACCCCGTAGATGGCAATCTGATGTGTATACAGAGAAAATCGTATTAGCAAGTTCACATTTGAGAGCAGTACAATTAGTTGTTTTTGATATATACACTGCAAGAGTACAAGATGATGTTCAACAATTGGAAGGTGAGTATGTACAGCCTATCTTTCAGACCTCCTTGAAAGAGAATTATCCTCGATGTTTTGTCCTTTACAAAACAAAAGTTAGCATCATATTCAAGTTATTCTTTGTCGGTGGAGCAATTCTAAGCAATCGTTTTGTGATTTGAGGAACAATTATTATGTTATTTAGAGATGGAGATATGATAAGACTGAATAAACATTTTTTTACCTTCAAATCATGATCACATTCAGCTGTGAATGGAATTTTTCAACCTTAACGCACTAATTTTAATCCCATATACTTTTCTCACCCATTTGTGTGTCAATATGGATTAAATTACGTGACAATCAATTTTGAAATTATTTACCAAATAGTAATTATAAAATAACTAATTTTGAAATAACAACAATCCAAAACATATCCTAAATTTATCCACAGCAATATAATAGATAAAACGCCAAACCCTCTGATCTGCTCATCTGTTTATATATAAATAATATCCAAACCAAAAACTATTTTAATGGCAGAAGTCAGCTTCATTCTCCGAAACTCCATAAAAAAAGTTTATATAGTTACAGGGAATAAATATATCACGCCGACAACGTTTTTTTTTTTTTCTATTTTTATGCTGCCATTGAACCAAAATAACTCAAACCTCTCATCAATATCATCACATTCTTTTAACAATTACAGAGAATAAATATATCACCGCCATCGTTTTGTTTTTTATTTTTCATCGTCGTCTCCATTGTCATTTATCGTGTAATTTGATTGCAAAAGATTGTCATGTCGTTACCCGTTGAACAGCTAAAGCAATTACAAGAAATTTTCGCCAGATTCGACATGGACTCGGACGGCAGCCTCACCATTCTAGAGCTGGCAGCGCTGCTGCGATCGCTAGGCCTCAAGCCTTCCGGCGACCAAATTCACATTCTGTTAGCGAACATGGACTCCAACGGAAATGGGTCTGTCGAGTTCGACGAGTTGGTAAAAGCTATGTTGCCGGACATTAACGAGACGACATTGATAAACCAGGAGCAGCTCCTCGAGGTTTTCCGGGCGTTCGACCGTGACGGTAACGGTTTCATAACGGCGGCGGAGTTGGCCGGGTCAATGGCCAAAATGGGTCAACCGTTAACGTACAGAGAACTGACGGAGATGATCAAAGAGGCGGATACGGACGGCGACGGCGTCATCAGCTTCGATGAGTTCGCAGCTGCAATGGCGAAAACGACCTCCGATCTCTTCGGTTTGGAATTGTCCTGATCACAGAATTTGGTGGGTATTTTTAATTCTTTTCAACAATTATTGCCAAATGCAGCGGCCAAGCTAGAATTTTAAATCTAGTCAAATTTGAAAGGACTAAACTAAATAATTTTCATTTTAGAGAAATTAAAAAAAAAACAATTTAAATTAATTTTAAGAATTAAAACTAAATTTTTCAAGAGGCTGTGGGCCATGGCCCCTGCAGACCTACTAATAGTTTCTTTTTCTTTTTTTTTAGATTTGTTAGATTTTGAAATTTAGAATAGTGTATTGTACTATTGTGTATATATATTCATTGCCTGTAATTGGATACGGTGATTGAAGAAGAAGAAGAATCCCTTTTTCTTTTGAATGGATTTTTTCTGTTCAATCATGAATTTTTGAAGAACACCATCATGGTGCTCTATTACAACCTTTTGACTTTGTTAACCATCACCATCGGTGTAGAAAATTAATTTTTATGCCCCTTGATCTCTCTTTAATTTGCTCTTGTATATTGTGTGTGTAGAAAATTAATTTTGGTGCATGTCTTGATCTCTCTTTTGCTCCTGTATATTGTGTTTTAATTAGAGAGCAATTTTTTTTTTTTTGAAAATATATAAAGAGCATTTATGGGATAAGTTAAGTTTGGAAGATAAATAAAAAGAGCAATTTCGGAAATAAATCAATTAAATATTTGAATTTTTAAAATTAGGGCATTATTAGATCATTATTAATGGGTTGATATAGCACCATTCTTTGAATATAGCTCTCAGTCAATTTTGCGTCTTTTTACAATTTGTGTTCCAACTTCCAATACATAATACATGCATAAAATAATTTACACTTTGACCTTTCCTAAACTTTTATTTTACTAGATCCGCCACTTTCAATAATAAATTTATAAGGATATTAAGATTTTAGTCTCTCTAGTTAACGTTAATCTGGGTTTAATCCACTAGTTTTTTGAATTACTAACTTTAGTCCACCAGTTCTCTGACAATATCAATTTCAGTCCCTGCTGTCCAATTCCGTCCGTTTTTTGTTGACTTCCGTTAGGTCAACATGGGCAATATGGGAAATTCAACAAAAGCTTCTAGAAGCTTTTCTAGAGTAAGGGTAAAAATGGTATTTCATAATATAAAAATTAAAAAATATATTAAAATAATTAATCTTAAACATTAAAAACATAAATTAAAAAAATTAAAAAGATGCAAATGCCCTTAAAAATTTTATATAATTACACTTGATAAATTTATATAATTATATATCTACCTAAATACTCAAAGTAATTAAACAATAACTACAAAACTTTACAAAATAATAAATTGACCCCAACTCACCAAACACAATCTTTCATCACATTCTCCAGACCATTCATATCTCTTAATCTCTCTCACTCATTCACCACCACCACCACCACCACTACAACCACCATCACCACCAAAAAACAGACCAATTACCTTTTTCTTCTTCTCTTCCACCACTCTCTTCTTCTATTTCTCTATTACCGTCGATCTCTTCTTCACTTTCTCAAACTATTGGTGGTTTTGATTGATGAGTTTGGATATTTGGTTTCTGGATGGTTTCGGTATGGGTTTATGGGTGAGGTTTGGTGGCTGTTTATGGGGGGTTGGTGGTGATTTCTGGGTGGGAGTGATGGGTGGCTATGGATTTGATGATGATTTGGTTTCACGGTTGAAATTGTTGATTTTTTTTAAAAAAAAAATTTGTGAATCCATGGAAAATGTGCGGGTAAGAGGCTGAAATGGGTGAAAAATGGACCGGAGAAGGGTCGTCCGACGATCTGGGCAGAAAATGACCGAAAACGACACCAAAAAAGCTGTAGACTAGGCGAGTTTCATGTCGGGTCAAGAACCGGGTCCGGGTCCGGGTCCGGCCCACGCAGGTTGGTGGGTTAACTGGCTAAAGAAGACGATGTGACGTCATGCTGATGCAATGTGGCGTGCTCAACAATTTCTGGGGTGCGGTCAGTGGCCCAAGTTGGTTTGTTTCATGGTGTAATTGGATATGGGCTGGGGTCTGAAATTGGATATGGGCTGGGGTGTGTTTAGCAGACCCAACAACCTACTTCATGAAGGGCATAAGGGTCTTTTCACAGATATCAAGGGCAGTATGATCATTTTACCCTATGTCTTTGTTATTTAACGGAAACCGTTATGGAATGACTAAAGTTAGTAATTTAAAAAATTAATGGTCTAAACCCAGATTAATGTTAACTAGAGGGACTAAAATCTTAATATCCGTCTTTGAATACACCGATTAGATCTGGTGCTTGGGGTGCAAGGCAAGCCGGTGAAGCACAAAGCCTTAAAAAAAAAATCCGGATGGAGCAATGGCCATGGTTGAGCCCAACAAATTTTTGCCCGAGTCTACCCAGCCTGAAATTCATGGATCTATCAAATTTTGGCCCGGTTTAATTGGCCCATTTGACACCTCTACTCGATGGGTGGTTTTCCTTGATAATGGTTCAATCATATATGGATTGGAGTGAGAAGGAGATGAGAGTGAGTTTCTGGATATAATAGTACCTCTCAGTGATTGGTCATCAACAAAATACCACTCTATGACAATGGCAAACACAACAACAATCTTGCTTAGAAAAAATGAAAATACAGATTGAATAGTAATTTATTTACAATAATTATAACTTAGATGAATAATAAATCAAAAGTAAATAAGGCATCAAAGCTGCCAAAACAACAAAATACAGTTTTGGAGCCATTACAAACAAAATTCTTTTAATGAAAATCTTGGAAGACAAGTTATTACTTATTTGGAGAGCATCACCAGCAGAACATGCTTTCTTTCTTGTTAAGCAGCATATGCTTGGAAGACTCAACTCTGTATGAATTATATACATATCGGCAAAGCTTGTCTTTGCAAAACTTTTACAACTAGTTTTGGTAGAATTTACAAGAAGTATGCTATCATAAATCATCCTCCAGCTTCCCTCTCGAGCTTCTAAAACTTGCTTCAAAACGAGCAGTGTAACCTACGGTTGTAGTTCGAAGTGATCTTTGTCGTACCATATGACAGTACTCAGGGTCATCCGTTTGCCCATCGAATCTAATCCATTGTATCATCTGATGATATAGAGGGAAAAACCGCAGCTGAATGGCAGAGTAAGTGAAATATGGGAGGAGAGCAGACACTGACACGAGGAGTGTAAAGAGCCAAAAAGACGGTGCAGGTGCACATGCTTCAATGAAGACTTTATATGCAGTTGTTGATATGTTAGGATCCATAGCTCCATATGCCAAGAGGAATATATACCAAAATATAACACCACCCCAGATGAAGAGATGTTGTATATATGTGAAGTAACTGATGGACAATGCCATTTGACAGTTCACTACCCAGACCACACATGTATACATAGTGGCACCTAGGATTTCCAAGCCAACGACTTCTCCGCCTTTACGAAAAGCTTGTTGTTCCATTGCGTGGATGCAAAAGAAGAAGATGATGGTAGCAGTTACCACACCATTCAATGCCCAACCAAGTATTCTATACCAGCTAAAGAGAGTGTTTTGTACACCTTCTTGGTATAAAAGAGGGAACTGCAAATATTGAAGAACAAATTATTACATTCCATAAAATTTTGTATAAATATCACCAACTTTTTATCAATTTGTTTAGCAAATGAAAGATATGTATAAGACTTACCCTGAGACAGAAACGAGAAGCGACATCCTGATCGAAAACTCCCAAGGCAATTACAGGAAGAGATGTGAATAAGACATTAAAACATGATAGAAACCAATCGTTGTATACAGATTGGCCTGAGAACGATGCATACACCTCAAAGAAGAAGATAGTGAAGCCGAATGCAATGTTCTTGTAAAAGAAATAGCATATCTGCCAAACAACAAAAGAAATGTGTCAATAATTTCAATTTAAACATTTTGGCTTCATGTTGAATCACAGTTTGTAAGTACACAACATTTTCATAGTTCCTTAATAGTTACCATTGATGAGATCCTCCTGTAACACCAATGTCCATGCACAAGCAGCAATCGCTCTAGAAACCGGAATTGTGCAATTGCAATGTCACTAGACATGACTGCCTGAAATTTCGACGAGAGGCAACAGAAAAGGCAAGTAGATAACTTAGTAAGATCAATATTTGGGATAGATTCATAAGCAATGAAAACATCAGTAAGAAAATTTCTTCATTTACCTGCATTCCTTCTACGCCACTGATACCAACTCCAATATCTGCTTCTTGAAGCATTCCTACATCATTCGCCCCATCACCAATAGCTAAAGTTGTGCTAGCTGTTTTAATTTTGACCAATCTTGTAACCTGAAATATTTCAAGGAACACCTTTTAGGCTAAAGGCAATGTTGGTACGTTTTTGTTACTGTAATTTTGTTGAAATTAGTATATGAAATGGGTTCTTTTCAAGTACACCATTCTGTGCCTATGAAAACAAGTCAAATACATTTTGATGCACTATTTGAGTAAAAAAAATGAATAAAGTAATGTGACTTACTAGCGCTTTCTGCATAGGAGAAGAACGACAACAAATAACCGATGCACAGCCAATGGCAAGCTCAAGAAACATGTCCTTGATGTCATCTTCTAGAGCGTAAGTGAGTGATTTCCCATCTATAATCAATGCCAATGGTTCTGAAATTTCACTTGATGAAGCAAGCAATGCCTTTCCCTCGGTTAACTGACGAAGAACGCTGGCCTTCAATGCCTAAAAAGTCAAACAAGATTTCGTCAACTCAAAACTCATAGCTTATTGTGACCTAGCTAGGATAATACAATTGCTATATCGGTATTTGATGGTTTTCAATTATGTAACTAAAATCATCCTGACACCAAATATTTTGTTCAATGAAATTAGAGATTACCGCGGCAACAGCAGATTTGTCCTCTGATTTTTCGAGAGCTTTATTTTCCGGTGTCTCTGAGTTGATTATTATTTGCTGCATTCCTTGTCTAAGCAAACTACAGGCAAAGCTGCAATCTCAAACATGAGATCAGAAATGTTAGCATACCAGATTTTAATGTCACCTCAAAGAAAAAGAAAAAAACCATGTCCACAGTTCATACCCAATATTGATTGCTGTTTCCATCTTATCACCAGTCAAAACCCAAATTTTGATTCCAGCTTGAGCAAGTTTGTCTATGCATTCAGGAACCTATCCCACAAAAAAAGAAAAAAGACTCAATTCTTGAACTCTACAAACAATCTATAAGAACGTCATTCAATTTTCTTTTACTTTCACAATTTGATGACATAAATTTTCTCATATCTGAAACTCACCCCATTTTGAAGTTTGTCTTCAACAGCTGTGGCACCAAGAAGAATCAAATCTTTTTCGATCTTTTCTGTCACTTCCTCAACTCTTTCATCGTGATCTGCACTCACTGAATTCTTGGCCTCCGTAAATTCTGCATTAAACTCGTTGTATTCTTCCTCATCTAGTTCACGGTAAGCAAGTATCAAAGTCCTCAGACCGGCATCAGCATATTCATTGACGTGTACCTTGGTCTGCTCTTCGAATTCTCTTCTATTCTTTGCAAGTCTTTCAAACATTACACTGCTTGCAAAGGAAAAGAAGATTAAATTAACTCCAAGAAACCCGATATCAGGCAAACAAAATTTAAACATTACACAGTTCATGTGAGCATGGAATTTACAATAACTTTGTAATGTATGAAAACCAAATTCTAAATTTAAACAATCTCACAAGTTCTAATGTGATGGTTGAAACATTACAAACCTGTCAGCACCTTTCGAAAGTAGTAGCAGGGTTCCCTCCTCATTTCTTACAATGACAGACATTCGCTTTCTAGAGCTACTAAACTCCAAGACATTCAAAAGTTTGTAAGATCTGCAAAAATCAAATCAAATCAAATAAACAACTGTTTTATATCATTCAATCAATATCTAAAATGCAAGAAACTGACCTTTCAACTCTCTTGCCAGAGACTGGATCTAACTCATGCAGTGATATGCTTGTTGGAGTCCTTTCATAGAATTCAAACCCAAGTTCTCTGGCTGCGATTACAAAAGCTGCCTCGTCTGGCGATTCAGCTTCGTATGAAATCCCTCCAGTTTCTTCATCAATTTCAGGCAATGCAGTGTGACATATGGCCAGCAATCTCAACAACTTATGGATTACATCAGCTCGAGGCTCGTTAACCCAATTACCATTCATGATCCTTTCATCTGCAAAATTAAACCCTTTAATGGATGGCTTTTCTTTAGCAGACTCCTCGACATAAGCCTCATCCTCTGTCACCTCTTGTGCTAAAGGCAATCCCTTTCTCGTAGCCATAGCTCTCTCAACTTCAGTTACTCCGCGGCCATAGGATGTCCCGGCAATGGAACACTTGATAAACTCCATAGAGTTGCAAGTTAAAGTTCCTGTTTTATCAGAAAGTATAGTCTCAACTTGGCCAAGTTCTTCATTTAAATTTGAGGTACGAGCCCTTGCCGGTTTGTCAGCTTCTTCATAGTACATATGCACATCTTGATTGATAAAAATGCTCTGTAGAAATTTGACCATTTCTATGGACACGTACAAGGAAATTGGAATCAAATATCCATATAACATGAGGGAAGTCAGAAACTGTAAGATTGCAGCAGCCACAGCTTTTTTCGGATCATAATAAATAGTGGTATCATCTGGTCTAAGATACCACCTTGTCATTTTTCCATCTTCTAAGTCCTCCCTAGTTGAAATTCCGAAGAAAATCGATCCCACAATAGACAACAAAACTAATATGCCAAACAAGAAATAAACAATCTTATCCATCCTTTTCTCAATTTTGCTTCTTTTAGATGGTGGAGCTGTGGAATTTTGGATAACCTTTGTATCATGACCTGTGAAGATAACTGCACCATAGATATAATCAGTGTTTCGTAGTTTCGAGTCCCTAAGCAGAAGCTGTTGGGGTGTAAGAGGGTACTGCTGTTCTTCAAGATGCAGACTGCCAACAAAGGAATACAAATTGGCATTTGGATCTTCACATCGAACAATCGCCTTGAAACTTTTGAAGCTCGAATCCTCGTGTAGATGTGTAGTTGCTTCATCAAGCGCTTGTTTCAGTTTCAAATTGGTTTCTCCATCCAAGTTCATGGTTTCCACATAACAAATTGCTTCCTCATAACTGGAAGAAAGTAAGATGAGATCAGCTGGAAAAAAATCATCTTTTTCAACCTTGACAATGTCCCCAACTTTCAAATTCCTCCATTTTTGATAATCAAAAACACCATCACCACAATGCACTTTCACCTTTCTGTTGTTCATTTCAATATCCTGAACCAGTAGAGAAACATTAATAAAATAAGCAACTGATAGGAGTAATGTGTACTCTAACCCAAACTAAAAACCAATTTGCTTTAAATGTAATAGAAAACAATAATTTATAATTCATCAAAAATTGACCGTATCATAACAAAGAAACAGACACTATAAACAACACATATGAAATATCTAAGACTTTCTTCAAACAAGTTGTTATACCCTGAATTCAAAACTGAAAATTCTTGAATCTTTCAAATTAAGTCACACATTTGGCCCTGTACAACATTCGATATCTACTTCTAACTTCTAAGGTAAAGAGTCATCAAGTGAGAAATGAAATTGAGAAAAGTTGAGACACCAATCTTACCTGCCTTTTTCTCCTCCAATCTTCAAGAATCTCTTTCCCCATTGTTGCTCCAATGACCACAACCAGAGGAAGAACATTGCTGAACGCGGAGTAGGGTGACAAAGGTGTGAAGGAAAATATTGCACAGAAAAGGAAGTATATGTTGGCAACTCTCCTGAACTGCTCAAACAAAGATTTGGGAAAAAATGTTGCAAGAGTATACTTTGTAGTTCTAACATAATTGTCACCATAGTTGAGGACACTGGCTTCAAAGCAATCAGGTTCATTGCAATAAACAATTCTTGAGAATCCAGGCCCTCCAATCAATGAATGGTCACCTTTGAATGATGTAATCCCACATGAGAATGCATGGATTCTGCTAAAATGCTGCTTCTTTCTTCTGTTAATAGCCATATATCTACTCCCAGATTCTTATTAAAACCCACTAAATTAAAAGCAACAATTTTGCTTTTGCTGCTTCACAAGAATTTTGCTTTTACAAGCTTCCATGAGTCATCACCATTGATTCTCAAACACTAGACAATATACAACCAAATCCAGAAACTCTCCACCACCACACTAATTCAGATCTAAAGAAAACAGAAATTAACAACTAAAAAGACACAAACTCCTGAAAACTGGAGCCACCAACCAAATTTAGATACAATGTTTTTATCTTTTTCTTTTTGGTAGAAAATCTGACCTTACTTGCATGTCATCTTTGACTTGTAGATAGATTGATAGAAAGAACAAACTTTTAAACGTGCATATAATCAACTACTTCAAAAGTTCAAATCAACTAATCAAAGCCAAAACTATATATATATATATATTTTTTTAACGAAAGAAAAGAAATAGAAATCAAAACCAACCCACTAAAAAGCTAGATCAAATAATGAAAGTACAAACTTAATTAATAGGCTTTTTTTCCAACAGCTTAAAGTAAAGTGCTTCTATATATATCAAGTGTCAACTATTAAACTGATGATTAAACAAGTGTTTAGGAGATAATGTGCATAATCCAGAAAAAATTATTGTTATTTTGGAGTGCAGGCCAAGTCTTGTAGAAAGTCAAAATAAGAAGCTGTCATATAAAGAGAATAAAAATGGAAGAAGAAGAGCTCATGCCTCATGGTATACGTCAGTGGCATTTTGGGGTACGTGGGTTTGCTTCTGGGTACGTAAATCAGACGACAAGTTTGAGCTTTTCATGTGAATTACACAATAAATACCGGTGAACATGAATCTATTGAATATATGAAGCTGGATGACATGAGAGATGTGAGTTTGAGAAATATACTAATAATTTTTAAGGAATCGATCAAGTTGACTGAGAGGCAGTAGAGAGAGAAAAAGATAGAGCTTGAAATTTCAACGATTTAATTATTTTTGTAATTAAAAATTAGGCAGCGCTGTTGAGGATGAGGCTGCTTGTATGTAAAGTCAATATTCAACAAGACAATCCATTGCAAATCACATGCTATAATTCATTTTTCTTCTTTTCTTTTTTTTATTTGATAATATATATTGTATATTTTCTTATTAGATCTTATTATCGTAAATGCTGCAATGGATTTAACAGAACTTATATGTCAAATAAGACGAATAGATAAATAGATTAAGGGTGTGTAAGATCCAGTTAGATCCAATTGTATTCATTGGATTGAAATCTTATTGGATTTTAAATTCTAAAATTCCTTAGTTTAGATTTTCATATAAAAATCTATAAAATCCACCGGTTTTGACTTTCTTTATATCGGATTAATTCATTTTGTTTTATATATAGGAATATGGAGCAAATTTTGGGTGCTGATATATTTTGTTATAATAAATTGTTATATTTTTATTTCAAACTTTTGGAGGATCATATGCATGTTTGTGTTTGGATTGTATGTTTAAAGTATATAATTTATTAGACTTAGATCGTAGCAAATCTAATGGATTTGATTCGCTACGGACCCTAAAATAGATAATATGTTATCATATGTTTCTCTAATATAATCATGGTTTTCATTATCAAGCCGACAAAAAAGAATTTACAAACACAGTCCCATCTATTTTAGAAGGTCTATTGACCGGCTATTTTATAAGCAAAAGATAACTATAAAAAGTTTGTTAACAAGTCATTAAAAAAAAAAATAAGTATTGTAGACCAATTTTTTGACTATGTATGCCATGCTGAAAACAAATTACTATATATGATATGTCAAAATTTATTAAAATGAAAATAACTTGCATATTGGAGGTGTTTTTAATATTGTTAACATATCAGAATTTATTAAAATGCAAGACAATCTTGGAATGGAGATGCCCTATATATTTGCAATGCAAATTAATACAATTATATATTTTTGTAGATACAGGGTAACTGAAACATGAGAAAATAAATTTTATGTTAAATTATAACAATTTTTTTAAATCTACATAAATGGATTATTATATACCATAATTTAAATTATAAATTTTAATGTCAGTACAAGTCCGCAAATATGAACATGACAAAACCCTTATAAATCTTTTTCAACACATGATTCAAGTGAATGACACTGAGATGGCTGATGGCTCATTTTTCATGTTTGAGTTTTCTTTAGACTGAGACACATAATTGTCTTGTTATTAAAATATATATATATAGTTTTTATTTTTTTTTTCCTAATCAGTATAATATATTTCATGTAGCCATTTAATTTTAATCAATATTTATCACGTTATATATAAAATGGGAAAAATAGCGATTGTTGAGTCGTTGTACCCAACCAAATTGGACTAATTCACACTTCCAGAGTGTCATATTGGACTAAAATTCCACTTGGCATATCAACCATCTACCCAGAAAGTTGTTTTGGATTTGGAATATCAGCTCAATTTACACTTAGATAGCAGGTAGTGCATATACCAATATTAATCGATCATATAAAAGAAAGAATTATATTTATAAATTATATATATTTGATTTTCGTTGATTGATACATTCAAGCAGGATTTCTAATGTGCTTGTTGAGATTGAGAATTTCTACTCCTTTATATGTATGGTCGATGGCTTTTTGAATCGGATAACTTCAACTTAAAATTATCACAGGTATAACAAGACCACTATAAGATAAAAGTTAGCACTAGTTAAATGGTCATTTGCCTTGGTGGTTCAAACTTGATATTGCATATGTTGATTGTTCCACGGAAGAAGATACATCCGGATTAACTTGATTTCAGTAAATTTGGTATATGATAAAAATTATAGGTTCAATTATGACAACAACGGAATTTATCTAATTTTTTCATAAAAAAATTAATAATAATAAGAGGGTATCTTGTTGCCTTCTTTTTCCAATAGAATGAATGATTCGTTTTTTTAATGAAGTCGTGAAATTCATATTAAATTGTGCGTAGTTTGAAGTTTCAAATTTATCAATAAATTGTCAAATTTCAAGAAAAATTCAATTGAAATGTGTTTAAAATCTTGAAAATTATATGGCCACAAAATGCATGTGATTGTGGGGAAAACTGATTGTTTAATTTGAAATATGAATGCCTAACAGTCATAATTAGTTGCCTAATCTTTTAATAATAAGTGAGATGTGGTAGACTTGTATAATTAGTGATTTACAAGTTTGAAAAGTTGGGTATGGCAGACATTGGTTTCTTTGCACAATTGCACTTGTGCCTCCTACTTTGACCAGTAGTTGTATAACTTGTATTAAAGATCCACTAACATCCACATGAATATTCTCCACAACTACAAGGTTTTTTACAAGCAAAGTGTCTTTTCACTTCTTCCTTTTTATGGGTTATAAAATATAAAGATAATTTCTCTTGATTTTTTATTTAAAGTGAAATCTAGATACAGTTGTGAATATATAGATCACTCATATTTGTAATGTTGACACTTATCTATTTAATTACTTAACAGTCGCTTCTTTGTAAAAATTTCTATGTTATGATTTCAAAATTCTAGAAAGGAAGAAAGGTTTTTAACCTTGATATCAGACAGCTTTCAATGATTAAAAAAAAAAACTTGGACTATTTTTAAATTATTTGATTCCATTCATACCAAGTCAAAAGGCAGTAAGTAAATGGTATCAGCCTAAACTTTTTGCTCATACGCATTTTGTGGTCAATAGTCAATGAATCTACTAACATCTCTTGATTCTCTTCTCTTATTTTATGCAAGTATTAAAAACAAAGAGTAGCATTCTTTTTTTTTAGAGAGAGAGAGAGAGACTTCCATGGCAGTTATTAATTCAATTGCATGCACCAAATGCTGAACTGGGAAATTCCTAATTTTCTTTGGCAGAAACCAATTGAGATATTTGTGATGTTATTCCATATTGTTAAGAGTAAATTTGGCAATGCGCCGCCCGCCACTTGAAACACATCAATCTAGTACGTTAAATGACATGTTTTGAGTGAATGGACTCAACTAATCGACGGTAAAACTATGGAAGATTTTATAGTTCCTAAATCCTAATGGGCAGATTGCAGATAACTTGCTTTCAATTCTAGTAGTTTCACCTCATAGTCGTGCCTAATTCTTTCTATGAAACTTCAATGAGAAGCAAATGCAAATGTCTCAACAATTGCCATACATTCTCATAAATTCATACAAATTGTTGGACAATGGACAACTATGCCCCTCACACCTAATTCATCATGAGTGATGTAGAACAAGTAGCTGACTCATATATGGCTTTGAGGAACCATCATAAATTCAAGGCTAAATGATTTCACGTAATGCGAATCGACGAGGTCTTTTCAAGTCCCAGCCCTCGACGGTGGGACACGTTGTTTTTCAGTCAAATTCCATCATTTAAGCTCCAAAATTACAATTTTTTCATTTTAGAAAAGTTTCATTTTTAGTCATAAATTGACTTTGACAAGTCAGAATCGTCTACCGTTAATTCTGGCTTGTTTAAGGCCGTTAGTATATTTTATTTCTATAACTATTGTAAGTTCGCTATTTTTGGTATCTTTTGCTACTTTTGGTAACTTTTGCTATGTAATCTCGTTTCTTGTCCAAAAAGAATTTAGGTTAGGGTTTAATCGCTTTAAATAGCCTTGTCAGCCAAAAGGCTCAATATCTTTTGATTAGACGTTTTTTCTCTTTATTTTTGGAGGATTCCAAGATATTACGGAATACAAACGACGGTCTTATTTCTTTGTGTTTTCCACTGTGTCAATTGGTATTAGAGCATGGATTTGCCGATCTCGATGTCAACGAACGGAGCAGGAGACAGAATCCATACTGACGGTGATCGTGGGGTGGAGGCCTTGTGGGCTGCAGTGGAGGAACAACGATAACAGATGAGGGAGATTTGTGAACTACTTGTCGGGATGAACCTCAACGCTAACAACAAGCAGCCGCAACCGAATAACAGAGTGTGTGCTGAGGGATTTGTCTGAGGCCAACCTGTTAACAGAGGGCGTCCTCCTCGTCATCAACCTGATAGCGAGGATGATTCTGATGATGAAGAAGATGGAGGGTATGGTATACTTCAACTAGTGAGGCGAACCAGAGAGCATGATGACTACCGGTTGAAGGTAGATCTTCCAAGCTTTATTGAGAATCTGCGTATAGAGGATTTTCTTGATTGGCTCACAGAAGTAGAGCGGTTCTTTGAGATGATAGAGATTCCAGAAGAGAAGATGGTAAGGGTTGTCGCATTCTGGCTGAAATGAGGGGCTGTAGTCTGGTGGGATCAGTTGTAGAAGAACCATCAACGATAAGGAAAGGCGATTGTGAGGACCTGGCGTAGAATGAAGTAGGTTTTGATGGGTAAGTTTTTGCCACCAAACTATGAGCATATTTTGATGGGATGGGATGGGATGGGATGGGATGGGGTGGGGTGGGGGGGGGACGCCCCTGGAGCACTTGACAAAAAAACCCGAACCCATTAAAAAAAAATTCGGGCACTTAGTAAAAAAGCCTGAACCCTTACCAAAAAAGCTCGAGCTTTTTTTTAATGTAAAAAGCTCGGTTTCATCAATTAAAAATCTCGATTCTTTCAAAAATATGTTCGATTCTTTCTAAAATAAGCTCGATCATATTATAAAAAAAAAAACTCGATTTGGCTACAAATAAACTCGATTTAACTAAACCTAATTTTAAAAAATAAAATGCTCGATCCTTTGAAAAATATGTTCGATTTGGCTACAAATATACTCGATTTAACTAAACCTAAAAAATAAAAATAAAACGCTTAATCCTTTGAAAAATATACTCGATTCTTTCAAAAATATGCTCGATTTGGCTACAAATATACTCAATTTTACTAAACCTAATTTTCAAAAAAAAAAATTCTCGATTTTTTTCAAAAGTATGCTCGATTATTTGGAAAATAAAATGAGGAAATTTTTGAAAGAATCGAGCATTTTATTTTTTGAAAATAAGGTTTAGTTATCGAGTATTTTTATAGCCAAATGGAGCATATATTTGAAATAATCGAGCATTGTTAAACCACATGTTCATACATGTTCATACAAAGACTATGACAATAAATCATAACGAATGAATATATTGTTAAATCACACAGAAATATATGAAAATATATAAACGAAGATCACAAATATATGTTATCTTCTTGTGCAGAATTTGGAGAGTGACAAGTTTTTTGAAGAGAGAGAAGTTGTAGATCGATTTTTAGACAACTATTTTGAAGAGAGAGAGAGAAGTTATCGTTTTTAAAGTGTAGATGGAAGCACAATGAAAATAAAAAATAGATTATTTAAGGGCAATTTGGATAGTTCACCGTAATAGTTATCTTTTAAACATAAGTTATTAAAATTGTAACATTATTGCAACACAAAAAAAATGGTAACATATCTCACAATTTCCATTAGTAATGCGGTGTTGATAACTACTACGTACTGTTGTCTGTTGGTGTATACTACGTGTATATAATTTGTGTGATAATGTGTCATTACAATTGGAATTCTAACATATTATTATGTGCCTATGTAACAAAATAATTTCATATTTTTCTCATTCACCTAAGTTGTGGGATGTGAAGGAACTATAAGATAATTGCTGTTTACTTCTTGTTTACTTGTTTAGTTGACTTGTGAGATATTTATTGTACTTTTGGGGGGCATGACGTTTGTTTGATATTGATTTTAGGATAAAGAATTTTGGTCTGTTCATATAACCTATTTTTTTAGTAGCGGCCTTTTCACTCTTGTTTTTTCATTAATAAAAATAATTTACTTTTACCATAAAAATAATAATAATAATAGTTTACTTCTTATTTTCTATAAACAAATTTGGGATTGCAACATAGAGAATAGAGATAGGGCATCTCTTAATTAAAAGAATTACTCAAATAATTTTAATAGAAAGAAAGTAGAAACGGATTACTTGAGGTTTGACTAACGGACTAATGGTTGCCTGTGGCACCAAGGATGCAAGGAACAAAACAACACGACTTCTCTTCCCTCCATATCCACGTGTCTTGAATATGTTAATTTCTATCATGGGTTTCTTGATTTCCATCTACTTTTATTATTTTATACGTGTGTTCGAAGCGACCTAGCAGGGTCGACTTACTCTGGTATCGCAGTTGGGCTCAAATCACAGTCTTTCCCCAAGCTGTAGCGCGAAGTTCGATCAATGGTTGGGAATCTTCCTGTGGGATGAGGGGTCGCGTGGGCAATTCCTGAATATCGATAGAACGTTGATCAATATTCAGGAAGAGATCGAGGTTTTTATCCTATCTGATCTTTGTAAACACAGGACTCGGAGCCCCCTGCTCAAACAAAAGGGTACGGAATTTTCAATTCCTTTCAACATTAGGAAGACCTTGAGCGGGGAAGGTCTTTTCCCAAGCCGGTCAATAAAAGTTTAATACTTTTATATATTTATTATAAATTTTCAAATAAGTCACACTCCTATAAATTTATCATTAGATCATTAGATTTATATACTTTACTTCAAAGTGTATATACCTATTAAAATTTTTTCATAATTAATGATCCACCTCCAACGTACTAATATAAGTTATATTAGTGTATTAATAGAAAAATCACTATATACACTGATATAACTTAACGGTGGATA
Source organism: Dipteronia dyeriana (assembly GCA_032871835.1). Taxonomy (NCBI): domain Eukaryota; kingdom Viridiplantae; phylum Streptophyta; class Magnoliopsida; order Sapindales; family Sapindaceae; genus Dipteronia; species Dipteronia dyeriana. Next base: position 72,031,124 of record CM065295.1, read on the forward strand.
GAAAAACTTTAATAAATAAATATATTTTAATCGAAAATATATATATACTATCAAATTTTAGATAATACCACTCAAATGAATAATGATCACGCGTCAAAATTAGACTTACTTAACATTTACTTTTAAGTAAAAAAAAACACTTATTTTTTTAGGACAAACATGTCCTTCTGCTTTCATTTTTTTATTATTATTAGTGTTATTAATAAAAAAGTTCGGCAGAACTTCTTATTGATTAAAAAAAAAGTAAAAAATATTTATTTTAAAAAGGTACAAAGTATTTATATATCAGGGTATTTTAGTAATAAAAATATTTTTTTAAATATGGGTGGAGTGACCGTTTTTTAATTTTTAGTATTTTAGTAATAAAAATATTTATTAAAATATGGGTGGAGTGACAACATTTTAATTTTTAGGGTGGAACCTTCACTAAATCCAAAACATTGACTCAAAAATTAAATAGTGATTTTTTGGCTCGAAAATTAAATAGTAATTTTTAAAGATCACTAAGTTAATAACTTAAATTTTAATAGCATATAAAGAATGAATTTGATCCTTAAAATACTCACAAAAATGGGTGTCGATTTTAATAGCATATAAAGTATGAATTTGATCCTTAAAATACACTCACAAAAATGAGTGTATTTTTTTACGAGACTTATTTTTATTTTTTCGAGATTTATTTTATTGTTTCTTAGACTTATTTTGTAATTGTTAATAGTTGTTAATAGTAAAATTTGGTCAGGGGTCAAAAAGAAATTTTCCATCCGTAATCAATAATCATGAAGCCCGGAAAGAGCGTAAAGCCACCCCGCAGAAGCAAGGAAGGTCGTCTCGTCATCAAAATTACCAGAAAACAAGTCAGACGCGACCTAGACGAACCCCCACGAGAGTACTGGAACCCGGGCTTCTCCAAGCCATCTATCGGGGAACCTCGGCTCTGAGGTCGAGCTCCACAACCGCCCCGTGAATGCCAGGGGGAGTCTCCAAGCTCAAGAGACATTCAAAAGAAGTCGGCCAACCTCTCTAGAAGCCCGTTGTCCTTGCTGGACATAAAGGAAGAATCACGCCTAAATCTACATTACCCCAGCTACCTCCAAGGAAGGTCTACAAGAGCACCTCAAGCCCCCAAGGGTCAGGGAAAATCCATCTTAAACTTCTAAGAACAGAGCCAGAGCAGGGATCTACCTCGCTCTACGGGGCAACAGGCAGCTGGCAGGGTGACCTCCATGAAGATTCATAGCACGAGTGTACACAGGATCGTCTCCACGTAATATTTACATGCACGTCAAGAGTTTGATTCAAAAAAGGGAACAAACTTATCTCCGTCAACGATATCATCAAATCCTGTAACAATTGAAATTTAAATAACGAATCCTGCCCGATTAGGAGGAAACGGATTCATAGGATCACTATGAAATATTCGCCAACTAAAAACCTACTTGGACGATATAAATATGTGAGGCCAAGCATGGTAGAAAAGAAAGAAGAAAAACAGAGAACAACTTACAAGAATAGACATACGTACAAAAAATATAGAGGCAGTGGGGAAAGCCTAAATTCTGTATTCAGAACACGGTTACCTTCATTTCCACTATTCGACAGGCACCGAGTTGCAACCACCCCCCATCTTAGAGAGACTGTGAGCACATAGGGGAGCTATTTGTATTTTACAGCAATATATCAATAATAAATGCTCACATTTTACTGTCATTACGATCCAGCCTTTTATCTATCTCTAAACAGGTCGGGAACCAACGGTACCGACCTAGGCCACCACTTTCAAGGTAGTGGTCTCGAGGGTGTTAACAGGAATTTTTCATCCCAAGTAAATTTCTCGTCAACACTTTTTGGCGCCGTCTGTGAGAAACCTCTCACACCACCATCTTTTTACATTCAAAAAGTTTGTTATTTCATAGTAATCATGAGGCTCCGCTCCGCACAAGAGCAGCAGGGCACCTCGGGAAAACCTTCTGCTACATCGACACGAAAGGCCCCAAGGAAAGGGAGAAAATCTGGGCTCCATAGCCAGGTTCCCACCCAGTCAGCCACCGTACGGGCTCTGGATCCCCCTCTAGGAAGTCAAGTCGAGCTTGATCAACAAGCAGTGGCCTTCGTAGAAAACGTCCGCTTCCGACTATTCGCTGAGGGTATCGACATCCAGCAAGCGGGTCTCTGCAATCAGGGGGATTCAAGCAGGCCTGTGGCTAGACAACCCATCTTCGATCGCTTGGGACCTGCCCCTCGGGAATCAACTCGTAATAGAGCAGGGCTCCCGACCTCGATCAGGGATAGGCTAGGTCCCATGCCCCATGTTCCCGAAGCGCTGCCACGCTACCAACCAAGACAAGTCAGATCCACGGCAGATGTCCTTCCCCGGGGATGGGAAGAGCTTCTCCACCCAACGATTACAAGGAGTGATGCCCGGGGTAGAGAAGAAGAAAGTCAGCAAAGCCCCCGAGCGAACCCCCTTCGAAGAAGGAACCGGGTAGAGGTCGCCAGTTCATCAGAAGGATCCGATGGTGAGGAATCCGAGATCGACTCAAGGAAATCCGAAAGCAAGCGACTAAGGGACCAGTTGGCAGAGCTTCAGAAAGAGGTCCAATTGATGAAGATGGGGAACTACAAGGAGGACAAGAAAGATCCTCTAAGTGAAATGAACGCCCCCTTCACCAGAAAGGTCTTGGAGGCAGAGCTCCCGCCTAAGTTTAAAATGCCAACTGACAAGTTCTCTGGGACTGAAGATCCTCTGAGATACTTAGAGAGTTTCGTTCAACAGATGGAGGCCCAGAACACAACCAGGGCCGCTATGTGTCGAATGTTCCCCACTACCTTCACGGATTATGCTAAAACCTGGTTTAGGAAACTACCCGCTGGAAGCGTAGATTCCTTCACCAAGTTATCAACCGATTTCTGTTCACAATTCCAGGGAGTTAAGCCCCGACTGAAGGACCCAATCCATCTACAATATGTGATCCATGAGAAAGGGGAAACCCTCCGGGCTAATGTCGAGCGTTTTCACAAAGAAGTCATCCAGATGGGGGTCTTCACCGAGAAGGAAACACTCGCTAACTTCAGAAGGAACCTGTGGACGGGAAAGATTTTTCAGGTCTTTCGCTAAGAGACCTCCAGAAACTTACCAGAAATGTCCAAAGAAGCACTGTCGTATGTAACACAACAATTCACTGAATTGTTCAACAACTTTTAACATTGGAGTTTAATACTTTTATATATATATTATAAATTTTCAAATAAGTCACACTCGTATAAATTTATCATTACGTTGGATGTAGATCATTAGATTTATATATTTTGATTCAAAGTGTATACACTTTTTAAAGTTTCTTCATAATCAATGGTCCACATCCAACGTACTGATATAAGTTATATCAGTGTATTAATAGAAAAACCACTATATATAGTGGTTTTCCTATTAGTGCACTGATATAACTTAGTTGTAGATTATTGATTATAGAAAAACTTTCACAAATGAATACACTTTAATTGAAAGTATATATATACTATCAAATGTAAGATAATGCCACTCAAATGAATAATGATCATCACAAGTCAAAATTAGACTTCCTTAACATATACTTTCAAGTAAAAAAAACACATTTTTTTTTAGGACATACTTGTCCTTCTACTTTCATTTTTTTTTTATTAGTGTTATTAATAAAAAAGTTCGGTAGAACTTCTTATTGATTAAAAAAAAGTAAAAAATATTTATTTTAAAAAAGTAAAAAGTATTTATATATCAAGGTATTTTAGTAATAAAAATATTTTTTAAAATATGGGTGGAGTGACAATTTTTTAATTTTTAGTATTTTAGTAATAAAAATATTTATTAAAATATGGGTGGAGTGACAACATTTTAATTTTTAGGGTGGAACCTTCACTAAATTCAAAACATTGGCTCAAAAATTAAATAGTGATTTTTTGGCTCGAAAATTAAATAGTAATTTTTAAAGAGTGGGTTTTAAAATTATCAATAATTTAATAACTTAAATTTTAATAGCATCTAAAGTATGAATTTGATCCTTTAAATACACTCACAAAAATGAGTGTCGATTTTTTTTCGAGTCTTATTTTTATTTTTTCGAGATTTATTTTGGTATTTCTGAGACTTATTTTGTAATTGTTAATAGTAAAATTTGGTCAAGGGTCAAAGAGAAATTTTTCACTCTCTCAGCCGAAGTCAAAGCCTCAAATCGACATTCATGAAACCCCGGATGTACTATAAAACTACCCAGCAGAAGCACGAAGGGAGCGTCAGGCTTCAAAACTATCAGGGAAAAAGTTAGGCATGACCAGGTCGAGCCCCCAAGCGAACACTGGGGTCCGGGCTTCCCGAGGTCACCTACCTGGGAACCTCGTTTCCTGAGGTCGGGCTTCTCAACCACCCCGTGAAGGCCATGGGGGTCGCCAAACTCAAGAAACATTCAAAAGAAACCCAACAAGCAAAGCAAGCCCTCTTCGGGTTAATACTTTTAGAAGACAAACGTAATTCATGACCTGAACGAGAAGCCCACCAACCTCTCCAGAAGCCCGCCGTTCCCGTTGGGCTTGAAAAAAGAATCTCACCTAGTCTACACTACCTCTAGTAAGTGCCCATGAGTCTATCCCAAGCTTCTCTGAATAGAGCCAAAGCATGGATTTACCTCGCTCTATAAGACAACGACTAGTTAATTCGACGACCTCCATGAAGAAAGTGTCGTGAGTACACACAGGATCAAATCTACGTAACAAACAACATTAAATCCACGTACACGTAAGTCAAGAGTTTGAATCCATAAAGGAAACAAACTTATCACCGTCAATGATATTATCGAATCCAGTAACAAGTCAAATTCAAATGACGAATCCCGCCTGATAAGGAGGAAACAAATTCATGGGATCGTAGCAGGATATTTGTGAAATTAAAACTTGCTTGGACCAAATATAAATAAGGCCAAGCATGGTAAGGAGAGGGATATATGAAAAAAGAGAAAAGAAAGACGAGAGTGAGACGATAAAAAAGACAAGGAGAGGAGAGCCTAAATTCTGGCCACCGTTGTTTCCACTATTCGACAAGTACAAAGCGATCACCTTCTTACGTCCCAGATAATGTATGAGAGAGAATTTTGTATATCAAAGTGATCGATAATAAAAGCTCTAATTTTTCATTATTATACAAATCTTCATTCCTATCTAAGCAGGTTAGGTATCAAAGGTACCAACCCCGGCCACCACCGCCGTGGTAGTGATCTCGAGGGTGTTAACAGAAATTTCTCATCCTGAGCAACTTTCCCGTTAACACTTTCTGGCGTCGTCTGTGGGAAACTCTCACACCACCATCTTTACATTCACAAGTTTGTTATTTTACAGGAGTCATGAGGCTTCGCTCCTCCCAAGGACAGCCAGGAGCATCGGGACAGCCTTCAGCTGCATCGACACGAAAAGTCCCAAAAAAAGGAGAAAATTCAAGCTTTTTGGCCAGGACCCAGACCAATCGGCCACTATACGGGCTTTGGATTCTTCTATGGAAAGTCAGGTCGAGCTTGACCAATAAGCGACGGCCTTCATGGAAAAGGTCCGCCTTCGGCTGCTAGCTGAGGACATTACTATCCAGTAGGTAAACCTCTGCATTCGAGGGGAACCAAGCAGACCCGGGACTAGGCAACCCGCCTTCGATCGCCTAAGACCTACCCCTCCGGAGCCAACCCGTAATAAGACGGGACTCTAACCCTCGATCCGAGATAGGCTAAGGCTCATACCCCCCATTCCTGAAGCGTTGCCACGCTACCAACCCAGGCAAGTCAAGTCCGAGGCAGACGTCCATCCCCGGGAGCGATGGGAGTTTCTTCACCCAACAACTTCAAGGAGGTAAACCCTAGCTAGGGAGGAAGAAAGTCAGCATAGCCCTCAGATAGACCCCTTCTGAAGAAGAAGTAGGGTAGAGGGCCCCAGCTCATCGGAGGGGTCTGATAATGAGGAGACCTAGATCACCTCAAGGAAACCCAAGAGCAAGCGCCTGAGAGACCAGTTGGCGGAACTTCAGAAAGAGGTCCAACAAATAAAAAAGGGGAAGTACAAGAAGGACCCTCTAAGTGAAATGAACGCTCCCTTCACCAGAAGGATCCGAGAGGCGGAGCTCCCGCCAAAAATCAAAATGCCCACTAACAGGTTGTCCGGGACTAAGGATCCATTAAGCCACTTGGAGAGATTCGCTCAACAGATGAAGGTCCAGAACACGACCAGGGTCGCTATGTATCGAATGTTCCCAACTACGTTGACGGATTACGCTAAGACCTGGTTTAGAAAGCTACCTATTGGCAGTGTGGATTCTTTCACGAAGCTGTCAACCGATTTCTGCTTACAATTCCAAGGAGTTAAGCCCCGATTGAAAGACCCAATCCATCTACAGTACGTGATCAAAGAGAGAGGGGAAACCCTTCGGGCTTATGTCGAGCGTTTCCACAATGAAGTCATCCAGATGAGAGTCTTCACCGAGAAAGAAACCCTTACCAATTTCAGAAAGAACTTGTGAGCAGGCAAGTTTTTTCTGCCTTTTACCAAGAGACCTCAAGAAACCTACCAAGAAACCTATGATCGGGCTCTGGAGCAAATTGAGGTCGACAAACAACTCAAGGTCAAAGTGGAACACGACGACATGAGAGTCGTAAAGCAACAGAAGAAGGAAGATCCCAAACCTGAGCAAGCTCAGAAAAGCCAGAATAAACCTCCCAATAAATCGACGTATTGTTTCCCCATTTCTCAACCCAGATCGGAAAGATATCTAGCAAAATGAACTCCTCCACGAGCTTCACCTCCTCCCAGGACAGTGGCCCCAACAGCTCGAGTTGAGAGGGGGTACGATTATTACAGCCCCTTAAATGTATCCTACGAAACAGTCTATCTCGCCATTCGAGACAATGGGTTGCTACAGAAGCCCGCACCCATGAAATCCCCTGTCGATAAGAGAAATCGTTATAAGTATTGTGACTTCCACTAAGACGTGGGGCACAACACGTCAGAGTGCTACAACTTGCGAAATCAGATTGAGGCTTTGATAAGAGGAGGATGTATGGTAGAGTTCTTACAGCAAGTCGGGGATAACATTCAAACTGGAAGAGAAGTGCAAGCCGAGATCCGCGAGCACACTGAGAAGAGAAAGAGGGAGCAGACGGATCTGATGTAACAAATCCAGATAATACATACCATCAGCGGGGGACATACTCGGGCTGGCACCTCCAATAATTCTAAGAAAAACCATATAAGGAAGGTTCCTCATATGGACGAAAGGCGGGGTATCCTCAAGGTCGACAAGAGCCCTATCAATCCCCTTTCACCAAGGCAGATGTCTACAACACCGTACAGCCTCATGATGATCCGATGGTGATAATGGTACAGATTGCCAACTGCATGGTATACCGAGTGCTCATCGACACAGGCAGCAATGTCGACGTTCTATTTAAAGACACCTTGGAAAAACTTAACTTGAAACAGTGGTGTTACAATAGTTGTACCACCCCGCTGTATGGGTTCACTGAGGACTCAATCATACCCGTAGGGTCAAAAATCCTACCAGTGATCATCGGCACCACACCTCTCCAGCAGAATATCATGACAGACTTCGTGGTGGTAGATACCCCATCGGCCTACAATGTAATATTAGGAAGACCGTTTTTATCATTCTGGAAAGGGATCATATTCATCTACCACAACATCCTAAAGTTCCCAGTAGGAGATAAGGTGGGGGGAAGTTCGAGGCGATCAGCAGGCAGCCAGGAGATGTTATGCAGTGTCTGCTAACTCAACAGCTCTAGCAAAACAATTTACTTAGGTGACAACGATCCAGGATGGGGAAGCACCAGAGTTGACTTTGGAAGATGTAGGACCCATAAATTGCCCCGAGGACGACCCTGTGGTGCCAAATAAGGAGGAACAAAGAAGAGAGTGGGCAAGCGGCCATCCAGTGGATAAGCTGGAAGAGGTTCCCATCTGAATGGGTGACCCCTCGAAAGTCGTCACAGTTGGAGCCACCCTTAAATCGTGGATGAAGGAGGGCCTGATCAGGCTCTTTAAAGAGTTCAATGAAATCTTCATTTGAAGTCATGACGAAATGCCTGGGATCTCGATGACTTTGGCCGCTCACCGATTGGCAGTGGATCCAACATTCAAGCCCATCAAACAAAAAAGGTGTCACTTAAACGTCAAAATGAATGATGTCGTTCAAGAGGAAATAGATAAATTGACCCAAGCGGGCTTCATCAGAGAAGCACGCTACCCCAAATGGATCACCAATATGGTTATGATCACAAAGGCCAATGGAAAATGGCGCATGTGCGTTGATTATATCGACCTCAATCGGGCATGCTCGAAAGACAGTTTTCCTCCACCAAAAATTGATCAGTTAGTCGATTCCACCTCCGAGAACAAGTTCATGAGCTTCATGGATGCATTTTCAGGGTACAATCAAATTATGATGCACCCCACCAACCAGGAAAAGACCAGTTTCATCACCGGATGGGGTCTATACTGCTACAAGGTAATGTCTTTCGGGCTTAAAAATGCAAAAGCTACTTATCAACAGTTTGTCAACCGATTGTTCAAACCCAAAATTGGAAGGTCAATGGAAGTGTATATCGACGATATGATCACCAAGTCATCAACCTCGGAAGGCCATCTGGACGACCTCCGCAGAACCTTCATGATCTTAAGAGAGAACTGGATGAGATTGAACCCTTCCAAGTGCGCCTTTGGGATGACCGTAGGAAATTTTCTAGGCTTCATGGTCCACGAGAGAGGCATAGAGGCTAACCCAGAAAAGATTAAGGCAATCATGGATCTAGAGTCCCCCACGTCGGTAAAACAGGTTCAAATCTTAACCGGACAGGTAGCAGTGCTCAACAGGTTCATTTCTCAATCTATCGATAAGTGTCTCCCGTTCTTCAAAGCCATTAAGCAGAGAAGAAACATGAAATGAGACCAGAAGAGTGAACAAGCTTTTCAAGCCTTGAAAAAATACTTGTCAAGCCCTTCACTACCGGTTAAGCCAAGCCCGGGAGAAGAGCTTCAAATCTACTTGGTTGTTTCAGAAACCACCGTAAGAAGGGCCTTGGTCAAGGAATGCGGGGATAGGGTTTAGCGGCCTGTCTGCTACGTAAGCCATGCTCTAACCAAGACCGAGAAGAACTATACCCTTTTGAAGAAGCTCGTTTATGCCTTGGTGACCTCGGTAAAGAAGCTCTATCCCTACTTTTAGGCTCACTCAGTTGCGATAGTGATTGACCAACCTCTCCGCCAATTTTAACAGAGGCCGATCGTATCTAGAAGATTGGGCTTATAGGTCCTGGAACTCACCCAGTTTGATTTAAGGTATAAGCCCAGGATCACAATTAAAGCCCCGGCTCTGGCGGACTTTGTAGCAGAGCTATCAATGCCTCCGGGCCAAGCAACGGACACAGCCCCTAAGAAGACTCTAGAATCTGGCAGCTGGCCGGAAGGCAGCAAATCATGGGTCATTTGTAACACCCAGTTTTTCAGGCCCAATTGAAAGGCCCAAGTTTAAAAAAAAAAAAAAAAAAAATGGGATAAGCATGAAGCAGAAAAGGCATCAGGTGAGTAAGTCAAGTGAACTGCATGGCTGACAGGCAGTTGTGAGCTTGTCATAGGTATATATATATATGAGGATAAATGTTGTGAGAGCTAGAAAGCAGTAGAATCAAGCGGAAGAAAGGAAAGAGAAGAAAAGAGAAAAGTCAGTGAAGCTCTCATAATTTCATATTTCAGTTGATTCTTCTTTGATATCCAGTTTCTAATTGGATTTCGTGATTGATAGGGAAAGAAGACGAAGGGAACCTAGCATACTCAGTCTAAGATAAGCTTGACGTCTAAGTTGTGAGTGAATTAAGTTTCATTTTTGTTTTTATATCAAGTTTACAGTTTTATGCTTTAATTGCTGCAAATCATTTTAAGCTTTTTATTGCTTTTTATGATTGATGGTGAGTATACAGAGAACCAAAAATATATATTTATACTTATATTAGCATTTAGAAACAGTATATTATTTTTATGAATTATCAAGAAGAGATTATGATTTCTATAAAAGCACCATGTACCCTTCCCCAGTTATGATTATGGTTGGCTTTTGGGGCCGTTCTACACATGTGTATGTCATGAGTTGCTCTGCATGTGCATGACCAGAGAAAGAGTAATAGAGTCGCTCTGCACTTGTATGACCAGAGAGTCGCTCTGCCCGAGTATTGACCAGAGAAAGAGTAATTGAGTCGCTCTGCTCGGGTATGACCAGAAGTTATTCATGACTGCGTTTGTCCGAAGTAGTTCGGCTTACGTTTGGAGGATATCCCCGGTATGAATTTGGTGAAGATTAAGATTTTATAAAGCATTTATTCTTATTCAGCAAAGAGAAGCATTCAGTTTATTCAGTTTATTCAGCACGAAAGTATATATATTATCTTATACCATGTATTGCTGAATGCTTATTGTAAAGAGGTTTAGAAAAGTGTTTTTAAAAGTTTTCATTCACTCACTGGGCGTTAGCGCTCATCCTCTCACTCTTAAATATTTATCCAGGTAGCTGCTCGGTTGTGCGGACTCAGAAGTTTTGAGGTGGGCCACTCGATGACATCATGAAGCATAAAAGTCATGCATTTTAAATTTTCATGTACATATTTAAAAATATGAGGTCGGCATGGTCGGGACGGTAGGCATGGTCTGGATGGTAGGCATGGTCAGAACGTGGTCGGATTTTTACTCGGTCTGTTCGGCCTACTCGGCCCACTTGACCTACTCGGCCCACTTGACCTACTCTGCCCACATGGCCTATTCGGTCTACTCGGCCTACTCGGTTTCTTACTCGGCCTGTTTCATCTCCCACTCGGGATGACTGGTTACTTAGTTTTCAAAGTTGTCGGTTTTTGGTCCGAACGGTCATTTTTGATAAACTTTTTGTAACGGACGAAAATATATGTAAAGAAATTATAAATATGTACATTTTGTACTCTCCAATATTCTCCTCACATTTTATTTTATTCAAACAAGTATTTCTTATATGGAGATTTCAGCAGAAAGTCTTTTTATTATGCTAGAGAATGTAGAGCCCATAGGGTTTCCCTTGTACTCAAGAGAGGAGTCGGGGCAGCCCACAGGGCCTCCCTCGTACTCAAGAGAGAGGAGTCAGTGTGGGTTCTGTCATCATTTACACAGATGGAGCCTCCGGGCAAGCTGGAGGAGGAGCAGGCATAGTTTTAATCGACCCAGAAGGGATCGAGTGCTGCCACTGTTTCAGATTTTAATTCAAAGCCACTAACAATGAGGAAGAGTATGAAGCCCTCTTAGCCGGGATAAGAGCGGCCGCAGAGCTCAGGGCCGATTACCTGCAGGTCAAGAGTGACTCGTTGCTCATAGTCAACCAAGTTTCTGGGAATTATCAAGCAAAAGGAGATAACATGATCGCCTACCTGAAGCTAGTCCAACAGCTTAAGAGCAAGTTTAAAGGATTTACGATCGAGCAGGTACCTCGACAACAGAATCGGTGGGCTGATGTCCTAGCCAAGATAACTGCAAATGGTGGCCAGACCTTACTTCAAAGGGTCCCTCTTCAAGTGATTCCCCTACCCAGCACAGTGGCTGGAAAGGAGACTTATATCCTGGATCGGCAGCCATGCTGGATGGACCCAATAGTGGATTATCTTCAAGAAGGGAGACTTCCGGAGAGCCCAACCAAGCTAGGAAAATCAAGAGGCTCTCAATCCGGTATTGCTTGGTAGATGGTTACTTGTATAAGAGAGGTAAGTTCCTCCCTCTGCTTCGATGTTTACACCCGAAAGATGCCAAATAGGCATTGAGAGAGGTCCAATCAGGGGAATGTGGGAACCACACTGGAGGGGAGGCTCTGTCATACCAAGTGCTCCACATGGGGTACTATTGGCCAACCATCCATCAAGACGCAAAGAACTTAGTACGATCTTACGAAGCATGCCAGAAGATCGCGAACTTGAGTCACCTCCCGTCAGAGCGGTTGTCATCCCTTAACTCACCATTCCCCTTTGCTATGGGAGGAGTTGACTTGATCGGACCTCTTCCTACTGCTCATGGTCAAGCCAAGCATGCTATCGTGGCAATTGACTATTTCACAAGATGGGTCAAAGCCGGACCACTATCCCAGATATCGGAAGAAAACACAACAAGATTCATTAAGAACAATGTGGTTTGTAGATTCGGGACTCCACTAGTCATTGTAGCCTACATCGGCAAGCAGTTCGACAATGCCCGTTTCAAGGATTTCTACGAGGGCTTTGGAGTCGACCTTAGATTTGCTTTAGTAGCCCACCCCCAGACCAATAGTTTGGTGGAATCCACGAATAAAACCATTAAGAGGTTGTTAAAGAAGAAGTTGCAACAGAAGAAAGGTAGATGGGCAGAGATGCTTCCCAAGGTTCTTTGGGCTTACCGTACCATGAGAAGAATAGCCAACAGGGAAACACCTTATTCTCTGGCCTTCGGGGTTGAAGCAGTCCTTCCCATTGAGCACAAACTGACGTCATTTAGAGTTCAACATTTTGAACCAGGAAGCAACGAGGATAAGCTTCGAGCTAGCTTGGATCTCTTGAAGAAAAGCAAGATCGAACAGCTGAGAAGGTAGCGGTTTACCAGAGCAGAATTGCCAGGTACTTTAACAGGAGGGTAAAAGCCCGAAACTTTAAGGAAGGGGACCTAGTTCTCAGGAAAGTAACTTTGAATACCAGAAAGAGGTGAGACGGAGTTCTGGGGCCCAACTGGGAAGGGTCATACCTAGTAAAAGTGGTGATCCGTAATAGGGCATACAAGCTCGAGGACATGAATGGCTGACTCATTGATCATACTTGGAATGCAGATCACTTAAGAAAATTCTACCTTTGAACAGGGGACTCATGAGCAGGCTACCTCCATCTAGTTTTTAATCTTCTGCAATAATGTACTTTATCCCTTTTATCAATAAAGTTTGTTTTCTTGTTTTCTCCATCTTCAACTATGTTCTACAATGATTTTGGTCTACATGAAAAATTCGATATTATCATTCCAAGACCAGGGGATTAGCCGAGGAAGCCTCCTTGCCACTCCTGATGCCTTGGCTGGGCACCACCCCCCTGCCAAGAAGGGTCTGAGTATAAGAGCATAGTTGTCATCCAGATCTCGAGACTAGGAAATAGCTAGATAGCCCTCTTGATGCCTTGATCGGGCTACCACCCCAAGAAGGGTCTGAGTGTAAGAGCATAATTGTCATCCAGATCTCGAGACCATGAAATAGCTAGATAGCCCTTCTGATGCCTTGGTCGGGCTACCACCCCTAAGAAAGGTCTGTGTGTAAGAGCATAATTGCCATCTAGATCTCAAGACCAGGAAATAGCCAAATAGTCCTCCTGATGCCTTGGTCAGGCTACCACCCCCAAGAAGAGTCTGAGCGTAAGAGCATAATTGTCATCCATATCTCGAAGACCATGGAATAGCTAGATAGCCCTCTTGATACCTTAGTCGGGCTATCACCCCCCAAGAGAGACTCAAGTTTAAGAGAGTGGTAGCCCTCCCAGCCTAAGAGAGGGCTAGATAGTTCTCCTTGATACCTCATTCAGGCTATAACCCCCTAAAGAAGCTCAAGGTCTACGATCAGACAAGGGGACTGTCAACCAAAGTCACCGAGCTGGAAGTTTCTATTAAGAGTCAAACGCTCAAGTTAGCTATTTACATTCATGATTAAGCAGTTTCCTTATCTTGTTACTTTTCCCGAGCTAAATCAAGGTGCTACAAGGGTTGAACGTACATACAAATCAGAATTTGAACCAAGTGTAAAAGCTAAATTTCATTGATGAATTGAGGAGCCTATTCCCCGGTAAGGCTACAACAAACAGATATCCCAACCCTTGGTTCCAGGCTACAAAAAGGGAAAGAATAAAAATCAATCATGAGTAAAGATGGGGAGCCCACCCCCCTTTTCTGGGCATTCAAAACAAGTTGCAGGAAGATGGGTTCAAACTTCTGCGTCCTCTTGATTTCTTCCAGCTTCTCTTTCCTCAGGATGAACATCGCTCCCCCCTTCTCTTTCCAGTGGTCTTTCATCCTGGTTTTCCATCTCTGCCACCTAGCCCTGAGGATGCCCTTCAACGATTTATTGCTCAGATGGGTCCTCCTCCACGACGTCATTGACCACCACCATGACCTCAGGAGGTATGGCTGCATCAAGAAGATTGGCCATTGACTCTGGCATGATTTCCCCTCTTTCTGGCTCCTCCCTTGAAGCCACCTTAGGGGGACCTCGGGCTTCTGTAAGATCTCCTTCCGGCTTCATGGGTGGAACCCCCCTCAAAGATTATCCGGGACCTGATGTTGGGAAGACATGAGGAGGAGGAGGAATGAGGTCTGACCCAGCTGGATGCTTTCCTACTTCAACCACGTAAGAGGGATCCAGTTCATCTCCCAAGGGGTGAGACATCTCTGCGACTTGGCCATTATCTCCTCCATAACCCAGTCATAAATAATCGACAGATCAAAGGTGTAGGGGGGCGCTCAGCGACTTGGTAGGAGGCATAGAAGTATCTCTCGCTAAAGAGGAGTCCACCTCAGCCTGAAGCTTGGCAACTTGGGCTTGAAGAGCATGATTATCAGCATCTAACGCCTTCACTTCTTCCTTCCAGTCATCCCTATGGTTGGCTCGTCGCTTAGATAGAAGAGTTTCTTGGTCAAAAAATCGCTTCAGCCAGTTCTGTTTTCATTTCCCTTTGGTTGGAAGTCATCTCCAGGACCAAGGATTGAGCCTGCGCTAGCAATCCCATAGCCCGCTCAGCCTCAGCTTCAGCCCTAGCTGCCCGATCTCGAAGAAATGATACTTGGTGTCCCATGAAAGCCTGCAAAGCATGGAACGAAGGTTAGAAGCAATCAAATCTCACAATTACAGGAAATAAAGGCAATGACTACCTCAGCCAGAAGAGCAGACCCCTTGGTAACTAGAAAATCCAGGGGCATGGAAGCCATCCTAGAGAGCCCGCCACCCGGGCATGAAGCAACGAACTGCTTCAAAACCTCATTATGGCCAACCGAGCCCGACTAATAATGGGGTCGAGCAGGGGGAATCTCAGGAGTACCAGCCTCGGGATCCCCTGGAGCCTGAACTACCCGGGACGCAGCTGGATCAGTGGAAAGAGGGGGTAATGTAACTGGGGAAGCAACAGCTGAAGCGGGAACCACTGGTGAGAGGGCAGATGTGGACGTATCAGCTGAAATAACTCATGGGCTCTATTCAGATAAGCGGGAACCATAAAAGAAACAAACTTATCACCATCAACGATATCATCGAATCCAGTAACAAATCAAATTCAAATGACGAATCCCACCCGATAAGGAGGGAACGAATTCATGGGATCGTGGCAAGATATTTGTGAAATTAAAACCTGCTTGGACCAAATATAAATAAGGCCAAGCATGGTAAGGAGAGGGATATATGAAAAAAGAGAAGAGAAAGACGAGAGAGAGACGATAAAAAAGACAAGAAGATGAGGGCCTAAATTCTGTAATCAGAGCACGGCCGCCGTTGTTTCCACTATTCGACAAGTACAAAGCAACCACCTTTCTACGTCCCAGATAATGTATGAGAGAGAATTTTGTATATCAAAGTGATCGATAATAAAAGGTCTTGTTTTTCATTATTATACAAATCTTCATTCCCATCTAAGCAGGTTAGGTATCAAAGGTACCAACCCCGGCCACCACCTCCGTGGTAGTGGCCTCGAGGGTGTTAGCAGGAATTTCTCATCCTGAGCAACTTTCTCGTTAACGGCAATTTTTGAGACTTATTAGGTATATTTATAATTTTCGACATTTATCGGGCAAAAAATGAATTTTTTTTTAAAAAAAATCATCTTTGTCATTGACCTCCGTTAGAGATTAAACGAACAGACTTCCCAATTGGAGGTTGAATAGACCTATTTGACCTCTTTTGGGTTTTCGAAAAAAATATCCTAAAAATGACCAAAAAAAAAACATAATAAAAGAAGGAGATTAATGTATTTTTGTCTATTAGTACCATTTAAACTTACCTTATTAAATTAGTGTTACTCTTAAAAGTCCACATAAAAAGAGTGTTATTTCTCCATATTTCACTTTTTTTTCCTTGAAAAACCAACACTAACAATGATTTTTAGTTAATGGGTTTACCAAATTCAAATGTTAAATACTAACATTATTTAGAGGTTGTAGTCGATCGGATCTACAATTAATTCAAGGTCGACGAGGTAGGCATTGACAACCTGTAAAACAAGGGACAAATAGAGCGGTGCCAAACCACAGGATGGGGTGTTCCCTAAAAGGGACTCTCCGACAGTCAAATCAGTATATTGCATGATGAGTGAATTGAAATTAAAAAGGGTTGAGTGACATACCATTGTGCTCGATATAATGAATTGAACTATCTGTAGATATGGTTGGGTCTACGATGGATATTGATGGATTTTATATGTCGATGTCCAGAGAGGTCTCTAGACTCGATGTCGATCGATCGATGATCAGGTCGATGTTGTGTATCGATGTCCCAGGGATTCATTGAATCGACGTGGGTCAATCGAGGATTGGGTCGATCCGTCTCGAAGAATGACTACGTCGATTTCTTCTAGAATTTGGAATTACAATAAATGAAATGAGAGAATTATGGAGCAAAGTTTAGAGAGCTTTCACGTATGAGTTGAGAAAATCATAACCCCCTTTTTGAGAACCGATCTGGTATTTATAGTGAAACCCTTAGAGCCTTCACCTATCGCCCCCATTATGAGAGTGTGATCATCGACCCCTTTATTCTCTGTTTTGAATTGTTTGAATTTGGTATTAAGAGTTTTGTCAGATGTTAGGATTAATGTACTGTCTGACATGATTATGGATGTTTTCATTTGATATTGACCACGCGTTTGTTTGACCAGGTACCCTAGTGGGTCACGATTTTGGGCTTGATCCCTTGTTTGGGCCACATTGGGCTTTAGTTTATTTGTTTCCTATTTGTCCCCTTTAAAGGTCTTTGAAATAAGGTTCCATTAATTAATTAAGGGGTCTGCCTCTTGGGCCAAAGGTCTGTTTTTTGACCTCCACATAGATAATTACCCTAGTGGTCATTCGTTTAATCGAACACCATCAAAATGACTATTAGATGAGAAATTTGGTTAAAAAATGATCGTTTTAGATAATAATAAAAAATGTGACATGAATAGTCATTATGTGAGAAAATTACCTTAGTGACCACCTATTTGACTAAAAGTATAAAAACAATTATTAAATATTCTTGATGAAAATGAATTTCTTTGCAAGGAAATTAATTCGCCATGGAAAGTGAATTAATCAATCACCCCTGATCGCTTAGCATCTCCACCCTAAAAGTCCATTTTGGTGCAACTTTCACACTATTTAGCTGTTTCATATCTAAATGTTATACTAAAAAGAATATTTCTTTGAATATTCCTCTTTTTTTCTCTTTTTTTATTATTTCTCAACAATTAATATTTCACTCCATAATGAACATAATATTGCAATAAGTTAAGAAATTATGAAATTAGTACATTAAGAAATTAAATTTACTTAACTAAAATATTGTATTTATTATTAAATTAACTTAAACATTACATTTCATAAAGTAAAAAGGAAAAAAAACATAAAAATAAAAGTAAATATTGATCGTCATTAATTAACTAAATTAGTATATTCATCCCACGAATGATCAATTAATACATTTCGGTGTGCAATATGAACCTTTTTATCCTTGATTTTTCTATATCGGGCTAGGAATTCTTAAAATCGTGTATTTTCATCTACCACCATCTCAACTTCTGGAGTTGACACTTCCATATGATCCTCAATTGTTGCATCATCATCATGCTCATCCTTAATTATCATGTTATGCATAATAATGCAGACAATCATTATATCATATAAAACAAGTTTATGCCAAAAACGTGACGGTCATGTCACAATTGTAAACCGTGATTGAAGAACTCCAAATGTACATTTTACGTCTTTTCTACATCCTTCTTGTTTCATTGCAAATAATTTTTTTTCGGACCATGTGGATCGTGAAGAGTTTGTACAAGTATAGATCATTTTGGGTATATACCATCAACTAAATAACAACTCGTGTTATATTATTTTCCTTGAATGACATAATGAGTCGAAGAAGCGATACCTCGAGCAAGGTTAGCAAAAAGATGGGATGCCTCCAACACATTAATATCATTATTGGTACCCAGCAAACCAAAATATGCATGTCATATCCACATATCATAATCAGCTACAACATTTAGAATAATAGTTGGGGATCCACTATGCCTGCAAACTGTCTTGTCTAAGTCGTTGGACAATTTTTCCACTTCCGATGTATACAATTTAGACTATGCCTGCAAACTATCTTGTCTAAGCCGTTGGACAATTTTTCAACTTCCGATGTATACAATTTAGACTACCCAGTATTCCTAGAAAACCATGATGTTTACCACTATGAAGTAGTCTGGCAATGTCATTAGCGTTAGATGATCTTAGATACTGCTCTGTAAATACCTCCACAACAACATGATAGAATCTCTTCAAACTTTCAATTCATGCAGACTCTCTTAGGGTAATTTTCTCAAATATTTATTGAATTTGGTGAAACCTGAAGACCTTTTTTTTAATTTCTTTTACCCTTTCTAAACATTATGAATTATTAGGTTATGGAAATGGCATTTAGGGGCCGTTTGGTATGGGGTCATCTTTACATTGGAATGGGAATCTCAAAGCATTCACATGTTTCATAGCAGGTTTGGGTTTTTTATTTCTCGAGAAAGCGAATCCGATAGGAATCACATTACCCCTCTGGAAGGTAATGTGATTCCCATCTCAATAGATGGATTTCATATTACCTCCATCTGATTCCCACCGTGAGACTTGCCATCATTAAAAAAAATATTTTTATTTTATTTTCATCTTATTTGTTCTTCACGATGCTTTTCAACATTTCTGAAATCCCTAATCAACACAATCAAAACTCACAAATAATCTTGTAATAAACCATTACCAAATCAACATCTCAAACATCATCACCATCACAAAAAGGAAAAAAAATTGTAGCAAGTATAAACATGATTTGGGTTTGCTCGATGATGATAACGACGGCGGCAAGCTTCGATAATGATGATAGCGACAATGAGCTTCGACGAAGACGACAACGGCGAGCTTCGATGATGGTGATAATGATGGCGAGCTTCGATGAAAACGCGACAGTAAGCTTCGATGAAGAAGACGACGACAACAAGCTTCGATGAAGACGACGACGATGTGGAGATGATCTGGAGAGAAAGACACAAAGAGAGATGGAAATAAAGGGATAAACGAAACCCAGATTTGAGAATTGGAACTGGTTATTTTTTTAACCATATAATTTGAATTTAAAAAAAAATAGTTTTTAATAATAAAAAAAAAACAAATTCCCATATACAATCAAACATTGTTACTAGATATTCCCAAGAATCCTACATAATATTCCTATGCACAACTAAACACACTTACACAAGTTTTCCATGAATTACATTACTGTGTTTAATTTTTCCATGAATCATATTATTTTGATTATCCAATGTCAAACGGCTCCTTAATCTATCATACTTCAAGTGGCAACACCTATAGGTGTCCAATGGGTCGAGGCGACCCAGCTAGATCTCGATCCTCAAATTGAGGACTAAACGTGCGCTCAAGCAGGTTGAGTGGGCGTGCCAAGCTTGACTATCAAAGCGCACGGGCCTAGAGAGTCGGGATTTCACGGGCTTGAGGGTTGGATCAAACTTTAAAAAAAAAAGAAAAAAAAGACCATAACAGTTTTACATATTAAATGAAGCAAAGCCCACTTTGAAGAGGGCTCGTTAGTAGGACCGGACCTTGCACAAGTATTTAAAGCCCAAACTGGGCACTGGCTTGGCTGGTTGAAACCTCTGGCTCTAGCAACAGTGTAAAATGGAGTGAACAAGCTGCTTAATAAGCCAGTAAGGCCCAGTTTGGCATTGTTGTGCCGTGAAGGGAAGCGTTTTTGAAATTGCTGTATAAAGAATCAACTAAGTGTTTGGTAAACTGATTTTCAAAAGTACTGTGAAAACTAAAAGCAATTTCAATGTGTTTTGTAAACTCAAGTAAAAAACGTTATGAATGTGTAAAATTACTAAAAGGACATAAATGATACTAATGTACTATACTTTGTATTTTTCTTGTTTATTTATGTTTAGTGTTAAATATTATATAATTATAGTACTTTATTGAATTAATTAGTCCTATTTTTATTTTATTTATTGAATTAATTAACCTCGTTTCTTTATTTTTGTATTTGTTTTTTTATTCTACTTTATTTCTTTATTTCTTTTTATTCTACTTTATTGAATTAATTAACCCCATTTTTTTTATACAGTTATGACAACAATTTTTTTTATATAGCAGTATAAGCCCAAGTTTTTTTGACAAATTTTGTTAAAAGCAAGAACAAAATTGAAAAGTTGATAAAATTTCATTTAATCACCGTAGCGTATTTTCTAAAATCAAAAATCAAAATCCAAAAACATGTATTTATAGCTTCTTAAAAACTCAGTTGGGAGAAACTAAAAATGATTAAAAGCACTTCCCTACGATTTTACCAAACATCCCGTCTTAAAAATTGGAATTGCAGTTGCAGCCATATAGCATCGCTAGACTAGTCCAAGTCACTTAAATTACCTAAGATTTAAAAAAAGCATTTTGTTTGCGATCACAGAGCAAGCCAAGCCACAAGTACAGAGCTTGATATTGAAGGATTTCCTATCAAATGCACAACAGAAGTGACTACAACCCCCCAAGTCTCATCAGACTAAAAATGCTAAATTTATCTTCCATCTTGGCTTATCGCTGCATATAATATAAGGATCTTCCAATTTGGGGCGTGAAAAACACGTACTGAAATTTTTCTCAATAGAATAGGAAGAAACAGAAGCAGTCTGTCAATCCCTTTCCCTCCGTTTCTTTTTTTCTTTCTTCCCTTCAGCGTCATTGTAAGAAGACCTGCTGGGAGAGTCCCTGTGCTT
Organism: Dipteronia dyeriana; assembly: GCA_032871835.1. Lineage (NCBI taxonomy): Eukaryota > Viridiplantae > Streptophyta > Magnoliopsida > Sapindales > Sapindaceae > Dipteronia > Dipteronia dyeriana. The sequence goes on from CM065295.1 coordinate 72,052,207, forward strand.
ATGCTTATGATGTTTTCTTCTGCTGTTACTGCTCTTTTCACGAGAGGATCCTTTCTTTCTCCCTTTTGACTTGGAATGGTAACGATCCCGATCATCACTGGATAAATCACTATATGAGTCACTGCTTCTATAACGATGTCGTCTGGGTCGTTTTCTACTCCTTTTGTCTTCTGAAGACCGACTACTGCTCCGATTTCGATTGTGGCTAGAGGGTGATTTGGATCTTGCATCCTCTTTAGTTTTTCCCCGATCAGCTTTACCAGGTCTATTTTCAGACAAATAAGTCTCTCTAAATTTGCCACCACTACTCTGAGGGTTGCCAGGAATGAACATCTTTTTTAGGGATTCGCCCTCTTGAGTGGTTCCCCTCTGCTGTAGCACCGCTCGGTCTAAGGGAGTTCCACTAATAGGAGCCTTGGCTACGGCATTAGTAATTTCTTTCTGCAGAGCAGGAGTCTTGGCTTTACTCGTCAAGTAGGGTAACTCAGGGGGAACCTCCAAGCCTAGTTCTTTACCTAAGGATTCTAAGAAGTCACCAGCTAATAAATGGTTTAATGCAGTATGTGCCACTTCAATCTTCTTTTCCGGTTCCTCCACTTTTTTGTGATCAAACGTTTCTGCTTCATCATCAGAATCATCAGAGAATATAGCCTGCACATGAAAGAAGATAATTAGCAATGATGAGCAGAATATTATACTTAGCAGCAGGCTCGTCTATCAAAAATAGGGAAAAGAAAAATAGTATGGATCGTGAACTTGGACTTCAGCAGTGCATTGAAGACTACAGGAAAACAAGTACCAATCAGGTTCTGATTCAAAGTAACTTGGCACTTTCAATAGTTCTCTCCAACAAAGCAGCACAATAATGGAAATGAAAATGTTGAGCGCTAAATATCAGTTGCCCTTTTGCAAGATCAGAATTTCAAGTACAAAAGTATGTCTTTGTTCAAGATGTAAAATTCCCCAATGATGATATTTAAACATAGTTTACAAACATAAGTTCACTTAATTATCCCATACCCAATTTTACATAATTAAAAACTTTCAAATAAACATGAAATTCACATGAATACAGCCAAAAATATGATGATCATAGAAATCCTAAAATCAGAAGGTGCTAGCTGTAGATCAGTGTGCATCCGGTTGAATGATTCTTTAGTTCTAAATTAATGAGCGTATATACAAGTATGGCGAAGAGTTAATGCTCTCATAACTGATCAAACAACTCGAGTCATTCTTCTCATCACCTTTTTCGAAACATCAAAAATAACTACAAAGAAGAGTTACCCTAAACTGCTTGTCCTTAGAAACTGAAAGTAAAGGAAATCTCGTAAATGAAAAGGGAGTGGAGTGAGGAAGACCAGATATAGAAATAGAAACTACCAAAATGAGGGAGAGTGAACAGGAACATAAGGTGTCCCAACCACAAAAGAAGAAACATCAACCAAACAGAAAGCCATATTTTATTCTACAGAATAAGACAATATAAAATAAACTTGTTTTTTGGAAATACCTTCTTAGATATAAGAAACTAAGATATATGAAGGAAGGAGGATGATAAGATGGACAAACATCAACCAAAAATCTTATTACGGCCTTTTTTTTTTTCCTTTTTCTTTTTCAGGCAACGATGTTCTACACTTCTCTTATAGATAGCACAAATAAAAGATGATGAAATTAGCTGAGACGGATTTAACTCATTCAACACAAGTAAAAGCGACAAATAATTCTAATCAAGCAGAATGGTAAAAAAGAAATTTTCAGCTGTTGCATTTGCTGTAAGATTATTTGAAAGTTGAAACAGGGGGTTAAATAACTTGACGTTATCATTTACCACTCACCACAGTATGTCTATCTACATTTGACGCAAATCTGTTACTCATCAATTGCAAAGATAACTAAACATAGCAAAGAGTGCCTTTTATTTGCAATCTGTCCAAATGTTGTATAATGATATTTAACAAACAAAGGATTCAACTGACCAAAATGTGTCATGATGCAGCAGGTCTTTTATTTATAAATTTATAAAAACAATTAAACAGTACCTTGTACAGGTCAACTGGCCTCTCAACATTTTCAACTTCAACTTTAGCCTCAACTTCAGTCCCCTCAATTTTGCCTACCTCTTGAGCATCAGATTGAGGTGTAGGATATGGACCTTTATTCACAGCATCAGATTCTTCCAACTTTGTGGGTTTGACAGAATCAGACATGAAGATGAGAGAGTCCATCTTGCTTCTCACCCTTGGAGCTGGTGGTGGCTGCAAGTGGCAGTATTGCATTTCTTAGTTATGTAATGCCCAGATAATAAAAGATTTTCAGTATATGAGTTTTGTAAGTAAAGAATCGATATGGATATTCACTCTGCACTTTTACTTGAACCTTCCACAAAAACAACAAACAAGCAAATACATGCAAAACCAAGGTTGAGAAATAACAGCAACAAACTCTCTTTTCCCATGATGGAAGCAAGCAGATAAAGATAATGAAGATAACAGTTAAAATTAACTGGGATGGCTATTTAAATTTTAAACTATCCTGATAAAACCTTTTAATAATCTCAGCTATAATATCAAAACTCAAAAGCCTCTAGAACCTAAACAGCTGAGTTATTCTGCATAAAAAGTTTGCTTTAAAAAAACATAACAACAAACTAAGAACCAAGTACTTAACAGTACCTTCCCCATAAATGGATCTGTGAGATCAAAACGCTTGCAGAGAATAGGAGAAGGACGCCATTGAAACTCTTTCCTTCTTGGGTACATGTTCATAGTCGTCAAATTTTCAGCTTGAGCATCTTTAGCTAGCTGTTTCCAGAAATGTCTGTCAAACACCAAAAATGATAAACTTTGCAACAACAAAAAAAAAAAAATCACACCATCTGAAATATACCTCTAGTCCACCAGAAGTAAACTGCATCCCTCCAGCAGGTGAAACCCCCGTAAACTGCTGTGTAGACAGTAAGCTTTCCTTACCATGTTTCCCTTTCCCTATTGCCTCAGCCACTGCTTCAAAGTCCATTCTCTCATGAGCACGAGCTGCTTCTGACATATTACTAGCTTTACCAGAGTCAGTGGAACGAAGCCCTCCTTGATACTTTTCCTTGAGAAACCGCTCAAATCTATCTTGCTTTGCAGGATCGTCTTTGAAAGGTTTTATGATTTCTGGCAACTCGCTCTATATTACATAGAGTTAAAAAAGAAAAAAGAAAAATTAGCTTTCTGTAGAAATAATCGTGAAGTGAGACATAGCAGTTATTTAAACGAAAGGCACCAAAATAGTATGCTCCTTACATATGATGCAGACTTAGTAAATGTATCTGAAAGATTATATTGCATATGAATGGCATTTTCAGAAGCAACGGATGAGCTGAAATCTTTTGAACTTCGCTCCAAAGGCTTTTCCCCTAATAGTTTGCCACGGCTCTCTGCTGTCATCTTCTGATCAGCCAGAGACGATTTCCCATCCATTGCCAGCATGGTTTGATCATTACGTTTCTGTCGCTCCTCCCACAACTTCCTTGCATAATAGTCATGGCCGTTTCCTCCAGTGAGAAAAGTAAATAATGGGTTATTTTGGTTCTTTTCTCTGGAAAGATCCTCAAACAATTTACCACATCGAGCTACCAAAGTCGCTACCCCATCAATTAAGAGTTTCATGGTATTATCGTCAGGAGGGGGAACCTCGGGGGGTGGGGGATCAGCAAACTTCTTGTCAGTCTCAAGAGGACCAGAAAATTTATGGTGCGGCACAAAATTCTTTGGAACAGCGGGAGGATCAAACCTGGACAACAATTTGAAGCATAAATATACAGAGTAGCATTAAAAGTACCAAGAAGAATTTAGCTTCTATAGATAGTTATCTTTCATTCCTCAACACCTCACAGGAAAACAAAAACTGATGTCACTCGGAATTTTTTCATCCTCAGATTATTAAATGTAATCATATAGGATTGCAGTTTTAGAATGATTAGGCTGATGTGTCAACTTGTTTGGATCATATTCCAACTATCAAGTTACCTTTCCAACTGGTAGTCAGACTTTGATGCAACTATGAACCCAGGTAGAACGCCTTGCTCCTTTCCAAATAACCTTGGCCTTCTGTCTTTGGTCACTCCAGAGGGCTCTTCAACTTCAACTTCTTGAACAATGGTGTCCTCAAAGTCATATGCTGAAGAAAAAACACACTTAATAGGGGAAACTAGACCCTCATAAAAGCATAAAATTAAAGAAAAGTGGACCTCTAGTTAACTTGCAGAGACTATAAAATTACAGAAAAGTGGACATCTAGTTAACATCTAGTTAAGCAAAAAAAAGATTTAAGAAAGGTGGACATCTAAAGCCTTATATAACCATAAAAATGAAAAAAAGAGAGAAAAAGAAAAGTGAAGGTGTTATCCTATAATGAGAATATAATTTACTGTAAAGGTGAATTCTATCCAAATAGAGTACGAGGATTGACACCAGGGAGGATTTTCCATAAAGCTAACATTATAAAAGTACTAACCAGTGCCATAAACATCCTCATCTTCAGCATCATATTCTTCAAGTGCTCCAATGCCAAAACCAGGACCAACCTTTCCTGCTGATGTACGCCAGCTAATTAGTTAAATCACCATCATTTTAGAAGTTAGCATTCAATGCAAGTAAATGTAACCAATCAGACTGAAGTGGAGCGTGAAATTTTATAACAACAAAAAGGAAATTGATCATCAGATTATGGATCTTACACTTGAAACCAAAAAGACTATCTTTCATAGATAAAGCTTTGCTATACCCAGGCTTCCTATTATCAGATAGACGTGACCTTTTCCTCTCTGCAATTTAAAAAAAAAATGTTAAAACATAATTGCAGTGAAAGAATAGTTAGCTGTAACCAAGCTTATGTAGAAAACAACATACCCCTGAATTCTGGAGCATGCTTAAAAGGATCATATCCTAAACCATGCAAGTCCTGCTTTGGATTGAGTACATACACCTGCATTGAAGGAACAATAAATTTTCTTCCGTAAAGCTTGGAGAAGAATAACGAATACAGCTGAAATAACATGGTAATGAAGATACAATAAGTTTGAAAGTTAGGATACACTTCAACAGTACACTAATAATTTACACAAACACATATTTGTCAAATTGTTATCATTAAACGTTGTACAATTTTTGCATTAATATTAATCGTACAACAATTATACACTAATTAGCATACATAGATAAACTAATATCATTAAACCTTCTTCTAGTTATAATTATGATAAACATTAGAAAGTAGAAGCTGCATTAGAACGCACTATATCTGTCCAATAAATATTTTGGATTATGGAACGATTTACAGGTATGTTATGTTATTAGAGTCAAACTCTTGTTTTAAAATGCTGGATATGTTTAGGCATGTATAAGATAGTATCTAAAGAGTAACAGTATCCAGTAAATACTTATAATCTGAATCAAATATCATAAGTCCTTTATGGTTCCAAGGTTGTCAACCTAAAAAGTCGAACCACATAATTTTGAAGTAATCATTACCAACATTTTTTCTCAATTATTTCTTTCAGCGATATTTTCTGTTTGGGGACATTTGGAAACCCAAAGACTTTAAAACCCATGTAAATACATTAGAGTATAGAAGATGTTTCCTTAAAAAAGATAGGGGTTCCTAACATGCACAAACAATACAGAATGAAGGGATTAATTATTCCAGCAAGAAAATAAGGAACTGGCTCATTTTAGGGGAGGACAGTAAGTAAAGCATTCAAGCTAAGCAGAGACTTTAACCTCATAACACCCATAAAAGCAGCTTGCCAGTATGTCAAAGCCAAATTGCACATTGACAACAGAGATAACAAACTATTAAATATTCCAGCAGTGGACAAGAATATTGAAAAGCTAAACAAATTATCAACTCTTCCAGACAAGAACATTACAAAATTTAAAGGACTCAGAGTACTGTTTATCATTCATCCTATCACGCTATTTGATTTATAAAAGCTTTTAAACATATATTAAGAGGCAAAGCAACTTCTGATAAAGATATAGCTCCAGGAAAATTATTACCGGAGTGCTACGAGAGGACTGGACATCATCATTCGCAGGCTGCTCAACAGAACTTTCAATGTGACTCTCACCACCCTCTGAGTCAGTAAGCTGTGTTTTGGCATCATCAGAAGAAAATGCTAAGAGAGCTTTTCTAGCTTCTCTTCGAGATTCTGTGAATTAATTGTGAAGATGACAAAAATAGATCAGTCTGCTTCAAAGACCATTTAACCGAAAGAAGCAAAGCCTTAACAACATAAAATTAGATGATCATGAAAATTTGAAAATGGCTTTCAAAATTCCAATCCACATGAAGGTAAACCAACATTTGGGGAAAAAAGGACCAGGAATTTGCAAATACTTTCCCATTATTTTTGAGTAACTGAAAATGGAATATAGCTTACCCACATTATTTGAAGAAGGCAACCCAGGTAGAATCCATATATTCAAAGTGAAAAATGCCTTTGTAAAAGGTTCATTGACATGTAAGGAAACGCGCCAAAACTTTGGACCACCAAAAATGTTTTGGTGATGTTTTCAGTGTTTCTATGGTGGGAGGCTCTTTCCAATATAGCAAAGACCACTATAGTACTTGACATGTACATTTTAAATAGATAAGTAAATGCCAATTCAAATTTATAATACCCCATTCGAGTGTCAAGTGTTGCTCACATAACATTTCAACCACAAAAAGCTAAAATCGCAACAACAAAAAAAAGAGTTTATTTTGCTTATAGATGTCACAAGTTTTAAATGCAAGTAAATCATTTTGAAATGGTATAGAGAAATATACCGTATAGTGAATCTGTTTGGGAATCCCTAATTGACCGGCCACGTCGCCAACCCATCTTCAGCAGCAATTTTACACCTGGTTAAACAAAGTGAGGTGGGGCTAAGGTGATTAATTTGCATGAAATGTATTTTTTTGAAAAATGACTATTATAAATAAGATGAGACAAACCAATTGACTCTGTGGCTGGAAGAACTAATTCATCAGGAACAGGTCCTGGGATTGCTGACGGCCTGCAACACACAAAGTATAAACAAAGAGAAAAAATCTACATAGTAGTCTCAGCAGGAAATGAGAATATAACAGTACACATACATATATACATATATTTAGACACACACAATAGTCCACATGCAATATATATACAACAATGTAGACCCATAGATTGGCATTTTCTCTTAAGACAAACCATCTACATTAAACAGCACACAAGGAATAACGAAAATTATGTCGCTATATGAAACTACATAATAGTACGGTCCATAAAGTTATCATAACAAGTTTTCCTTCCCAGATACATAACTTCCTTTATAAGATGTAATTTCTATTATTTTTGTCAGCAACTTTATACACGAAAAATCAATCAACTAATGAATAATTTAGTTACACATCAAGAAGCTATTATGTTACAAAATTGAATGTTGAACATCAGCAGAGGATGAACAGAAACATAACACAGACAGGACAACACCCAAATTCCTAAAAAAGAAAAAACAATGAAACAAGTATAGCAAGGAGATGCATAAAGTACACACATGCATGCTTATGTCCATAAATGTATTGTGTGCTTGTTCTTGTGAATGCAAATGAAAGTTAATTTTTACAAAAAGACTCAAAAGGTGCTTTCTCAGTGAGGTCTAACTAATCCTTCTTAATTTTCTGTACACGTTTCACAATTAAAAAACGCTTTTCTCATAGAATAGAAAGTCATGATTTCGTTTAACAGCAATTAAGATCTTATGAAAAGTAACAGAAAAAAAAAACTTCTCGTGTATAAATATTTTCATTAAATTCACTTTGACACTCACAAATAAAAATAAGCAAATTTTTCAAAATGCATAAAGGTAAAGAGGAATTTTTTGCTAAGAATTGGTACTCATTCAGTAGAAAATTAAATTTTAATGAAAAGACAGGAGTACAGGACTAGTAATGAACCAATTATGGTACGATCAGGGAAAAAATAAAAAATTAGCTTAAAAGGGTTTTCCAAAGTGGTTTGGAATCTACAGTTCCAGGGAACCTGCTCTTCTAATAACAGTCAATCAATAGGTGTGATTGAATACATACACAGAGAAGAAGATGGAGATGCTAATGATGATAAATAATGAAGGTAGACAGAGAAGAAGACAGTAAGTGTACTGACAATGCCCGAAGACCAGCAGAGTCGAAGAATGGTCTATGAAGGGTCTATGAACGCTTCTCATTCTCATTAGCATAATCAACGGCAGCGAAAGTTTTCAGAACTATCTCTGCAGCCAAATTCAGATCTTAGGGAAACATTCTTCATTGATGCAAAGGGGAAGCTGAGCAACCTTCAATTTTGGCCACGTGAAAAGTGGTATTTTAGCACTATGATGCTATCCAAAATTCCGAATGATAGGAGTTACATTACAAGACACTAGTCATATAAACTAACTTTCCACGTAAGTATCAACATAACTTATCACTCTAATTAAAGCTCTCAACAAGCAAACAGGCACCAATCAGAGAATTAAATATAGCTGCTATTATAAATAAAGACTCAAAATAAATATCTCAAAAGATTATAAAACCTTTGCTGCTGCTCCTTCTCAGCTTGTTTAAGAGCTAATTCAGCAGCTGTAAATCCAAATGTATCGAACTGTGACGATGTCCCAAAGGATTTACCTTCCAAATCCTAAAACGCAAAAGAAAGGCATATTTTAAATATTACATCAAATCCTCATCGTTAAAACAAAAATCAACAAAGGAATATAAATCTCCACGAAGTGTCATATCAAGACGATACAGAGGAATTATTTTAATGCATAATAATTGTAAAATGAATAATTACAACATAAAATACAAGGGCCAAGCAGATATGTCAGGAAAAAAATTGTAGGATAGAAGCATAACAACAAAAGGGAAAAAAATATATGAAGAAGTTGAACAAGACAACATATGCACCACCAAAAGTCTGAAGGAAAAACTATTCTCATATTGGCAGAAAATTCCAGATCCCATATGATTGAACTTTGAACTCAGATGCAACAAACAGCAGAACACTGAATTTTCTGAATTATAGGAATTTGACTGTAATGGATAGAGTACTTTCATCAGGTTAACAACTGTGGCTTCAGCATCATTGCTTCTTTAACCTCTCTGCTGAGACAATTTTACCACAAATAGAAGCTATGTAAATAATAAACTTGCTGTTGAAGAAGTTCTGTGATTAATGAAGGACAATGGTGTGGAAAAAGCGATAAGCACACAAACTATCTACGGTACAACACTACATTGACAATTAAGATGGCATCTTATGACACTGATTGTTGTATTTTCTTTGCACTTTGCATTAAATTTGAATCAAGAAATCTTCCAGTAGCACAAAAGCTATCTAGCAAAGATAGTGATATTTCTATTGATTCAAAGACATCTAAGAACACTTTAAGCAATAATTATTTGGGAAACCTCATTGACATTCATTATAAATCTATAAGAATTTAACTGCAGATATATGAATGTTAAGGTCATTTTGTCACTTGAAAGTGAACTCTTTTGAGAAACCAAGCTTGAACAATGACTGAATTTGCCTAAGAATGAGAATTATTCCAACATATAATTTTATATGTGAGGCATATTTAATTTCCATCTTCACCTCCATATGGTGTAACAGCCAACTAAAATGAATTCATTACGATAAAACAAAATTATCCACATAGACTTGAAACACTCTAATGATCTGTTCGGCTGTATATAACTAAATCTTTGTGATTGGAATTTGATGGAAACAGGAATGAGTCCAATAAAACTACCATTATCCCAAATTTAAGGCTGAGTACAACCAAAAAAAACCTTAGACAATTCAAGAACATCAAAAAAATTCCACCAAGTCAAAAGTCGGAGATAAAAGTATATTATAAAGGGTCAATCAACATGGTAAAACATACAGTTTTCTCATCTTCGTCTAAAAAGTTAAGAATGTTCTGCTGTTTGACTTCAGCTCTATTCTTCCTTGATGATGTAAACGACTGTGGAGTCCAGCCTGCAGATTCATTTCAAATTGCATTATATTAATCCGTAATCTACACAAACAAAAATGCACAGGGGAAAATAAAAAGCAATCTCCATCTCTAATTCAAATGCAACTAACATATACCTTCTTTTGAGCCCGCTGTATTATAATAACCAGCAGAAAATCCACCAGTAAATGCTCCATGAAATCTTCTTCGTCCTTCTTCATCAGTGACCTGAATAATATAATTTAAACAATACACACTTTCATATTCATAATAAATCCATTTTCCACTAATTGTTCCAAAATTTAATAAATACATCATATAAGTTCAATCAAAAGTTCAAAACCCGAAATACTAACAATTGTATTTGCAACAAGTACCGACAGCGCACGAAAACTTATAAGAGCAAACGGATTCGCCTATAACATGATTTTAAAAAAAAAATTGCTGCTTTATAATCTATATCACTACATTTGATTGCTTAAAAAAATTATAACTTCATATAATAAATTAATGTTTATTTTCCAGATTATTGAATAAACATCAAAGAATGAAACAGAAACAAACAACACTTGGTTCATTTTATAAAGCAAAGTTAATTTTCCAGATTATTCGATAAACATGAAGGATGAGTTATTCTAAAAAAAAAAGTAAAAGCGAAGCATAGAAAGTACCTCTTGTTTCCAAGGAGGGAGGGCACGGAGGTGACCGGAGGCCTCGGCTATGGATTTCTTTCGCCGACTGGTGATCTCTTCCTCACGCTCTATCGGTGTGCCGTAGAACACGAAATCCTCTTCGTCTGAATCCATTTTTTCCAACTATTATTATTTTCGGCGTCAAATCAAATCACTGAAAAACCAAGAAATGTTTTCGCTGCACGGAAATCGAAAGCTGTCGTAGTAGAGTCGAGAGAGGAGAATGATAATGTTACCGGCACTAAAATTTGCTAGCTCAAAACTTTTGGGTGGCCAAAGAATGGCTAATAAACCGAACTGAACCGAACCGAACCGAATCGATAGGTTTTTTTCGATATTCTTATGTTGATCGGTTCGGTTCGATTCATTTTAAAACAAAACCGATCCAATCGATTTTTTTTCCAATTTGTTATTTCAAACCAAAAACCCAAATCGAGATTCATATTATATAAAAAAAAAAACCTAGTTTAATGTTCAACCATCTGTGAAACTATAAAATTATAAAAATGTATCACAACATATTATTTTTCTTTGTTTTTTTTCTTGTTAAATATTATTTTAAATTAGTATTTTCAATTTGTTCAAGTTCATAATTTAATTTGGTTGAAGGTTCAAATTGATTAAAATATGAAAATACGTATAATAATTAAAGTCCATGAATTTGGTCCAGTATGACTAAAACCGAAAAACCGAACCAAACCGAACTGTTTTAATTCGGTTGGTTTGTGATCGGATAACATTTCTAAATTGTATTGAATCGGTTCATATTTTTAGAAACCGAATTTTATCAGTTTTTTATCCGTTATATTAAAAAATAAATTGATCTATTAAATGTCTACCCCTAACGCAAATGCACAATCCATTGATTTGAGGGAAATTGTTAAAGTAGCCAAATCAATCATGTAAAAATTGTTTTTAACCTCGTTATATTTTAATTATTTAAACCATCGGTTTGATATTGTTGACATGGACAACAATATCAAGAGACTTCTACCTATGCGGAGTAAAAATAGACTAGACAATCTACTCAAATTTTGGTCTCCAATAGTTAAGTCTCAAACACAATTTTTTTAATGATGTGTCTATTTTTTGCTATTTTATTTTTTATTTTATGTCCTTATCAAAAATAGATGAAAAATCAATATCAATTGTATATACTTACTGAGTCAACCGAAAAACAAATTATACAATAGATCGTCTGAAAAAAGACAATCTTGTTGATAATGTCTATTTTTTTTTTGCACGCCAGTTTGAGTTTGAATATACAATGTTGCACAGAATAAAGATTTATTAACAGAATGTCTATTAATCATTCGTGTCATCTCTTTTTTTCACTAGTTGTTATTACATTGGATATGCTCTTATAGCCATTTTGAAATAATGTCTTTCAATCCCTAACCAAATTTATAGAAATACCCTAGCCACTTAATTTTTTTATTTTTTATATATAAAAATAAAATCTTTACTCTTCTTCTCTTCTTTCTTTTTTTCTCTTCTTCTATTTTCAACTTCAACAAAGCTTTGGTTCCAACTTTTATAAAATATTTTATTTTGAAAATTAAGATCATCAAGTAAACTTGATTGCAGTTTGAGTTGAAGATTTGAGGGAGAATGTTTGGGGGAGTTTTTGGAGAAAAAGAATTGGGATTATTTCCAGAAGGTTTCTCGAAACAAAATTGTGAAACTTTAGAAAAAAAAATGTGAAACCATATTTTTTTAGGAAAAGTTGGAAAAAAAATGTGAAACTTTATCTCTTTTTTTCTAAAAAAAAAAGTCAAACCTTATATTTTTCTCAGAAAATGTGAAACCGTAATTTTTTTTTCATAAAATGTAAAACCTTATAAAAACTCTTAGATTGTTTTGAGCTTTGGGAAAATCCATTGAAACATTTTCGAAGTCCCTGAATGTGTCACGTGAAAATGTAAAACCATGGCTAACCGGTGAAAAACATGAAACCTTGGAAAAAGTAAATATTAATTAGTTATATTATAAATAGTATTTTTATAAAATATAACAAATAATTAGTAATGAGGCTACTGGTTAAGCTCTTCAAGTCTCTCTTATTTGGTTGGAGTCCAAACCCCACATAAAGTATATCTTTTTTGTTGATTTTGGAAAAAAAAAATCTTAAATTAAAACGGGGGATTATCAAATATAAAACATGTGACATATGGGGAAGCAAATAGGACTCTATCCAATTGAAAAACAAGTTTTCATGTTAACAAAGTTTCACGGATTTTATTTATTCAAGGATGGTTTCATGAAAATGTATATCCTAAAAACATGCAACATTGTAATTTCTAGTTAAGGTTCATATATATATATATATATATATATATATATATATATATATATATTATTTCTTTGTAAAATGAACGGTGCCGTAAGAAGATGCCCAACCGTGGCTTCGCCTGACACGATCGACATGGGTTCCCTCTCTAGTATGGTCTCCTCTTCACAACAACGGTACGACCTGTTTATCTATTCTCTTTTCTGGTCGAACAAGAGATGCTGCTTGAAATCAAATTGTGTGTGCTTCGTTAGAAAGGATCGACGTCGTCTCCGGCATGTGCCGTCTTCTTTGGTATCGTCTTCTCTCTTCACGTGTATCATTTACAAGCTATCTCTCTCTTATCGTGTTTCTGGTAAATCGAAAGAGAGTGTTGTGAGCTTTGTTTTTTTTATCATTTTAATTTTTCTATTTATATAGGGCCATTACAGTAATAACATAAAAATAAGGTTATGAACAATTAAAATTTGAAATAAGGTTATAAATGATCGGCTGATGTTTCAAATGGCTGGAAATGAATTTTTTCCTTGATTTGATTAGCGTACACAATGCAAACTAGTTAGTTCACTGTATTTTTATTTTATTAATTGCACAAACACAAAACTTCATGTATATTCAATTTTTGTATGTAAAGCAAACAATTCCCATCAATTTTAGTCTAAGGCTAAGAGTATCTCTAATATAAATATGCATTTTTGAGTTTCTAAATAGTGACACATTAGCTGTTTTATTCATTATCGGCTCACTTTTGAAAAAAAAAATAGAGAAATGCATATTCACATCTCCAATGCAATTATCTAAAATCAAATATACATCTATTTTATAATCAATCATAATAAAATAATTATTCTACTATCTCTCCTATTTTATTTCACAATTAAAATTGTGTTTTGTATGATGGAAGAGAGTAAAAAGGATTGATGAATTAAGAAGGAGATAGAGTATAACATATATCATTCATGTTGTTTGGTAAGTTAGGAAGGATGGAAGATAAGTCTTCATTCCTTTATTTAGTATTGAAAGGAGAGTTGAATAGATGAATTGATATATAATTGTAAATTTATTGTATTAGTAGGCCTTGAGGGAGCTGAAGTCTTTCTTTCTTCTCATCCATCCCATGAGGGAATGATGCAATTTGGTGGGCCCTGGGAGCTAAGGTCTCTTCTCTTCTTCGTTCCTCTCTCATGTCTCTCCAACCAAACAATGGATTGGAGATTTCCTCTCAACCCTCTCCCTCCAACCCACTATCTCCCTTCATCTCTCATACGTATCAAATGGAGCTTACATGGGCTCTAATATTATTGATAGAAATAGTTAGAAATCCTAATTAACATTTCTAGGAAAGTTTCTATAATTAGAAACTCAATTTCATATTCTCTAATCTTTTTGTTGTCACATCATCTATATATTGAAGTTAGACAATTGCATTGGAGAGTAAGTATTTATCCTATGTGGCAGTCAATTTTCTCTAAATACGTATTTGCATTGGAGATGCTCTAATATGACGTAATATTTTGGAAATAATAATTTTACCCCAAATAATTAAGAAATTGTACATTCACCTTAAACAACTTTTTTTTTAGGTTGAGGTGATCGAGGATCGGTTCCGATTCTGAACCGAAACTGAACCGTAGGGGAACTGGTTCTGGTTCCCTGCATTTTCTTAATGAGATCCACATCAGCAAGGATACCAGCTATTTTCTTCCTTATCTCAGCTATCTCTTTCGATACCTTTTCCAGCAGTCGATACTCCTCTGAGTTTCACATATATACGTTATTGTATCTCCCATCAATGATGTCCCTATTCGTCTTAATCCTAGCTATTATTGGAGTAAGGTCGAGAAGATTTTGTTTGTCTTCATCCAAATCTCATCATCTTCATCCTCTTCAGCTGCATCTTCGCCATGTTTGGCATCCTCATCATCAGCACATGATATACCCTCATTCAACACAAAGACATCTATTTTCCGTTATATACATTTTGAACAGTATACCGTCTAAATCTATCCCTAAAACACAACATGAGTTGTGGAGTGGGCAAAAGTCTATTCTATGACATGTGAGGATATTTAGATGTCCAGCACATGTGCTGAAGGGAAAGACAAACAATGGAATCACGCTAAGAGACGTGTTTTTTTTGTTAGATATACAAAAGGAACTGAGGGATATTATGTCTAAAATCCCTCAGATAATAAAGTATTTGTTTCGACGAATGCAACCTTATTAGAATATGACTATATGAATAAATTTGTGCCCAAGGGTAGAGTTATCCTGAAAGAACTTTCAGGAGAGATAACTCAACAGAGTGTTTCATCTAAAGAAACACAAACAATGCCAACGGATGATGTAGCACCATCTGCAAAACCAACAACCATTATTTTCTAGATGAAATTAAAGAGTTGTAAGACAACCATATAGATATATCGATCTTGGAGAATTCGTTGAGAATCTCCCTGACGATATTGGTCTCTATACGTATAATAAAGCAATGGATGATGTTAATGTTAGCCATTGGCAAAAGGCAATGGAATTCGAGATAAGAATCTATGTACTCTAATAGTCTGGACTCTTATAAACTTGTCTGATGGGATCAAACTCATAGGATGCAGGTGGGTACATAAGAGTAAAAGAGGAATATATGGAAAAGTATAAATCTTTAAAACTAAGTTAGTAGCTAAAGGTTACACATAAAAAGAAGGTATCGATTCTAAGTAAACCTTCCCTCTTATGGCAATGCTAAAGTCTATCAGGATCCTCTTATCCATAGTAGTGTCTTTAGACCTAAAAATATTACAAATGGACGTCAAAACAACATTCTTGAATGAAAATCTTGATGAAAACATCTATTGTATATGATACAACCAGAATGATTTATTTAAAAGAGTCAAGAGTAAAAAGTCTATAATTTTTAATGGATTTTAAAAAAAAAAGCCAAATATGCTTTATAATGGATTTTTTTTTTTAAACCCTATATACATTTCGTTGCAATTTTTTGTAATCAAAACCCTTGTTTTCCTACATTAAGCATGGAATCAAGCTCTCTTAGGAGCAAGCTTCTAAGAACGAGCAAGAAAAGTAATACATGAGTAGGATCACACACGTATCTGCAGTTGGAAGTCTTATGTATGCAATGCTCTGTACGAGACCAGATATATATTTCGTTGTTGGAGTTGTTAGCAGATACCGGTCTAATCCGGGACCAGATCATTGGGTGACAGTCAAGCATATTTTCAGTTACTTACGAAGGAATATGAATTATATGCTTATATACTCTAGAGAAGAACCAATACCTATAGAGTATACAGATTATGATTTCCAATCATATCTAAATTCCAGAAGGTCTACCTCATGTTCTGTGTTCACATTTGGTGGGGGAGCTATAATATGGAAAAGTATCCCATAATTTTACATTATTGATTCTACCATGAAAGTCGAGTAAGTAACTGTTTACGAAGCAGCCAAAGAGGTTATATGGCTCCATAAATTCTTGATAGACCTTGAGGTTATCCCTTGTGCAGAAAAGTATATCGCATTTAACTGTGATAACATTGAAGCTGTGGCTATTGCAAATGAGCTGAAGAGTTATAAGAGAAGAAAGAACATAGAAAGAAAATATCGTTTACTTAGGGAAATCGTACAAAAAAAGGATGTGATGTTAAGTAAGATAGCTTTAGCAAATAACCTGACAAATTCATTCACAAAGACTCTGCCACAAAAGAGTTTTAACAGTCACCTAGAAGGTTTTGAGATAATGGATATGATACATCTGCTTTAGTACAAGTGGGAGATTGTTATGGATTATGCCCTAGATTAATGGTTTTCTTGTAACAAATTAGTTGATATCAATAAAAGTATTTTGTTTACGAAATTTTTTTGTACCATGTATAAATCGTTTATTATATATGTTAAAAAAAATATCCTAAGGATCCAAGACTAAAAGATAAAAAGAATTATTCACATAAAGAAGTTTATATATGGTAGACATAATTCTTTATTTAGTCTAAAAATGTTAACAACTTAAGATAACTGTTTGACACTTTATCTTTATTAAAGTTGTGGGTCTTTTATTTTCAATTGAAAAGTGATGAGTTTAGAATCACCGAATGAAAGATTTTGAATTAAAGTCCTAGTACATATGATGTATTGAATGTATCAAGTGAATAGTATATTACGATTTTATAGTTAATGGAATAATACATTCGCAATAGAGCAATTGAAATGTCTTTCTTAATCCTAAGATAAATAATGTATCATATGTATTATGAATTGTAATGTTTGAGCTATTAATGGGTATGACCATAAAATAATGATTTAAACCCGATAGTTTGGTGTTATTGATTCGTATGTCACAATGGACATATATTTATAGATATGGACGTCATGGTTCTTATAATCAAATAAAAGTAAATACCACATTATGGGTCTTACGAGGACTTAGATAATAAATCTTGTTACCGAGTATTCAATAAAGAGTTATTAAATCATGATTTATGATAAATCAAAAATATTAATTAAACGTAAGGATAGTTATAAGAAATAAAATAATTAATAATGCAATGATCAAAAGACATTTTAATTATTGGTATTTTCATGAGGATACATATTTCATACAATTGCTTAGGGTAAAAACATTTAATATATTTTATTTTAAGAGTGCAATTTCAATTTTTTAGTGGACTAAACTAAAATTAATATATTTTAGCTCAATTAATTAAGAGTTAATTGGTAAAAAACCTCAAATTATATATGTAAGTGAGAACTGAATGGACATCCTCTCCATCAAATTATATGCGTCGTACATTCCTCAAGTAATTGTAACAACCTCTACTATTAAAACTAATATTTGAGCCACCTAAAATGGAGTAAACTTTGCCTATTTACATATTTTCTATGTAAAACGTTTCAATCAAATTTTTTACAGCTTCAAGCATGTATTTGTTCGACTTCATTTTCTTTTTCTTTTTTGCTGGAGACATTATTTTATGATTATGAATGTCCTTAAAGACTTAGACCACTTGTGAAGTACAATTCGCATGCTAGCATCACAACTATTGTAAAGAGATAAAATAATTAATGAATAGAGAGGGGGTTTGCATTTTATTGATTTCTAGATAGCTCTGATTCAAAACTCTTTACAAATTAATTCAAATATATATATATATATATAGGAAAGACGGGGGCTTACTGCAATTTCCCATGTCACCTCACATAAAAAACTTGGTTATTAAGTTAGAAGCAAATCTTTGATTCTTTTCCATACATTCAAGCGGTGCTGTAAAAAAATAAAAAAAAAATAATATAGAGAGAGTTTGCATTTTTATTGATTTCTGGAGAGCTCTGATTCAACACTATTTACAAATGAATTCACACACACACACACACACACACACACACACATATATATATATATATATATATATATATATATATATATATATATAGGAAAAGGGGGGGGGGGGGGGGGGGGGGGGGGGGGTTGGGGGGGAGATCTTATTGCAATTTCCTTTACCGCCTAACACCAAAGACTTGGTTATTAAGTTAGAAGCAAATCCTTGAATCTTCTTCAGACATTCAAGCGGTGGAAATGGTGTTGGTCAATCAAGTGGGCAAGCGGTGGAAATCCATTTAATATCACAAGTCACAACACTCCCTTTTAAATTTTCATCTTTTGTATCTTAATTTGCAAGGAAAGACCCAATGTGACAAAACCTCAGCAAAATAACTACAATGATCTTTTGGATCTTATGGTGTTGGACGTTATCGAAACTGTCTCGTTAAAAATCTTGTCAGGAAAATCCAATGGAGCAAAACCCGATTGAAGGGAGAAAGAGAGCATAGTGCACATATGTTTAGAATTATTGTTTTCTTCAAAACATTTCTCATATTTATATTTTACTAGGAAAAACCTAATGGGATAAAATAATCGGTAACAATATCCATTGATCTGTCAAATCAAAATATTATTTATGATGATTTTCCGGATCAAGGTAACATATATACGATGATTAATAAGATCAAAGTAATATTTACAATGATATTCTTGATCAAAACAACATATATACGATGATCTACTTGATCAGTATAATATTTATGATGATATTTATAGATCAAATGATTTTTGGATGTGCTTAGAGAATTGCCTCATTTTAAAAACCTTATTAGAAAAACTCAATGTTACAAAACCCTGATCGAAAGGAAAAAATGTACAATGCACATATGACCAAAATAATTAATAAACTTAATTTGATATGTTCCCCTGATGAAATGATCCCCCGTAAAAATTCTTTTGAAGCAATCTTCTAGATTGCTAAACCGACGCATACTGATGTTTATTTTATAAAATATAATAACATCATAAATAATTGGAGGAAGTATAAGTAAAGATAAGCTTTATGAAGCGTTATGATGTGTCATTATAGGTAAAAACATATCTTGTTTGTGAGCGAGTTTTTTTTGTGGAGTACATAGATATCCGACATCAGTATAACCAAGTAAATCTGAAAGATTGTTAGATTTTCTATAAAGCAATCATAAATCTTTTGTTCCATTAATGTAATGCAAAGATGTTTAATCTTATTCCAATGCCTTTGAATTGCTGCTGAATGAATCTAGTAAGTACATTCATTAAAAATGAAATATCTGGTCTAATATATTGATCCAAATAACAAAGCACTAATTGTATTAAGATATGGTACTTCATGACTAAGTATATTTTCATCATTCTCTATTGGTTAGGATGGACATTTCTTAGGATCAAGAGTTCTAACAACTATATGATTACTTAATAGATGAGTAATATCAATATAGAATATTTTCAAAATCTTTTCAACATATTATGATTGATGGACAAGCATTCCATTTGATTTATGATCGATCTTAAGGTCGAGACAATATTTTATTTCCTATGTCTTTCAATTAAACTCATTTATCAAATATTTAACAGTTTTCAAGAGCTCTCTAAAAGCTCAAATTCAATTCATATTATCAACATATGTTGTGAATATAGTAAATCCAGATTTTTATTTCTTTATGAAGATACATGAGTATATAATATAATTATTATACCCTTCTTTTATCAGATATTCTCTTAGATTTTTATACCACATCTATCCAGATTATTTTTAATCCATATAAGGATTTTTGTAAGTTCATCAAATGCAGATTATGAGTTATCGATATATATGTTTCTAGCATTTTAAATCCTTCAGGGATTCTAATATAAGTATCTACATTGAGTGCTATAGATAAGCGATTATTATGTCTAGAAAGCGCATTTCAAGCCTTTTAGAGGCAACCGAATTTATCAAAAATTCATAACATAATCGTATTCATCACTAGTGAATACTAAGTTTTTGTGAGAAAACTTTGTACTATGAGTTATGCCTCATATCCCATGATCTCTTTTTTCTCATTATGTTTCCGTATAAAGATCCGTTAATATCTAACATGTTTGACATCTCCAGACGTCTCAATTCTAAATCCAAATACTTTACATTTGGTTAATAAAATCAAATCAGTTTGAATTGCTTCTTTTCATTTAGTTCAATCATATATTTGTCTACAATTATGGATATTTTGAGTTTCATAATGATCACTTATAATTTTAGTAGCTACTGTATATAAAAATGCTTCATCAATGATTGTTTTTTCATGATTCCACATTTATTTTATATAATTTATAGAAATTTCCTCATTTCTATATTCTTGTATCTTTTTAGAGATTTCTTCCCTTACATGGGCTTTTGTCACTTTAGTGAATTGTGTCTCTTTAGGGACTTTTAATTCGTCTGGAGTTAACTTAGAAATGATGGATTTATAACTCGAGTTTTACATTAGGATCCTGATAATTGACTTTCATCTTCTTGGGAACAACACCTTTCGAAAAAAGTTTACAAGCGTATGATATGCATCAGATGATTTATTTGTTAAAATTTGCTCTGATTGTTCTCAAGGAACAATCACCCAGGGGGGTTCATGAGTTGGCAACTTAAAACTTTTTTGTTGTCTTTAGTATATCAGATAACTGATTAATAATCATCTGATGATCAATTGTCTTTTATATTTGAGCGATACGAAGATTGAAATTGAGACACGTTTGTTACATTTATGAATAACTGAATTGATATCTCTATTTTGTACAAAAGTAATTTTTCATTTACTTTTATCTTCTGGAGAAAACATTCTCTGGATACGTTTGATAAGTAATTCTGTTGATCCATTTTGAGTATGATTACATATGAAAACTAGATGTTAACATCAATCTCAACTACTTTGTAATATTCATCAATTATTAGTAAATTTAATATTATCAAAACACACTGAATGGTTTGGATAATTTGGAAACTATGCCTGAAAAACTGATAATTTGTGCAAGTATTATGGAGATGTCTGATAATAAACAAACATGTGATCATCTCATATATGCATCAATTAAAATTATAAAAAAAAATGAAATTGTTCATTGGTGGATGAATATGACCACATATATCTCTTGAATGATGAGGATTCAAAACCAACTTTATAATGAGATGGTCTTATTATTAATCTCCATTGTGAACATTCAGTGCATATAATTATTATGGATTTGAAAAATCTTTCTCTTCGATTGATGTTCATAATTTTTTTTAATGATTCTATACATCATCGTAGATCCCTGGTGAACAAAACTATCATGTCAAAATATAAGCATTTTTGGATTTGAGAACTTTAGTTTATAACTATATAAACGTTTACACCTTTTATAATTGTGTAATATAATCCATATGAGAAAGCATGCAACTTCTCAATAAGAAGCTTCTGGCCCAAATCATGTACAAATCATGTAAATTGTTTATATTTTTTCTATTCATTCCTAATTTTGTGATTGGATGTATTGTTTTTTTTTCTTGGGTTGCTCATTAAATAGACATGAGGAGGTGAGGCGACAAGTCAACTTTAAGGAATGAGGAACCCCTTAAACTTGAATATGTTTAAACAAAACTATGTTCAACCCAACTATCTTATTGTTTCGTTTTATCATCTCTTAATGCTCTTGAATATAGTGTGTATTAAATCTACTTGATAAATGTAATACGTTTAGGATCTAAAATTTTGTATTGATTCTTGGTGGGTTTTACTTCACATATTTTTATACAGTTTCATTGCTTTATTTGTTTTTTTTATTAAACTAATAATTTTATTATTATTTTCATTTCTACAATTTAACACTTTACCATTTATATATATCTACTTAGTATAGTTACTAAATCATACCGAGATTTTAGATTTTTTATGCAACAAAGTGTATGCAAGAATACTGTTGGATAGATGCAGTTTTGTGCAGATTCTCGAAAATGACATATAGTAAAGAAATTTAATATAATGTTAGAGCTAGTTTTATCATGATATAGTTTTTTAATTAACCGCGTATAATTTCAAGCATTTTTCGTCTACATTTGTTTTACAACATTGTGCTTTGATCACGTCATTCAAGTATTATTTATTTAAAATTGTTTTATCACGATGTTGTTTGATTGCGTCCTTTGACATTTGTCATCAAAATTTGTTTACACCTAAATCTGTAACTGTGTTTTGAGTACGTGTTAGGCCTACTAGAATTTTACAAGTGCATAAGAGTGCGTTAAATCTCAACATTTTTGAATTGAATGGTAACTTAATAATACAAGTAATTAACAAAAAGAGAGAAAAACTTGATATTAAATGTAAAAATTCAAATAAAAATGTTATGTCCAAAACAAATCTATTCATAGAACACAAAATAGCATATTGTAATTGAAAACAAATTAAGTAATCACTCAACTAAAACTATGAACTTGAAGGTAAAATCTTGAATAATAACAATTAATCACACAACACCAACTATAAACTTAAAGGTTAAACCTTGAATAATGACGATAAAACATAGTTTTTTTTTTTAATGAGACAATGATTTCTTGCATGTTTAATCATCGCCTTCAGAAACATATACGTAAACAATCCCTTCAATTATGATGCAGACTCGAAATCTTGCATTTGCAGCATGTGCATTATATCCAAATGTTCCAAAGGTTTAGGCAATTATTTAATCCAGAGACATCAAAATCTAACTTTATCACATGACATCAACTATGTATCTACAAAACACAAATAAAGATGTAAGTAAATAAACTCATTCCATTAACTAAATATTGAATATAAAAAACAAGCAAACCTCTAGATGACAAGCTGTTATCATCCATAGAAGACAAATTTGGATGTTCATCATCATTAATCATCGAAGATCTTCTTCACAAACATTGTAACGATCTCTATTTTGTGATTGACTTATTTGATGACAAACCACACCATATTGGGGATAATTATGTAATGGGTAGCTTAGGTCCTCTTAATGATTATCAATGTAAGCTTTCAATCATCTCCATGACTTCAACAACGAAATGTATATTCACTTGACTTTGTCTCTTGAATAGTTTAGGTGCACACACACATACTTCATGCATGATTTGTTCACCTTGCATTTGTGTTATTTATTGCTTATATATGTACATCATTTACACATTGCACACACACTTACATGCATTTGTATTGACATGCATTTATTCATTGTTGCTCATGTGTGCATTCCTTCATAATCACACATGCACTTCATTTCTAGATTTAAGTATGGTTTTGTGTGGTGTAACTTGTTCCCCGATATTTGATCGAAAACGTTCGCGCTTGTACATTGGTGTGTTGAGTTTTTAGCGTGATGTTTGACTGCTCTGAAAGTTATCCCTTCCAGGTGTTATTCTGCGGTCATGATCGACGGTCATGGTGACCGTTGAATAGACCGTCGTTTGAAACCAGAGGTCTGGTTTATCAGCGGTTTGTGTAACCACCGAATTAGGCACTATTTGAATCTAATGGGATTCCGTGGTCAGGTGACCACGAAGTTGACCGTAGAATTGCCTCCAGAAACACAAAAAAACATATGAGTATATTATATAAAAGGTTTGAAAAAAATTTATATATATAACATAAAAAAAAACTCATGCATTGTTCAAAAAGAAAAAAAAAATTATGCTCACCAATTATTAATCAAAGGACAATTATTTTTGTCATATGATTGTCCAATTTTCTCACATCTATTACAACGCTTAGCTTTATCTGTTGTCTTACTCTTTGCCTTATATTTTCCACCTCTAACTCTTTTGTTGCACCCCATTTGCTCTGACTGCAAGTGGCTCATTATAATTTCATGGCGCAATACTATGCCTTTAATAGATCCTCTCATTTGTCACCACTGATTTGGTTTTGCTTAATACATTGTTTAAATCATTTTATAGTATCTTACATTCCTCTTCACTGCCTACTACATTTCCAATTACATTTAGGGCAACTTGAAACAATCTAGTACGATGAGTAAGCATTGATTTGCCAAAAAAAATATCCAGCTTCGTATTTTTGTCATCAACAATAACATCTCACTTAGCAATTTTACTCCACCTTTAAGATGTATTGACTGCAACAAAGTAACAGATGCCTACAAGGAATTCCTTCACTCTCAATCTTTTTTGCAACTGTATGATGCAAAATCTCTAAGCTTTTTACATACGATTTCTCTAACTTTATAAATAATTTCATTTTTGTTATCAACTTTGTATACACAGTAATCATCAGTTTCCAGTAGTTTTTTAGTTTTATAATCCAACATATTCCAAAGTTCATCTTGGAATATATATAAAATGATCTTCAGGTATAAATTTTAACTCTCGCGAGCGTTACTTCGACATCTTTTTTTTTCCTTCATCTCAGCAATACATGAAACTCTTTATTTGTAATACAAATATTATTTTCTCTCAACTTCATTTGTGTCTTTACATTTCTTAATGAAGCCTATTCTAATATTGAAATCAACATCTTTCACATAGCTATTATAAAAAGCTTGCACAACATTTAGAGATGCAAACTCCTAACATAAGTTAGGCTTGTGGTAATCATTCAGTTAAGGGATATATGCTAAGCACTAAATTCGGAATACAAATTTGATTGTGGTTGTCCAAAACTTTACTCATGATTAACAGTTTCCTCAACTATGTTAGTCATTTCACAACAAGTTAAAGTAAACATACATGATAAATAACCCAACAATAATAAGAAAACCAAGTAACAATACTCACATAATATGTGAAAAAAACTAAGGTGTTTAAACTAACCCAGAAAGGGGTGAATAAGTTTTAATCCAATTAATTACCAAATTTTCGAATTAGTCAAGATTATAAAAATTACCCAACACAATATAAAAACAATCAATGAAATAAAAGTGCATAAAAACAGTAAAAACACGATAATATGTTTTACGTGAGAAAACCCCAAAAGGGTAAAAACTCACGGATTGTCCATCTAACCATACATGGTACTCAAACCCATTATATTTAATGATGTTTACAACCTAAGTTGACCTCACTTCACATCATTCTTGGAACGTAACTCACCACTACTACCATCGAGTCTTTTATGTCGATCCTAGACCAACTGTGTGTGCACAAATCCACTTAGTTACAACACTTAACACACAATGAAGAGATAAAAAACCAATGTGAATATGTGACTATATTCTAATATGCAATTAATGCTAGGCTACAGTAAATGCTTATATAGAGATTCATTAATGACAATTAAAACAATCCTAGATATCAGTATATAAATGCAAGACAAAAAGATCTATCTAAAAATGGCAAAAATTTTCTAAATGCAAGCTATCAATGAACAACTAATCCCAACTAATAAGCAAAGACTCAAACATATTCAAAACAACATTATGCAAAGAGTCATGAATTTAATCAATAAATAAATGCTAATCTTAAGCAAATAAGAACACATAAATGATGCAAATAGTCTACGACATGTTCAATTTATCTAATCAAGGAAAACAATAAGACCCTTAATGAAATGATGCTTGAATGATTCTAGATGCGCATGGGATTTATGATTGATTGAGTAAAGATAAGTTATTGAAGTCCATTTCTTTCTTAATTAAAAATTTCTATCACTTAGATCTGATTTTAAGCTCACAAAAATGAAGTAGGAAGAAGAGAATATATATAAGAGGTCTAATCAAAACTACATTGTTTTGGCAAAGTGACCATTTTTCAAGGGCTATGCACATGATGAGTAGCGCATGACTAGGGCTTTCCTAGCGCAACATCACTGGAGGATATACGCTTGATGAGTAGCACAATAAGGGCGTACCAAATGAGCATAGTTATGAAAGCACAACACTCGAGATTCGAGCACCCCAAACCATGACCAAACGACATTCAAACCTTTGTATGGTATGTTACTGGAAAAGTATATATGTTTACTTTCTACTCTGTTTTACAAAGTGAGGTTTCAATGTCTTTAGAAAGATATATAGTCATACGAGTGACCAAATGTCAGATTTGGACAACAACAAGATTGTCCAAACTCATGGTATAAGACCATGTGACATATGACAATCCAAGAGAGGAAAAAAAAAGTAGACCTCTCTAGTGGTCACACATCGCGCTAAGACAAGCACATTGTCGTGCAAGCGCGAACGTTTCCGATCACACAACTAAAAACGAATCACACCACACAAAACCACACTTAGATCTAACAATGGGGTGCAAGTGTGAAGTGTGTAATAGATGCGTACATATAAACAATTATAATATAAATACAAGAAAGTATGCATGAGTGATGAGTGTGTGCATCTCTTCAAAGAGCTAAGCACAAGTTTTATACTTTTAGAAAGCTCTTGAGCTTGAGGTCTTGAGAAAGCCTTTTGAAACTTGATCATGTATAATGAATGCCTATTCTACCTTTACAAGTTAAATCCCAATGTGGTTTGTCAACGGAATAAGTCAATTAAAATATGAAGAACTTAAAATATATATATTTCTTATAAGCAACTATATAAGTACACAAACATTCAAAAATGTTGCACTATATAAAAAAATGCAAAGAACTAGTGATTAACTCTTAAAAAAATTGTAAAAACAATTAAGGGTTTATGCTTTTATGGAGAGAAAACAAGAAAAAAAAAGTGACGAAGACAGTAAATCATATATAACATATCAAAGTTTATCTCTTTGTTATATTACCATTTTTTTTTATTAGATATCAATTACAGGTCTTATATCATTGAAGTTTAGAGTACGTGGTAGATATAATTATATCAATTATATATGAGAATTTTTTTTATAAGATCTACTTATAATAATATTAAGTTAAACAATATAATAATTGTAAGATTAAATACATATTCAAATTGTAATTCAAGAAGATAGTAAATCATTTGATATGATTAGCTATTGATGACTAAGACTTTGCTACATGGATGAAATGTATACAGTTCCTCCTTTTTTTTAGGTAAAAGAGTCAGACCAATGAACATTGAAAAAGATTAATTAGCAAAACCAAAACCATTTCATGGAGAGCTTGCGGAATTCATTAACGAAAAAAATAGTACGAAGATCAACGAGCAAAACGACCTAAAGAAATTATACAATTTTTTAGGTCAAACGACTCAAAATATCAGACAAAACAAATGAAGAACAAAATGGAGGAGCCGTTGACAACCAAGAACAATAAATACTTGTTTATATAACATAAACTAAAATATTTGTTTGATTACTTAAGTTACAGTAAGGTAATAACCTATTTATAAATCATAACTACTAATAAATTACTTAAATCAACAAAAAAAATGTTAGTTAATTCGGAACAAGAAAGCTAATAAAAAACAAGAAAGTCATTCGTTATTTTTTTTAAAAAATTAAAACATTAATCATTCATATAATACTTATTTTTTTTTTCTTTAACAATTATATAATAATCGTTTTATGTGAAAATTCATTTTTTGATCAACCAATTTTAATTACCAAAAAAATATAAAATATTAATAAAGACACTATTTCAGCCTGACAATATTTCAAGTTCGAGTCGTTTTTACCGCGTGTGGTTTACAAAAGAAGAAGACAAAACTACCCCAGTGGTCAACTATCTAGTCAAATACTATCAAAATGATCAGTAGAAAAGAAATTCTATTCAAAATGACCATTATAGACAAACAGTGTGACATAATCTACTAATGTGGCCAATTTTTAATTGACTCGAGAATTTCTTTGCAAAATATAATTTTAAAATAGATTACCCTTGATATTTTTGTTAGCCGTTAATGAAGAAGAGAACACAGGAAAGCCTCTAAAATTTTACCCTAATCGAATACAAACCTATAAATCTCTCTTTTTTACTTCGATATATTAGTTTTTTTTTTTGCAAACTTTACGGTGTCTTTGTGCTTTTATCAAACTAACCTTTTGATTTTTTACCAAAATACCCCAACACTTAACCGTTTCCATCAGAAATTGAATATAATGTGACGAAAATGATAATTTTCGTCATATTATTCGCTTATAATAACCATTTTGAACCGAAATTCTCATTTAATTGTTATTTTGATGACACCTGACCAAATGAATGACCACTATGGTAATACTTGATCAAACGGGTGACCACTTGGGTAATTTTTTCTACGTAATAGTTATTGCCATCACACTAGTCATCTAGAATATCCATTTTGAACCGGATTTCTCATGTAATGGTCATTTAGATAGCAATTGACCAATTGGGTCACTATTAGGGCAATCTTTTTAAAAAAATAGATATATAACAGCATGTACTCCACCTATTTATAGACCGGGCATGATAAAAAAAAAAGAAGTTTGGGTGTATTTAGAATCGTACACGTTTCCAAGCAGTGCATTTAAAATTGATGGCTTAAAATAATAAAATGTATGGAATTGTTCTAATATCTGAAGCCCAATCTTGTCAGGCCCATCTCACGATTTTGACTAACTTTTTTATTTGTGTTTATCCTGTTAAGTTAACACACAAATCAAATTATGACTGGCACGCGAACCACCAAAGGAGGAAAAAAAAGAAAGTACACTTTGAACGTAAAAGCAGAAAGAGAAAATCATCATCACATATTACAAATAATAATTTATTAAGGAAATGGAAAATAAAATAGTCTTCACAAAACAACCCAAACTGTACTTTAAAAAATAAATAAATTACAAACTGATACTCCCCACGCGCCTAAAATCACGTGTACAACACTGTAACGACCTGATTTTATTATATTTAAATCAAGTTGTAAAATTTTCATTTCCTTTTTTTTTTTTGTGTGTGCATATTATATATGTAAGAATGTAAAATAACTTTATTAAATATATAAAGCATTTCAAAAATTACTTAAACAAACAGTCTAATAGTTCAAATGATTTTTTTTTTAAAACAAATTACAACCTAATGATCGATCATACCATTTCCTTTTCTTTTTCCAGAAGCTCTACTCACATAAAGCTAGTTTGGGTGCGTTTAGAAATATATTTAGTTATTTTTTTCTTCATTCCTACTTATATAAAATATAAAATACATCAGTGTAGTGTACGTGGATCATAGATTATATATAAACACTTATAAATGTATATAAACTTGGTCAAAACAATTAAATCTAATGGTCAACATATAACATATATATAAATATTTATCCGTAAACTGAGATGAAAAGTTATATATATATATATATATAGCTTTCGAGTAAAATTTGGGTTGTCATTTATTGTTCGGATGGTCTATTGGTAGGAGAGAGTCTTGGGTGCATATGATGAACCGTGTATCTCCTACCCTGATGTTGCAATGTCAGCAATTTTACTAACGTGATAGCATCAGGGTGAGAGATGATGCACTATACTACACCCAAGTTTTAGTTATATTGATAGATAAGTAAATGAGTAATTAATTTAGCCATCAATAGCCTGTACAGCAAAATGAGTAATAGTAAAATAAAACAAACAAACAGATGAGGTTCTCTTTAGAGGCTGTTTATGATGTAACCAAAATAATTTGATTCCTCAAAAAGTTAAACACAATGATTTTTGGGGAACGTGTATATATGTGTTTGGTTGTACATGATAATATTGTATCAGATTCCTTGATAATGATAGATAATTAAGATTGGTTGCATATGAAAATCTTATATTATATATATTTAGATAATTTAGATAATATATATATTATATATTATTTTTTGTTATAATATTAAATATATATTATACTATTTAATTTATATTAATTATTTTTTTAATTTAAGGTGGGTCCTACGATGAGAATCGGATGAAGGATAATGTGATTCCAATGGTAATCACTTTCCTGAGAATAAAAAAACACAAATCTAGTAACAAATATGAGAATATTATCAGATTTTCATTCTCATACAAACATTACCCAATATTAAACGGCCCCTTATAAATAAGTTATTAATTTATGGGTAGTGATTTGAATACTTATTATGAAATGTAACTATTTATTACATAAATACATTTATTACATAGATTGAATCAAAAAGAACAATAAATATTTTTCTTTTAGGATTGTTAACATATGACATAAGGACACATGTTAACACTTAATACTACCCTTAATTTATTCATCAACAGCATACTATCAAAGTCCGCCTAACAATTAAAAATAAAAAACAATCAAAGTTTTTTTTTTGGGTACATAATGACAAATTAAAAATTATCTTTAATTTGTTAAGATTCACAATTAGTAAAATCTTTTTTTTTTCTAAAAAAAAAAACAAAAAATCCCTTTTAATAGTTTAACTTAATGAAATACTATTTAATTTTAAGTTGGTGTTTGACACACAGTAATAGATTATTTTCGATCCTTGTTTCGTGTTTGAGAGGTCCATTGGATTGGCTCTCTAATCTAATGGTTAAATGATAAATGGAAATAGTTTTACATATAAGGATTGCAATAATCTTGCACGTGAATAGAAATTATAAATTACAGATTCAGCTATCTTAATAAAAGTATAAAACAATATAGTTACAAAAGTGTTATATCCATTTTTTTGTTAACTTTTAATTTTGTGTACCTTTGAATAAATATCTAATAACTAATAACCACCCTCTACAAATTATGGTTATTGTACGGTAGTATGACCCATAAATTAAAATAATAATTTCATTAATTTGTTATTCACCTTCGCTACAATGTCGTTCAAGTATTTTCTATATTCCTTATAAAAATCTAAGTTATTATAATATTTAATATATATATAGTTTTTTTTTAAATAAAACTACTATCGGGATCTAATGCGATTAATTAGACTCTATAAGTACGGTCCGAAATACCACTCCCACTATTAAAAAGAGATTACATATGGACTACAACTCTCACAATCGGAGAAAACTCCGTACACATACTTATAAAAATATATATGGTGAGACTCGAACCCAATAATCTATATTTAGAAATGGTGTCTAATTTCACACGAACTCAATCTTATCCGATTCCAAGTAAAAGTTATGTGAGAAATAAAAGCTGAATCAACCAACAACAAGAACGCGCCGAGAGATGCGCGTGGTGAATGTTGAGGTGAACCGTGTGTTGTTTGTTTGTTTTGGAATTTGCCCTAATCGCATGCTCGAAAGAGCTGAGTCTCTCTCTCTCTTATCGTGAAGAACAACAAATCGAAGTCATGATGCTGGATAAATCCATAAATCAGCCATGTCCTTCTTCCTCCCACTGAGTCCTCTCCCAGCCACAACTCGGATCTTGACTCGCTCCACACGTCTTCTCCTCCTCCCGTAGTCACTCGCTTTTACCATTCTCTCGATTTCTCAACTCGGTGAGTCTAAACTCTCCATCTTCCTCTTCAGATCTGTTTATTGCCTTTTCCATTTAATTTGCATATACGTATACGTGTATCTCTATACTGATCATTTGTTTGTTTTTAATTTTCAAGATTAAAGATGGAACCGATGGATATTGTCGGCAAGTCAAAAGAGGACGCATCGCTTCCAAAAGGTCAATTTTTAAATCTTTGATCTTTGTTAATTTTGTTTATTTTTTGTAAGGATATTGTGTATTATTGCTTTCTTGCTGTTTTTTTTTTTTTAAATTTTCTTCTTTTTGGCTCGACTTATTTTATTTTTCAAAGGAAAAAGCTGGTTTTTATAGCTTATTGTAATTAGCATGTATTAAACAGTGAGAATATTCAAATTCCTATAGAAAATAAACAAGTGGGCTTGCATTCATGAACTAATTTGATTACAGAATTAGAAGATTGGTTTAATCTTATCCGAGAAAGAAGATTCATGATATGTAATAATATGAAAATACTGCAATCTGTCCTTGATGAACTTACATAGCTGTTAAGTTGCCACTTGCTAATCTACGAATAAATAACTTGTGGGTGGTGCCTATACTTTGTTTGATGGGTAATTCTTTGATCGAACCCAACATTGAACCTTGTACAATCTGAAACATCAATTTCAACTGAAAACTGTAACACGGGTCGTATGCATGTGCTTTCTCTTGCAAAGATATTAATTTTGTTTTCATAAAAATTCTTTTAAAAGATACCTTATTATGGTTCCGTCACGTATGTCGTTTCTCTTCAGTCTGTCCTTCCCGTTATGTCTTATGCTCTATGACGCTTTTACTCTCATTATTGAAAATCTCCCAACCTTTTCGTTTGTTCGCACATATACTAAAACTTTGTAAATGCTGTATTTCAATGTTATATTAAATGACATTCAGAATTACTTAGCTTTATCGAATGTCTTCTTGTGCTGGTATGATTTTATTGGAGAAGCTTTCTCTCTTTTACATCATTATGGATTACTACTCGTAGAAGCTTTGGATGTAGAAGATGGAATTACTTTGAATTAGCTGACACTTAGAATTTTGCAAGTTATATGCACTGCTAGCTTTTGTTCTAGAGAGTCTTGGACCCTTGGTGCCCTGGTGAGTGTGTGGAAGAGACTTTTTGCAGCTGGGCATGTGGTGTTGTTCTTGTGTATGCTTGAGAGTGATGCCGGACCTTCTCAAGTCTCAACTGTAATGTTGTTAGGATTGTGCCTGGACTGGCTGATGCATTCACTTGTCTAGAAAAATGATGCAATATCTCTTATAGTCATATTATTCATCAATTAATACCCAAGCATTTGATATACTGCTCGACATCCTCTTTGATTGTTTTGCAATGATATTGTTGCATTTTAATTTACTAAATACAGCCATATCTGGTAAATTAACTATCATCCGGGAAAGAAGACTATCATGTACATAATTAGGGGAAAAGGGAGTTCACATATTTCACCTCATGTTGTGAGTTTGTACTAGCTTTTGATAATGATCTGAGGCTGATGTGTAAGCATTATAGTTTGCATTTATTTAACATTGCTAATTATTTTTTTTATTTTCAGCAACAATGACCAAAATAATAAAGGAGATGTTACCTCCTGATGTTCGTGTTGCAAGAGATGCTCAAGATCTTTTGATCGAGTGTTGTGTAGGTAAAACACTAGTGGAATTTCATGAATTTGTTTTTTTTTTTTTTGTTTTTTTTTGTTTTTTTGTTTTGATTTGTGATTTAAGTTTATATAAGCAGCAGTAACTGATTATCATATTTTTCTTTATTAACTTGTATGGCTTTTAATGTCATTCTGATTGGATACATGTCCAAATCCTCTCATTGGGTTTGTACATGCTGAATTGTTTTCTGTTAAGGTGACTGTTAACTTACTGTTTTTCATTTGCAGTCCATTACAGCATTTCTGCTACTATGAATAGGGTGCATCCTTGCTGTTTTGCTTGACAACCTCTTAATATAATTTCTAATGTTTTTAACTTCACTTTTAGAAAAGAATGTACTCAGTTATGTAGACATTTTAATTTTTTTCACTTAGAAATGATAGTAAATTCCAGTTATGTAAAGAATTTTTATCATTTGACACCTTGCTTTTGTTTAATAATACACATCTATGTCAAATCATTTGACCACAAAAAAATTTGTTATGAGCCACAACCTAATCTAGACAGTATATTGTTTTCAAGAAACCAAAAACTCTCTCGTAGGTTTTTTTTTCTCAATAAAATGAAGTTGGATTGTGCATCTCCTGCTGGCTAACTGAAGCATTCAACTCTCTTCTTTATCTTCCTAATCATAATCAAGTTATCAGTCAGAATTAGTAAGCTATCTTGTCCTTTTTGATTGCTATATGCCATATTTTTATCAAAAAAAAATATATTTTTCAATTGTTTTGCTGAAAGGACCTTTTTTTTTTCTACCACCTATGCATAAGAAATAGTTCCCAGGTCTCGAATACCATTTCAGAGTCTACTACTGCCGCTCTGTCAACTGGCTATGTGATAGCATAAACCCAAAGCATTTGCCTATTCTTTAATCGTCTTCATGAATAATCTGTAAGCTTCAGTGAGACAGAAGGTATCAAGAACGACTGTACCTGGATAGGATCTGTTCTATGGTCTCATATCTATGTATGGTTGAATTCTAAAGATAAAAGGTGTTTTAAACTTGTTTTAAGTAACTATAAAAATTTATTGTAGTTTTTCTAAGTAAAAGGCTTCCCACGTGGTAGTTTTGGTATATGTTATGATACATTGATACTAATGGATTGAGAGAAAAACTAGCTCAGAGAACTAGCTAGTATATAAGTAGAGGCACTTTAGTTTCATAGTGTGATATTGTAACTAGTTGGTTATCAAAATATAATCTCTTCATATAAAGGGTATTAGTATCAATTACAAAGGTATAGAGACCTTACAAATGTAGCATTAGGATTCTATCTTTTGCCATTTATGTATTTATAATTGTTAACTTTCCCAATGTACCTAAGATGTACACTGGGCGAACTGTCTCTGCCTGTTTGTTCCATCTTATGAGAATATACTGTTGACTAGACTAATCACATGAGTATGCAGAGACGTATTTGCTCCTGAAATGTTCTTGTGATACCAAAAAGAAGAAATGATCTCATTGTTCTTATGGGTTGGAGATGATGGGTCGATCAATGAATTTTTTTTCCTTTGCAAAAGGGTGCTTTCAATGAATATAAGTTTTCTGCTTTTTGGAGCCTAGCTATTTAATATTGCATGAATCAGGAGCGTTAATTATATTGCTTTATAAATCTTGCACATGGAGAGCAAGATTTACCCATATCTTAGCTGAAATGAATTTTTTTATTATTTGGAATCCCATGACAACATGAAATTTTATGATGAAAGAAAACATTTATCGTTACCCTCACTTAAGATGCATTGCAAAGATTTATATCAGTTAAATCCTTATATGAGATGGAGGGTAGTGATTTAATGTCCTTTTTTCTTGGATGTTGACATGACGAGAGGATTTACTGCCAGCTTCTAATATTTAACAAGCCATTGTATTGGTAGTGGTCAATTTAGCATTTTGTATCAGTGCCTTGATCCCCATTAGTTAGAAAAGTTTGAGGTTGTCATGGCGTTTCCATATCAATATTGTTGTTACCTAGACATTTTTTGTTAATGTGTTTTAGAAAAATATTTTGTGTTCCTTCGTTCCTTTTGTCACTGATTTCTCAGGTCTTTGACTCTAGATGGTCAGTATTTGATTTTCTCGTGGATGTTCAAATTTGTATCTTCTTTGATGCTGAAGAGTTATTCTATTTGTTAAATGGTTTTTGCAGAGTTTATTAATCTCATATCATCTGAGTCCAATGAAGTTTGTAGCAGAGAGGAAAAACGAACAATTGCTCCTGAGCATGTACTCAAGGCTCTAGAGGTTTATGTTTCATCCAACAAACTATTGAATGTCGTAATTTGGATTTTGTTATGTGTCATTTTGTTTGGTCAATTTCATTTTTTGCTCGATCAATCCTCTTCCAATAATGCATGCAATAGAATTTTCTACATTACATGTTATAGCTTACTGATTTATTATTTGTGTTGTTGCTGTTGTTGTTGTTGTTGTTGTTGTTGTTGTTGTTATTACAATAAATATAAATCAAAACCCTCACCACCACCTTGGCGTGAGTGAGATTAGAATCCAAGACTGAAGTAGGAAGATTTATCTTAGCTTGGCTATTTAGCTTTATTTCTGTTATTTGGGTTGTTATTTCATTTAGCATTAGTGTTATTTTGTTTTGTGTTTATGACTCTTGTATTGGGTTGGTAGGAGGGACTATAAATATCTCTCTTTAGGTATTGTAGATATTTTGATATTTTTGATAAATTGTTATCAGACTTGTGTTAACTGGGTTTATTCCCATTAGCCATGGTTTTGGCTTGATCATTCCATATATGCCGCAACAAAATGGCATCAAAATATTATCCGCCTCTACAATATCTAAAGAGGGGTATTATAGTCCTCTTACTAGCCTAATACAAGATCCCTAAACACAACAAAATAACCACCGATGCTAAATGAAATAACAACCCAAATAATAAAAATAAAGCTAAATAGCCAAGCTAAGAAAAATCTTCCTACATCAAAGACCTCTTGTACAACGACAAAAGATCTTTCTAGCTAGGCTAGCTAGTACCTGCAAATAGTTTACCAATATTTTAATGCTCTAGGATCTATCTTGTTTGGATATTATAACTTACATTTTAGTTGATAGATTCGATATCCATTTCATAATTCTCACCTTTTTTTAGAATCGTGAAATGAATAGTGTATTTTATACTGCTCGACTCCAGAAGAATTTAACCAATGTATCATTGGTCAAACTTTATTGGCCTATAAGTACTTTAATGACATCTAATTCTCAAATAGCTTTTGATTTTAACAGCATTTAAATGAAGCATCTTGTTAAATTGTAATGAGTTTTCATTTCTTTTCCATATCACAATAAGCATAAATTGGGTGAGTTAATAGAGTTAGAGCTCAAAGAGACATTGGATTATGAACCTTCCTGTGGGCCCATTAGTTTATTGCAACATTGCCTCTGTTTTGAGGCTCAAGCAAATGCAGATTCGTCTTGAAAGATTTGTCACAATAGAATCAGCCCTTGTGATTACAACTCCTAGTACTTGGAAGCATGAGATGGTCACTTTGTTGCAGGATCGTTGTTTCAATATTCATTCTTTTGTGTTGCTCATTCATCATAATTTTAACAATGATTTACTTGATTTGTATCTGGAAGTAATAATGTGATTTCTTCATGTGATATTATTAGGTTCTTGGGTTTGGTGAATATATTGAGGAGGTGTATGCTGCATATGAGCAACACAAACTCGAGACTATGGTGATTGTCTTTTTTTTTTTTTCCTTTTCGGATCTCCTTTTGCTTGTCCGACTTTAAGATGGTTTTTATGAGAAATTGGTTGCTGAGCACATCACAATGTTTGTGGTAATGATTTTCAGCAGGACTCCTTGAAAGGTGGAAAATGGAGCAATGGAGCAGAAATGACGGAAGAAGAAGCAGTGGCCGAGCAGCAGAGGATGTTTGCTGAGGCACGTGCAAGAATGAATGGCGGGGCAGCGGCCCCTCCAAAACAAGCAGACCTTAACCCAAGTTTAGAGAGCTAACTATAGGATTTGAAAAATTTCTTCCAGCATGTCTCAACAACCATAGGCAAGCATCCTTGACTTCTTCCTTCCCATTTGTGCTTTTGATCTCACATATATATTATGTACAAAAATCCTTTGAGAGTGCAGTGGCCTATTGTGTGGATATGCACTTCCATTTGTACTTTATGGATCATGTCTATAACTTAATGTAATTAGTGAGAGTTTGTCCAAAACCCCATCGCCTAACTTTATATATAGATCTATAATTTCATATTTTTACCCATCTTCTAGTTTCTGGGCTGCCAACTGATTCAAATGTGATATACGTTATAATAATTATAACATAACATCATGTTTGTTAAAAATGCACTGTATATTTTTCATCTCCATCGTTTTCATTGTGGACATATAATAATAATAATGTTAATGTATAACATACCAATAGAGCGAGGTGGAAACCGCACTATGAAAAAGTATGCGACTAGACATTAGTCTACGGATTGGAGTCACTTAAAATGAACACCTGTGGGACCAAAGAGGGGCCACCATGGTCCATGGTAGTGATGTTTCAATATTTGATTCGAAAATGGATGGAATTTGTTTGATAGATGGGATGGGACCCACAGACAATGAGGTGTCAGACTTCGCAGGTAGGTGAAATCAGGCAGGCACCGATGAGGAACTAGAGAGAAATGGACAACTCCAAATTGAACCCAACATTCGCAACAGTAGCATAGAAGCAAGTTTACTACACAACAAGACATGGATGCAGAACAAACGTGGTTCGAAGCATGTCTGGTTTGAACAGTGATGGGTTCTCTCTCTCTCTGGTCTTTGTGTGATTTTATTACTTATTAGTAGAGCACACTTTACTCTGTTTCTTGTTTTTTTTTTTTGGATTTCAGGTCAAAAGAGTCAGTCAAGCAAAATCCCTCTTCTCTTTCTCTCTTTACCCCACAAAGAAAGTGAAACAACACACACATTGTCCCCTTTAGATTCCTTTCTTTTCCCATTTGAAACGCATTAACACATTAACACATAACACAATCTCTCTCTCTCTCTCCTCTTACTAAATCAGTTTGGTGGGACAGTCTATGTTTCTTTTGTCAGGATTCTCTTCAAAGGACTAGAAACAAATAAAGAATTAAAGAGAAGCCCTTAGCCCCCCACCAAAAATTAAAATAAATAAATATATATTATATCAATAAATAAAAGAGAAGAGAAGAAACTAGAAACTAGAAACTAGAAACTGCAAACCAGAAATCTAGAATCTCTCTCTCTCCTTCTCATCACCCTTCTCATTCTGATTATGAAGCCAAACATGGTTAGAGTCCCCTCTCAGTCTCAAGACTTCTCTTCGAAGAGGCACTTCCACTGGACCAAGAAGGTTGGAACCGAAGAAGACGATGAAGTTCCTCCTTCAAACTCCACCCAACAAGACAAGAAAAAAGATAACACTAAATCCACCCAACAAGTCTCCTCCATTCCCACACCAAAGAAAAAGCTTCAAGCTGTTGCTGTTGCTAGGCTTCGAACAATTCTCACATCATTTGGCAAGAATCGCTCCAATCTTCAATTGGGTCTCGGAACCAGAGTTGTTGGAACCCTTTTTGGCCACCGACGTGGTCATGTCCATTTTGCATTCCAAAAAGACCCCAATTCACCACCAGCTTTTCTGGTTGAGCTTGCAACTCCAATAAGTGGTTTGGTTAAAGAAATGGCTTCTGGGTTAGTCAGGATTGCTTTGGAATGTGATAAGGAGAAAGAATTAGAACAAGAGAAGAAATCTGTGACTGTGAAGAAACTACTTGAAGAAACTATGTGGAGGACTTATTGCAATGGGAAAAAATGTGGGTTTGCTACTAGAAGGGAGTGTGGTGCTAAAGAATGGAGGGTTTTGAAGGCTGTGGAGCCCATTTCAATGGGAGCTGGTGTGTTGCCTGTGAGTACAGGAGATGATGATGACTCTGGTGCTGCTGATGGTGAGCTCATGTATATGAGAGCCAAGTTTGAGAGAATTGTTGGGTCTAGAGATTCTGAGGCTTTCTATATGATGAACCCTGATAGCAATGGCACTCCTGAGCTTAGTATCTACTTGCTCAGAATCTGATAAACTCAAGGTCCTACCACCAAGTCACTCAAAATCTCCATTATTGTGTCTTTTTTTGATCTTTCAAAGGGTAAAACTAGCGAGATACTTGTTAAAGCTCGTCAGCCATGGAAATGGAGGTCTAGCTATTAACTTCCTTCAATTTTATTGTTTTTTTTTTTTTTTTATGAGAAAATTGGGAAAGTGGGCTTATTATTGTACTTTTGTTAGTTTTAGGCGGAGTGGGGGATACAATATAACATATTAATATGGTAGGTGGGGTGGGGGAGTTCTTTTAAGTTGTGTATATGTATAGT
Source organism: Dipteronia dyeriana (assembly GCA_032871835.1). NCBI lineage: Eukaryota > Viridiplantae > Streptophyta > Magnoliopsida > Sapindales > Sapindaceae > Dipteronia > Dipteronia dyeriana. Next base: position 72,091,969 of record CM065295.1, read on the forward strand.
TCTACTTCTTTAATTAAATCAAGAGGAGCCATTGAGCCTTGTGCAATCAAATCATGATTATCTTTCCTTGCATTTTGGTCTTGTTTTCTCTTTTAATGCCTCAAGTTTCTATATTTAAAGGATTGTGGAAGGGCCAAATGCAGCATTATGACAATAAACCCTTTTGGCAGAGTTGCTCATTGTTCTTCATGTTTCAGTATCTTAAATTATAAATTATGTGACCAAAGTTTGTTTAAGAATTAATGATTGTCCTGTTCGAGATCTTGGATTTCTGCACCTTGGTCTTTTGTTTTGTGTTTCTTTCTTTTTGCATAAAATTCAAAATTCCAACCATTAATTGTATTACTTTGATGTTGGAAGACTACAATTCCAGTCTTTTCTTTGTAATCCTGAGCAGAATACAATGTATCGATTTATTAATATGCTGAGGAATTATAATAGATCTCATGATCATATCCATATCAAACATCAATAATAGATTATTTATATCATTTGGGCAAAAAGTTAAAGTTTGCACATATGTGTCGTTTTATTAGATTTAAATTAACATTGTATGTAGATTAAATGATTGATGCAGATAATCTTTGTTTTTTTGTGGGTTATGCAAATGATTGTTTATAATTTTATGTTTAATTTAGTCCATATTCATTTCTTTTCTTGTTTCCCTGTTTTAGCTTGGATCCTTTAGGCTATTTGTTCATACATTAATCCATAAAGTTTCAACATTTGGTCCAAAAGTGCAAGATGTTCCCAATCATTGCTTTTTGGTGCATAATTCTGTGTGGATTGATCCCAATAAATTTTATTAAAGCCTAATCATAGAAGTCATCAAAAGCAATATATTTTGATTTTTTGAAAGAAAAGAAAAATCCAATTCCTGACTGACAGCAGAATTGGGTCTTCCCCATTTGTTGACTGCTTTTCATTTTTCACCTTGCCATTTGATTCTTTCTGGAGATTTATTTTAAAACTTCTCTGTTTTGTTCTCCATACAGTTTCTGACTTTTTTTTTTTTTTTGGTAGTTACCAGTTACCACCACACCTTAAGTACATTCCACAGTGTTAATTTATTAGCTATCCCAGATGACATCTCTAACCCCTAGATTTTTTTTTTAATTAATTAAAATAGATTGATGTTCTTTACATGGGTGTTTTGGTCTTTTTAGAAAGAGCAGTTGGTGCCTACTTTTGCAGTGTCGAACCTCTATTTGTTTAACTCACACCGTCTTTCTTGCTTCTGTGTTTCTATACTAAGACTATAATGAAGGGAATGACTACTGTACTGAAAGTCTGAAAGTAACAATTTCAGTATTGGTTAGAAGAATTATGCTCTTATGCTCTATTGAACATGTTGATAATGATAACATTAAAAAGAAAAACACAAGTTCGTAATTCTAATATCACGTGACAATTATAGTTGATATAACTTTATCTGCAATGCCAAAATCTAAAACTCTACTTTAACAGTATCCTTACTACTGATATACTTATAGCATGATACATGAAATGGAATGAGAAAAATAAGTAAAATAGAGGGCAGATTGACCAATGTGGCTTGACTATAAGTCTATAACCCAAATTCGAATATCGTAGAAGAGGAGGTTAATAGAGATGATGTGGATCAGTGGATGCATTACAGCTGGGACAAAAACAAAATAGGTGAAGATTACGATGCACAGAAATCGAGGGGTTGGCATTTGATGATCTACTCATCATTCTTGAAAAGATTCAAAAGTTGCCTGCTGAGCCTAAAGTTTATGCTATATAATGCTTTTATACCATTATTACTCCATTTAATGCAAACTTACATTAAAGATATGCTATGTATGGCCCCCAATACTACATACTATGCCGGTATGCCCTATATACCATCACCTACTTCTCTCAACTTATGTCTTATTTTTTTGCACAGTATCTGGATCATATCTTCTCATTCTAAATTTTGTATTATTTTTTCTAGACTTTGTACTGTGCCTGGCTTGTTTTAAATAAAGAAGAAAGTTGATGAATCTGACTTTTTTATTTTATTTTTTACAATATCTAATAATTCGGAACCAGACTTTTTTTTTTGTTGAAAACTTTTACTATTGATAGGATTCGAGCCGCTGAACTAGGAGTCACCCAAGCCCCAAGCCCCAAGCCCCAAGCCCCAAGCTCGTCTATCTACCAGCTGAACTACATCCCTATTGTCAATCTGTGACTTAAATTTTACTGTATTTTTCCTTTCTTTTTCGTGAAAAATGAACTGTGAAAATAATGTGTCCTTTCTTCTAGATTAAGGACGATTTCAGTTTTTGATGTAAGCATTGTATGTAATTAAAAAATATATATCCATATTAAATATGTAAGTATGAAATCGTTCCTAAATTTTCCGAATCCATTGAATATTGCAAGAATCCCAATCTGAAAAGAAAACAAAGAAAATAATGAAAATAATAGAGAGTCTTCTACTCTCTACTCACCTTTCTCAGATTGTTTAATAGGGACACAATTCTGTAATACGTTATACAAGTGAGAACATGGACCCCCTTTATATAGTATAACTTCCTAGAATCCTAACCTATAAAAGATTCTCAACCCTCATATGATGGCTAGTCCTTAAAGGAATACTAGACCCACACATATACAATACCCCATAGCATATTCTATATTTATTTAATATAGTTAAGGTGCACCGAGCCCAACAATATTGATCACAATCAAACAGCTTTATCCGGTCAACTCTCACTTACTTAAACACTCCAATCAATTTGGTTTTTCATAAACATAAAACATAATGTCATATGTTGCTCGCAATTATATAAGAACCATATATTCTTCCACTTGAACTACATAGACATTATTATTTTAGATTTAAAAATTCATTTTAGAAAACGACTATCTGAATCGACAAATAATTATATATGTCCACAAGGAATGTCTAAGAGAGTAACACATTCCTTCCCCTTAGTCCAATAGAACCTCAAGTATCAAACTACATAGATCATTACATCTTTAATCAACATAAGACCATATGTAATCAAAATACCCTTAACTCTACCTACCCGGGTAAAATGGTATGTATGTGTGGTATGGAAATTACATGCAAATGTAATCATCATGCCTATTTCCATATAGGTCCAACTTCACATAATACGAAGCAGCTTAAGACGAACAAACTTAATATCCTAAGCATTTTACTCATTGGCCAAACACTTAAACCATGAGTTCAACCTCCCTTATGACAGACAAATCCTTCTGTCTTAAGTAATATTCACTCATCGATGGAAACTTTATACCTTATGAGTGAAGTGCCCCCTCAAAGCCAAAAGCTTTGAGATATCCTGCCAAAAAAAAAAACATACATGCGCGCATATCATGGCAAATAACATACATATACAATGTACAAATATATTCTCGAGAACAAATAAATAAAATTTTATTAAATAGAAAACTGCAGTTAATTTAAAAACAAAACATAACTCCCACTAACCAAGCATATCATAACTATCTACCAACCCCATACGGGTAACATGCCCTTTAAAAACCTTCGAAGATAGTCCTTTGGTTAGGGGATCAGCTCTCATCTCTTCTGTGACAATATGAATAATAGAAGTTTGCAACTCTTGAACTTTCTCTCTAACCACAAGATACTTGATCTCCATATGTTTAGACCCTAAAGACCTTTTATTGTTCTTAGAGAAAGAAATTGTTGCGGAATTGTCACAATAGATTGTCAATGGCTTAGAAATTGAATCCAAAATCTGTAACCTTGAAATGAAATTCCGTAACCAAACTACTTGGATTGTTGCCTCATAACATGCCATAAACTCAGCTTGCATAGTAGATGAAGCTGTAAGTGTCTGTTTGACATCTTCCACAATATGGCTTCACCAGCCAACATAAACACAAAACCTGAAGTGGGTTTTAGATCATCTGTACAACTAGCAAAATCCTCATCTGCATAGCCAACAACTTCCAATATGTCTGAACGCTTATAAGTGATCATGAAATCCTTTGTTCGCTGCAGATAACGCATAACTTTCTTTGCTTCTGTCCAATGATGAATGCTAGAATTACTTTGAAATATGCCAAGTACGCTAATTGCAAAAGCAATATCAGGACGTGTACAAACCTGTGCATATATCAAACTGCCAACCATAGATGAATATGAGACATATTTCATTTGAGAACATTCCAACTCATTCTGGGGACACTGTAGCTTCGTAAGTTTATCTTCTTTCACGATAGGTACCTCACCTAGGGAACAAGTACTCATGTTAAACCTCTCTAGTACCCGATCAATGTAAGCCTTTTGAGATAATCCAAGCAAACCTCGTGATCTATCACGTTGTATCTCAATACCAATGGCATAAGAGGCTTCCCCAAGATCATTCATTTCAAAGCTACGAGATAGAAAATTCTTGGTATCATGCAGCAACCCCAAATTATTGTTGGCGAGCAAAATATCATCAGCATAAAGTATAAGAAAAGTAAAATTGCTCCCACTTACCTTGAGGTATATGCAATGATCCAACGAATTTTCAACAAAACCATACGATGTAACGACTTCATCAAATTTCAAATACCATTGCCTTGAAGTTTGTTTCAGACATTAAATGGATTTTCTGAGCTTACAAACCATATGTTCCTTTTCAACTGCCTGAAAACCTGAAGGTTGCATCATTTATACATCCTCTACGAGATCTCCATTTAGGAAAGCAGTCTTACATCCATTTGATACAACTCTAAATCATAATGAGCAACTAAGACCATAATAATCCTAAAGGCATCTTTCGAAGAGACAAACGAAAAAGTCTCGGTATAGTCAATACATTCTTTTTGACTGAACTCTTTCGCTACAAGTCTAGCTTTATGTCTCTCAACATTGCCTTTAGAGTCTCCCATTTGCAGCCAATGAGCTTGCAACCATCAGGTAGTTCAACCAAATCCCAAACACGATTTGTATCCATGGATCTCAATTCATCGATCATAGCATCCATCCATTTTGACGATTGAGGGCTCTAAACAACTTGATCATAAGTCCTAGGATCGTCATCCACTCATAAGTCAAAATCATGCTCCTTAAATAAACAATATAATCATCAGGAATGACAGATCTTCGGACCCTCTGAGATCTCCTTAAAGGAACATCAATAATTGGTTGTGGCTCATCAATGACTAGTTGGGGTTCATTAATAACTGGCTCGAGCTCACAAATAATCGGTTGAGGTTCAACAACAATTGGTAAGGGCTCTTCTTCTTGTTCAGATAGAGACTCATCATGATGCTTCAAGAGAGGTGGTATTATAATATCTAATGAAGTAGAAGATGTCGGATTACCCGATTTGTCTTCCTCAAACTCGAAATCTCGAGTTTGCATATTTTTTTCAACTTAATTACCTTTCTTTAAGAATACAACACGTTTAGATTCAATGATCCTTATAGAGTATGTAGGACAATAAAATCTGTATCCTTTTCATTTATCTGCATATCCCACAAAAAAATGCACTAACCGTTTTAAAATCCAGCCTTTTCAAATTAGGATCATAAGTCATCACTTCCGCAGGACATCCCCATATTCTTATGTGATTCAATTTTGGCTTCGAACCAAACCACATTTCAAACGGAGTCTTAGGCATAAATTTACTGGGAACTCTATTCAGAATGTAAGTTGTCGTCTTTAATGCATCACCCCATAAAAATTTAGGTAAAGAACTCGTACCGATCATACTTCTTACCATGTCTATTAATGTACGATTCCACCTCTCAGAAACTCCATTCTGTTCAGGTTCACCAGACATAGTGTATTGAACACCAATCTCAGACTCTTGCAAAAACCTCGCAAACGGACCAGGATTCTGACCAGCTTTACCATATCTACCATAATATTCACCCCCATGACCAGATCAACACATTTGATCTTTCTTTCTAATTTCAATTCAACATCAACCTTATATATTTTGAAGATATCTAAGGCTACAGATTTCTCGTGAATGAGATAGATGTAACCATAAAGCGAGAAATCATTAATGAAAGAAATGAAATATTTATATCCACCAAATGTGGTGGGTGAAAATGGACCACATATATCGGTATGGATAATTTCCAACAGATTTTGACTTCTGGTAGCCTTTTTCTTTTTAGCTCTTATCATTTTACCCTTCAAACAATTAACACAAGACTCAAAATCTGAAAAGTCAAGTGAATCAATAATACCATTTCTGACTAATCTTTCAATTCGATCTTTGGATATATGACCTAAACGTCTAAGTCAAAGCATGGACAAACAATTTTCTCTCTGGCATTTAGATCCAATGGTAGAATTTATCACAGCATCGAAACGAGAACATTCACCAACAAAATCAGAGTGTAAATTCATTATACAAACCATCACACAAACAACTAGAACCAATGAGAATAGAACCATGATAAATAACAAATCATTTATTAATGAATTCAAAACGATAGCCACTAATATCCAACTTAGAAATGGAAATCAAATTACGCCAGAGAGAAGGAACAAAAGCAACATCAACTAAATCTAAAAACTTTCCTGAAGCTAAAGGTAATCTAACAACTCCTATAAACTCAACTAAAGCCATCTCACCATTTCCCATGAAAACGATAGTTTTTTTTATCACTTGGTTTCCTTTTGCTTCTGAAGCCCTTCTATGTGTTTCTTAAACATGAAGCAATTCTTTTTCATATGGCATTTTTTGCTACACCAGAAACACTTGCCTTTCTGAAACAAATATTATAGTGTGCTTAATATTAATCTAGAGGGGGGGGGGGGGGGGGGGGGGGGGGGGGGTGAATAGATTTTAAACAAATTTACCCAATTTTCGTTAAAGGTCAATATTATAAAAATGCCCCTAGCTAGTTATAATAAAATCATAAGTGTAAAAATACAGAAATATAAACGACACTTGAGATATATGTGGAAACCCTCCAAATGGAAAAAACCATGGGCTGATGAGTGCGCCACACTAGAACATCGAATCCACTAATGGCAAGGAATTACAACCTAATCCCGGTTTAATCCACCATCACTACCTAATCCCGGTATAAGTGAACCTAGTTCATCTTGCTTGTGCTTTAAGCTACCTACTCCCGGAAGCAACACAAGTCTTACTTCTCAATGAAGAGATAAAGTGTCCTAAGTGAATATATGATGATATTCAATGAACAAACAAGGCTAAGAAACCCTATATGCTTATCTAGGATAATGAGATGACAATTAATGCAATCCTAGATATCAAGTGCTAAATGACATGTTCAAATAGCTTAGCTAAACATAGATCAATCAATCCTATGAAGCTATCATAATACAACACTCAATCATGTCATCACAACAATCTCTAATTTGTATCTAGAAATATTCTAAGAGAATACAATTAATTAAAGAGATGGTTTAGCAAGCAAAAACACTTAACTTGTAAGAAGATAGTGAAGAGCTTACCAAACAAGATGTGATAAAGCAACCTTATCCATAGATGCACTCTAGATGAGCTTAGAAGATGCAAGATAAAAATTTGATGCACATGGGAATGCTTCGAGTGATTAAAAATGAGTTATTGGAAGTGTTTTTCCTTTGAAATGTGTTCTAAGGAAGAAATGTGATATTCTGAACTCATACACGACCTTAAGGCATTAAGTTATATATATATATATATATATATATATATATATATATATATATATATATATGAGATCCAAACAAAGTGATGTCATTTTGGAAAAAAACGTTCCAGCTTCTTCATTGTGCGCTGGTCAAGTAGCGCACCACCAGAGCACTGTCTAAAAATTTCAATAGGCGCTGGTCGAGTGGCGCACGTCAGTGGCGCCACACAAGCGCAAAACCACTGGAATGTTTACGCTGGTGGGGCTGCGCTAGTTGAGTAGAGCACCACCAACGCACGCCCACTTTTTACATCTTTGCGCAGGTGCAGCAACGCAACCCAGTGGTGCATGACTAGCGACAGTCCACTGTGAATGTTGCGCTGGTGAGGTGCGCTGGTCGAGTAGTGCACCACCAGCGCAATTCCTATTTCAACACTCAAACAACCACACAAGCAACAAATACAAGAGTGATGAAAATGCATCCTATTTTAATGCCTAGCATGACATAAAACTTTAATAGCAAGATGCAAATAGGTCAACAAGAGTCATTTAAACTAAAATGCACACAAGAAAACACTCAACATATAAGATCAAGAGTTATGCTAGAATATGTGAGTGTGTGCAACTATCTCTTCAAAGTAAGTAAGCACAAGAATTTTACCTTTGGTGCTTCTCCTCTTGAGGTCTTGAGAGCCTAAGCTACTCTTACATGAACCCCAACAATGTGGTTGTTCACGAAATAAGCCAATCAACAAATGAGGACTTTTCAATCTCCCCATTTGGCTATTTCGTGACAAAACCACCACTCACATTGATCCTCACAAAACAAAATAGAAAAAAACACCGGGAAGATATTCTACATTACAAAGAGATAAACATAAAAAAAAACTTCAAGTCTTTAATCTCTTGTAGAACTATCAACCCTACACACAAGGCAAGCACAGATACGCTTTCCAAACCAAGTGCATGTGAGATGATCAAGTGAATATAAAACAAAAGCATTTGCATTTAGAAATATGAGTATGATATCATGAAATGCTCATGCAATGCTCCCCCTCAACGGGTTACTCCCCCTACATGTAATCTCCCCCTCAAACAAGTACACTCATGCAATGCAATGCTCCCCCTCAAAGCCAGCACATGCTACTCCCCTAACATCACAATGCTAGGTCAATGCTACCCCCCTGTCATGATATAGGCAAATGAGAAGTTCTCAACCGGGCCACTCAAGGCAAAGAAAGAAAGGAGCATACAAGATTGTTGCATAATTATATAAGCCACATTTATACAATCTCAATTGATAGGAGAGAAACAAGGAGATTTATTTGAAGACAATGTGTGAATAAAAAAATGCTTTGCATACAAGACATGTTGCATTCAAGTCCAAAAATAATGGTATTTGGCAAAGCAAATGACAAAGGTTTCCAATATAATTCAAACCAATTTCACCATTTGTCATGAGAGAAGCAAGGATATAAAGTTCTTATAGATATCAAGTTTTAAAAGCATTATATCCAACTTTAAAAACTAAACATGGCATGAGCAACTTTGCACCCTATTTGATTTTTTCGGAAGGATACCCGTATGATAATAACCATGTTCAACCAATAAAGAAAGAGAGACATTGATTAAACATTTTAGTTTCACTAGTATTTTCACACACTGTGTTGCATTTAACAATTGCAATCAACAAATCATGCTTTATCATTTTTCATTAGCATGTCATTTAAGAATCATCATGTCATGGAGATAATTATAGGTCATTTAACATGTACTTCCAATGTATATCTCCTAGTCCAAAAATGCATGTTTGAACATAAATATGACATGGATTGTAGTCAAAGCAAAGTTCACATTTATTTAAGAAAATACAATATACCATAAGCGCAACCAAGCTACTCAAGCAATCAATAAAGAGGCATAAACATATTTTAAAGAAAAATTGCATGCAACAAGTATACAATAGCTCTCTTTGCTTGAGTTCCCCATATGGGGTCAAAGACCACAACACATCACTCCATTAAACAAATCCCAATAGATCTACTAAGAGTCTTGAATCTAGTAGCATCTAAAGGTTTAGTAAATAGATCCGCTAGTTGGTCATTTGTACCTACATGCTCAAGTACAATGCATTTGCTCTTAACTAGTTCTCTAATGAAATGATGAAGGATGTCAATATGCTTAGTCCTAGAATGTTGAACCGGATTCTTTGAAATATTAATTGCACTCATGTTATCACAAAAGAGAGTAAGAGTACCTTGATTGAATCCATAGTCGACTAGCATTTGCTTCATCCAAAGGAGTTGTGTGTATCCACTCCCAACAACAATGTATTCGGCTTCAGCCGTGGACAAGGAAATCGAATTTTGCTTCTTGTAAAACCAAGAGACAAGGTTGTTCCCAAGGAAAAAGCAACCGCCTGATGTACTTTTCCTATAATCACAATTTCCTGCCCAATCTGCATCACTAAAGCCTACAAGACTAGCATTAGTGTCAAAAGAGTACCAAATCCCATAGTTGGATGTCCCATTCACATATCGAATGATTCTCTTAACAAAAGAGAGATGGAACTCCTTAGGATCCGCTTGATACCTAGCACACACACCCACACTAAAGGATATATCGGGCCTACTTGCGGACAAATAGAGCAAGCTACCAATCATACCACGATATAAAGTTTGGTCCACACTTTTACCACTAGCATCCTTGCTTAGCTTCAAAGTGGTACTCATGGGTGTATCACAATGTTTGGCACTTTCAAGGCTAAATTTATTCACTAGGTTTTTGGCATACTTAGCTTGAGATATGAAAATCCCATCATCCATTTGCTTAATTTGTAAACCTAGAAAGTAACTCAACTCACCAACAAGACTCATCTCAAATTCATGAGACATGACATCAACAAATTGTTGGACTTTGGTGTCATTGGTGGAGCTAAAGACTATATCATCAACATAAATTTAAGCTATAAAGAGCTCATCTTTGTTTTTCTTGATGAATAGAGTCTTGTCAACACTACCCCGAGTGTAACCATTGTCTATAAGATATTGGGTGAGACACTCATACCAAGCCCTAGGTGCTTGTTTCAACCCATATAAAGCTTTGTTGAGGTGATAGACATGATTAGGGTGTTGAGGATCCACAAACCCTTTGGGTTGCTCAACAAACACTTCCTCTTGCAAGAAGCCATTGAGGAAGGCACTCTTAACATCCATTTGATATAATTTGAACTTGTGCAAACAAGAAATGGATAAAAGAAGCCTAATGGACTTAATCCTAGCAACGGGAGCAAATATCTCCTCAAAGTCAATACCCTCAATTTGAGAGTATCCTTGTGCTACAAGCCTAGCCTTGTTTCGTATAATGTTACCATCCTCATCGGATTTGTTCCTATATACCCACTTGGTACCTATCACATTGGTGTTCTTGGGCCTAGGAACTAGAGTCCAAACCTCATTCCTTTCAACTTGGTTAAGCTCTTCTTGCATGGCAAGAACCCAAAATTCATCTTTTAAAGCTTTATCAATTTTCTTAGGTTATATTTGAGAGGTGTAACATGTGTAGCTAATTAGATTAGCCATTTGATGCCTAATCCTAACACCCTCACTAACCTCTCCAATGATGTCCTCTTTGTCATGGAGTTTCCTAACCCATGGAGCAAGTTCTTTTGAGTTCAAGGGAGGAAGCCTATCAATAGGCTGTGTTATGTCATTATCAAGGTTAATCTTTTCAACATTAGAGACATCAACAACCTTCTCCAAAGGGGAGTCATCAACTAAATCTACCTTCTCTTCATGGTCATTAGTCTTGAGCCTAGTATTATCAATGGCAACATTAGATGATTCCATTACGGTCCTAGTTCTTAGATTAAAAACTCTATAGGCTCTACTATTCAAGGCATAGCCAATGAAGATACCCTTATCACTCTTAGCATCAAATTTTCCAAGTTGATCACGGTCATTCAAAATATAGCATTTGCTTCCAAAAGTATGGAAGTAGCTAACATTTGGCTTCCTACATTTTCATAACTCATAGGAGGTTTGCCTAGTGTGGGGCCTAAGGAAGACTCTATTTCCTATGTAGCAAGCCGTATTGACGGTCTCGACCCAAAGATTCCTAGGGACATTGTTGCTAAGCAACATCACACGGGTCATTTTTTGAAGAACCCTATTTTTCCTCTCAACAACATCACACGACACTTTCTTTCCATGATGTTTAAACTTCTTACCCCCATTGAACTTCTTCTTACCCTTGTTGCTGTGAGTAATCATATGAGCACTTTGTTTTTTACTATTGCGAATAGTCTCTTCCTTCTGGACCACAATTGTAATCATTGGGTCCAAAGTCCATTAAGTCTCTTGAGCCTTATAAGAGGTTTCAGAACATCAAACTCACTTGGAAGAGACTTAAGGACTTGCAATATAAGGTGAGAGTCAGAGATCTCGATATCCAGATCCCTTTATTTCATGGTCATATTAGTCATCTTCATAATATGCTCACGAACATAACCAGTACCACCATAAACCGTTGTCGCCAGCTGGCTTAGATACTTTCCCCTCTCAGCCTTGCTTCGCTTATTAAACTTGCCACTCACAGCTTTAAGAAAAGCCTTTGCATCCTTATATTTTGGAATACTCTTTTTAATAGTTTTGGCAATGGACAAATGCATGATCATCAGACATTTCTGATTAGACTATTTCCATTTCTTTCGATAAGACATTTGTTTAGCAGTACTCTCATCAGTGAGTTTAGAAGGCTTATTCTCACGTAATGAAAGATCTATTCCCCAAAGAGCTAGGACAACAGTGAGTCTCTTTCCATTCCTCGAAATTAGTCCCATCCAAAGGTTTGATAGCAGACAATTACAAAGCAAAATTGTTGACATTGAAAACTGAATCTCAAAACAAAGGATTTCATGCTCATAAGATAACAGTCAAAACATTTATATAAATAAAATTCAACATGTGATTGGGCAAAGATCACTACATTCTATAGATGAATACCTCAAGATGATGAACCTCATACGGAGAAGAACATCACCTATCACATGTGATAACCCTTCTACGGAGAAGATTAATACAAACATTTTCATCATTGCAGTTCAAATTTAATAATTGATTACTGATGAATATCTCAAAATCTTTAATGATTAGTCACTACGTGAAACATAATCATCCAATTTACGAGAGTATTCAATCAATTATTAAAACTATCAAATTAATAATCGTCAACCAACTAAATTCTCAAAATCGAAATGATTAACCACTACATGAAAACATAACCATTCGATTCACGAGAATATACAACACAGATTATTAATTTCAACAAAATAATCAATATGAAAACTTAATGATTATTCTACTACGTAGAAACATAATCATCAAAAATCACAAAGATTATCAACTACAATTATTCCCAAATCCCTTTTGAAAAATTACAAAAAGGCCCCCAATTTTGCTAAATTACAAAAGCCCCTCAAAATTCGGCAATTACAAATCAGCCCTTGAATTCTATCAAAATTACAAACTGGCCTAATAAGTTTAATAATTATAAATTGGCCCCAAAATTTTTGAAAATTACAAAGTGACCTTAAAATTTCTCAGTAATTATAAATAGGTGCCAAAACTATTCCAGAATTACAAACAGGTCCAGTAAGTTTTAGTAATTACAAATTAACCCCATATTTTATCAAAATTACAATAGGGCCTAAAAATAATTGCAAATTAGTCCCTCAACAATACCAAATTCTCAAAAGATGGCACATCAAATTCAAGCTTTTGGAAACCCTAGGACTGGGTTCACCACCACCGTAACAGCCCATCCGTCGCTTGAAGGCAACTCACGGTGCTGCAATGAGACCCATAAGCCCGGATCTGGACCTAATCGCGACCGTGAAGAATCATGATCGATCGCGGCCCAATACTAGCCACAAGAACGATCGATCTTCATCGGGGTGGGATCAACAACAGTCGACCTTGTTCGTCGGCTCAAATCGACCGGGTTTGGAGTAAAAACCAGTCGACTGTGGCGTTGACCCGAGCAAACGGGTTTGGATTAGGATCAGGACTGGTGGCATTGACCTGGAGGAAGGAAATCATGGTGGATCTGGGTTGAAAACCCATCGACCCAAGAGGAAAACCCAAACACTGGTTCAATCTAGATCGATCTGATCCTTCATCAAACAGATCTTCAACTTCGGTTTTTTTTACACAACTGCGATCTAAAACCTAGATCCCAAATTCTTGTTCATCTACCGGTCAAATCCTATCAAGCTATAGATTTCTATCTAGAAACCAATCATCAAACAATAGTTTACGGATTCAAGATATATCAATAATTCATGTATCAAAAACAATAGATAAATAATTATAAGAATTTAATATTCAGCCTATGTAAAAATACGGAAGCTCTGATACCATTGTAAGCATTGTATGTAATTAAACATATATATTTTCGTATTAAATACATAAGTATGAAATCGTACCTGAATTTCCCGAATCCATTGAATATTGCAAGAAACCCAACCTGAAAAGAAAACAAAGAAAATATGAAAATAATAAAGAGTCTTCTACTCTCTACTCACCTTTTTCCGATTGTATAATGGGGAGACAATTCTGTAATACGTTATATGAGTGAGAGTTGGGAACCCCTATTTATAGTATAACTTTCTAGAATCTTAACCCATAAAAGATTCTCAATCCTAATAGAATGGCTAGTCCTAAAAGGAATACTAGGCTCAGACATATACAATAGTCCATACCATATTCTACATTTATTTAATGTAGTTAAGGTGCACCGAGCCCAACAATATTGATCACAATCAAACGACTTTATCCGGTCAACTCTAACTTATTTATACACTCAAATCAATTTGGTTTTCATAAACATAAAATATAATATCATGTTGCTCATAATTATATAAGAACCTTACATTTGAAAGATAAAAAGATGAGTGATCCTAGTTTTTCTTGAGAACTATTGTTTGTTCATAGAAATTCTGTGGTGTAACCATAAGCAGGGCAGCTTTCGAAGGTCCATGGTGAAAAATTTATAATGGACTCCCATGTTCAATTTTGAAAAATTTAAAATGGATAAAAAAACAAAATTATGCCTCCAAAACAACAATAAACCCCTTTAAAATCCAACAACATACAAACCAACTATGGGTCTTCTTTAGAATTATGATCCAAGCAAAAGCAAATAGAAAAAAAAGCACAAAAATCAAACCCGATATAGTTATACAAAAAGAAAAAGAAAATCAGAAAAAAGTAATTAGTATATTATTATAATACAAAAAAACATTACCTAGACAGTTGTGCCTGAACGAGTGAACGTCGAGACTTTAGAGAAATCTTTTAATGAAGATTGAAGTGAAATAAGGAAGTATATAGATGAGTAGAACTTGAGAGCTCGAGACTTAAGAGAGATTGAAAGAAATCGAATTTGGGCGTTAGTGGCTGAAGAGAAAAATAAAAAACTCTAAATCATTTAGCTATTTAGGTGATATACTGATATGTTTGAAAAAAAAAACCAAAATTAAATTTGGGCTTTAATAAACATTTATCTTTGGACCATTGTTTGTCTAATTTGGATCCTATTTTATTTTTGAGTGACATTATTTGCACCCATTAAAAACCGTATGTACACATCAAATTAATATGTTTTTAAAAATTCAATAATACCCTTGAGTAAAATTACTAAGAGAATTAATTGTTTGTTAGTACAAATATCGATAATTATTAATTAGTTTCCTATTTTAATCTTTTGTTTTTTTTTCCCTATTAATGGTTTGATATTAACATATATCATAAAAATTCATTCTATAATAAACCTTAGATTCTCTTTTAATTTCAATCTCTTTTAAGGAAATACAAATTGATTGCTAAGTATGGAAAATGAATCAAAATCATGAGACAAATTATATGAAAAAGTAAAGTTTTAGATTAATTTTTATTAGAAGAACAAAATCATTATGTATATAAACAAACTTTTAAATTTGAGTAATGCTACTTTGCTTAAATTTGGTGTCCAAATCTGATGTCCAAATGATTTGACAACACTTCTGTCAATCCATTTAAATCATACAAATCTAATCCAAATAACGTGGCACCAGATTTGGACACCAAATTTGAGTAAAATATCATTACTCTTTAGATTAACTATATATATATATATATATATATATATATATATATATATATTTCTTTCAAAAACACTTTAGACCTTTTATTTATTTATCAATATTATATGTTCTTGCTTATTAAAAAAAAAGTTGTTTTTTCAATTTCATCTGACACCTATCTTTTTTTTTCTAAAAAAAATATCATTTAACACTTATCTACTTCCACATCATGACACAAATCTTGAATTCCTATAACTCTCTCAAACAGAAAGTGGTTTTCCAATAATAATAATAAAAAATCTTAAAATGAATTTGTAATGAAAAATGGAGTTTGATTTTGAAAAAACCAATAAGAGAAAAGAATCATGGAAGAGAAATAATAGCATGAGAATTAAAAGTAACAATAAAATTTGAAATAATAATAAAGTTGATTAAATAACGTAATAATAGTCATGTGGTGTGTACTTATAAAAATACAATAAAGTATAATTAAAGAAAATGTATTTTTGGTATTAAGTGAGGTTTATTTATAAATTAGAGATTTTTTAAAAATTTTGATAGGTGTGATTATGAAAGGGGTATAGATACAGTTTTTGAGAGATGCCATTATCACCACTTTTTTGTTTTGTTTTGTTTTGTTTTAACTTTTAGGCTTTTTTGATCTGAAACATTTGGACTAATACTCACAATAAATATTTGGGCATTATATGATCTGAAACAAAAAAAAGGACCTTCAAACTAATACTCGATACATGTAAACATAACCCTTTAAAAATGGGGTCCGGAGGGCCGCCCCTCCAACCAAACAACAATGTCGGCCATGACCATATGCTTTCCATTTCCATCATGCCATTGGAATGCAGTTATGTGTAATGGTTAGTGGAAATGGTGAGAAATGTCACATTTTTTTAGGTGCGTTGCACTGATGTCAATGCTTTAATAAGTTAAGTTTAAAAAACACCTATAATGGTGGACTACCAAAATTGTCCTTAAATAATCAATTTTTAATTCTCTTTGTACTTCCATCTCCACACTTTGAACAGTGACATCAGTAACTCTCATCTCTCTCTCTCGCTCCAATAAACTTGTGTGAAAATTGAATCTAAAACTTAGAAAAAGTCGATGTTCGTCAGCATAACAAGGTAATATATATTTATGATCTTTTTTTTAATCATGCATATCTGAGTCTTGTAATAATTTATCCATACCTTATGATTTGTTTTCCTAGTCTTTGTGTGAACATGAAACTGGTTTTGTGAAATTCGAACCTTTGAATTTACGAACCTTTGTAAGCTCTATTCGAGCCTTTTTAAATGTTGTCAGAGCCTTTTAGTAAAGTCTCCAAGACATTGTACATAGTGTATGAGAATTTCTGTAAAACATTTAAGCCTTTTAGTAAAGGCTCCGAACTTTTAAGTAAAGGCTCCGAGCCTGTTTGAAGTTGTATCCGAGCCATTTTCAATGAAACTTTGTGAGTGCCTTTGAAATTTCTGAGCCTTTTACATAAGTGTCTGAGACTTTTAAAATAGTCTCCGAGTGTTTTTGTGAAGATTTTGATACTTTTAGTGAAGTGTCAGAGACTTTTAAAACAGTCCCCGAGCTTTTTATGGAGCGTCCAAGACTTTTGAAATTGTCTCCGAGCCTGTGATTTTTTTTTTTTAATATGGTTTGTGATGATGAATTTGATAGGAGAATGAATCGCGTGAGAATAGTAATATCTTTCAATGGTCGATGGGAGCAGTTACCTGATAGAAGTCAGAGGTTTTTTGAATCCGATAACCAATGAATGTATGTGTCAAAGAATATGACTTACGAAGAATTGATGACGATTATACAAACCGTTGTGAAGTATAATGTAAACAAATGCAATGTTGATCGACAATCAATATCAATCGTTCCTGATACTACATGTCGTACGTTTATAAGAAATGACGATGATGTTCAGTTTATGCTATTGGGAGATCGGGTGATCCCTCAAGTATTTGTTAGTCTAATTGAGAGGGCAGCCTGGAGATGTGATAAGGATCCTTTTACGGAAGCAACCAAGTGTTGACACAAAGGAGTGGGACGGGAGGTTGAGAAAATATGAGTGCTGTCCCACCGATAGTAACCGACCATGCTGATGTAGTTGGACCTTAATTCCACGATGTGTTTGGTTATCAAATTCTGATGAATGATGGGTAGTACAACGAGCAATACAATGAGATCTATAATGACATGTACAATGAGTCAAACAATTAATCGAATCTTGGGCCGATACATGAGGTGGATAATGAGGAAAATATTAATCCAGTAGATCATGTAGAGAACATTGAGGAAGAGTGTGCAAATTGAAAGACGTGGAAGACATGTACACGGAGTTAGTTATAATGCACCGAATATGCCTGAGACTTCCGAGGTCCGGTATAATGTAACTGCATAGGATTCTGATAATACCACAACGTGGGTTATTCCTGAAGCAGATTCATACTTGTTTGGTATTAGTAGAAGTAGAAACTTGGCAGCAGAAGAACCTACAAGCATTATTTATAAAGGTCAGTTTTTTCTATTTTTTCTGACTAAAAAAGATTTGAAGAGACTAGTTGGCTTTTTACAATACTGCAGAACTTCGAATGGAAGGTGAAAATATCCAATAAGACAACATTACATTTGGTTTGTTTGATTGAGTACTGTACGTGGAAATTAAGAGGAGTGAGGAGAGATGAAGGGACGTACTTTAAAGTAATAAGTTTTATCAATGACCACATTTGTCCATTGGAGGAGATTCACCGCCGCTACCGACAAGCTAGTTCAGTCATAATAGGAGAAGTCTTTTCACCTAGACTTCAACAACAAAATAGTCATCTCATGCGTCCCAAGGACATAATCATCGATATGAAAACAATGTATGACATCCAAATCGTATACAATAAAACATATCAAGCCCTGCATTATGCACTGTCACTGACCTATGGAACGCATGAAGAAAGCTTCAAACTATTGTCATTGTTTGGTTAAGTGCTGGAACAATGAAACCATGGCACAATCACTGACTTACAATGCACAGACGATGGTAAATTTTTATATTTTTTCATGTCGTTAGGTCCCTCACTTAGAGGTTTTCGGAGGTGCATGCGTCTAGTTATTGCATTTGATGGTACCCATTTAAAGGGAAGATTCAGGGGTATAATGTTTGTTGCAATTGCACAGGATGGGAACGAACATATGTATCTAATTGTCTTTGGGTACGGCGAATCAGAAAACAACCTTTCATGGGAGTGGTTTTTGGATTGGTTGAAGGTTGCCCTGGGTCATAAAGATGATCTGGTTTTCATTTCCGATCGACATGCAAACATTGAAGTAGAGATTTTTAAAGTGTTCCCTGATGCAACCCATATCATATGTTGCTGACACTTTTTAAAAAATATTAAGAAGCAATTTCACAAAAAAAGATGTTGCCACCATAATGGACAAAACAGCTAGATTGCACACTGAATTGAAATATAACCGGCACATGGAAGAGTTACATAACATGTAGTAGACTGCATTCGATTATATCAATGCTACCGGTCCTCACAAGTGGTCCCGCGTACACTGTCCCGAAAGAAGGTGCAGGGTGATGATAACAAATGTTGCAGAATGCATAAACTCATGCCTAAAATTCACACGACAATTGCCTATGTTGACACTGGTAGAGTTCATTAGAAATATGCTAAAGAGATGGTTTCACGATCGCCATCGAGCTGTACAGTCTATGCGTCATCAGTTAACTGACGCTGTACATCTTATAATCTTAAAACATGTTGAGAAGTGTGGTTATATGACTGTCAATCCAGTTGACTAGAATATATTTTTCGACAAACGGTCCGAAAAGCAGTGGACTGTTGACTTAGCCCGGAAGACTTACACATGTAATAAATTTAAAATCGACCTTTTTCCATGTTCTCACGCACTCGCAGCGGCAAGGTATATTACAAGTGAAAATTTATGCTTTATATTACAGAAACGTGAATATCAATGTTTCCAATATTGTTACAAGAAGTGAAACTTGGATTTCACATCTCTGTGTGCGGATTTCTACAAAAGACAGACACTTATTGACGCATACTCGATTTCTGTTATACCTATTGGCCATTCTTCTTCATGGGTAGTGCCCAACGATATAGTTGAGTGGGTGGTCTTTAACCCAATCTTCAAGAGACAAGCTGGATGCCCGATGGCAGGTCGACATGCCTCATCTTCGGAGAGAACAACCACACAATTATGTAGAAGCTGTGGACAATCAGGTCATAACAGCAGGAGGTGTTCTAACTCGCATTTGATTAATGAAGGTCTAAGTAGAGTTATTCTCGAGAATTACACTCACAAGTGTAGTATCTGTCATTCAGTAGGACACAACAAACAGACGTGCCCTGAGAAGGACTCTACCGTGGAATGACCTTTGACCTTGATATTGATGTCATTTTTATTTTTTGTGATTGTATGACTTGTCCATTAACTTATTATACTGTAAGTGATTTGAAAGTGTTATGATTAACTTATTGTTTAATTAAATTGGCTTGTTAATTATTCGTAATTGTATGATTTGTCCATTAACTTATTGTTTGTACGTTGTTCTTGTAATTGTAAACAATTGAAATAAAGAAAAAATGAATAATTTTATTAGTATAAAAGTTTTGTACATCAATAACTACAAATGATATTAGAGCTGGGAGTTACAGAAAACCTCCATAGCCATCTTCTCCCTAATAGTGTCCATATCGTCTTCTGACCGATCGAAGTCATATATGTCCGTCAGTATGTACTCCATCAATCTCAACGTATGGGCACAATAGTTACCCCTTCAATGCACCACATGAACAACCGTTACAAAAGATAATTAATAAAACCAACCTCAAGTTAATATGAAGTTCAAGCAGCTTTACTATGTATTCTGTTGAGGCACATGTGATGTAGACTCCAAGATTACCCCGAAGGGCCCATTCCGCTTGGCGAACTCCTGCTGGCTGCTGGCTCTCGCATCGTGAAACTCCAAATGATGTAACATGAAGAGCAAAAACCATCGTAATGGCACAACCTGTTGTTTCCTGACCTGCACGAGAACTTCCTGTGTGAAGAGGTCTAGGAAATGGATCTTCTCGACATTGAAGTGAACTGTTGCTAGGAGCCAATGCAGGAGACCAATGTTGCACGGTATCAAAACTTTGTGTTATGATAAACTAACATTTTTTTAATTAAACACATTTTAACCGTAATTGTATAACACTTACCATGTCAACCTCGTGCCATGACTGGTCTTTTGGCGATGCCAATCCACGTATAGTCATCAGATTCTTAGCTGACCACTTATACTGCAACACAGACCAGTTTTTTGTCACGACTTTCCCCATATCATTACGAGGCATGATTCTTGCCCAATAAGACTTCAACATGACTATACATTAATAAATTACCAAAAAGTTAGGGACACGAAGAAACACAAAAGCGATTATACAAAACCAGTACATTATAAACACTTACAAAGAACTGAGAATTCAGTAAGTTCATCCTCTGATTCTAGATAGTGAGGTATGCGCGCTGACGCTTCTGTAGAATATGCAGGTACGCGTCTATATACTGACAATATAAATACTATACATTATCAGTATTCTACCATAACGTAATAGACAATTCAAGTAACAAATGTACCATGTCATACAACTCCAAGAAGTTTTCTTGCAACCGCTAGAACCAAGTGATTGGCTCCAGTAGATCCATATCACGTTTGTATAATTTTTGCAGGAAGTTAGAAAACCACATAATTTTATGGGGGTGTTTCAATCTGATAGAGAGTTTTATATTTACAATTTCCCCGTCTTGTTCCTCTTGTATGCTTTGTAAGCCGCAAGCTGGTTAGCGTCAACCAAAGCATTGAGCTAGATTTCATGTTCTGGCTACGGCTGTGTCCTTGGCCTCTTTGGTCGGCATGGGCCAGTGTATGGACTCAGCAACTGCCAGCCACGCTTGTGAGCTTGCGGCCTGAGGGGTGGGCTGCACCGGGAACTATCAGAGGGGTCAGATGTGTGGGGTAAGTTGGGATGTGGCGGATGGGAGTTCTCGGGCCCAATCAAACTGTAGGGTGGGCTGCGTCGGGATCGATTGAAGAGGTCACTGCGAGGTAGGATGCTTCAAAATCGACCGGAGAGGTCACTGCGAGGTGGGCTCCATCGAGATCGATCGGAGATGTCACTACGGGGTGGGAGTAGACGGGATGCTCCAGATAGGTCATTGTGGGGTGGAACGTCTGGAGGAATGCATTACGTGGATCGTTTGGAGGAGTCCACAGCCTGGACCGAAGTGGTACGCTCTGAGGAGAGACTCCATCCAGACTGACCCCCTGGAGTGCCAGGATGCGCTAGACTGGGATGAGAACCATTTCCTCGTGGATCACTTAGGCGGGGCCGCTCTGGTGAGAGGATCGATGTGTGATCCTCTAGCAGAACTGGGTCCATATTCTGGACCTCCATAAGCAGGTGAAATTCTAGTAAAGCCTGGGTATGTGTTCCCTGCTCACTTCCTGTAACCCTAGTCCCAGTACCCTGCGTCTCAAGTCATGTACCTTGCTTCTCAGGTCTGGTGGTTTGGTTTGTCCCCTTGCCATGACTACCACTCCCATCGCTATCTCTGGGTCTGGAGTTAAGGTCATGGGATGGTGGACCATCCTTGTATGACTGTGATGTCGAACCTCATCGCCCCCGAAGAAAGTCCATCACCTTCTTATACTGCCTATCTTGTTCCTCATCACTCTTCCGGAGATCCTCCCATAAAGCAAGGACGATAACCATCACATCTTGGATTTTACGTTCCAAACGGTCATGAGAAAGTAAATCGAACTTGTCAGTACTAAAACCATAACCTTGTTTCAAATAAAATCATGCATTACATTACAAAAAGTTATACGTATATCACGATCCCCTTCAACGTCCCCTCATGAATGTACTTCAGTAGTATATCTAGGCATCTTAAATTGAATCCGTAAGTGCCTCTGGTGAATCCCACCGCCAAACTCTAGCTTTGAACCCTCAACCTCCCTTATGTGCCTTAGAGGAGTACCACCATCAAACTCTGGCTTCGAACCCTCTGTATCACTGGGTCTATCAGTCGTATGATCTACAGGATCCGGTATCACAACGTCGACTCTATCTGTACCCGTATACTGACTTCCTCCCTCGTCTATACCTTCGTAGTACTGTTCATCCCTCTTAGCTGCTGTGAGCACCTGTTTCGTCCTCATAAACATCTGAAAATGTCGTTAGACCATTGTAATTGTATACATGCTAACAGTTATAAACATTAACAAAATGGATACTTACCTTCAACGTGAAAATCTTGGTCAGCTTGTCCGCCCATGGTTGTTTATTCAACTTCCACTTTAATATATAGGGAGACAGGTCGCTTGCTCTCCGGGTCCCGAACTGGGTGCCAAGCTCGAAAATGACCTGGAAAGCAAATATCTACATAAAAGATAAGTACGATAAGAATCCAAAATATTTATTCCATCAGTCTTATGAAAATAATTATTGATAAAAAACTAATTGGAATTCAAAATTCTTACCAACAATGCATGAGGTAGACCATAAAAGTTGTATGTCTCCACTGTGTATATGTTAGTGCACCACTCACGTCGACCGTTCAGGGTATGCTTGAATCCATAAATGGACTGCCTGTACACGTGGGATCCCCACGGGAACGCATCGAAAGCATCCAAGTCCTTGACCAGCCGGAACTGCAATACTGGAAACTTCTCTCTCTCATCCAACCTCATAAGTATCCAGTTCAGCATATATAGGAAGAATAGCTTCATCGCATTGTATGGCTGCTCAAATGTACCAATCCTGAGGAAAATTTTTAGCTGTTCAGAGTCAACCTCATATACACCACTAAAGTATTGCTGATGTATACCATTCTCCACCATATCATACCTTGTCATGTTCAGTACGGCTCAGAACTTCAATCCGGTGATCAAACAAAGTTCCACCTTGGTGAACCTCACCGAATGATGACCTAACATGAAGCGCATCTCATCTTTCGAGCTATCATGATGCAGATCACGCATAAGGAGTTGATGGATAACGACCCCCGAAAACTTCATATGACGATGCATCGATATGAAATGTCCGAAAAATGACTCCATGAACCGATACCGTTTTTCAACCTTAAAATTTTCACGGAACCTGTTAAGTGTGTCGTCGATATCTCCAAGGTCGTCAAAATGGTCGTTGCGAGTAAATTTGCTCTCGTACCATTCTCCCTCTGGTGTTTTAAGGAAATTTTTCAGCTGATTCCTCATCTGTATTTTCACATAAACAATATATACTACATGAGTATACTATAAAAAGCTTGGAAAGTAACTAAAAAGGCTCAGACACATTTTCAAAAGTCTCGGGGCATTGTAAGAAAAAGGCTCGGACACAGTTTTAAAAAGCATGAAGATTTGAGGAAATAGCTTGGACACAGTATAAAAAGCTCAGAGGAAAAAACAAATAGCTCAAACACTATTCAAAAAGTTTCGGACTTAGTTTAAAAATGCCCAGACGTTGTTTCAAATGGCTCGGAGAATCAAAGTTTTAAAAACCTAATATTCCTAAGGAAAAAGCTCGGAAGTTTTTCAAAAAGGCTCAGATTTGTTTCTAAGAGGCTCGGACGTGTTTCAAAAAGTCTTGGAGATTCAAAGTTAAAAAAACCTAATATTCCTAGCGAAAAAGCTTGAAAGTGTTTCAAACAGGCTCAGATTTGTTGCTAAAAAGCTCGAACATATTTCAAAAAGTCGCGGAGATTCAAGGTTTTAAAAACCTAATATTCCAAACGAAAAAGCTCAGACGTGTTTCAAAAAGGCTCGAATTTGTTGCTAAAAAGCTAGGACGTGTTTCAAAAAGTTTTGGAAACTCAAAAACTCATATTCGTCAAAAAAATTTCAACCAGATTTTAACCCATAAACATTCCCAGATCCACAAATCAACCATAATTTACAATTTTAATCAACACTGTAGATATCAAACATGTATAACAACTGATCAACAACAAAAACAAAAACAAAAACAAAATCTAACTCAATTTATCTCTATCGATTGCAAATGTTCGTCTAAAATGTCAAAAAACCACTGCTCTCCAACTTCCGGTTACTTTGCCGCCTATTTACTTGCCGTCGCTTTTGTGGAGGTCTTTTCTCTCTAAGTATGTCTCCCTGACTTTGAAAACGATAAATACTGAAAAGCTCGGGGTATTTTGGTCTGGTAACCTTAATTGGTGTCTTTTAAATATGAATTATTAATGTGGTGATATTTGCACAATAGTCACCCCAAATAGTACTATTTATTTTTCGAACCCTATTGGTTATTCGTACTATATGGTAATAATATGAACGACCACTGCATCATAATGCCAAGTGCATTAAAGAAAATTCCGTTAGTTTAAAACGCTAAAAATGACCGTGTCACTATTAGGGATGTCCATGGATCAAATGGGAAGGAATGAAATTCCCTGCTCTCTCCCCCACCACCGCCACCATCCCCATATGGGGGGAAATATGGGTGAGAGCGATCAGAGGAAGGTATCTCTGTCCTCACTCCTCATCCATTTTCTCTATTTCTCTTCCTATGACATCAATCCCTATTTAAACCCTGTTTAATCAATATTGAGAATCAAAGTCCATAAACAACTAAATAAAAACTAAAAAAACTCAATAAAATTATGAAAAGTTAATAAAAAATTCAACCTAGTCCGTCAACGGTGACTAATCATTAACTTTGATTGACTAGACCAACTAGACGGTAAACAACCTAGTCGGGGCGACAGACCGCCGACAAGGGATTAGGCGGCACCTAATCGGCTCCATTAGGGGACTTTTGTAACACTGGTTATAATAAATGAAGTGGGGTATATTTGGTATTAAGTACACAAAGGACTACTAACAAAACTTTAGGCTTAAACCCATTGGACCCAATGCTAGACATCACAAAATGCAGCATGGGTTACATGTTAGCTTTCTAAATAAACTCTCAAGGGACATGGGTCATGTTAATACACAATCTTTAGTTATTTTTGGGTTCTAATTAATGATTCATAATAATTTAAGGTTTTAAAAATAATAAAAAAGATTGGATGCTTGTGCAGTTTGACCTTACTTAATAAGGTACATAAATTTTGATTATATGATATTAACAAACAATTTTCAGGTACATTCTTAAAAAAAAAAAAAACTGAAAATCAAAAGATAAAGATCTTTTATAATTGGTTACAACATTTAAATTATTTAACATCCTTGAATTAAATTAATATATTGATTGATTTGTTACGTGACTCTATTTCCTTCAAAACCTTGAAACTTTACTTGTGCAATCAATCGTATGTCATCATTAAAAATATGGAGATTGTTAGCCCTAAGGGTTTAGGGTTTGATGTTGATGATAACAAATAGTTTGAGTTGAAATCTGTATAGTCATGTTTCATTGTTAGAGGAAATATGTCACAAGACAACACTGCACCATGCAAAAATCTTACACTTTGAAGACATTCATCGAAGTGTATGGACTATGGAGAGGCAAGACATCAAGCTTTTGGATATCAAAAGGAATAATTTAATTCTAGCATTAATTATATTTTGTAAACCGGTCTATGTTTTCACGTGACGTGAATGTTTTAACTCATGTGATTTATATTAGATCTTAAAACCCATTAATTGGTTGAGACTTGAGACTTAGATTTGCCCTTTAACTTAAAAATCAACCTTCATCAAGGGTATAAATGCACTGTTTTGAAACAATGACACCAAGAAAGTAATTTTATAGGAATCAAAATGAAATGTTTCAAACCTTTATGGGCCAAAAACGTCCAACGGCTATAAAACGGTCATTTTTCAAATTTATTGTTGTGGGACTAAACTGACATATTTTGAATGTGTAGAGACCAGACTGTAATTGTATAGGGGTTCAAAATGAACTGGGTTTCTAAGTATTTGAATCATAATCTCTGACCCTACCGAATAGTAATCAACCCAAAACAAATTTAGATTGAACCAGCCTGATCCGGCCAAATCATCACCATTAGACTACTAAAGGGTAAAGGCATGCGATTAATAATGTTGATCCTTCTGATTAAATTTATTAAACAAAAAAATTACATTGGAATAACAGGGTCGGTTTGAGGTTAAGATCAATTAAAAAAAATGATTAATTTATAAGAGTTTTCCCCTTGATCTACATGAATTTAATAGTGGAAATATCTTTTTTTTTGTGAGTTGCAGTAATATCACCGGTTTAATAAGTTAAATTTAAAAGACACTTATTATGGTGAGCTATCCGTATTGCCCTTAAATAATTAATTTTTAATTCTCTTTGTACTTCAATTTCCACACATTGATCACTGAAAACAGTAACTCCTCTCTATCTTTCCAAAAAACTTGTCTGAAATTCGATTTACAATTTGTCTGAAAGTCGAAGTGTTTCAGCATAGTATACTGTAAAAAGCTCGAAACGTAACTAAAAAGTCTTGGGCATTGCAAGAAAAAGGCTTGGACATTATTTTAAAAAGCATGAACCATTGAAAAAAAGTCTCGTACACAGTTTTAAAAAGCTCGGAGCTTTAACAAAAAAAAAACTCGGAGCTTTAAAAAAAAACTCGGAGCTTTAAAAAAAACTCGGAGCTTTGAAAAAAACTCGGAGCTTTGAAAAAAAAAAGCTCGGACACTACAAAGTTTAACAAACCTAATATTCCTAAAGAAAAAACTCAAACATGTTTCAAAAAGTCTCGGATTTGATTCAAAAAAGCTCGAACATGTTTCAAAAAGTATTGGAGATTTAAATTTAAACAATCTTAGTTTTCCTAAACAGAAAGGTATGACATGTTTCAAAAAAGCCCGAGCTTTAAAAAAGAAAAAACTCGGAGCTTTGGAATTTTTTTTCGAAGGTTTGAAAAAAGAGCTCGGAGCTTTGGAAAAAGAGCTCGGAGCTTTGAAAAAAAAAGCTCTAGGCTTTGAAAAAAAAAAGCTCGGGGCTTTGAAAAAAAGCTCGGGCGTGTTTTAGAAAAACTCGAAAATGTTTCAAAAAGTTTCAAAAAGTCTCAAAAACCCAAATATTCATATTCCTCAACACACAACATACCAAATAAAAAAAAAGCTTTGAGGACGCTGTCCCCGGCCCCTCCGCGAGCTGACTGAGGAGCTCGACCCCTGAAAAAAAAAGCTCGGAGCTTTGGAAAAAGAGTTCGAAGTTTTGAAAAGAAAAGCTCGGAGCTTTGGAAAAAAAGACTCAGATCTTTGAAAAAAAAAAGCTCGGAGCTTTGGAAAAAAAAATCTTGGAGCTTTAGAAAAAAAAGCTCGGACGTGTTTTAAAAAAGCTCGAAAATGTTTCAAAAGCTCAAAAATGTTTCAAAAACTCTCAAAAACCCAGATATTCATCTTCGTCAATACATAACAGATCAAATAAAAAAAACCTCTGGGGACGCTGCCCTCTGCCCCTCCGCGAGCTAACAGAGGAGCTCGACCCTCAAATGCGTCTGCGTAACACTACTCTATCGCTGTTTGAATGATTGTCTAGGTTTCAATGAGATTTTTTCTTTACTTCATAACTCTGTCGCTGTAAAATGAATGAAAGAAATCTGATGTGAAACAACTATTGGGAGTATTTTTATCCGTTCACCATAATAGGTACCTTTTAAACATAAGTTATTTAACCAGTTGCAGTGTCGAAATGCTACCTCTAAAAAGTATCATTTAAATTTTGATTCCGAGTTTAATATAGTCCGAACAAAAAATGTCAGTTGTTAAAAAAATAAACCGACCACCGTCTAATATGTTTTAGTGGTAACTGGTAAAAGTATGACAATTTCTCAGACTCAAGTGGTCGCCATTGCAAGTGGTATATAAAATCAATAAATAAACCAAATCAAAATACCAAAACGTCACATAGAACCCAAGTTTGTCCCATTCCCTACCTACAATTTTAGCCATCAATAGGTATTTGAAAATATTGAATGGTTCCATTTCCATTCCCAATCCTAAGTGAATCTGGTTCAGTTTTTGTTGATGATATCAGAGGTTTCTAGCATTTGAACATTGAAAAGTCAACAACTTCACGGGATGGATACCTATTTTTATAAAACACATTATTTGCTTTATGCCTTGTTGGTGATCTTTATAGAATACGACTGAGAGCTTCTCCAATCCATCATCAAACACCATACCAATCTTCAAAACCCACCATAAATCTCCTCCAACCCACACCATTCTTTGCTCAAAACCTCCGTTGGTGAACAGTGCACGCAATAGATTGCACGACACTGTGCTTTTACACAACCACTGTTTTATTTTTTTTAAAACCCAAAACTTTTAAATAATCTCATTTTAACCTTATTTAATAAAATTTGTTTTTATTATATCCTACATTTAAAGGTTTTATTTAATCATAGTTTTACCCTAATCAATTTAATTTATTTCAATTTGGTCCTTTTTAATATTAATGATTTTGTTGTGAATTAATTATTATTGTTATGTTCATTTATAATAAAATGAAGTGAAGTATATAATTACAAAATTAAAATGCATTTTTTTAAAATAAGTAACTGTTGACGTCTGTTTTTGGATATGCCAACAAGGATTGGATTTTGGCCGTGATTCTAAAGAGAAAGAGAAGGAGAAAATAAAAAAAAGTGAGTTTTTTACGTGGTAAAATTCCGATGACCGGAGAAACGTCCACGGGTGGTTGAATGATCAAACAAGCCAAAATCCACTATGAAAATATGATGTTTACAAGCTCTCGATCTCTCTTTCTTCTCTTTGTATTTTTTCTATGAATGCTATTGTATCTTCTTTTTTGAGATTATGGGTCTATTTATATGTTTATAGAACCCTAATCTACTTTGTACAAGTAATAGATCTTTGTATTTAATTACAATTATATACTTGCTTGAAGCTGATTGTCTTCTTTTCTGTTTTTGAGTCTTGTATTGAGAGTGAAGGAGACTCTAGCAACGTAGTCCAATTAGAACTTATTTCCTTATAAGAGCAGACTTTTTGAAGAAGTAAAGTTACTGCCAGATTGAGAACCTTTCCTGTTTAATATTCTATTTTTATTAGGATTCCTTTTCTTGGTATGGATATCTCCGTGCATCCTAATGAGTTGATCCACGTGAGCTTTGCACTGGGGCCTTTATTTGATTTTCATCATGTTTGTCCCAAGTAGCGCCTTTTTTTCCCGAGTAGAAATGTCACTTAATCAGCCCCGAATGTAATTTATCTGATCTCGAGTAGTATTTAGTTGATCCTGAGTAGGTTTGGTTCAACATTTTCTTACTCGGGTTTTCTCTTCTCTGGTGCTGTCTTGTAGGATATTTTCTGAATGCTTATTCGGATGTCCACCTGGCAATTTATCCTTTTTGAAGATGACGTGTTTGTGCGCTAAAATTCACATATGACAATACCCCCTTAAAATATTTTTGCTGAACAAGGTTTCTTCAGGCAAAAGTATTTTAATTAGTTTTCAATATCTTTTCAGTACCCGAGTAAGATATTGTCATAATGACATGTCTTAATGGTGACCCTGCAAATTTGATTTGCCTCCTTATGCGAAATCTTTAATGACGGTGACGTTTTGAAGTTCTGATGGCGAAAGCTAGTTCTCTCTTTGACATGTGTCTTTTGCCTCTTCGTTTTTCGATATCATTTATGAGAAACGACTTATGCGTTTCCCCGCGCACCGCCAACGTTCTTATCATTGTTTCTTTTCTGCCTTGAGATCCTAGGGTTTCATGTTTTTATTTCTTTAAATTCTTCACTGAGAGACAGCGTTGGTTTATTCTCAACGATTTCCAGCAGAAAAATTTCTTAACCCAAATTTCTTTACGCAGAAGGTCGTGATTCTCCGTTGAAGATCTTGCATCAAACTTAATTCAATGTTAGTTTTAATGGAGCCATCTTCCCGTTATCGTCTTTTTAATATTGCTCTTGATGCATTAGAACACTGGGATTTTCAGTTGGTTTCTTGCATTAGAAGATTATTGAGGGAAATCCCTACTGAAGAACCTCTATTTTTAGAAGTTGATGTTTCTGGGCTTCACCCTGACGTCACTTTTAGTCTTGCATCCAGTTCTTCATCTAGTTCTGACACTGATGTTTCTAATCATAGGGTACCTATTTGAAGGATGGGGAAACATCAAAGCAGAAGTGAAGTCCGTAAGCACAACTCGGGCTATATCCAAATTTGGGAACAGACTGTTAATGAGAACGACGTTGAAGAGGCATCCAAGATCTCTCGCCTTTCTTTCTCTGCTACTCACCCGAGTGGATTTGATACCGAGCGGAACGTAGTCGGGGCAGATGAAATAGAAAAGTATCGTTCTCGATTCGATTTGCCTAATTCGGTCACTTTGATTCCAGCGGGTGATAGAGCTGTATGGAATCCTCCCCCGGGTATGGTGGCAACCTATGGATCCATGCTTTGCTGCGGCACCACTCTTCCCTTCCAGCCATTCATTGCCTGGTTTTTTACCGAAGCAGGGATTGCTCCGACTCAACTGGCCCCGAATAACTACAAAATTTTGATGTGCATGTGGAACATGTATAGCCGGATGAACTTATCGCTGCCATCCCCGAATGAAATCAGGCACTTCTTTACACTGAGGCAATCGGGCAAGTCGGGGACTTACTTCTTTATGTCTAACTCGCCAGATTGCTGGGTCCCTAAGGGGACAAAAGTGAGTCAGGAAGCTGATATCTCTGATGACCCTAAAAAAAGGGGCTTTATATGGGGATTTCCTACGTCCAACAAGTTCTGGAAGAGCAGTTGGTTTTTCACCGGAGGGAGTCTCGGGCTTGAAATTACTGTTTCAGCTGGGGGTACTCGGACGGTGTTAAAGGTCCCCCGTTTCTTCTGTTCCCCCGAGATTTGGAACAAGAAGAAAATCGAGTACAGCGATACTGAGCTGACCAGACTTGCTCGGGAGGCAGTTCGCACTTTGGAGAAGAGGAGCAAGACTTATCTTTTTGTTAAGACGAAGATGATCAAGCTCGGCTTCTTTCAATAGATTTCAGGTTATCATAGACGGTGTAAGTGATTTTTACAACCTTTTCCTTTTCATTGTTATTATTTTATGCTTTTTGTTTTCTGACGCGGTTCCTCTTTTCTTCTAAGTGTACGATACGGACATCGTCTGCGATCTTCAGGCTCGTCAAGTGAAGTCAATTCTTCAAGCGAACAGAAAAGAGGCTTCTTGTTAGAGATATGAAGGCATTGCCAAGCCTGAATCTGACGAGGAAATTGACGCGGTCGAAGAGCAAATTCCCGAATATGTCCCCGAGGACATCGTTCAACCGACAGCAGGAAAGTCTAGTGGTCCGAGTGGCCCAACGGATCATGCCCATCCACCTAATGACGGGGAGAGGCAAAACGAGGGTCCTGGTGATGAGCCTGTCAATTGGTTAGAGGCTGGTGATGGAGGTAATACCTCCGTGGGACAAGTACCATTAGATCTTGAATTCTTTGAGTCTTTCCGGGATGATACTCAAGAAGATCCCGCAGCTGATCTGAGCTTCCACCGTTCTCTGGGTGAGAAGTGAAAAGCAGTCAGCTCCCGACTCGCCCACTTAAGGTCTCTTGGGTGGTCTCATTCATTGACTCCAGCATTGAAGATGTTGTGGATGAGATTCCCTCGAGCGTTGATGCTGGAGCTTCAGCGGATGTGGCTGCTTCAGAGCCGAACAAGGGCTCCCTTACCCCTGAGGTTGGAAATCTAGGGGCTGAATCCTTGGGGGTTCCTTCATATCCTTCTCCCTAGGATATGCTGCAGGAGATGTCATCTGGTCAAGCTTTTATCGTAGACGACCGTTGGACCTGTTTCCGAGATGGCTCTCTGACTGACTGTCTTCAGAATTATTTCAACGGTGCATCTTATGTAAGTTACCTTTTCCTTTAATTGTTTTGATTGTTTGCCTGATTTTTTAAATTTTTAATTAAACATTTTTGGTAGATGGTGGCCGAATTTGCTGAGCTAGTTCAGACACAGCAACATCAAGCTGATCGAATAAGGCGTCTGGAAGCTCAGATAAAGGAAAGTGAGGATTGGCCTGCTCGGGTCGAAACAACTTATCAACAGGAGGTTGGTTCTTCACAAGTTTTTACCGACCACTCTTTGGCAAAGCAGATGGAGGTCGAAGAGAGGGCTTCTTCGGCAGAAGAGAAGACAACATCACTTCAGAACTTATTGTCTTTTGCTCATGAATCAATGCTCAAGGCCGAACAGGAAGCAGAGTAGTCTAAGTCTGCGTATGAGTAAAAAATTGAAGATCTGGAGCGCCAAGCGTTGACAGTCGAATCCTTATCCCCAGAGGCCAGGCTGGAACTTGAAGTATAATGAGTGGATCGTTTCAAAAGATCCCATGCCTATGATGCTCTTCTCATTCGAGAGTTTCAACGAGGGCTGGTTTCAGCTGGTGAATTCTTTAAAGTCAAGAATTGGGCAACTGAGAAGGCCCAAACCAATTGGGAGCTGTCAATCAAACATCATGTGGATCGGTCCTTAGAGTCTCTTCAAACTCAGATAAAGGAATGGAGAGCTTACTGCCGTAGCCGAGGCAAAGAGCCCCATCCTATGCATTTAGAGATTCTATCCGAACACTTCCTCTCTACCTTCTACGCCAGTCAAGAGTCGGTAGTGGAGGGTGTGGAGCCTGATGTCGGGCCGATTCCAGGAGAGGATTACAACCAATGGATGGATGACTCAGTTGACATAATTGCTTAGCCTTCTAATGAAAGTCTGCTCCGCGAGTACGAGATGGTGCTGGACCCGAGTATTGGCAAGGGCTCGAAATCCTCACATCCTTGATTTTTGCAGAATTGTAAAAAATTCTTTGTAATTCTTTTTGTAGGTTTGTAAAAATTTGTAATTCTTTGTAAAGAATTCTTTGGAGAGAATAAAATCCCAAGTTTATCTTTTCTGAGCGGAATGGTCTTGATCTGTTTTCATTGCTAAAGAAATTTCTTGACTGTTGCCGAGTATGTTATTCAACTCTAATGTTCGGGTAACTTCAACAAGTATCTTATTAAACCGATTGTTTTCCGAATAGTTTTAACCGCCAAGTATCTTATTAAACTGGCTTTTGTAATCTTCATGCCAAGTATCTTATTAAACTGGCTCTTGTAATCTTCATGCCAAGTATCTTATTAAACTGGCTAACTCTGATGTTCGGGTAACTTCACAGAGTATCTTATTAAACCGATTGTTACCCAAATAATTTTAATACCAAGTATCTTATTAAACTGGCTAGTATTATTAACCGTGTCATCTTAAAACAGACAAGTAGGTTTATACTTGCGTTTCACACACGGTTGCTACCCGAACATTACATAATGGCTCACCATAATCATATGTCCGAGTCCTTACGCATTACCGAGGACGTCTCCCCAGTTTTTATATGCAAGGGTTTGCCGAATCGTTAAGCTTTTTGAATTGCTTAACACAGCTACGCATTTCACCAGAATTTTTCTCGATAGCGTCCCGAGCTGGTGTATCAGGTTTGTATTTTTGCGAAGGTCATTTGACCTTGCTCTGCTGGCATGCTCCTTCGAGCTTCTCTGCCCATTCGGGATTTAATGGTCCCGAGTGTTCTATTTGTATGTTCTTATTATCATGCTTGTCTTCCATATGTTTTTATTATCATATGCTTTATTTTGGAAATCCCGAGTTCGATTTTTTATTTATAACTGTAAAATCAATAAAGTTTTAAATTCCACAGCTAACATTTATCCTAACTAATTGTCCTGACTAGAAAAAAAGAACAAAATTTAATCTAAGGATAGAAAATATTCAGATATTGGGCATTGCATGGTCAAGGTAAAACCCCTCCATTGGGTCGTGCAATCCAATATGCTCCATGACCAACTATTCCTTCGACTTTGTACGGGCCTTCTTATTTGTCAGCCAATGAACCTGTAGCTTTATTTTTTGTGTTCAATGACACCTTCCTGAGTACCAGGTCTCCTAGCTGGAATTTTCTGACCCGAACGTGAGAGTTGTAGTAGCGATTTACTCTTTACTGATATGCCATATTTCGTATTCTAGATTTCTCCCTTTTCTCTTCTAGCTCATCTAGACTTTGTAATAGCATATCAATGTTCTGATCTTCATCATATAGCCTGACCAGAGGTGACGTATACGATGTTTCTATAGGGATAACAGCTTTTGTTCCAAACGCTAAAGTGAATGAAGTCTCTCCTATTGATGTTCTTACTGTCGTCCGATATGCCCATAATACTTTGGGAAGCTTTTCAACCCAGCTTCCTTTCTTGACATCTAGCTTTGATTTGATTGTGTGCTTGATTATTTTGTTCACTGCTTCCACCTGCCCATTTGTTTGAGGGCGGGCAGGTGTGGCATAATAATTGGCAATCTGGTACTTTTTGCACAGCTGTCTGAATTTCAGGTTGTCGAACTGAGTGCCATTGTCAGTGATTACAGTGTTTGGAACTCCAAACCTATAAAGTATATTCTTTTTCATGAAATTTGTGGTGTTTTCTTCTGTGATATGCACTAATGCTTCAGCTTCTACTTACTTCGTGAAATAGTCAAATGCACTAATGCTTCAGATTTCTCCTTTTTCTCTTCGCTCCACCCTTTGTCCCAGCTGGCATTGGGCCGATTAGATCCATACCCCATATAGCAAATGGCCACGGGGAAGTGAGGTTTCTGAGCTATTCATGGGGCTTTCGGATGTCATTAGCAACCCTTTGGCAAGTATTGCAACTTTCTGAACACTGTTGTGCATCTAAGAACAGAGTAGGCCAATAATAGCCTTGCCTGAGTACCTTGTATGCCAAACTTTTACCCACAGTGTGGTTTCCGTAAACTCCTCCATGGATTTCCTGTAATATCCGATATAAATCTTTCTCTGATACACTTTTTTGGAGTGTTCGGGAATACCCCCTTCTGTATAGTTCTCCTCCAATCATTGTGTACCTTACCGATCTATACCTGATACGTTTTGCTTGTAAGGGATCTTCCGGGAGCACGCCTTCTTTCAGGAACCTTTTCAGTTGAGTCATCCAACCGACTGGCGGTGTTCGGATTTTTGAAATTTCTAAGTTTCTTGGTTCAACTGTGCTTGGTTTAAGGAGATGTGCCACCGAAATAATCTTTGGTCTGATTATGATTGTTGCTGACGCTAGCTTGAACAATGCGTCTGTTTTTTCATTCTCCTCCCTGGGGATCTGGGCAATCTTATATTCTTTAAATCTCTTGAGGAGTTGTTTTGCAATGTCACGGCAGGCTATCATGCATTCATCCTTGGCTTGGTACTCTTCCAGGA
Organism: Dipteronia dyeriana; assembly: GCA_032871835.1. NCBI lineage: Eukaryota > Viridiplantae > Streptophyta > Magnoliopsida > Sapindales > Sapindaceae > Dipteronia > Dipteronia dyeriana. The sequence continues at coordinate 72,128,004 of CM065295.1, forward strand.
CTTGGTTGACAACTATCTGTGAATCGTTGAATATCTCGATCTCATCTGCCCCAAGAGCTATACAGACTCTGAGTCCAGCTAGTAACGCCTCGTACTCGGCTTGATTGTTGGTTGCTTTGAAGTCAAACCTCATGGCACATTCGACATTATCTCCTTCCGGAGTACATACTACAATCCCTGCCCCGCTGCCATGAGTGTTTGAAGCGCCATCAACATACAGTTTCCATGTGAAACTTTTACCCAACATCTTTTTGCTTCCAGGTTCAGTTCTGTGAACTCTGCTATAAAATCTACCACTAGTTGCCCTTTGAGGGATGTCCTAGGGACATAGTGGATGTCGAATTCACTTAGCTCGATAGCCCATTTAGTCAGTCTTCCTGAAATCTCTGGCTTCTGTAAAATTTTCTTTAATGGACAGTCGGTGAGAACTTGGATTTTATGAGCTTGAAAATATGGCTTTAGCTTCATTGCTGCTGAAACCAATGCTAGGGCCATTTTCTCTGCCTGTGAATACCTGGTTTTGGCTGGTAGAAGTGCATTGCTGGTGTAGTACACCGACTTCTGTACTCCATCTTCTGTTCTAACTAGAGCTGAACTTGCTGCTAGTTCTGTGATTGATAAATATAGCCGGAGTATCTCTCACATCTGTGGTTTTGAGAGGATGGGTGTCTGCCCTATGTATTCCTTGATTTTCAGAAAAGCATGTTCATACTCTTCATTCCATTCGAGCCCTTTTCTTTTTTTGATTACTTTAAAAAAAAAGGTGAGTATCTGTCTGTTGCTTTTGAGATGAATCTACCCAAGGAAGCTAAGCATCCTGTTAGACGCTGTACCTCTTTGAGTGTCTTTGGTGAAGTCATATTCTGCAGGGCCTGGATATTCTCGGGGTTGACTTCGATTCCTCTTTTATGAACTTGAAAACCCAGGAATCTTCCTAAAGGAACTCCGAATAAACGCTTGTTCAGATTTACCTTCATCTGGTATCTCCTTAAGACATCAAATGTCTCATGCAGATCTGAAGTATGCTTGTCTGCTGTGATGCTCTTGGTCAACATGTCATCAATGTATATTTCCATGTTCCTTCCAATTTGTCGTGAAAAGATTTTGTTAACCAACCTTTGATAGGTTGCTTCTGCGTTTTTCAATCCGAAGGGCATCACTGTATAGCAGTATAAACCCTGATCAGTTGTGAATGCTATTTTTTCTTCGTCAGCCTTGTTCATCTTGATCTGGTTATACCCCGAGTAAGCATCCATGAAACTGAGCAATTCATGGCCTGATGTTGCATCCACCAACTGATCTATCCTCGGAAGTGGGAAACTATCTTTCGGGCATGCCTTGTTCAGATCTGTAAAATCTAGGCACATCCTCCATTGTCCATTCTTCTTTTGGACGAGGACTACATTAGCTACCCATTGAAAGTAATTGACCTCTCTAATCGATCCTACAACGAGTAGCTTCTCTACTTTCTGTTTGATTGCATGGCTTCTCTCGAGATTGAATGATTTTCTCTTTTGTACCGATTTTATATTAGGGTCTACTGTGAGATGGTGGGATATTATTTGGTCATCTATCCCTACCATGTCTTCATGACTCCAAGCGAACACATCCCTGTATTCTTTGAGTAGATCAACGAGGCTTTGTTTGACTTCCCCTTCCAGGTTGGCCCCGATCTTGACCTTTTTGTCTGGTTCATATTCTTTCAAGGTGATTTCTTCGACCGGTTCAGTTTTGGATTCATTCGGCTTTTCCCTTTGATCTAATTCGAATGATAGTGACTTTCCGTTCTGAATCGGCTGTGTTATAGTACAAACCTGTTCATTCTTGTCCTTGTATACTGACATGTTAGCTCTTCGGGCCATCTCTTGAGATCCCTTGACTACCTCGACCCCCTGTTCGGTCGGGAATTTTATCATTAAGGCATAAGTGGCTGTTACGGCCTTAGTTTTATTCAGGAATGGTTGTCCCAATAGTGCATTATATGGCCAATTGTCCAAGTCTACCACCACAAAGTCGAGCAATACAGTTATCTGGCAAGGTGCCACTCCAATCTTCACAGTTAGCTTTACCGTCCCGAGTGACCTTACCTAAACTCCCCTGAATCCTCTGAGTGAGGTATGGAAGGGCTGCAGGTTCTTTCGGTCTAACTTGAGTTGATCATAGACGATTACATTGAGAATGTCTGCTGAGCTTCCATTACCTATCAGGATTCTCCTGACTTCCCGGTGACCGATCCAGGCACTTATGACCAAGGCGTCATTTGGCTGAACATCAGCTCTATGGGAATCTGCTTCTGTTAACGTTATTGGGTCCAATCCTTCCTTAACCCTTTTTGGGTCTGGCTCAACCGAGTTCACGTCAATGTTATTCCTTGCTTCTACTGCTTATCTGATTTCTTGTGTTCGTTCTCGGTTGCTTCTCCCAGTAGATGGTCATCCAAAAATAGTATGTATTACTTCATTGGCCTCTGAACTAGCTCTTTGATTTCGACCGGAGCTGTGACCGGCCTTGACCTCTTTCTTTATTTCTGGCTTCTCATCCTTTTTCAAGATTACGTTTTGTAAATGCTCTTCCCGAATGATGGTTTCTATGTAATCTCTTAGCTGGTAACACTTGAAAGTCTCATGATCGGTTTCTTTGTGGAATCTACAATATTTAGTTATATCTCGCCTGGCGAACTGAAACTGTCATCGTGGTTCTTGTACCATATTCTTTTCCTCTAAAATGGCTAGGATTTTCTCCTGTTTTTTCCGAAGGGGGGTGTAATTGGTGTATTTTTCTCGGTATTTTTCTGTGGTCTATTAGGTATTACGTCCATTACCCCCGTATTTGCTCTTTTCTTTATCGTTTCCTTTCTGTTTTCTCTTCTGGTTCTGCACCTTGGACTCGGCGTCCTTCTGTTCGGGTTTTCCCCCATGCGTGTAGCATCCTCCCGTGGCTAACTCTTCTTCCTCGGCCAGTGCATATCCTCCCGCCATATCTATCATGTCTGCATATCTAGTCAGTCTGGCTCTTCTTAAATCAAAATATAGCCGTCCATTCTGCAGGTTGATGAATGCAGCAATTATTGCTTCATCGTTTGCACTGCCAATTTCTGATACCGCTTGGCTGAATCTCCCCAGGTATTTCTTCAGTGACTCATCTTTCCCTTGATTTATTTGAACAAGGTGAGCCACTGACTTTTTCCTATGAACATTACTCAGGAATTGCCTTGAGAAGCTCCTGCTCAATTCACTGAAATTTTTGATGCTTGCTGGGGGAAATCTCCCGAACCACCTTGAACCCATATCTCCCAGATTTTGTGGAAAGTTGAGACATAACAAAGGATCACTGTGGGAATACTGAGCCATGACACTTTTATAACTTCTTATGTGCTCCTTTGTATCTGCATCTTTCTTAAACTGCTCCACGTGTGGCATCCTAAACCTTTCTGGGAATGGGGTCTGTAAGATTTCCCTGGTGAATGGACTGTTAGAATCGTCATCAGATAAATCGTTATACCCATAACGTCTGACCAGTGCGTCCATTTGACGTCTGTTGTTCTCGACCTCTCAAGTTAGGCACTGGATTACGACGTCTCTGCCTCCCACTGGACTTCCCTGATGGTCGAACCGCTGGGTGATTGTCATTCCTCTTTCTAGCTCTTCACTCTGATACCGGGTTTCACGTATGATTATGTGAAGACGCTTGTGATAGTGTCGATCGTTGTCTTCTGATGACGACCGATCCCGGTGTCGGTCATGTTTACGGTGTCTAGCACGGGCTGTCTGAATCTGGTTCTGCCTCTGGCGTGGTCATTCCTCTTTAGGTATTTCACGTCCAGCCTGATTTATTGGGGTAGGGTTCCTTCCGACTTCTGGTGTATTTATTTCTGGCCTTAATACGACCAAATGAAGCCTTACAGATGGGAGGTTAGGAGTTTGTGCTTCCGTAGCCAGTAGATCAACTCCTTCCTTTGCTGCATCCGCCATCAATTGTTGCAACACCTCTCGGAAGCGCTGTGTCCGATCTCCGCTGGTTGGAGAAACTTACTGGATCCCCGTCAGGAATGTAGGTTGGTTCTCCATTTTTACGGTGAGATCCCGTGAGGTACTGCCAACATGGAAGTTGTCCGGAGATTTTTGAACATCCCCAGAATTGCTTATGCTTCATGCCATCGCTTTTGATCAAGTCGGAGGTTCACCCCCTCCTTCTAGCGCCAATTGTTGACGTCTGTTTTTGGATATGCCAACAAGGATTGAATTTTGGCCGTGATTCTAAAGAGAATGAGAAGTAGAAAATAAACAAACGTGAGTTTTTTACGTGGTAAAACTCCGATGACCGGAGAAACGTCCACGGGTGGTTGAATGATCAACCAAGCCAAAATCTACTATGAAAATATGATGTTTACAAGCTCTTGATCTCTCTTTCTTCTCTCTGTATTTTTTCTATGAATGCTGCTGTATCTTTTTTTTTGAGATTATGGGTCTATTTATATGTTTATAGAACCCTAATCTGCTTTGTACAAGTAATAGATCTTTGTATTTAATTACAATTATGTACTTGCTTGAAGCTGATTGTCTTCTTTCCTGTTTTAGAGTCTTGTATTGAGAGTGAAAGAGACTCTAGCAACGTAGTCCAATTAGGACTTATTTCCTTATAAGTGCAGTCTTTTTGAAGAAGTAAAGTTACTGCCAGATTGGGAACCTTTCCTGTTTAATATTCTATTTTTATTAGGATTCCTTTTCTTGATATGGATATCTCTGTGCATCCTATTGAGTTGATCCACGTGAGCTTTGCACTGGGCCTTTATTTGATTTTCTTCATGTTTGTCCCGAGTAAGAGCAATACCTGCTGGTCCCGAGTAGAGCCTTTTGTTCCTGAGTAGAAATGTCACTTAATCAGCCCCGAGTGTAATTTATATGATCTCGAGTAGTATTTAGTTGATCCTAAGTAGGTTTGGTTCAACATTTTCTTACTCGAGTTTTCTCTTCTCTGGTGCTGTCTTGTAGGATATTTCTGAATGCTTATTCGGATGTCCACTTGGCAATTTATCCTTTTTGAAGATGACGTGTTTGTGCGATAAAATTCACATATGACAGTAACTTCATTCAATACAGTGAAAATTAAAGCAAAACATTAAAAACGGAATACAAACTTCATAGTGATAAAATAAATTGCCACAATTTGGAATACACTAAAATGAAGGAAAATTAAAATATAAATTACAAGAATTCATTAGTAGTCTGGAAGACTATTTCTAGGTCTGTCGAGATTGTCGAAAAAGTCACCAAAAGACCCAGATGCATTTTGAGATCCCTGGTCTTGTTGTCGAGCTCGTTTTACTGTAATTTTTAATTGTTGTTGATTCATAAACTCTGTTTATTTGGATTAGTAATGGTATTCAAATTCATCATCATAATTTTGGCTTTACGACACTTCACATTTCTCTCCAAAATATCGTTAAGTCTTTCCCTCTGCATAGCGTTTCTGTTACAAACTTCCAAAAAAAATTCTTGTCCTTTTTTCAAAGTGTTGAAGACGGTTAAATTCTGTTACTCAACCCTCCTTTTTGATTTTGCTTTCTTCACCCTAACGGACCGTCGAGATGAACTACTCTCACCGTCATCACTACTTATATTTAAAGAAAAGGGAGATAGTCCAGGATATGCCGTGGTGGGAGACTCTGGAGTTCGAGAGTCTTCTTGTGATGAAACGAAATGACCAGTTTCCCTTTGAAAGGGTGATGCTACTGTCTCGTTGTCTGTAAATTTTCCATGTCTTTAAGGATGAGCCACATATGGTCAAACTTGAATCCATGTTTATATTTATTGTCTTGGGATAATAAATTTTTTGCCTGCTTCATCTGTAAAATGATACAAAAATATTGTTAAAATCAAATATGAAATTTGATTTTTCAATAAATTGAATTTTAACAAATGCTCACAATATCAGCTTTTGAAGCACCACTAGGTTTCAAACTTTCAATCTGTCGTATGCATCCTCGCATTTTCCCCATGGAAGTAAGGATAATATACATGCGACACTGTAAACTTCTTTTGTTACGAAGTTTAGTTCTAAAAGATGGTCTGTTGTTATAATTAGTCTCCACTCGAGTCCAGAACATATCCTTTGACTGGTAAATACCTATGATCGGGTTTTATGAAACATCAAGATATATGTGACAAAGATGTGTGTTTTCTGCATTTGTGTATGAAGAACTTCTTTTCATAGACATTTTGTGGAAAAAGTGATTTGAAGAGAAAAGTGACTTGGAGAGAAAAGTGATTTGAAGGTATAACAGATTTGAAGGGAAACGTGACTTGGAGAGAAAAGTGCTTTGAATGTATAAAATATTTGGAGGGATATGTTTAATTTAGTGTGGGTTGATATTTATAGAAACTTAGAGGTAATCATTTCAGATTTCATCTTACGGTTCAGATGGTGAGGAAATCCATCCATTGGCTGGTATTTGAAATAAGATTTCTTATCCTTATCTCTTAGGAAATGTGAAGATAAGAATTCTTGAATGAAATGATTGCTAGATATTTTTTTATCTGTATATACTTTTTCTATGTGGGCTTACAATTATTGTTGGCCATATGGACAAGATAAAAATATTATTTTAGAGATTAAATCTTACGGTTCAGATGGTGATACAGTCCATCCAATGGTTGATATTTAACTACTCAGATATCTTATCTTCCTATTTTGGAAAAAGCAAGGATCAGATTCCTTGAATGAAATTATTACTAGATATTTTTTTGTCCGTATATACTTTTTCCATGTGGGTTTGCAATTATTGTCGACCACATGGACAAAGATAAGATATTATTTTAGAGATTGAATCCTACGGTTCAGATAGTGATGCAATCCATCCAATGGTTGACATTTAACTACTCAGATATCTTATCTTCCTATTTTGGAAAAAGTGAAGATCAGATTCCTTGAATGAAATTATTACTAGATATTTTTTTGTCCGTATGTACTTTTTCCATGTGGGTTTGCAATTATTGTCGACCACATGGATAAAGATAAAATATTATTTTAGAGATTGAATCCTATGGTTCAGATAGTGATGCAATCCATCCAATGGTTGACATTTAACTACTCAGATATCTTATCTTCCTATTTTGGAAAAAGTGAGGATCAGATTTCTTGAATGAAATTATTGCTAGATATTTTTTTTATCTGTTTATACTTTTTCCATGTGGGCTTGCAATTATTGTCGACCACATGGACAAAGATAAATAGCCTACACCAAAGTCTGCTAAAACTCATTCAACTAAACTCCAAGAAAAAAATGAATTTCAATTTTGGAGGTCCATCTATTTTCTATTTTCATCTTCATCTTCCGACGGAGAGGAAGAGGATTTTTTCACAGCTCTTGATGCGATGGATGCAGAAGAACAACAAATGCTTGCCCAACATGGACAATTCCAACAGGTCATGGCTTAGTATCTCAATCAACGAAACAACCCCGTGACACATTGAGGCTCAATTCCTGGTCATATAGTGATCAATCGAGACCGGAAAAATGTTGGTCGTCATTTGTTCTACGACTATTTTGTCGAGAACCCTTGGTATAACGATCAAATGTTCTGTCGACGCTTTCGAATGGGTAGGAGTTTATTCCTTCATATTGTTGAAAAAGTTGAAGCTCGTGACAACTACTTTGTGCAACGAAGAGATAGTATAGGTAGACTGTGTATATCTGCTCTTCAGAAAATAATCGCAGTATTTCGGATGTTGGCATATGGTTGTCTAGCGGATGCTACTGACGAGTATATTAAAATAGAAGAGTCCACAACAATTGAGAGTTTGAAGAGATTTTCTCGTGCTGTTATGGAGGAATTTGCAGATGAGTATCTTAGATCACCTAACACTGCTGATGTTGTAAGACTACTCCGTATTGGTAAAGATCGTGGTTTTCCAAAAATGCTGGGTATTATAGATTGTATGCATTGGAAGTGGAAAAATTGTCCAACGGCTTGGGCAAGACAATATGCAGGTTGTAGTGGATCCGCAACTATTATTATAGAGGCTGTAGCTAATTATGATTTGTGGATATGGCATGCATATTTTGGTTTGTTTGGTACGAATAATGATATTAATGTGTTGGAAGCATCCCATCTTTTTTCCAACCTTGCTTAATATGAGTTATTATTTAGCTGATGGTATATACCCAAAATGGTCTATGCTTATTCACGATTCAAGTGATCCAAAAAAAAATTATTTGCAGTGAAACAAGAAGCATGTAGAAAAGACGTAGAACATGCATTTGGAGTTCTCCAATCACGATTTGAAATTGTGGCAGGACCGTCACCTTTTTGGCATAAACATATCTTACATGATAATTGCGGATGAACGTGATGTTCATTAATCAATTGAGGATCATATGAAAGCACAAACTCTAGAAGTTGAGATGATGTTAGATGAAAATACCCGATTTCAATAATTCCTAGCTCGACATAGAGGAATCTGGGATAAATACGCTCACATTGAACTCCGAAATGCCTTAATAGATCATTTGTGGAATGAATATACTAATTCAGATAACTAGATGATGATGAATATGTACTTTTATTTTTATGTTTTTTTCTTTTTTATTTCCTGGAATGTAATGTTCAAGTTATTTTACTAAGGAATGCATAATTTTACCTAATGAAAATTAATTTCTTTTCATGTATTAATTTCACATTTTCTTATCATATTGTAATATTATGTTAATTATGAGGTGAAATGTTAATTGTGTAGAAATATTAAAAAAAGGGAAAGAAATGGAATATTATGAGGAATATTTTTTTTTAATGTAAAGTTTAGTATAATGAGTTGGAGATGAAATAGTAAAATAATACAACAGTTGCACTATTTTAGAACAAAATTTACACTAAAGACACTATTCGGGTTGGAGATACCCCAATAGAATGAGACATCTAAACCACCCCTTCAATCCTTTGTTACTGCTAAGGGGTTTGATTTCTACTCGCTTGTTTATATATTTAACTTGAGCTTCTCAACATCTTAAAAACTGTGATTAAAACCATTCCTTTAAGGATAGACTTTGCCTTAGTTCCTTCCAATGCATTTCAAAACTGTTACCAAAAACAAGAAAATAAATTGTATCATATTCTACAAAGAAGATAATTTAATTTGTATTTTTCTTTTGTCAATACAAGCCTCAAATATGCTTGGAAGGTAAAGAATACAGAAATGAAATGTGCTGGTGGCTGGTGAGCATGACAGAAGAAACTACTCTATAAAAAAAGAAAAAAGAAAAAGAAAAAAACAGTGAGAATACATGGTCCCCTTTTGGTTCTTGGTTAATCAAATGACGTACAATATGAGAAACACAAGAGCACCACCGTCCCCGCCAAGCAATTTTCCCATCCTTTTTTCTTCTATGTTGAACCACCAGCTCGAGCTGAGAGAATGTCTCGCGCAGAAGAAACAGGATTACGCACCCATTGTCTTCTCACTCTCCGTTCCTTTCTTTATACTGCTACTTCAGAGGTTCAGGCCTTTTGACGAGCGAAACCTGGCTGAGACCAGAAACATGGATATGAAAGCTGCATCAGTTACTTAAGAAAGATAACTCAACTTGTACAAAAGAAACAAACATAATGAGGGGAAAAAAATCACCATACCTGAAGCAGCATGGAGGGAGCTGCTGCGGCAGCTTCAGAAGTGACATGACTTCTAGTTTTCCTTCCAGTTAATGTAGTAACCGATGGGCTGTTAGCTGCTGTTATGTCCCAAAAGCTTCTCTTTTTAGCTGTTGGGACTGGTGATCGAAAACGATGACTAGGGCTCTTCAAGTCCCCTATGGTTGGTTCCTTAGGCCGCAAGCTAGACCTGGTGAGTACTCCTACTTTTCCATTCTTCCGCAAAAGCTCACGAATAAGATCATCCTTCTGCTTTAGCTGCAAGGCATGTTCTTTTCTCATTCTCTCAATTTCTGCATCTAGGGTCTTCACGGTCAAGTGGAGCTCTCTAACTGCTCCCTGTGCTTCCTTTCTCTTCGATTCTGGTGTAAAACAATTTCCAGATAAGAAGTATGATCTGGGTTTCCGTTTTCCATTTGGTAGGGTAGTAGTAGATGGGGGAGTTACAAGACAAGCAGCAACCGAGGGAGGTGTTGGAGAGGTATTTGAAGCTAGGGACTGTGCTTGGAGAGCTAGAAGTTTCTGTTGCTGGCGTGCCATTTGTACACGCAATTCACGATTCTCCTTCTGCAGTTCAAGTAATAGCTTGGTTTGGTCGGTTCCAGATTCAGGTCCTTCAATTTTTTCTTCGTTTGGCTCACATGCCTGCATTTATAGTAGATGGCGAGGGGGGCAGTGTTAACAATATCTCAAGCAACATATTCAATTATCACTTGGCTACAGCAAAAAGAATAATATGAGTGAAAGAATGAGAGCTTAGAGGACGAACCTTGGTCCTGATCTCCTTAGCTCGGTCAGCCCAATGCAGGGTGTTTTGAGTTTCACCAAATGATATATTACACGGACTAATGTTGGCGATCATTACAGTGTTACATGCTCCTCCTAATGAGTCCTTGAGGAGTTGAGTGAGCTTTGAATTTCGGTAAGGGATGTGCTTTTTACCCTCGACGAGAGCATTGATACAGCTGCTCAGTGCAAGGAGAGACCGATTTATGTTGGCACCCTCAAGTGATCTGACTGTTCTCTGATCAGTAGCAAGGGCTCTTTCTGAACCAGCAAGATCAATGAGCGAAAGTTTTCCCACTTTATTTACAATGTTCATAGAAGCATCTTTAACTTTGTATTCCACTACAACCTTAATGGGAAAAAAATGTGAAATAAATTTGAAAGTTCAGAATAATGGAAGATTAAATGACAATGAAAGACGTAGAATTCATGTTTACCTGCAGAATGGCATGGGAGCGTGATGAGGTTTCATTTACACGAGTTGGTTCTGTGGTACGGTTTTGGTTTCCTTGTTGAAGCAATGCCATTACCTGCGAAAACCAAAATGAAAATGTTATCTTTCTCCATTCAATTAACCTTTTAAGCACAAATTGCTATCAAGGAAATTAGAAAACTCACCTCATCTGTAGAGTAAGCTCTGTATTGCGTAAGACCTGCCGCCACAATCCCCTATAACACATTTGAATCACCAAAGTTTCTGTCAGATATCCATATCTAAAATGTAGCTTAACAATTTTATTTTTGACACAGTACTAGCTTAAGAATTTATGACATTTCACTCCCAAATTTGAGTCCAATGCTGTCCAAACTAGAGAGCAAACCTGCTTATCTTCTCTGAGGACCAAAGGTCTTCCGGGGGAAAGCAAATCCCGGACAGTTTCATTGTAGACCTCGAGATAGGAGAGGTGAACAACATGGTTTCCATCACAACTCCTCTGCCTAATCTTGGTGAAGAGATCTTTGATTGCCAAAACCATCACCCCTGGATTCTCCACCGTACCCAGCATTGTATACGTTTTCCCTGCTCCTGTGGCACCATAGCAGAACACTGATCCGTTCCTCCCTTGTAGAACTGCTTCCACGAGTTCTGAAGTTCTGAAATTTCAAATAACAAATCCTATTCTGTTAAATCTTCTAATGTAACCGAGGAACGAATTCGGTTTGATTGAGAAAATAAAATAAAATGAACTAGTTTGTTGTACTGAATTTTTTATCAATTAGGATTAAGAAAACAAAAGCTTCCACTAAAACAAGACTAAAATTACTACATGGCTTGGTTATCTAGAGTTTTGAATTTCTTGAAGCCAAGACAACAATTCCCACAAGATTCAATACTCCATTGCTTCACCTACCAACTTATGTAAAATTAAAACAAAATGAAGAAAATCTTTACATAAGCATATTCAAGTTTCTGGCCACCTAACAACCGGATTTATGTAGCCAGTTTTAAACTTTCTATAGGAAAATATGTATTGGAGATAAAATTCAATTAATCTAGAAGATTTTGGAAACAAAAATCAAGTACATGAAATCATTAAATTGTTTTTTTCTTTAGCTTCCCTTTATGTAGATGAGAAACAACACTCGCCACTAGAGATATCAAACACACAAGTAATCAAAACAGTTAATAGAGATCTGAACCCAACTTGCAGAAAATCACAGAAATACTAAACCCAGAAAAAAATTCTTTCTGGGGTTTCAGTTTCAATGACAATAAATCAACACACAGAAGCAATCAAAACTCACGTAGTGGAATAAACATCTGGTTGAGTGGTGGAATCCGGAAACGAAGCATCAAAAGTGAAATGTCGCCCTCGAAGCCTCTTTAGCTTGAGGTAGTCGTGCTCATTAGCGAATTCGGTCAAATAAACATCTCTCCTGTTAACAATTCTCACACAACAGCGCGACCCTGCTTCCTTCTCCTTCTTCGACATAGGCCTAAGCCTCACGAACACATGAATTCTGTTTCCATCAGCAAAAGCTTTCTCCGAAACCACCGCTTCTGGTTTCTCCGACTCCGATTCAAGCACCATTTTAGTACCTTTCAGCTCTGTTTGTGGCACTGAACTTCCCATTGATAACTTTCTTGCCACAGTTGTTACTTTGGCCTTCTTCGGGCAAGCCGAAAACCCGAGTATTCGATCAGGACCCATAACAAGATTCTCCTTAGTATCATCAATCGGTGGTTGTGGCAACACAAAGGTTCTTGTGATTGTAGTAGAACTTGATGATCTTGTCGACCTTGTCGCAGGCACTGTTGAATTGGAGTTCTCTCTCATGACATTGTTCAACAACTTCGAATCTTTAGTTTCCTTGGCTTCTCTTTTACAAGAATTAAGAAGTTCAACGCTTGGATGTGTCGAAAGCCGCCGTTTCTCTTCCGGTTTTGGTGACTGGTTCCTGAAAGCCGTCGAAGCTTTCTTTTGCTGCTCATACAAAAGAGTCAAAGCTCTCATTTTCTCTTTCAAACCATGATGTGGATTTCTCATAGGAAGATTCATTTGTGTTGTTGTCTCTTCTTCTTGGTCTGATCTGGTTCTGCTTCTTGTTCTGTGCTCTGGGTTCGAGTCATTCTGTTCTTGGTTGCTGAAGTGGGACCGAGTTGACACAGGCATTCTATGATTTTTTTTTCTCACTATCCAAACATACCAAAATGAAATTACCTCCAACCCAGTTGGAGAGACCGCTCAAAATGCAAGAAAGTCGAGAGCTTTTCCTAAAAAATGCAACAAAAATCAAGTGAAGAAGAAGCTGAAAAGAATGAAAAAAAAATGAAAAGAGAGGGAGGAAGATCAAGATTGTAAGAGATTTGATGATATGTGAGCCGTCGATTTGATATTGTAAATGCACGGTTGGCAGCGAAGCCGGGAAGATCAAGATTTTGAAGTGAAGAATTGCTATCGACACTCTATTTTTTTGCTTCGTTGCGACTCATACTAACGGACTTCTAGCTGGAAAGCGGAGTGGAAGAAGCATTCATTGGAGGGTGATTAGGGTTTTTGCTTTTCAAACGAAAATAGTTTAAAATGCTATGTGTAACGGTCAAATTGTTGTCAGTCACGAACGGTCAGCTATTAAGAGGAAACAAGTGGGGCCCATTTGTAAATTTCACTAATTTACTGGAACGTGGAAACTTTGAACTATCTTTGTATCTCGGTATCTGCTATTTTTTTTGTAATTTTTAATTTTTTTAATTATTAATTAAAGAAAAATCTTTTTCAAAGTAAGCAAAGGAATGGATGGGGCATATATGTTATGGTACATCTTACTTACATTATTATCTACGAACAATATATTAGTTGAGTTTGTGAATGTCTGTAATTTATTGTCCTATTCGTAAAATTAGTAGACTACTTTGCAAAAAAAAAAAAAAATTTAATTGTTTCAAAGGATTGCAAAAACTCTTATGAGATTTGACCCCTCCTAAATACAGTTTTATAATTTTGAATTTAAATGAAAAACCATAAATTAATTGTGTACTAACACCAAAATCACTTTCAAAATTTAGTTAAAGACTCTTTAATTGTGTACTAACACACCCCGATAAATTATTTACAGACCTGATAGTAACTACCTACCTTAACATCACAAGTTCAAATCTCTCTCCTAAAAGGAAAAAAACAAAAAAAAAGAAGTTAAAATTTAAGGAGTTTTCAATAATTTCTAAATCATATAATCAATGTTTTAATCTTAATAATTGTTTAAGGATTTAGATCCACCGGCCGCCATGAAACCCAAGGCAAAAAAAGAGGATTTTGTGCGCTTGTGGGTTCGTTGATGGTTGAAAGAACATCTAGAGAGTGGATGATAGCTCTGGTTTACTCTGTAGAGATCGCTTCTTCCAAATCTAGAGATTGGATATGAGAGCATACAATGATTTGGTGGTTGACTCTACAGAGATCGCGTTTTCTAGATCGGAATTTGGTTTGCTTGATAGGCTTATTTTGTTTTTTTTCTTTATTTGTTTGGTGTTTGATTGATTTAGTGATGTGTGTTGTTTGTTTTTTCTTTTGTTGTTTGATTGATCGGAATTCGGCCATGAAATTGGTTTCGTTTGAGTCTACTAGTGATAATGTTTTTGGTGGCATGTAATTTGGCAGTGGAATTGAAGATATTACAGTTCTATTTTTGTTTTTATGTTATCAAGCAGATTATTAAGGTTTGATAGACATATTTTGTTTTGTATATTTTCCAGGAGGAAATTGGGTTATAGATTATATTTTTTCTTTTATGTTTGAATTTCCAGATTGAAGAAAAAAAATCTAACGAAGAAAAAAAGAACAGATCAACAATGGAGGAATCTTCGGTTCATTTTTTTTTTCAACTATTCATTTATTTGTATATTTTGATTAAAAAATTTAAGTTGTTTTAAATGATTAATGAATAAATCTCCACCATCAATCTTCTAAGATGGATGGTGGAGTTTTTTTTTTTTAATTTTTCTTTTTAAAATTTTTGATTTTATTAAATTGAGGGTAAAATGATAATACTCACAAAAAGACAAAAGTAAGGATAAAATGGTCTTTTTAATGGGATCAACAAACATCAGGGATATTTATGTCATTTAACACACCTGACGTGTTAGAATCCGTATTTTTAAAGGATTTTGTCAGAGAATGACTAAAAGTTACGATTCTAAAAATTCGTAAAATTACGGGGACCACAGTACCATTTACCCTAATTTGCCACAATGGTATTGCGTATTTAATTAACAAATAGATCATACAATACAATATATATATCCTTGTAATTAAAAAAAATAAAATACAATGTATATCACATCAATTTATTTTTTCTTCATACATTTGGGTTGGTGCAAGAAATGGATTGACTTGATGAGTTCTGAATTAAAGAACGAAAGGTTTTGGGCCAGTTTAGCAAATGAGATGTGATGAGATTGGGATATCTTTTAGTCAATTTCCCTTGTTTGGCTTGGCTGGTGGAATACTTTTAATTTATCCTATCTACATTTTTTATTCGACCGATATGGGTAAAATATTACCCACCAAAATCACGGGATTCATTTTAATTCTACTTCTTTCGATTTATTTTATTTTAGAAAAAACAATCATTCAATAAAACATAAGATGATGATGATGAAATATTCCTTCGAGTATCAATAAATGATTAAAAAGTTTATTGGTTTATTGTTTTTATTCAATAATTTTTTTTTATTATACCGATCATCTTTAAACTTGAGCCGATAAAAATACCCTCAAATTTATTTTTGTTTCACCCACCCAAAATTGTCTCATTCTCTCACTTTAGTCAACTTTCAAAATCCGTTCTCTCCACAACTTCGTCTCTCTCCTCAAGAAACTCATATATCCTTTCTTTTTTATCTCCCTTCGTCTCTTCAATTGAAACCCAACAACTCCTCTCTCTAAAAATGAAACCATAAAAATGTACAGTATTTTCTCACTCGTTTTCATCGTGACGAGAGGAGGATAATGGTGAGTCCACGACCGAGTAGCAGAAGATAGGTGGTGGCGGCGTCGAAGAGGGGCCACGGATGGGGCGACTGCTTCTTTAAGATTGTCAAGAAGCTTCAAAGATGCTAAATCAACTCCAAAAGCTCGATATGTCCTTTTTTAAGCTCTCTCAATCTCTCTCACTTAGGG
Organism: Dipteronia dyeriana; assembly: GCA_032871835.1. Classification (NCBI taxonomy): domain Eukaryota; kingdom Viridiplantae; phylum Streptophyta; class Magnoliopsida; order Sapindales; family Sapindaceae; genus Dipteronia; species Dipteronia dyeriana. The sequence continues at coordinate 72,144,055 of CM065295.1, forward strand.
TTTCTACTGTTGAAAAGAAGTTTCTTGAGAAGATTCAGCTAAAACAATTATCGGGTATCTTTTATTTTTTATGAGTTTTTTTTATTAACTTTTTTATATGTTCTGTATATTACAATCTTTTGGTTGGTGGCTGAGAGACAAAATAGAGAAAAAAAAACAATTTTCAATATGATGTTTTATGTTGATTTAATATAATTTGAACTATTTGAAGCTATAATAATGAAAAATATGTAATTGGAGGCTTGAATTTAAGTAAATTTAGTGAACATCTGTGCATGATTTTTTTTATGCTTTACATTGTGTTCTTTACCTTCATTATGCTTTGAATTTTATGGTTATGGTCTTTGATGTGCTTGACGTTGAGAAAGTAAATATCAGTTTTTTCCTTTGCTCTGTATCATCTATGTTACTGTGACTTGTAATTTGTATATTCATATGCATGCATATTTTAGTGGATGTATTCTTACATGTGATTTGAATGACTCATTTTCCTTGATCTAGAGTTCGGTTTATCCTGTTCTAGTGGAGGTAATTTCACTGTTTGATTGTTTGGTTGTTCTGATTCATTAATATTTGTAGGGTTCATAATATAGTTCTATTGTGTTCGTTTGTAGTATTAGGGTGCCTTTATTTTGATTGTTTGCAAAATGGTGGAAAAGAAAAGGAGATAAAAATCAAAACTTTAATTATTTTAGTTACATTGATTAACATTAAAAAATAATAATAATTTGTAAAAAGGCATATATATCTTTATTAAATTTATATAAAAATAATAAAAACAAAAGAATAATAATTAGTTACCGGTTTATTATTTGATGAAGTCATGCAAATGTCTTATTGTAATCATAATAATAATCTCAAACAGTTGCCAAATGCACAAGAAAAAGAGATCATTCAAAATTGCAGATAAAATATGTGTTTATATTTATTGGGGTTTGTTTTTTGTTAGCCAAAAAATATATATAAAAAAAATAGAAAAGTTATAAAATATATTACCATTAAACTGTTAAACCGTTGACTCATGCCACTAAAGACTAGCCAGTAAGTTGGAAAATAAAGATATGTAGTCCTGATCTTCATAATCATGAACAAATGTTGGAAAGGAAAAGGAGATAAAAATCAAAACTTTGCTTGTTTAGTTACATATTTGGTTTTACAAGGATTCAAGAAGAAGAAAAAAAATTACAAAATTCAGTCCAAGTAACCAAAGAAGTTCAACCATCTCTTTTAGTGATGTTATATCAACAGTAACAATCTCATAGTCCACAATATTTACTTGGTGTTACAACTGTGATTTGTAGGCTTCCTGTTTTTGTTATCAGAACAGGTTGAAAGATTGCATTTTCAATTTCTAGAAATTCTAATGGTTGCCCTGTGTTACCATAGTTGAGAGACTGCTTGAACCAAGATTTCTACCTTTAATATGTTTTCTTAATCATGTATATGACATCTTACTTACGATTATACTCAGATAATTGTAAATGCTTATTGAATATTCGGTATCAAGATTTATTATCCAAGTCTTCGTAAGACCCATAAAGTGGTATTTACTCTTATTTGATTATAATAGTCATGATGTTCATATCTATAAATATATGTCCGCTATGACATATGTTAATGCCAAACTATCAGGATTAAACCATTATTATGTGGTCGTACATATTAATAACTCAAACATTACAACTCTTAAGATATATATTTCAATTGCTTTATTTTGAATGTATTATTTCATTAACGGTAAAATCGAAATATACTGTTAACTTAACCCCTTAATACATTTTATGTATTAGGTCTTTTGTTCAAAATCTTTCACCTGGTGATTCTAGACTCATCACTTCCCAATTGAAAACAAATGACCCACAACTTTAATCAAGATAAGCTATACAACATGTATCTTAAGTTGTGAACATTTTTGGACCAAATAAAGATTATGTCTACCCCACATTAACTTCTTTATGTGAATAATTCATTTTGCTTCTTATAGTTTTGGATCCTTAGAATATTTTGCTTTTGATATATATAATTGTAGTCAATTGGATCTACAATTACTTTGATTCGTCGACGTGGACACTAACAACCTGCGAATTAAGAGAGAAAGAAAGAGAGTGTCGAGCCACAAATGGGGGTTTTCTCTTCTGGGGACTCTCCGACGCTCAAGTCAGTGTTTGCTCAATATCGTAATATACTTTAGACTAGAAAGAAAACAAACTAGTTTGCTCGATATCGGGTATCGAGCAATATACCGATATATTGCTTGGTCGACTTTATTGTTCGACGATTTTATCATCTCCCCATGGACTGGGACTTGGTCGATATCGCTCTTCATTTTGCTAGTTCGATCGAAGCCTAGCTTGGAACAATAGCTCGACTCTAGGGTCGCTGATGGTTGAGTCGATCATGGACTAGTGATTTTTATGGTCGACCTGTTTAGGAATAACGACCACCTGTAAATGCAGTGATAAGGGCCGCAATAAATGCTATGTGAGACTGAATTTGAAGAACAAGAGAGGGAGAGCCTTCTCGATAGTAATATTAGAGATTTTTTTTGGACCCCCTATTTTGGAAAATGGTCTCATATATATAGTGAGCCATAGTTACCTGAACGTCAATGTCCTGTAGTGGGCACGAATCACATAGCATTCAATTAGCCATTTTGATTCTTTAAAATCTGCCAATTAATTATATCGATTTTTATGAAATGTCAAATAATTATTGTTTGATTTGACGTGTTTTTGAACACTTGTTTGACATGTCTTGATGACTTTCCAGACCAGCTTTTGGGTTTTTGAGCCAAATCTTTAGGCCTTATCTTAGATTGGGCTCGTGGCCCAATTTTTGCCCACTACAATAATAAACGATTTATACATGCTACACAATTTATTTGTAAATAAAAGATTTTTATTGATATAAAATGATTTGTTATAGAAAAACCCTTGCTTTAGGACATACTTCCTAACACCAAATCCTTTATGAAAAAGATACGGTCTAATCGGTGGGCCTTAACCGTCGAAACCTAGACTGCCAAATTCTCTGATAAAGAGATGCAGTCTAAACCGCGAACCTTAACCGTCAAATCTCAACAACCGAAAATCACTATGTGGGAAATCTAAGAGAAGTAAGGACCTCCTCAAACGGTCGAACATCTCGCTAAGAAAAACACACCATCGTGCAAGGGCAAACGTTTTCAATCAAATCAACCAGAAACGAATTACACCAAACTTAAGACAAAGAATGAAGTGCAAGTGTGAAGGTGTAATAAATGCACACTAAATTAGTAAAACACAAATACATGTACTGCATGTGTGTCTATGCACCTAATTCTCTTCCTGTGCACAAGTAAAGTGATATATCGTTTTAGCTCTTTACCCATGAAGCTTTGGGGATGCGGAAGGGTGCTTTGAATGTGATCAAGCCCAATCACCTAAATCTACCATTACAACAATAACACCATTATTAGTTTGTTACAGAAATAAGTCAATCACAAATTTGAGAAACTTACACCAGTAACGACTGTATACCCTATACACAAGTCATACCCTAGTTAGTAGAGGTAAAATGGGTCGTGCTTGGCAGGCCAAATTGTGTGTGTTATGAAAATAAACACTTAAAACTTTCTAGTTCATTCATTATAAAGCTACTAAAACATAAGAGTACAAAAATTAGCACAAAAGTTCTAAGTCATAGTTTATAGCCTAAAGGCTTCTTTATCAAATGCAAAAATAGAGCAAGAAGTCAAAGTTAACATTTTAGTTGTGTAATGTGTCAAAACACTTAGCATCATCAACAGCTCTAGAAGTCCATTCCATTATTTCATTTCACCAAAAAATCATCTATGGCCCCAATACATCTAAAAGTGAAAGCCTTAGTTGATCTTTTATAAAGTCTAGCTTGGAAATACGAGTTAATACATGCTCTTTCCACGTTTATGGTATTTCAATTCCTTCATGAGATCTATTTACAGAATATTGTGCGTTATTTGAAAATACTCATATGCGATTACATTCGATTGATGTGTGTAACTTCATTCGCATATGTTTGATAAAGAGTGTGCTTATGATTTTGAGAGGAAAAAAAGAGTGTAATCCAGTGAGGATTAGAGTTAAGGCAAATTGTGTCCATGCATTTGAGTACTTTGTTTTGAAGTTGTGAATTTAGAGTGTTGGATTCACATTATAGCGTTGCATTTGAGGAATGACATATGGTTAACCCTACTTATCGGCTTTTTCATGCATTGTTCCTAAATTGCACAACTCTCTTGGCATCTTATTTTAGTTCGCTCTCACAAATGTTTTTGTGTGCATTGTTTTAGTTTGAGTTGTTTATTAGAATTTTGTTAAGGTAATGTGTTTGTTTGTGTTTATTTTCTTTGTAGTTTGTTCGAGGACGAACAAAAGATAGGTTTAGGGGACATGATCACTCTAAAAATGTTTACATTTTAAAAACCACTAACTTTTGTAACCGTTTTTCGAGCATTTTAGGTGTTTAATGTTGTAAATAAGTTTTTTCACGTATTTTCAGAGTTGCAAGGGTCTTTAGACAAATGTGAAGTTTTTGGGGGTAAAAAAGGAAAATATTTAAAAGTTTTAAGGAAGTGCAGGTCGCAAGCCGCACTCTAAATGCCACACCAAACATTAGAAGAATTTGTGGGATGGAGAGTGCGAGATGGAAGTCGCACTTAGGATCAGAGACTTGTGCGGAGTGCTAAAGTACAGGATCCAAGCCACACCAAGGAGTCGGTGCCCATGTCCAGAAGAAAGTGACTTCCAATGTGCGAGGTGAAGCCGCACTGACCAATGCCCAATCAGATTTTGAGATTTCCACTTCCTAAATCTTTCACTATATAATCCAAGCCTTTTCTTTGTCTCAGGGCATCAATTACAACCGAAATTCACTTTAGATTTAGAATTGTAAAGAGAGAGACTCTCCTACTTCTCTCTAGATTTCCCTTCATTTTTTAGCAATCAAGCACTACTCTTTACACTTAGACTAGTTTAATTCAAGTTTCAAGTGACCATTTTAAACTTGGAATTGAAGGAGTGTTAATCAAGACCTTGAAGCTTCATTTGACAAATGGTGTTGTACTTCTCTCTTTTACAAATTTCTTATTTAATTTTCATCATGTGTAACTAAATCCCTCTTGTCGGGGGATCAATGTATATTTTTGTAATTAAACCTATGATCTAATTAATCCACCTTCTATTTCACCTTTTCAGATGTGTGTTAATATGAGCATATATTGCATGCATGTTGACATATTATGCATAAAAACATTTACTGCACACAAATATGGCTGGATTTCATGCATAGATGAGCAATTTATGTATGGGTCTTGTTTATTAACCATTTTTTAATATTTAATTCTAGTTATTGCATGACCCTTGTGTAGTTAGAACTTCTCTACTCTTGTAATTTCAAAATTCTCTCTTAATTCACTTATTTATGACCTTAGGTTGTGATTAAGTCGATGAATTTGGTGCTTTAATGTAAAATCAATCTGAATGCATGCCTGAGATTGATGATTGTGCTTAAATAAGGATTGATTACTGAAATTGGTTGATGCTTAAGTTGCATTAATCCTTTAACCTATATCTCTCCATAGTTTATTTCTGAATTTAGTGATTTTTAGTGTTAATTTGGCTATTTAGTAGTGGTTGATAAGTGTATTGTTTAATTGTAAGTTGAGTAGTTTATGTTGAGGTTTATGCCCTAAAGATGTAATTTGTAAATGGGTTTATGAAATAAATAAAAGGAAAAGTTCAATTCATTCATGTTGTGTTGTTTATTTTATAACTTGTACATATACTTAACATCCAAGATTGCCGGATGTAATATCGAACTGTGTATATGAGTGTCATATACAGATGGATACAGTAAGAGACATGCAATCTAAAGAGTCCGTAGATAGCAAATAAAGCTGGGTACTTTATTTGTGGTTAATCTATAGTTGCGATCCATTCCGTAATGTACGATGATTCTATCCTGAATTATTCATATGAGATATGGGAATGGAGCACCTTGTATGATGTGATCATATAAGACTGGGCTATGATCTATATGAATCTCTTACCAAGATCCGTTTACCGATGAGATTCATATATATCAACTAATGATATCTATATGTGGGTGATCTTAATCCTGAGTGTCTTATCGACTCCTTCAGGTTTGATCGTGGTCTTTGATATACCATGGGTGAGGTCGGATGCAGTTCCCGATCAATATACTCCGTATGTTGGGATTTCGGTTTGGCTTATGGCTGGGAAGGTTTGTACACAATAGTGGAATCCACTCCTTCTTGTGAGAAGTAGATGGTAGTTCCCTTAAGGGTTGATTCGAGGCTTGGACAATATGAGCGCTCTCCTAATTCTGTAAGGAAATAAGATTTATTGTTCATTATAGAATCAACGGTACTTAAAGGATATATGTAATTAGAGGGGTATAACGGACATTATGACCCAGCTCTAATTATGAACTACTGTGAAGGATCACACCATGTGTAATAGCTATATCGATGGACACCGATCAATATCGGTCAGTGTAAAAGCGCCTGTAGTTAAGAGAGTGCAGCTTCGGGTTTTTAGTGGAATAACACCAGAGTTAATAATCAATGAATATTAATTAAAGAGTTTAATTAATGATTCCGATGATTATTGGAGCTCAAAATATTGTGGGTCCATTAGGTCCCCTTGCTAGCCCGATTGATTTAGATAACAAGGGCCACGATTAATTAATTGGATTGTCCAATTAATTGTGTAACAAAAGTGACACGTATATAATTCGGGAATTAATTGAATGACGAGATTATTTATTTAATGAATGTTAATAGTTAAATTAATTAAATAATTAGATTATTTAATAATATTGATAATTATGAATTATTAATTAACTATTAATTGGAGGGTGTTAGTTGATATATGGATTTAGGTAAAGATAAAATACTAGGATTATTTTATTTTTACTAAATCATTTATCTAAGTATTTGAATTTAAATTTAAATTTAAATTTAAAATACTTACTATCATTTTTAATATATTAGATATATTTAAAAAGGATAATTAAAAGATATATATCAATTAATAGCATAAGAGATTATATCGGATGGAAATTGATGTATACACATGAAACATTAGTCAAAAGAAGAATTTGCATACGATATAAATACTTATATACGTGTTATTGATATATGTACAAAACGCAAGAGCAGTTGATATATATACAAAAAACCAAGAGCAGGCGTGAGATTTTTATGGTGAAAAACAGAACATATATATATATTTATATTAAAGAAGCACAGGCGTGTGTGATCTATAGGTAGATAAAATACCACAGGCGTGTGTGAGATACATATATAAAAAGTGCAGGCGTGATATATAGATATATTTAGCTTGTGCGTGAGTATTGATATAAATATATATAAATATATTTGATATATATTGTTTTTGGAGATACGGAACCATATATGTCAATATTTTTTTTGCATGAGATACAATTTATGTGTGCGTAAAATCAATACACTAAATTAAAAAGAAAGAGTTTCTTTAAGTATTTCTCTACATCCTCCATTCAAGTTCCTGAGGTAGTGATGCGTCCACACGCAGTTACCAGTCCCGGGAGATAGCGAGAAAGATCGAGTGGTTCAGACATGAGCACATCGTAAAGTGAAGGAGCCTCCAAACGTTGGTATGTTCTTCTGATTTTATTGATTACAATTTCCTGTGTATACATATTGTATGTATTAGTTTCGAAAAATAATTACGATCCCAAGTTCACTGGTCCCAGATACAGATTATGATCTGTATAAAAAGTTTAAAACCTAGTTCCGCTGCGTGACCGGTGAATAAGGTTCCAACAGTTTAATTGTTTGACCATGCTTAATTTTGCATTTTAGTTATTCAAAAAGCATTAAGTCATTTCTCTTTCTAAATTTCTAAACCCTAGTTCTTGTGGGAACAATACCCGTACTTGTGCCCTCTATACATATGGGTTGAACTTAGAGGTGTCCACGGTTCGGTTAAACCGTTAGAAACCGAATCGAAACCGGCCTCTGAAAACAGAAACAGAAACCGTCGGTTACAAAACCGGTTGGAAATCGGATCCCGGTTACGGTTATGGGAAATGAAAAACCGACCAAAAACCGCCGGTTTCGAAAATAAAAAAAACAAACCAATGAAATGCTGACACGTGGCAGCATTTCAGAAAAAAAAATTAAATGACCGTTGGGCGTTGGAGGATGATGACCGTTGAACAACGGGTTCAACGGTCATCTTCCTTTTTTGTTCCCAACGCCCAACGGTCATTTTGTTTTTTTTTTTGTTTTTTTGTTTTTCTTTCATTTATTTTCCAAATTACCCCTCCACACCAATTCTATCCCCCCCCCCCCCCCCCCCCCCAATTCATTCTTCTTCACACCACTCCCACCTTCTCTCAATCTCTCTCAATCTCAAATTCTAAATTCTCTCTACATTCAACAATTTTATTTTATTCTCATTTCTCATATAAATTCAAAAACATATATTTCTTCCATTTTTTTTAATAATATATTATTTACTTACAATTATCTTTTTTTTTTCAATTAGTATTTATAATTAATTTTTTAATGGCAAGTGGGGGAGAAGGTTCAGGTCCTACAAATTTGGACAGAGGAAAGGGTCCATTGCAAAATTTGTTGGAATACAAAGGTGAAGACGTCAATTACAATGACCGACTTTACCACGAGTTCCTTCAAAGTCATTTTGAATCCGATCCCCCTCTTAATCCTAATCCCCCCCCCCCCCCCCCCCTTTATTGTTGAGCCAAATCCCAATATCCCTATTAGTAATGAAAATATATCTACCCCTTCTACTATGCCACCCCCTTCAGATGAATTTGATGCAGATGAAGAAGAAAAGCCGTTGAAGTCCGATCTCTTCAGAGTGCATATGAAGAAAATTGAGTTAGATGATGGAACAATCAAAACATGTGCAACTACTGCCCCAAAACATACAAGGCCGTTAAGTCCTTTGGATATGGCACGTATTGGAACCATGTTAAAAGAAATCATCCATCCGAATTGGTGAAAGCTAGTAACCAAGGCCAAATATCCAGGTATGGTACCTCTACCAATCAATTATTTCATTATACGTCTGAAAAAAATAAGGAATAGCAACAATGGTTGCAGTAGAACACTTACCTTTTAGTTTTGGTGAGAAAGTTGGTTTTGTTAATTATTGTCAAACTGCATTAAATCCTGTAATGCAACGTGTTCCTAGAGTCACTCTTACACGTGCACTGTTTTCCATTTACAAAAAAGAAAAACACAAATTAAAATCATTTTTTTTCCAATATCAAAGTCGCGTTTCCGTATGTGCAGACATATGGACCGATAATTTTGGTAGCCACCATTACATGGGTGTGACATGTCATTATATTGATAATAATTGGAACATGCAAAAAAGAATTATTGCATTTCGTGTTTTCGATGAGTCACATACAGCTCATAATATTTTTCGACACCTTAAAATTATTTTTGAAGAGTTTCATATTCAAAACAAAATTTTTACAATTGGTTTTGATAATGCGGCGAGCAATACCGCATCTATTCCTATGTTAAAGGAATTATGCAATCCCTATTTTGGGGGTAAATTATTTCATCAACGATGTGCATGTCATGTTTTAAATTTGTGTGTTCAAGCTGGATTACAAATTCTTTCTGTTTATATTAGACCAATTAGAGATAATATTAATTATATCTGGATGCATAACAAAATCAATGAGATGAATGATGGAGATTTTAACATGTTTTAATTTCTTTTTAAAAAATTTAATTCAATTACTTTTGGAAAAAAAAACATATTGAATTAACAAAAATACCCTTTATTTTGACAGTCAAACTTTGTTAACGGTTAAGTTTAACCAAGTTTGACTAACGATAAGAGAGATGAGTGTCAATTAACGATAAAGTTGTCTCTGGATATAAAAGGGTAAACCTCATGGGAGTTTGATACAATTTGCTCTATTTATTAATTAATTATCTTGTATAAAATTAAAGTGAATTCATTATAATACAAATCAAAATTTCTTATTATAAAATTTTATTGTAAATTATTATTTTAAGAATAAATAATGTAATTTCATTGTTAACATTGTTTGTCTTGTTATTATTTTTTTAATATTATGCTTCTTGTTTTTATTTCTTTTTTAATGTAGGATTATTTAGTTCATCTTGAATAAATGTTACATTTGATTTTTTACCTGAATACTGAATAATGCTGAATTTTATTGAAGACTGAATCGTAATTGAAACTGAAAACCAAAAAATATTATTATTTGTTTCACTGAAAACCGAATATAAGTGATAAGTTGTTTGTTTTTTTAGGTTCCAAATATCTGAAAATAATTACTTTTATATCTATACACTTTCAACTATTATTTCTAATATATTTCTATTTTAATATATAAACATTGACTATTTTATTTTATTTATTTATTTCGTTTGTTCTTTAATTTGTTAATATTCTTGTTTTTTTATTTTTATTTTTTATTATCTTGTTTCTCATATTAAATATTGAGAGACTATGGTAATAAACTAATAATATTATCTTTGATGATTCGAATCTTGAGCGACGACTCATTATGATAACTTTCTTGCCTAGAGAAAGAGATTCCTTGCTTGCCACTCTCAACACTGACCGTTCTGAAACGGTGCTCTCAAGTGTACAAGACCGTTGGAGTAGTACAATGATAAGTAAAGTTCATTCCCATAGGGAGATGTAATCCGTCAACTGTCGCTAGTTTAGCAAAACACGGATAGTCGTGTGTGTTATTGTGTGGAAAATTAAATAATGCAATGAAACATAAATTATATACAATTGTATTTACAAAGATTGAATGGATTGGAGAGATGTAGAATTACATGGTTACACTAAGTAGATGACTCTACCATAACAATCACACAATTTCATACAAACATGCTCATCAAAATTGAAAGTCTTGCTCACTTAATCTTTGCCAATATTCTCTCTCAAGCAACAAAGGCTATACCCACATGCATCAACAATCTATCTCTCGATGGTTACCGGAACTACACACGTGTTTAATAAGAACTATGATACACATATAGCAATTATACATGCAAAGCCTTGCGTATCTCTACCTTACCCTACATGTAGTGGACAATCTACACATGCAAGCTGCGTGTTTCACCTCTCAGTCCTTCACACAACAACCAAAGTTCATTTAAGTGGTGGCTAATCACTCAAACGCATTAAAAACTTCAAACGACACTCAACCATCAACAAACACATTTAATAAAAGGGGCAATGCTTTTAGGTTTACATCATATCCCTAATAAATGAAAGTACACATCGAAGATGAGAAAAGAAATACAAAGAAAGAAGCACAAAGATAGAAAAGAGAACTTATCCAATTCCGGGATTCGAACGTCGGGTTTTCTTGGTTGTCAATCAAGATGTCTTCCTCGCTAGACGATCACAGTGAGTCTCCAAACATCTTGAATGCTCGACTCTCTCATAGAAGAAAGAGTTCTCTTTCCTCTCATTATCTCTCTTATCTCTCTCAGAAGGATGACTTAAAATGGAAATAAGTTCACCAAACAACTATGCATATCAATGTTGATGGTTAACCATTAAGAACATTCAATTTGAGTTAATGATTCATTCTATTGATTAAAGCATTCACCAAAATCAATTCATCAACCAAATTCAAACCATGGGATGAGTAAATGTGTCTTAAATATATAGACTCATTAAGCACAAGAATATGGAACCAAAGTCTAATTTATCATGTGAATGTATCAACCAAACTTCTTCCACTCTTTAAAGCTAAAGCTCAAACACTCAAATCGTTCTAAACATAGTATTTTAGATCATCCATTAACATACAAACAATCATGAGATGCTAAATTACTCTACTCCTAATTTAAATTACTCTACTCATAATCTCATTCATGCGTACATATCAATTTATAACCACCATATACATGAATATCATAATAAGAGATTAATCATACATAAATCAAAGAGTAAAACAAAACCCAAACAAATTTATGAACAAACATACATATATAGCACAAGTGTAGGTTTACAATATTCATAAATTGGGGATACACAAAAGAAAACAAGAAATATAAAAAGAAATGAGTTTAAAAGAGACAACCCTTGAAGAAAACTCCTCAAAGCTCTCCTTTATTTCCTAGCTCATTTTTGATCTAAAGACATCTCTTTTCTTCTTGTAATCTACTCTAAGATGGGTGGATGAAGTGTAGAAAGGGTGGTGGAGAAGTATGGTGAGCTCCCATGGAGGAAAAACCTCTATAGGAGCTTGAATCTCTCTTTATTTTGTGAAGAAGATGAAGAAAATGGGAAGTAGGGTTTGAATGGGTGTGTGAGTCGTGGGAGATGGAAGAAGTTTGAAGAGATGAGAGAAAATAGGGGTATTTATAGAGTTGGGAGGTTAGGGCATGATTTGGGTGTGAAAGGATAAGATTGCCCCTCCATTTTGGGCCGAAAATTAGTTTTGAATGTGTGAAAGGCAACTTGGGTGAATTCGCTTCCCAAGTCGTTTTTCCCTATGGAAAAGAATTTTCAACTTCACGCATAGTTACGAAAATGACCATAACTTTCTTTAGAAAACTTAGAATTGTGATCTTTAAAAATTACTGGAAACTAGATATTCGGGGCTTTTCGAAAATAGGTAGTAGAAAATGTAGTTCGATTTGAGGAGGGAGATATGACCCCCGAAAGTTGAGTGTGCTACCAATTCAGCCCAAATAACCTCCAAAACTCTTTAATTAAGCTCAACACCTTATTTTAGAGCATATAATTTATACAAAGCTCACAAGACACATTATAAATAAAAATATGCTCGAAAACGAGAACAAATGATAGTAAATGGTGACCTCAAATATGTATAAATATGGTCCAATCAACCACCATGTTTCGTCTTCCAGAACGAGAACTCGAGGAGAGAATCAAAGAATTGTCTATAAGGGAAGACATATAGATTATTAGTTCATTTAAATATATTTTTTACAAGAAAAAAATGGTGAAAAAATGTGTGGGGAAATTGCAAAGATACTTTGACGTTGTGATTGAAGTTTAATTTTCCCCCGTTTGCAATTGTAGTAGATGAATTTATGTAATTCAGGTATAAAAGTAATTTTGTTAGAGGTTATTTAAATAATAATTTTTTGTAAGAAAAAATGGGTGTGGCGAATTTCATGTGTGGCAATATAGTCACCTTAAAAATTAATATGGGTAGAGTTGTGAGAGAAGACATAACTGTAAATTTAATAGATTTGTGAGTGTTTAGTTTTGAAAGTATAAAATTGATATCAATCAAGTTGTTTTTCAATTAAGTGGATAATGAAAACAATTCAGTTTTTTTTCCAAAAAATAAAAGAGGTAGTATGAAAACTCATACAAAACACACACACACAAACACACACACACACACTATGTAGGGTTCAAAACATTAATGGCACCTTTTTGGGAGGCTATTGTGTAAATAGCACCACAGTAATAAATCATGTTTAAAATGCACCATTTAAAGTGTGGAGACCAAAATACTCATGCCATCACTTTCGTTGTGAAGAAAGAGAGAAAAAGTAAAAACAAAAAAAGTGAATCATCGACTTCGTGTTCACGGTGACGGTACCGGGGACTTGGAAACCAGTTTATCATTGAACATAATATTGCAATCGATCAAGGTTAGTTGAGCATTGAATTTGTATCGTTTTGGTTGTTGATTAATTGAATGAAATGTTAGATTAGGTTTTATTTGTGGATCTGAGAATGAAAATGGGTTAGGTTAGGGTTTTATATTTGTAAAAAATTGTTGAAGAAGATGAAATCGAGCTTCGAGCATTTGTATAAAATCTCGGAGCTTTTATACAAAAGCTCGAAGCTCCGAGCTTTTATAACAACGTCGAGCTTTTATAAAAAAGCTCATATCGAGCTTTTACAAAACCTCGATCCGAGCTTTTATACAAATTCTCGAAGTTTTATACAAAAGCTAGGATCGAGGTTTTGTAAAAGCTCGAAGCTTTAATATAACCTCGATAATATAACCTCGATCCGAGCTTTTGTACAAAATCTCGAAGCTTTTGTACAAAATCTCGAAGCTTTTGTACAAAAGCTCAGAGTTTTATACAAAAGCTCACAACTTGTATATAAAAGCTCTGAGCTTTTATACAAAAGCTCGATCCGAGCTTTTACACAAAAGCTTGGAGCTTGATGATAAAAGATCGCTTCGAGATTTTATAAAAGCTCTGTCTGAGCTTTTATCTTCAAGCTCTGAGCTTTTGTTAAGGTTTGAGCTTTTGTTAAGGTTAGAGCTTGTTATTTCTAAGGATTTCACAGGGCCAAAAAATTAATTATGTTGTTATTTAATTTCAGATGACGAATCGGTTGAGGGAGTCGCTTAAAACTCCAGTGGAAGAGTGGTACGAGGGCAAAGTCACTCGCCATGACCATTTCGATGCTCTTGGCCAGATAGACGTCGCCATTAATCAGGTCCCTGCAGAATGGGCTGAGGAAGACCGACGTCGGTTAAGGGCGTCCTGTTTTGGGCATTTATTGACCATGCCCCGCCCGGTGAAGTTTTCGGGTGGTATTATCCACCAGCTACTTTTGCGGGAGGTGCATCATAATGGGCCCTTAGACGAGATGTGGTTTATGTTAGGCAGTCATGAGGTGAGGTTCTCGAAGGTAGAATTTTACATAATCACAGGATTAAGGTTCAGAGTAGTACCAGATACGAGCAGCTATATTAGCGTGGATAATGGCTTACATCACCGGTACTTTGGTGGTAAGGATGAGATTTTTTCCTTCGAGTTGAGAGATGTCCTGAGACGAGGTGAGTTTCAGCTGGCATACGATAGTGTGAACCTATGCCTCATCTATATGCTGAACTAGATACTTATGGGGTTGGACGAGAGAGTCAAAATTTCAGTTTGGCAGTTACGACTGGTGGATGATCTGGACGGTTTTGGCGTGTTCCATGGGGTGCACACGTGTACAGTCATTCCATAATTTCATTCAAGCATACGCTTGACGGGCGACCGGAGCGGTTCCAGAGACACCAGCAAGCAAAGGGACGTGACAAACATATGGTAGAGGCGTATAACATTTATGGTTTATCTTACGCCCTTTTTGTAAGCGTTTTATGAATAAAATCATTTACGTTTGTAATCGTCTATACGGAATTTGGAAATAGCATATATTTATTTGAAGATTTTTGCTTTCGAGGTGATCCCCGAGCTTGGGATCCAATTCGGGACTTTAGTGGCTACCGATATGTATCCCCGAATTCTAAAGTGGGCATTAAAGATACAACCGAGGGGGGATAGGTTGTTGAATATATTCACAGATCATGTAAGTGTCTAGCTTGTTAATGTTAATAACTAAATTCAATTACACAACGTTCTAAAAATGTTTTCATATATTTGCAAAGACGGAATTGGTAGCCACCCAATCTAAGAGGGGTGAACCTTATTATACGGGCTTAGCAGAGGCAATACTGGATCCTTTGGGTGGCAGACAAGAAGGTATATCGGATTCAGTGAGGGTGAGTCCGAGTGAGGACGAGTCCGAGTGAGGACGATGTTATACCAAAGGTAGAGCAACGTTGTGTCAGTGAAGAGATGCATACGGATACAGAGTTACCCCGTGAGAGACCCCGGAGGCAGCGGCTGGTACGATTTACGATAAGGGGACACAATGCTGTAGATAGCTCACGAGGAGATGGTGTAGAGGCATACGAGGTATGTTAAAAATGTTGTTCTGCATTTATTTGTTTCAAACGCAAGTTCGTCTGCATGTCTGACATTGTGTACTTGTTTTCAGGACCGGCTGAAGCTTAGAATCCAAGCATTGGAGGGTTCAGTCCTAGCTTTATGGGATGATTTGCGGAGAAATGATGAAGAACGAAACAGGCAACATCAGCGATGATTGACTTAGTCCAAGCTTTCTGGGGATCGATATCACAAACAGCAGGAGAGGGACCATAGTCCCATGATCGAGATGATTCATACAGAGACTTCGTTGGTGGACGTAGTCTTGTCGACCGGGCAAGCCCGACCAGAGACATATGGTACCGTACCCGATACACAGGTGGTTAGACCTGATACACAGGGTACCAATATAGACACCAGAGGCTTTGGCCGATACCAGAAGACACGTACTGACAGTATGTCTGAGTTTCCCCTGCTTCTGAAGGTACAGGAGACTTCATCCGAACGAAATCACCGTCTTAGAGGTTCTTCCACCGGATTTGGCTCTGTAGTTACACAGCATAAGACCCCTCCTCCTCCCACTGTCATAGCAGTATTATCCCATGGGATCTCTCCTCCTCCTATCATCACACCCAGTTCATCCCGCGAGATCCTTCCTCCTCCCATCGACACACCCCGCGTCCTCCGTATCCCCTATAAGTATAAGCGTGGGTGGCAGCTGGTCAGCCTATACACTGACCCGACTCGCCTAAAGAGGCCTAGGACAATGCCGGTAGCATCAAAGCATACATTCAATCCTACAACGTTGGTAGATGTTGGGCAGTTGGAGGCCTACAAAGCATATAAGAAGAACAGTTCAACAGGGGTGGAGTAAGTATCAGATGTGTTAATTTATTTTTGCACCAACGTTAATTTGTTTAATTTATCTAACATTCATAAAATTGGTTTATACAGGCACGATGTTGATATCATAGAGCCGGTAGACGTGGGTTGGTTCCACAGATTCGAAGAGAACTACATGGAGTTGTTTGGCTCGATAGGCTACAAAAAAAATTTGGGTTTCACTTTTGTTACGCTTGAATTGTAACAGTGTTTCCAAATCTTTTTACAACAAATGGACGCGTACTTGGCCATCTTAGGGAAGCGTCAACGAGCATACCCCAATGTTTACAACCAGAGGATAAACATTCTGGGAACTCAATTCTTTGTAAGTGTTTGTTGGTTTGTGTGTACTTATTTATCAATGAATTGATCCTCACTCACAATGACAATTTGTTTGTCCACAACCATTATTGGAGTACCAGTGAGAGAAAATAATGCCTCGCGGTGATGATGGTGAAGTCAAGACGTTTGGATGGAAAGTCTTGCAGTACAGGTGGTCTGCGGAAGACCTTATGATGGTACGTGGATTTCTATCGGCAGGAAGTCGGCCCTGGCACGAGGTTGACATGGTAAGTGTTATAAAATGATTTCCATATTTTGTTTCTCCCATAATTGTGGTGAACATAAGTTGTGTTATTCCTTGGTATAGGTTCTTATTCCTTGGTACAGGTTCTTATTCCTTGTAACATCGGACGCCAACATTGGCTTGTGGCCAACGTGGACTTGACTGCTGGGATGATTCATATCCTAGACCCCTTTAGACAGGAGGTCCCCGTCAACATAAGGAAATGCCAGGTACGGCCACTCATGTGGTTTCTCCCTTCCATGTTGAATCAGTCTGGGTTTCACGATGACAGGCCAACCGGTAGGGAGAAGTTCAAGAGGAAGAATAGGGCTTTTGGGGTAAGCCTGCAGTCGAAAACAGCTCTGCCGCAACATCAACAAAGGTATTGTTATATAATAGTATGTACACACGATCCAACAAAAAATATTATCTTTGTAACGCGTGTCTATGTAGTGCATTGTAGTGGTAATTGTGGAGCGCATACGTTGAGGCAAATAGAGTACATACTGGCAGACAAGATCCAATACGATTGGACAGAAAACGATATACCCACCATACGGGAGAAGATGGTAGTGGAGGTGTTTTGTAACTCCCAACCACAAATACGAGGCATGAATGTTGTACAGTAGTGGAGTTGTATTAAATTATGTAATAATATTCATTCATTAAATTATCTAATACTATTCATTCATTAAATTATGTAATAATATTCATTCATTAAATTATGTAAATTATGCATATTTTATGACATCGTCTACCATTGACAAATTTTGCATCCCGTTCTTCAATAGGAAACTAAAAATTATCATCCCTATTTAATCTGAAAATAATAACGCAACATTTTCACATCGTGCAATTACAACTAAGAAATATGGGTTCTTTCTAAATGCGCTCAGTCATACTACGGTAGGTCCATTGTCAGGGCAAGTCTGTTTGTTGTGTCCAACCGAATGACAGATGCTACACTTGCGCTGGTATTCTGACGGAACAATTATGCTCGGACCATCATTAATCAAAGGTGGATTATGACATCGTTTAGCATTATGACCTGATTCTCCACATATTTTACATGATTGAGTGGTTGTTCTTTCCGAAGACGAGGCATGTCGGCCCCCCCTCAGACGTCCTGCTTGCCTCCTCGATAATGGATTTAACACCACACAATCGGCGATGTCAGTGGGGACTATCCATTTTGACGGATGGCCAACAAGCATAATAGGAACCGAGTACGCATCGATTAATGTCTGTCTCTTGTAGAAATCTGCACACAAAGATGTGTAATCCAAGTTTTGCTCCCTGCAACAACAATTACATGGGGTGTCAAATTCATTTGCAAGTACCCAAAATATATTAAGTAAAAGTACTATACTTTGCTGCTACAAGTGCGTGTGAACATGGAAACATGTCCATTTGAAATTTGTTGCACGTGCAAGTCTTTCGGGTTAAGTCAACAGTCCACTACTTCCTGGATCTTTTGACAGAGAATATGTTCCAGTCAACTGGATTAACGGTCATATAAGCACACTTCTCAACACGTTTGAGGATCACAAGATGTGTTGTGTCGGTTAACTGATGACGCATGGACTGTGCAGTACGATGGCGATAATAAAACCACCTATGAAGCATATTCCTAATGAACTCTACCAGTGTCAGCATGGGCAGTTGCCGTGCGAATTTGAGGCATGAGTTTATGCATTCAGCAACATTTGTTGTCATGACTCTATACCTTCTTTCTGGATAATGTACGTGGGACCACTTGTGTAGATCAGCTTCAATGACATAATTGAATGCATTCTGGTGCAGGTTACGTAGCTCTTCCATGTGGTGATTATATTTCAACTTAGTGTATGATCTAGTTGTTTTATCCATTATGGCTACCACATCCTTTCTGTGAAATCGCTTCTTCACATTTTCAGAAAAGTGCCAGCAAAATATCGTATGGGTTGCATCGGGAAAAACTTTAGAAATCCCAGCTTCAATACTTGCATGCAGATCGAAAATGAAAACCAGATCATCAATATGGCCTAGGGCACCCTTCAAGCAATCCAAAAACCATTCCCATGAAAGGTTGTTTTCTGAGTCACCGTACCTAAAAGCAATTGGATACACCTGTTTGTTCCCATCTTGTGCAGTTGCAACAAACATTGTACCCCCGAATCTTCCCTTTAAATGGGTATCATCTACAGCAATAACTGGACGCATACGCCTCCGAAATCCTATGAGTGAGGCACCCAACGACATGAAAAAATAGAGAAATCTACCATCTTCGTCACACTGTAAGTCAGTTATTGTCCCTAGATTTTGTTGCTCTAACACGTATCCAAATGATGGCAGTAGTTTGAAGGTTTCCTCATCATATTACAGGGCTTGATATGCCTTACTGTACAAGATTTGGATGCCATACATTGTTTTCATGTCGGCGATTATGTCCTTCGGACGCATTAGTCGACCATCTTGTTGTTGAAGTCTACGTGCAACCACTTCTCCAATTATGACTGCACTAGCTTGTCGGTGACGGCGGTGAATCTCCTCCAAAGGACATGTGTGTTTGTTCACAAAACTTCTTACTTGGAAGTATGTCATTTAATCTCTCCTGACTGCTCTTAATTTCCACGTACAGTTGTCCATCAAACAAACCAAATGTAACGTTGCCTTATTTGAAATTTTCACATTCCACTCGAAGTTCTGCCGCATTGCAAAATGCCCAACGAGTCTCTTCAAATCATTTTTGGTAGGAAAAAATTGCCCCTTATATATCATGCTAGTAGGTTCTTCTTGAACCGAGTTCCTGCTTCCACCAATACCAAACGAGTATGATTGTGCTCCTGGAATAACCCACGTTCTAACATTATCAAAATCAAATGTAGTTAAATTAGGCCGGACCTCGGAAGTCCCAGCTACATCTGATGTACAGCAAGTAAATCTTTGTACAAGTGTTGCACGTCTTTCCGGTTTGACAGTCTCTTCCTCTTCCTCATTGTTAGCTATATTATCAACCGTATGCAAATTTTTCTCATCATCCATCTGTTGTGTCGGCCCAACATTCGGTTCATTGTTCTGCTCAATGTTTATGTCATTGTAGAAGTCATTATAATAGCGGTTGAACTGCCCGTCATTCATCTCAATTTGACATCCAAACACATCGTCGAATTGGCCACCGACTAATTCACTGTGGTCGGCTACTTCCGGTAGGACACCACACAGGTTTTCCCCACCGTTATTCCAACTTCTTTCTTGTTGGGTGTTATCACGATGAGGGATTTCTTCACCAATGACACCTCATGTTTCCCTCTCAATTAGACTGACACATACTTGAGGGATCACCCTATCTTCCCCCAACATAAACTGAACATCATCATCGTTTCTTATAAACGTGTGACATGTAGTCCCAGGAACCATTGATATACACAGTAGATCGGCATTGTATTTTTCGACACCATATTTCACAACGGTTTCCACGATCGACACCAACTCTTGGTAAGTCATACTCTTTGAGACATACATTCCTTGATTATCAGCACCTAAAAACCTCAGACTTCCATCGGGTAACTGCTCTCATCGACCGTTGTAAGAGATGACTATTCTCACCCGATTTATTCTCCTGTCAAAATCAAAATCACAAACCATTATTAACAATAACAATATCTAAATTCAATTTCAAATAACAATTAAATAACCAAATGAATGTTATAAAAAAGCTCAAAAATAATAATAAATGTCGGAATTAAAAAAATTCATTCGGAACAAAAAATACTAGGATAATCAAAGTACAAGCTCGAGCCAATACACTAAAATCTCAAAAAAGCAAAATAAAATCTCGATCTAATACAATAACATCTCGGATAAGCATAGCACAAGAGCTCAGACCGAGTTTTTATATAGCTCGGATTGAGCTTTTTTAAAAGCTCGGATCAGAGCTTTTAAAAAAGCTCGATCCGAGCTTTTTATATAAGCCTCGAGCTTTTATAAAAGCTCGGAGCTGTTATATAAAAGCTCGGTTCGAGCGTTTATATATAAGTTGCGAGCTTTTATAAAAGTTCGCAGCTGTTATATAAAAGCTCAATCCGAGCTTTTATAACAGCTGTGAGTTTTTATATAACAGCTGCGAGTTTTTATATAACAGCTCCGAGCTTTTTATAACAGCTCGGATCGAGCTTTTAAAAGCTCGCAGCTATTATAAAGGCTTGGACCACTCTTATAAGCTCAGACCGAGCTTTTTTTTTTAAACTTGAGCTTTTACAAAACCTCGAGCTTTTATAACAAACCTATAAGCTCGACCTATATTCTCGGAAAGTAAGAAAATAAACCTAGTGCACATTCTGGAGACTAAATGTTCATACATTTGTTGCATACATCTTAAATCACTTGTAAAAGCATGACAAAACATTAGGGAGATCACAAAAATCAGTTACCTGTAGATTTGAAAAACACACTACTTTTTTGGAGAGAGAAATAAACTTATCTTTCTGAAACCGAAGATGAAAGCATAAATACAACTTTTAAGGACAATTTTGGTAGTTCACCATAATAGGTGCTTTTGAAACATAATTTATTAATATAGTGATATTATCGAAGGGATAAAAAAAAGGTGAATTTTTGGATCATTTCCACCTCTACATATATATATATATATATATATACACACACACACACACCACCCTAATATCATAATAAAGTATTGATATTAAATACCAATACGATAAGTGATTAGGGTTCTTTTTTATTTTTAAAGTTATTTAAAATAAACACTATTTTTTTTACACCATATATATTCATGATAAAATTGGAAATATGTTTTATATATATCAGAAAAAAAAGATTTTGGATTGTATTTAATACCATTCGGTGATTTACAATTAAGTTAAAAATCAAGATTTTTTAATTTTTATTTTAAGGTTTTTTTTTGGTATTTTAAAGTGATTTGATCATTTAAAAAAACAAACAAAACAACTTAATAATTATGATTCAGACCCATTAAGTTTCAAGTAGAAAAAACAAACGACTCCTACATATTTTATCTATTTTATTTTATTTTATCTAAACTTCACTGTACCATCAATTGTTTCTTTATATAAAAAAACTCATTTTAGTATAATCTTAATTTCTTAATATTTTTCAGAGTATAATTGTTGTTTTGTTTAAGAGGTTCCATCTTGGGTCAAGCACTTTACAAAAGTAGTACTGCTCCAATCTTAGGTGATAGTTAGAATCAAACCCTTTGAAGAGAGGTACATTTTGCCTTGCAATTCCGGCATGGTGAGTTGCCGTTTGAAAATCGAAGAAATTGCACAAATTGGTATATTTTTCTAGCCGTGATGCAGAAGCAATCGAAATTTCCAGCAAAAGATCGTAGCCCAATTCACTATATATAGCTGCTGACAGAAATCCAGGCTTTTCAGGAATTTGATTTACTGAGGAAGGAAGTATAATAGAATGCGGAATGTATTTAATTAAATTTAGAAAATTGATTTTGATTTGGATTTGGACACCTAAAAACGACGTGGGATGTGGTTTAAAATTGGAGAATTGATTTTTGATTTTTGATTTTGACACGTGTTCGTAAGCGTGATGTTTTCAACCACAAAACATACATTATAAATAAAGGAACCGAAATTAATACAACTCTACTATTACTCATAGGGTATCCTACCTAAGAAATATTTCCTAGAGAAAAAAAAACTTAATTACTAGTTTATTAAAAAAAAAAAAAAGAGAAAAAAAAGGTAATTAATGATTTGTGATTTCTATGTTTATTAAATTCAAAAATTCTATATAAAATGAGATTGTTTCAATGGTTTATCCCTAACACATACGCTAAGAAGTAATAATGTATTTGAGTCGATTCGTTTCAAATCCTCATCCCTAAATCCCAAATTGCAATAATATTTTTATAAAAATTGTTAATGAATTGTAATAAATATGTTTACTAAAATTATTTGAGAAGAAGATTATAAAGATCCCACACATAAATCGTGGATCCTACATGTAAATCAGAAATTAAATTCAAAATCAAAACTTAATTCTCCAAACTAATTAATAAAATAGTAGGAAATCTGATTATGCGTGTCCTGCATACAAATTAGGAAAACCTATTTCTTCTTGAACAAGTCCCCTGTCCTAAGAAGGAGTTGACTAGTGCCAATATACCTTCTATATATAAATTCACTATAGAGGATGAATTAAACATCGGCCCCAAAAAATTGCCATGACTTGCCCGAGCCTGTCGCCTAAATGTGTAGGATTAGCAAATCTACTGGACGAATTGTTGGTAAAAATCTTGGACCATCTGCCATCCCAATCCGATGTCGTTGCATGCACAGTGGTCTGCAAACACTGGTTTTCTCTGATATCCACTTTCTTCAAAAGCCGCACCATCCACCGCCACCAAGTCGAAAACGTAAAAAACACAAGAATCACTTTCCTGATAAAATCATCGGGACTAAGTTATGTGGGAGGGACCTCTTCGAACCCACTGTTGAAACGCACAGGACGATCTCAATTACTGAAATTCCTGCCGTGTTACATGCCGGATTATCCAGTAGCTATTCACATAGTAGCATCTTTCAAAGACTTGTTACTCTGCTGCCAAAGGCCCTGCTTCGAAAGTGTTTACTATCTCTGTAATATCCTCACCAAACAATGGTCCAAGCTCCCTCGCGCTCCTGAGCATGACCCCGAAGGTGAAACCTTGCTCGGCCTAATCTGCTATTCTAGTTTTCCTTGCCACCACCAGAATTGGACCAACCTTTACTCTCAATACTCGTACAGAGTTGCACGGATTTTGGTACTGAAACTAAAAGAAGCTCGTCAACAATTCACCGCTGAGATTTTTTGTTCGGTGACGGGCACATGGAGCAAGTCAGTGGTGTCGTCTCCTCGGCCCCTGAAAATTGGTTTACACTACTATGATAATAAAAACGTGGTCGTGTGCGATGGAATCATGTATTGGATGAACGGTGGAAAAAAGAGAGAAATCGTGGCGTATGACCCACTAAACGACACTGATAGCTGCCGTGTTATCGATTCACCGTCTTTAGAGTTAGAGTATTAAGTGCCTGAGTATCAAAGGCCTGAATTGGAGGGCATCCTCCTTGGAGTCATCGGAGGGAGGCTACGCTTATTACTGTATGCTGAAAGTACGTTGTGGGTTTGGGAACTTGAAGATTACAACAAACAGGCTAAGTGGATATGTCGAACAAAGATATACCCAATAGGGTCGTGTTATTTGCTAGGTTTTCACCCGTACGATCCAGATCAAGTGTATTTGACTGCAGACGGAATTGTTCAAGCTTTACTTTTGCCGACTAGAATCTGGCGTGAAGCAATTGAGTTTTATCATGATGACAATGGGCTGACAGATGTAGATGGCACTGTGTTTCAGCTTGTGCATCAGTGGTAGGGATGCACGTTTGGGGATTGGGGATGGATATAGATCCCCCCATCCCCATCCCCACTTCCCAAACCCTCCCCCCATCCCCCCCCCCCATTTCCCCATTCGGGGAAAATAGGGATGGGGGTGTTTGGGGGGAGGTATATCCATTCCCATCCCCAAATCCCCATTTTCCCCGTTTTTCCCCATTTCCCAGTATCCTCTGGTCCCCCATTCCCCCATTCCCCCATTTAATCAAAAATTATAAATTACACTAAAAAAAAACATTTCATTACAAATAAAAAATAAGAATGCATTACAAATTCAACATAAATTTTTTAAATAATTCAAAGTTTCGAATCAAGACAACTTCATAAAATGAAAAATCTCCGTTCTCCAATCTCCACGCAATTCACTTAAGCCTTTGTTGCGCCACTACAATCCGCAGCCTACAAACAACAGTACAAATGTACAATATAAGAAGATGATTAAATGAAGTGAACACATGATGATATGAATTTCTAAACAAGAATCTATTATCTACCTCATTCACTTCATTATCATTGTCATCATCAACATCAATGTCACCAACACCATCAATAGTATTACCTAAATAACAAAATAAAAGATGAAACAATTAAAAGTAATACACTAATACAGTTATACAATTACAAAATTAAATTAAATGCAATGTTTTATGTTTACCATACCTTTTTTCCCGGCCCATAGCCAATTTTGGGTAAACATAATTGCCTCCAAAGTTGATGGTAGAAGTCTGTTACGTTGTGCACTTACAATCCTACCACTAGTACTGAATGAGGACTCTGAAGCAACAGTCGAAATTGGAATAGCTAATATGTCTCTAGAAATCTCAAACATTATAGGATATTTAATCCCATTAAGCTTCCACCAACTCAAAACATCAAATTCACGACTCCCAGGTAAAGTTTTTTCTTCCAAGTAACAATCAAGTTCAGATTTTTCAACAGCATCAGTACTTTCAGAGTTCCAAGAAAAGAAACTATCCAATGAATCCATCTCATCAACATGATTAAATTCTGAATTACAAATAGCCTTAATCTCTTTAGAACGTTTTTCACCAACCTTTACTTGATACTCTAGAAATATTTCTTCACAAAGATTGTGCACTTTTTTAACCTCAACTAAACCTTTATCTTCTCCATAAATGAGAGGAAAGAAATATTGAGGGAGTTTTAATTTAAATCTAGGATCCAAAAGGCTTGCCATAGCTAGCACCCCATGTACATCATTCCAATATCTATCAAACTTTTCCACCATATTTGATGCCATGCTACTTATCTCAACACAACTAGAAGTTTCCCACTTTCTCAATGATATTTTGATCTCACAAATTTTATGAAAGAAGACATTGCTTGTGGGATATTTTGTTCCGGAAAACATTTCCGTAACATTATAAAATATTTTCAATTTATCACACATTTCTTTAGCCAACTCGCAATCACTCTCTTCAATCCTAGTTTTATATCGAGACTCACGTTGGTTTAAACGATAAAACACTTCTTTATAATTCAAAGCAATACTAAGCATCAAATAAGTTGAGTTCCAACGGGTTTTACAATCAAGCATTAACCTTTTCTCACAACCAATATTCAAAAAATTTGCTACCTCATCAAATTTCTCCAACCTTTTTGGGGTTGCCGTCCAAAAAGCAACACTATCACGAATCCTTTCAATCCCAAATTCAATAACATCCAACCCACATTTCACAATCAAATTTAAAATATGTGCAACACATCGCATGTGAAACAAACGTCCATTCATGATCAATGAACTAGGAGACAATCTACCTAACAATATATCAATCATGCTATTATTTGTGGAACAGTTGTCTAGAGTCAATGTAGATAACTTCCTATCAACATTCCAATCCAACAAACTATTCATTAATGCAGTCGAAAGGTTTTCAGCATTGTGAGGGCATGGCATATACATAAACCTAACAAAGTAGATTTTAAATAAATTAAGATCTAAAAAACAAACACATCAAACAATTATAACATATAAAATAACCACAAGTTTTATTACCTCAAAAGTCGACTCTGTAGTTGCCATGAACAATCAATAAAGTGTGACGTGACAGTCATGTAACCCCTCTTTTGATTGCTAGCTGTCTACATATCTGAAGTAATGGCAATCCTACCCGGAATCTTCCCCAACATAGTCAATAAACTTGCCCTCTCTATCTCATACATACTCATAATATCCCTTCTAGCCGTAGTTCTACTTATGGGCTTAAATAATGGCTGCAGTGATCTAGTATAGTCTCTAAACCCCTCATGCTCAACCATTTTAAGAGGATAGTCATGCATCAAGATCATCCTAGACAGCTCAATCCTAGATACTTCATAATCAAAGTGTTGAGCTGCTAAGGTAAGACAAGAACTCCCACTATTCCCTATTGCCCTTTTTCCTGACAAAAGACTTTGGTTATGATATACCTCTATCGTTCTTTGCCCAAACCTCAACTTACAAGTTTTTTGATGATCAATTAAACCCTTTGTTCCTGACCCAACAGCATATGCATGTTTGCAATACTTGCAACTAGCTTTTTCCTTACCATTTACACTACCAAAATCATAATGTTCCCAAACAGTAGACCTAAACTTTCATTTTCGTTCAGTTACCTGGTCAGCAGAGCGAATTTGACTGCTGCTTTCTTCAACATTAAGCACATTGTCCATGTTATTTGAGTTCACTTCTGGCTGAGAAGAAACTGAAGAAAAAAAAATACATAAACAAAAACAAATAAGGCAACAAACAATAGAGAACAATAGATAATGTAAGAATGTTGTCAAGTTTGAATTCAGATGTTGGATTTTATATTTAAGATTAATTTATATAACCCCACTAAATTAAAATTAAAAATTCATGACTGAACTAGTTGATAGTTTTGAAAAATCAGACCCTGAAATGAAATTAAACGAGCAAAATTAAAAATTAAAAATGAAATCTCTACCTTGTTTTTGTTTTTGTTTGCTTTGAGACATGATGTGGAGATCGGAGAAGAGTAGCAGTTGGTGTCGTCGGAGAAGAAATGGTCATCGAATGGAGCAGCAATTGGTGAAGATCTGAACTGAAACTGATCTGGAAGGAAGCGGCAGCTGGTCTCGTCGGAAAAGAAGTGGTCGTCGAACGGAGCAACAGTTGGTGAAGATCTGACTGAAACTGATGTAGCGAGAAGCAGCAGCTGGTGTTGTCGGAGAAGAAATGGTCATCGAACGGAGCAGCAGTTGGGGAAGATCTGACTGAAACTTATGTAGCAAGAAGCAGCAGCTGGTGTTGTTGGAGAAGAAATAGTCGTCGAACGGAGCAGCAATTGGGGAAGATTTGAACTGAAATTGATATGGAGGGAAGCGACAGCTGGTCTCGTCGGAAAAGAAGTGGTCGTCGATCGGAGCAATGATAGGTGAAGATCTGAACTGAAAATGATGTAGATAGAAGCAGCATCTGGTGTCGTCGGAGAAGGAGTGGTCGAAACGGAGAAGCAACAGGTCTCGTCGGACGGAGAAGCAGCCGGTGAAGGAGTGGTCGACTGGTCTTAGTCTGGTCCACTACTTGTCTTTGGTCGATGGTCTTAGACAGTCTTTTGTCTTAGGTTTTTAGATTTTAAAGGTTAAAAATTCTTTATATATGTAGGGTTTGAAAGAATAAATAAATAAATAATATATATATATTTTAATTATATTTATATAATTTTGGGGGAAATGGGGAAATGGGGATCCCCATCCCCATCCCCATCCCCCCCTATTTTCCCATTTTTTTCCAAAAAAAAAATCCCCAAATAGAAATGGGGGTGCGGGGATTTGGAGTCCCGGGGATATTTGTGCATCTCTAATCCGTGGTGGCCAACGCCTGTTCCTCCTCTCCAATCATAAATTATATCTATTCCATTTATACACCCATGTAACATATATTTCATTATTCATTTAATCTTATATCTGCATTTCGATATTGGCATATTGCCAACAAAAAAAAAAAAAATGTTTGTACATCCGGTTGTCATTAATAGTTTACCTTTCAATGAAATTACTAGTTTGACCAAAATATTATACTTAATGTTACTTAATGTTTTTCATTAAGTTATTTTGTTTGTTTTTTTAAGTGATAAAATTACTTAAAAAAACCCTTAAAACCATTTGTTTAGAAAAGTGAAAAAAAAAATTCGCTTTTCGTTTAACAAAAGTCTATTAGATTTTAATATAATATTTTACTTTCAAAACTATCATCACCAATCTAATTAATTTCCAATTTTGTTTTCTATCAAACTGTTATTCATATTAACAATTTTTTTTTCTTCTCATCATAAACAAGTTTTCCTACCGTATTCCGGCTTTCGATAAGGAATCATTCTTTTTTTTTCCTCATAATTTGATAATTAGTTTTATTAGTTTTATTTTAGAGTTTGATTGCTTCTAAATAATATAATTAATATAAATTTAAAATATTATTAATAATTAAATAATTTTGTTTTATAATTATTAAATTACTCATTATAGATATCCTTAATATATTAAAATGTAAATATATAACAAATAGCTAGAAGGGTATAAATGTAAAAGTATTAATTTTAAGATATTTATAACTTAAAAAAAAAAACAGCTTATCAGTTACGTTCGGTTTTCACTGTTCAATGAAAAAAAAATTGTTTTTCAGTTTTCAGTCTTCGGTCACTATTCAGTGTTCGATAACATTCAACACTGTTCAGTCTTCAAATAAAAAATCAAACGAAGCCTAATAATTAAATTGCTTTTAGTTTGACACAAAATATTGATTTGCACATAAATTTGTATAGTTTCTGCATGTTGTGAAACATAGATGGTTCCTAAGTCTGAGGCAAAAAAATGTAAAAAATAATTTGTTTTTTTGATTAAAGATTATTTGCGGTTGTGTATAATAGTGTTTAAGAGTTAGAAAACTAATAAAAATTTAAATTGTAATTATAGTATTTTTCTAACGTCGAAGAATTATTTTAATTTTTAAAAATTATAAAATTTTGTTAGATAATTTTGTTTTGTTTTTTGAATCTGCCAATTTTATTAAGGAAAGCCAGGCGGCCAAAGAAAACAACCCAAATCGAGGAGGCCACATCAGCTCAAAACCAACACCCAACACAAGACCAGTTGCCTGAAACAAAACAGCCCAAAGAAGACGAAAAGAAACAGAAACCAAAAACGCCCAAGAACCCCGACAAAAGGGGACACCCCTGCACATACCACTCCGCCGCCGAATGTTGGAAGCACAGCCAGCTAGAAATCATACCATTGAAGCTTATCACCATTCAAACTCGACCCCATTTTTGCCAACTTGTGGGCCAAAGAATTCGAAGCCCTTGAGTGTATTTCACCACCAAACCAGACATGGAAAACATATAATTCCTGATATCATACACCACATCGATCAACATGCGTGAGACAAAAAAACTCACCATTATTCACACAAGACACTGTTATTTGCGATTGGCTAATAATTTCCATGTCACGACCTGCTAGCGACGGCTTCAAAGCTACCCGTTCTATAGCTCTATGAATTGCCCGGATTTCAGGGATTCCCACGAAAGAGGAGAAGAGGCACAACAAATACCTACCAAATACCAATCCAGGACTGCCTCTCGCCAAACCATCCACATTAAATTTGAGACCATTGATTGGAGGAGTCCAATCTTCCTTCTTAGAGATTTTATAAGGTTTGCTGTCCACACAACGCTCATAAATATTAAGGAGAATAGATGTGATAGTCTTTAGAGCCATGACCATAATGCTTAAACCATCACGCGGTCCTGAAATTTTTCAGGATTTGACTAAAAAAAGCTTTTCAAATCTTCTTTTTTTTTAAAAAAATTATTATTTTGTTTGAAGATATCTGGGAATTTTCCCAGGGAAGACGCACATGATGTTCATGGTTGAACAACCCCGCAATTATATATAACAGATTACACCAAATAAAAGGATAATTAAAATTTATTGTCATTTGAATAAATTAAGTAGACAGATTAATTATTTGGTAATTGAATGAGAATTTCAGAAATTAAAGTTAACAAGCAAAGAAATGTCAGGACGAAAGAAGAAGATGTTGTGTTGGTATTAATGGGCGAGTGAGTTTCATGGTGTAGAAGATTTTTAAAAAATTATATATATATTTCGATGATATCTTCATATGAAATCTGGAAAAAGCTTTAAAAAATTATGTTGTTCGAAGATATGAAATTCCCAGATCTATTTTTAATCATAGGATTTCTATCTATTTGTCCAATCCCATGGTTCCAAACATAATATTACTTTATTTTAATCCTATTATATATTGCACAAAATACATGATAACACTACAATTAATCCAATCCTATCAAATTCCATAAAAATAATCCTATTTTATCTCATATATCAAATGTGTCTTTGGGTATAAGATTCTGTTTGATGTGCAAGATTGGATTGAACTATGATGAGACTGCATTAGTTGTGATTGGATTGAACTGAACTAAATTAATACTATAAGGTATTTGGAAAAACATGTAACAAGATTGAATTAATACTATGTTTTGTTTGGTAAAACACGAGATTGAACTGAACATAATAATATTTTTAATTTGATAATATTTTGAAATTGAATAATAAATTATTGAAATATGTATTTGAAAAAAAAAATGTTTTAATTTATATATTATTAAGTAACAATATCCAAAACTATTTAAAAAATATAGATTTATATTATTGCGAAATAAAATAATTTTCAAATTTATAATTTGTTTATTTAATAAAATATTATATATATATATACATATATATATATATATATTATAATGGAAATTGTGAAAAATATCACATTTTTTTGTGAATGATGTCACTGGTTTAATAGGTTAAGTTTAAAAGATACATATTATGGTGAACTACCCATATTGCCCTTAAATAATCAATTTTTAAATTTTTAAATTTTTAATTCTTTGTACTTTCACCTTCACACTTTGATCACTGAAAGTAGTAATTTCTCTCTCTCCAAAAAACTTGTCTAAAAATCGATCTACAATTTATATGAACATGATTCAGTTTTTTGATAAGTTTACAAGATGTTGTATATGTGTCAGATTTTATTACATTGGTTCGAGTTTTTTTTTATATGTTTACGAGCTATTTTATAATTGGTCTGAGTATTTTCTAAATTTGTCTGAGCTTTTTTACATTGGTACAAACATTTTTAAACGGCTGTAAACAAGTTTATAATTTTGGACAAAAAAACTCAAACCCTTAAGAAAAAAGCTTGAGCCCTTAAGAAAAAAGCTTGAGCCCTTAAGAAAAAAACTCGATACCTTTACAAAAAAAGTTCGATCTCTAAAAAAAAACTCGATCCCTTACAAAAAAAGCTCGATCATATAAAAAAAAGGTCGATACTTAACAAAAAAAGTTCGACCCCTTACAAATAAAGCTCGATCATGTATAAAAAAAACTCGATCATATACAAAAAAAACTCGATTCCTTACAAAAAAAGCTCGATCATGTAAACAAAAAGGTCGATCCTTAACAAAAAAAGTTCGACCCCTTACAAATAAAGCTCGATTATGTATAAAAAAAGCTCGATCATATACAAAAAAACCCGATTCCTTACAAAAAAAGCTCGATCATATAAAAAAAACTCGATTATTAACAAAAAAAGCTCGACCCCTTACAAAAAAGCACGATCATGTACAAAAAAAACTCGATCATGTACAAAAAAGCTCGATCCTTCACAAAAAAAAAAAAAAAAACTCGATCCCTCACAAAAAAAACTCGATCATGTAAAAAAAAAAAACTTGATCCTTAACAAAAAAGTTCGATCCCTTACAGAAAAAAATTGATCCTGTACAAAAAAAAAAGCTCGATCCCTTACAAAAAAACTTGATCCCTAACAAAAAAAACTCGATCCCTTACAAAAAAAGCTCGATCATGTACAAAAAAACTCTATTCCTCATAAAAAAAGCTCGATCCTTAACAAAAAAGCTCGATCTCTCACAAAAAAAGCTCGATCCCTTATAAAAAAAGTTTGATCATTAACAAAAAAAACTCGATCCCTTTTAAAAACAGCTCATACGTGTTTCAAAAAAGCTCGACCCCTGAATGAGTCTACGTAGCGCAACTCCATCGTCGTTCAAAAGATTGTTTGGGTTTTAACAAAACTTTTTCTCTCTACATCACAACTCTATCACTGTAAAATTAATTAAAGAAATCTAATGTGGAATAATTATTGGGGGGTATTTTTATCCGTTCACCATAATTGATGCATTTTAAACATAAGTTATTAAAGCAGTGACAGTGTTGGAATGCCACTACCAAAAAGTGTCATTTATTTTTTGAACCATATATATATATATCTCTTAATATTTTTGTATTTGTATTTGATCGTTTTTTTTTTACTTACTTTTTCGTAAAACAAGAAAAACGGGGGATGGAAAAAACGGAAAAATGGGGATGGGGATACCTTCCTCCAAAACTCTCATCCCCATTTGGGAAAATGAGAAAATAGGAAAACTGAGGGGATGGGGATGTGGGGACCTATACCCATCCCTATATCCTCGATACCCATCCCTATTTGAGACCATATATTGGATGATAGTTATTGTGGTTTTTTATCTGATTTAAGTGTTTTTGTTTTTAAATGAAGGGTTATAATTGTTAACTTCATGTTTTTACTATTCAATAATAGTTAATGGATATTTTTGATTTTTTTTTTTAAATGACGACCCATCAGGCCATCACTGACAAAAGAGAATATCAAAATCATTCTAATATTTACTACGATGAACCTAAAATCATGAAATTTGAGTTTAAAAAATGGGATTCTAAGATGATACCCAGATAGAGTAAAAAAAAAAAGGCAATCAGTCAATTCTAAACTGGTTTCAAGAGGAGGTAGCAGAGTACCATGGGTCCATCAAACTGCATTTTTGATGAATTATTGTTTTTACTTATTATTGATGCTGTGAAAATTAAATAAAACTGGACTTAATTCAAGTTTCGAAAACTTTTCTCATTTCGGATGTTTTGTTTTCTTTCTTATCTTCACTTGATAATGAGTAGAAATCTTATAAAGGATGGATAAATATTCTTTTTATTTTTCTTCTCCTTTTCCTCAAAGAAAAAAGAAAAAGAAAAAGAAAAATAAACGTACATATGATGTGCATTAAGTTTAAAAAGAAATAAAATAGTGGCCACATTCCTAATTTGTATCTTTTTTAAAAGGGTTTTTTTGGTTCAGTATTAAGTTTAAAAAAGAAATAAAAGAGTGGTCACATTCCTAATTTGTATCTTTTTTAAAAGGGTTTTTTTTTTCAGTCTTTCCAAGACTGTTGGTAGAAAAGTCTCTTAATTAATAAGTTTTATAGAAATAGTACCCATTAATGGAATCTACCAAAATTGCCCCTAATTGTACCAATTCTTTTATTTTTTAAATCTCTCTCTCTCTCTCTCTCCACTGTTTATTTTCAAAGACCTCCAAACGACTAACAATGGAGGTCGTCGAAACAGTCGACTCCATTAGATGTTGTCAAAAAGAACTCTGTTAAAAAAGATTCTGGAAATGAGTGTCAGCAATAAGTCTTGGGTAGCTGGAAATAAGTCTCGGGTAGCTGGAAATAAGTCTCGGGTAACTGTCAATAAATCTCGGGTAGCAATAAGTATTGGGTAGTTGGTAATAAGTCTCGGGTATCTTGCAATAAGTCTCGGGTTTTTTGGGTTTTTTTTATCTTCTTTTTCATCGACTACCAATGGAGGTCAAGGTCATTTCGACCTCTATTTGAGGTCTGTCCGACCTCCATTGTTAATGTAGGCCTTTGAAAAAAAAACAGAGGAGAGAGGAAGAAAGAGACAGAGAAAGAAATTTAACAGTACAAAGAAAAATTAAAGAATAAGTGAAAGTATTTTAGTCTCACCATATACTTTGGTACTAAAAAACTTAGAATTAATAACTTGGTGATATTCCCACAAAACCTAACTCATTTGATGTTATTTCCCCCTATTCCCTCTTTTGAAAAGGGGTTTGGTCAAAAAATTATTGGCACTATTTGAGGGGTGTGTTGTGCAAATATCACCATTTTACTAATGTATGTTTAAAAGGCACCAAAATAGCGTTTGAGACAAAAATACCCCAAAATATTTTAACAGTGAGGAAGTTGTCGTTTTCAAAGTCAAAGAGAAGCAACAGTCAAACCGACGGGAAACTAATCGACGGTGGAGTGACCGGAAGAGCTGCGATTGACAAAGGTAAGATTGATTATTTTTCCTCATTTTTTTGTTGTTGTTAACTTGCATTACATGTTAGAATTGAGTTTTGTTTATAGGAATTGTAGAAACCGGTTAAAATAGAGATGTGAAAATGGTTGTGGTTTAGGTTAGGGTTTGTAATTTGGTTGAATATCAGTTAAGGAAGATGAAATCTGGGTTTTCGAGACTTTTTTCAAGAAAATCGATCTTATTTGATTAGTCAAGCTACTTTTTTTTTGTGAAAATTAGGTTTTTGTAGATCGAGATTTTTGGAAAAGGAATCGAGCTTTTTCGAAAAGAAATCGAGCTTTTTTAAAAAAGAATCGAGCCATTTTGAAAAGAATCGAGCTTTTTTGAATAGGTTTCGAGTTTTTTTGAATAGGTTCGAGCTGATTTTGAATTAGATCGAGCGTATTTGAAAGGGATCGAGCTTTTTTAAAAAGGGATCGAGCCTTTTTGAATAGGAATCGAGCTTTTTTGAATAGGTTCGAGTTGTTTTTGAATTGGATCGAGTCTATTTGAAAGGGATCGACCTTTTTTAAAAAGGGATCAAGTCTTTTTAAAAAGGGATCGAGCTTTTTAAAAAGGGATCGAGCTTTTTTTAAAAGGGATCGACCTTTTTTTAAGGGATCGAGCCTTTTTGAAAAGGATCGAGCCTTTTTAAAAAGGAATCGAGCTTTTTTGAATATGTTTCGAGCTTTTTTAAATAGGTTCGAGTTGTTTATGAATTGGATCGAGCCTATTTGAAAGGGATCGAGCTTTTTTGAAAAGGGATCGAGCCTTTTTTAAAACGGATCGATATTTTTTAAAAAGGGATCGAGTTTATTTTAAAAGGGATCGAGCTTTTTTTAAAAGTGATGGAGCTTTTATGAAAGGGATCGAGCTTTTTTGAAAGGGATCGAGCCTTTTTGAAAGGGATCGAGCCTTTTTGAAAGGGATCGAGCCTTTTTGAAAGGGATCGAGCCTTTTTGAAAAGCAATCAAGCTGTTTTGAAAGGGATCGAGCCTTTTTGAAATGGAATCGAGCATTTTTGTAAATCAATCGGGCTTTTTTGAAAGGGATCGAGCTTTTTAATAAAATTATGTCTAATGATGTTGTATTTCTGTTACATTGCAGATGAGAATTATGTTGAGGGATTCACTTAAAACTCCAGAAGGATACTGGTACGAGGGAAAATTGACACGACACAACCATTTTGATGCCCTCGCCCATATAGACGACGCGATGAACCGTGTCCCTGTAGAATTTGCAGATGAAGACTGTCGGCGGTTCATGACATCTTGTTTCGGGCATTTCCTGACGATGCATAGGGAGATGAAGTTTTCCAGTGGTAATATCCATCGATTGCTTTTGAGGGAGCTCTATCATAACGACCCTACAGATGAGATGCACTTCATGTTAGGAACCCAGTCGGTGAGGTTTTCG
The DNA here is from genome assembly GCA_032871835.1 of Dipteronia dyeriana. Classification (NCBI taxonomy): domain Eukaryota; kingdom Viridiplantae; phylum Streptophyta; class Magnoliopsida; order Sapindales; family Sapindaceae; genus Dipteronia; species Dipteronia dyeriana. The sequence goes on from CM065295.1 coordinate 72,180,288, forward strand.
AAGGTGGAATTTTGCTTGATCACCAGACTGCGGTTTGGAGTTGTACCAGAGACCACAATGTATGCAGTAGTGGATAATGGCATACATGAGAGGAGGTGTCGCTGGAGCAGATTAGGGGTGTTGTCACCGGCACAGATTTCGGACAGGCATACGATGTTGTCAAGCTCTGCCTCTTATATATGCTGAACTGGATACTGATGGGGGTGGATGAGAGATTCAAGATTCCAGTTTAACAGTTTCGGCTGGTAGAGGACCTCGATGCATTCGACGCGTTCCCGTGGGGTGCCCACATGTATAGGCATTCTATTCACTCATTCAAGCATGTGCTTGACAGGTGAAGAGACGGGTTCAAGCGACGCCGGCAGGAAAAGGGCGCTGATGTACACAGGGTGGAGACCTATAACATGTACGGTCTTTCTCATGCCCTGTTGGTAAGAAGTTCGAACTACAAATTGTACTTTATTGTTGGTGCCTAAAAATGTATGGATGCTTATCGTACTTATCTATGATGCAGATATTTGCTTTGGAGGTGATCCCTGAGTTGGCCAAAGAGGTCGGTGTCCGAAGGGTTACTGGTCTGACTCCCCGTATTTTGAAGTGGGAGTTGACCAAACAACCTAGAGGGAAGAAGCTAGCAAAGATTTTCAAAGCCAGGGTATGTATTTATTTTGTTAATGTTTTTATTAGTTAGTATTTGTACAATGACATTGTTCTAACTAATATTTCCGATGTTTGCGATCAAGGAACTGGTGCCGACACCATCTAAGAGACAGGCACCGTACTATGCCTGTCTAGACGAGGAGGGGCATGTATGTAGAAGATGACATGGATGATATGCCGCCTGAGGTCCCTGATCAGACCACCTTAGGCGGGATCAGTGGTACAGACAGGACCATTGACAGTGAGGGATTTGAGCCCGCTGCTGGGGGTTTGAGGCCTAGTGACAATAGGGATATGAGACAGACCCTCAATGAGAAAGGCATAGGCATAGGCATAGGCATAGGCGGGTTCGGTTTTCCACCCCCGGACATGGTACATCTGCAGGGGATTCCCGTGGGGGCGTTGGACGTGATGGAAAGGTAAGTTGAAAACAAAGTTAAGTGTTTTTTATTAACACGTGCTGATAGTTTTTTACTAACAATGTAGACATGATTTCAGGCTCCGTGGATTAAAATGTTGAACGATGTGCGTAAAGCCCTCCGAAAGAGTGACGAGGATCGACAACGTCAACACTTGGAGTTGTTGGATATGATCTGAAAGAGTGATGAAGATCGTCAGCAGCAACACCGATTGTTACTGGATATGATCCGGGGGCTTCATGGTTAAAACCTTAAGTACACACCGGGATGGCCCCCCACCTCCTGATCAATTATTTAGTCCTAGAGGGTCAACTGATAGGTTTACGGGGGGGACAGACACCCAGGCTCAGCGGTCCCCCCCACCTCCCATCACATCGATCCCCCTACCTCGCAGTACATAGATCCCCCCACCTCCTAGCACATCGATTCAACCACTGTGGTTCCCTTTACCACCTAGCACGTCTGTGGCGTCAGAGCGGTCCCCTCCCCCACCCAGCACGTCTATGGCGTCGGAGCGGTTCCCACCCCCACCCAGCACGTCCGTGGCTTCGGAGCGGTCCCCTTCCCCACCCAGCACGTCCATGACGTAGGAGCGGTCCCCTCTTCCACCCAGCACGTCCATGCCGTCAGAGCTGTCCCCTCCCCCGGTGAAGCGTTTAGGTAAGCGCGGATGGCAGTTGGTGAGCCCTTACACAGATCCATGCAGTCCAAAGAGGTTAAAGACACGGCCCGATTCCGTGGAACACATTTTTGAAACCCCACGGACTAGTGAACGGTGACCACCTAACGACATTCAAGGCCTTCAAGAGGAACATCAACGGGGAACAATGAGTCCAACTTTTTATAATACAAATGGATGTACATTTGTTGTTTATTCTAATTTATGTATAGCTAAGTTAATTCAATCATTAAACATATGTGATATGGACGTGCTGTCACCAGTTACGGCGGGATGGTTCGTGCGTATGCAGTCCAACTTCATGGACTTGGAGGACACGGTACGTACTTATTATATTTCATATTAACTTTTGTGTAAGTATTGTTGAATTGTTAACAATTATGGTGGTTTTATTGTTTGTCAGCATATGGATGCATACCTCAATATTCTTCGCAAGCGTCAGCGAGGATTCCACAATGTGTACAACTAGAGGATCAACGTGTTGGATACACAAATTTATGTAAGTAGTTATAACATTTGGGAATCACATCGGATTTTATGCTTCTGTATTAATAATACGATCTTGTCAATGCTTGTACAGCCACTTATGTTGTACATGTGGGAGAGGATGATGCCTCGTGATTCCCACGGTGCTGTGAGCATGGCAAGGTGGAATGTGTTACAGTCCCGATGGTTGGAAGAGGACCTTCTCACAGTCCGTGGAGCAACCACGAGTGGAAACCGCCCATGGCACGAGGTTGACCAGGTAAGTGTTACAAGATTAAGATGATTTAAAAAAAATTGTAAGTATATCCTCAGCTAACACGGCATGTAAACTATTACAGGTGCTGATTCCGTGCAACGTTGGGGCCCAACATTGGCTGGTGGTGAGGGTCGACCTTTGTCGCGGGAAGATTGATATTTATGACCCCTAGAGACAGGAAGTCCCTTATCAGATCAGGCACCAGCAGGTCCGGCCATTACGGTGGTTTTTACCCTTCATGTTGAGTGACACAGGGTTCCACACAGCACGGCGACCTGGTCGTCGGGCGTTCACTCGGGAAAATAAGCCCTTCTCGGTCAGCCTGGTGCATCCTTCTACAGTTCCCCAACAAAAGAAATCGTAAGACATTCTATTTCATTCACGTGTTTAGATATTCTTTATGAACGATTTCTAATGGTGTCTTATGTCCCGAATTGTAGAGGTAACTGTGGTCCCCATACTTTGAGAATTATCGAGTACATAGTGGCGAACCGAATGCCTTTTGATTGGTCAGAGGACGACATGGGGATGATTCAGGAAAAAATGGGGTTGGTGATTTTTTATATATTACCATTTTAGTTTTACAGAGACATGTAATTAATTTATGAATATTAATTCGTTCATTATTAATTCATTAATATTAATTCATTCATTAATAAGTAATTATTGCAATTCCAAATTATTACAATATGATACACTTCCAAAAGTTTTCAATGTGATCAAAAAAATGTCATTCATTCCCTATTAGAGTCAATGTTACGGCACGTTTGTTTGTTGTGTCCAATTGAATGGCAGATGCTACACTTGCGGCGGTATTCATCGGGAACAGCTCTTCTTGTACCTTCATTAATCATCGGTGGATTAGAAAATCTCCTGGAATTATGCTCTGGTTGTCCACATCTTCTACAGGATTGTGTAGTTGTCCTCTCTGAAGACGAGACATGGCGACCCGCCCTCGGGCGTCCTGCTTGTCTCCTGGAGTTTGGACTCAAAATCACCCTCTGAGCAATGTCAGATGGTACATCCCAAGTGGAAGGATGACCCACCGGCATAATAGGAACTGAGTACACGTTAATAAGTGTCTGTGTCTTGTAATAGTCCGCACACAAAGTTGTGAAGTCCAAGTTTCGCTCCCTGTAAAAAACATTGAAAACGATCAGCTTCACCAAGAAAATGATCAGTAGGTTTTCAAAGTTGTGAAGTCCAAGTTACAGTAATCTACCGTGCCGCCGTAAGGGCGTGGGAACATGAAAAATGATCCATTTGAAATTTGTTGCAAGTACAAGTCTTCCGAGCTAAGTCAACAGTCCATTGTTTTCCAGACCGCTTGACCTAAAAAATGTTTCAGTAGACTGGATTTACGGTCAAATAACCACACTTCTCCACACGTTTTAAGAGCACAAGATGTGCTGCGTCGGTCAACTGATGACGCATGGTTTGTACAGCTCTATAGCGATCATAAAACCACCGTTGCAGCATATTCCTAATGAACTCAACCAGAGTCAACATAGGCAGTTGACGTGCAAATTTTAGGCATGAGTTTATGCATTCTACAGCATTAGTCGTCATCACCCTATACCTTCTTTCCGGGCAGTGTACACAGGACCACTTGTGTGGACCGGCATCAATGACATAATCATATGCATTCTGGTACAAGTTTCTTAACTCTTTCATATGCTGGTTATATTCAAACTCGGTGTATGCGCGTGCTGCTTTGTTCATTATTACGGCAACATTCTTCCTATGAAATTGCTTTTTGACATTTTCAGTAAAGTGCCAGCAACATATGGTATGGGTGGCATAAGGGAACACTTTAGAAATCCTTGCTTCAATGCTTACATGCCTATCGGAAATGAAAACTAGCTCATCAATATGACCTAGGGCACCCTTCAAGCAATCCAAAAACCATTCCCATGAAAGGTTATTTTCTGAGTCGCCGTACCCAAAAGCAATTGGATACACATGTTCGTTCCCATCTTGTGCTATTGCAACAAACATTGTACCCCGAAATCGTCCCTTCAAATGGGTACCATTAACGGCAATGACTGGACGCATACACGTTCGAAATCCTCAAAGTGAGGCACCAATCGACATGAAGTAGTATAGAAATGTATCATCTTCGTCGCACTGTAAGTCAGTGATTGTGGCGGAATTTTGTTGTTCCAAAATGTAACCAAATGATGGAAACAGTTGGAAGGTTTCCTCATGTGTTCCATATGTCAGTGACAACGCATAATCGAGGGCAGCGTGTGCCTTACTGTACATGATTTGGATTCCATACATTGATTTCATGTCGGCGATTATGTCCTTCGGACACATTAGTCAACCATCTTGTTGTTGAAGTCTAGGTGCAATAACTTCTCCAATTGTGACTGCATTAGCTTGTCGGTGCCGGCGGTGAATTTCCTCTAACGGACAAGTATGTTTGTTGACAAAACTTCTTACTTGAAAGTATGTGCCTTCATCTCTCCTCACCGCTCTTAATTTCCACGTACAATTTCCCATCAAACAAACTAGATGTAATGTTGTCTTATTGGACCTTTTTACCTTCCACTCGAAGTTCTGCCGCATTGCAAAATGGCCTACTAGTCTCTTCAAATCCTTTTTCGTTGCAAAAAACTGGCCTTTATATATCATGCTTGTAGGTTCATCTTCAAACAAGTTTCTGCTTCCACCAATACCAAACGAGTATGATTCTGCTCCTGGAATAACCCATGTTCTTGCATTATTTGAATCATCTGCAGTTATATTAGCCCTCCCCTCGGAGGTCCCAACTATATCTGGTTCACTGGAACTAAATATGTGTACATTTCTTACACGTTTTTCCGTTTCGACAGGTTCTGCATCATCCTGATTGTCCTCTACATTTTCTACAGAATTTAAATTGCCCTCATTATCCACCTCATGATTCACCCCAACATTCAGTGTTGTATTCTCCTCATTGTTGATGTCATTGTAGATCTCACTGTATTGGTGGTTGTACTCTCTACCATGATTCTCAACATGACAACCAAATACATCGTCGAATTGAGGTTCCGGTCTATTATCATGGGCAACTACTTCCGGTGGGACAACACATATGTTTTCCCGACCATCAATCCCACTTCTTTCTGTGAACAACTAGTTGCTTCCGCCTGACGATCGAAATTGTTGGGTGTTATCAGGATGAGGGATATCTTCACCAATGACACTTCCTGCTGGCCTCTCGATTAGACTAACACATACTTGAGGGATCACCCTATCTTCCCCTAGCATAAACTGATCATCGTCATTGTTTCTTATAAATGTATGACATGTAGTCCTAGGAATAATTGATAGAGAACGTAGCTCAGCACTGTATTTGTTCTCATCAAACTTCACAATGGTTTGCACGATCGACACCAGTTCGTCGTAACTCAAATTCTTTGACACATACAAACCTTGGTTATCGGAATCTAAATACCTCTGATTTCCATATGGTAATTGCTCCCATCGACCGTTGTAAGATATGACTATTCTCACCTTATCCATTGTCCTGTCAAAACCAACATCAAAAACCATTAATAAGGAAAAAAATATTTCATATTAAATTTACAATGATAAAGGATTAAACAAAAATCAAAAGTGTAAGATATGAAGCTTTTTTTAAAAACTGATCGAGTTTTTTTTTGTACATGCTCGAGTCGTTTTTGTACATGACTGAGCTCTTTCTAACGGGATCGAGCTTTTTTTTTTTAAGACCGAGCTCTTTTTCTATATAATCGAGCTCTTTTTCATATGGCTCGACCTTTTACTTTTACGGATCGAGCTTTTTTTTAGGAATCGAGCTTTTTTGTAAGGGATCGAGCTTTTTTGTAAGGGATCGTGCTTTTTTTGTAAGGGATCGTGCTTTTTTTGTGAGGTATCGAGCCTTTTTCAAAAGGGATCGAGCTATTTGTGTTAGGGATCGAGCTATTTGTGTTAGGGATCGAGCTATTTGTGTGAGAGATCGAGCATTTTTTGGCAGGGATCGAGCTTTTTTTCTGATGGATCGAGCTTTATTTGCCAAGGATAAAGCCTTTTTTCTAAGGATTGAGCTTTTTCAGAATTTGATCGAGACTTATTTTCACATTCTCGAGCTTTTTTACAAATGTTTCGACCTTTTTTAAAACATTTTCAGCTTTTATGCCCAAGATTATAAACTTGTTTGCACCACTACAACTCAACTCGCCCAAATATATATACAAAAATATATATATACAAAAAAAATATGCATATATGTTAATTCATTCTTTGTAAAAAGTTTACAACTCCAGGACATCAACATAAAAAATTTGAGACAACATGTTCATAAATATTCATACAGTGTTATACCACACAGAAATACAATAAAAAATGGAAATGAAGATCAGAAATATTATTTTACCTTCTTGTGCAAAATGTGGAATATGTGCAATATCGGGAATGGAGCTCGTTTTGTGAAGAAAAAATGAAGTAGATGATTGATTTTCAGACAACTTAATTAGATGACAACCTTTAAAGAATAAAATATCGATTATTTAAAGGCAATTTCGGTAGCTCACCGTAATAGGTACCTTTTAAACTTAACTTATTATAAATGTGATATCACTGCAAGTGACCAACAAAAAGGATGACATTCCTCACAATTTCTACCTTTTGAAAATCCAACATTACCTCTAAATATTTTTGTAAGTACACTAACAAATTATTAATTAGTTTCCTTTTAAAAAAGGACAAATTATCATTTCAAAACCAAAACCCAATCACATCAAACTAAACTTGACACCGGTTCCGGTTTTGGTTCGACTCCGGTTCGAAACCGAAACCAGAATCGGAACCTCTTGAGTAAGGTTTCGGTTTCGGTTTCGGTTCCAGAATCAGGGGTTCCGGTCCGGTTTAAACGGTGCAGTTCTATTTTTTTATTTAAAAAAAAAAACAAATCAAACCCAGTTGCCCAAATCATCTTCATCAGTACAAACCCAAATCGAACCAGTCCAGTACACCACAAATCAAACACACAAACCAAACCACACAAATCAAACCCGCCACAAACCATCCATCATCATCTATTCATCTGTCAAAACCCATCGAAAATCATCTATTCATCATTTCATCTGTCAAAACCCACCCAAAATCAAAAAAATAAAAAGAAAGAGAGATCAATGATCGAAGATTCGAAGCACCCAAAATCAAAAAACCAGAAAGAAAGAAAGAAAGAAAGAAAGAAAGAGAAAGACAGAAGAGAGAGAAGAGATCGAAGGACATCAGAGGGAAGGGATCGAAGAGAAAAGAAAGAAGAGATCATACATGGAAGAACTGAAGACGAGATCGCCGACGGGATGAAGAGTAGATCGGCGAAAAGATCGGCCGTCGTCGACTCGAAGCAGAAGAAGAGAGAAAGAAAGAGAGAGAGAGAGATAAAGGCTGTGAAATGTGAAGACGTGAAGTTTGAGAGAAAGATCATCTGATTTGATTTTAAAAAGATTAATAATAAATTAAAAAAAAATTGTATGAACCGCCGGTTCGAACCGGAACCGTCGGTTCCAATCCGATTCGAATCGGGTGGTTCCACCAATTCGAGAACCGGAACCAGAATCGTCACTGTAACGGTTCCGGTTTGAGTTCGGTTCTGGGACCAGAACCAAAAATCACGATTCGATACCGATTTTTAACGTCCCGATTCCAGTTCGGTTCCCCGATTCGAACTGAACCGCCGTCATATCTACATCAAACTAATAATATCTCTTGAACTAAAGAATCATCCCACGAAAGAATCAACGCACGAAGACATCTCAATCCAAATTCCATAACAAGTCATCTTGCCTTTAAAAAATATCTATTTGATGATTCATTAATAGAGAATGAGTCGTCCGGAACAATATAAATTTTTTTAATGGATATTTAAGTTTATTTATTAAGTTTCATATTGAGCATTTACTTGGTTCCGATAAATAATTTTAATTGTCTGCATTTGATTTTCATTGTGTACAGTTATATATATATATATATATATATATATATATATTGTGTACAGTTATATATATATATATATATATATATATATATAAGAGTCAAGCACTCATGTTCACATATCTTGTTTTATCTTTTTTTTCTCTCATTATTTTTATATACTGTGTAAACAAAATTTGCTCAAATCCCAACTCATTTTGGTATACTTTATGTATTTAGGAGTTAAAAATTATTTATTTGAATAAAAATAAATAAATAAATAAATATTTATAACAAATTTGATTGATTAGATAACAAAATAAATGTAGATATATATACTTACAAAAATACAATAGAATAAAATTATATAAAGGGTATTTTTGTTATTAAATGGGGTTTAATTACAAATTAAAGATTTTTAAATTTTTTTAATGGAGTGTACTTGTGAAAGAGATGCAGATACAATTTTTGAGGATGTAAATATTGTCATTTTAAATAAAAAAAAAGCAGTTTTAGAAAGGGTTCAAAAAATAAATAACACTTTTTGGAGGTGACATTTCAACACTGTCACTGTTTTAATAACTTATGTTTAAAAGACATCTATTATGGTGAACGGAAAAAAATGCCCCCAATAGTTGTTCCATCAGAGTCTTTCATTCATTTTTTTACAGTGAGAGTTTTGAAATAGAGAGAGAAAGTTTCATTGAAACTCAGGCACTACGCAGACGCATTCGGGGGTCGAGCTTTGAAAAATATTCTCGTTCCTTTGAAAAAAAAACTCGATCCTTTGAAAAAAATCTTGATCCTTTGAAAAATATTCTCGATCATTTGAAAAATATTTTCGATCCTTTGAAAAATACTCTTGATCCTTTGAAAAAAATCTCGATCATTTGACAAAAATTCTTGATCCTTTAAAAAATATTCTCGATCCTTTGAAAAAAATCCTGATCCTTTAAAAAAAATATCGATACTTTGAAAAAAAATATCGATACTTTGAAAAAAAATATCGATCCTTTGAAAAAAATCTCGACCATTTAAAAAAAATATCGATCATTTGAAAAAAATTCTCATTCCTTTGAAAAAAATCTGGATCATTTGACAAAAATTCTCAACTTTGAAAAATATTCTCGATCATTTGAAAAAAATATCGATCATTTGAAAAAAATCTCGATCCTTTGAAAAATCTTCTCGATCATTTGAGAAAAATTATCGATCATTTGAAAAATATTCTTGATCCTTTGAAAAAAATCTCGATTCTTTGAAAAATTATATCGATCCTTTGAAAAAAAGTCTCGATCCGTTGAAAATTTCTTGATCCTTTGACAAATACTCGATTCTTAAAAAAATAAGCTCGATCATATTAAAAAAAACTCGATTTGGCTACAAATATGCTCGATTTAACTAAACATTATTATCAAAAATAAAATGCTCGATCATTTGAAAAATAAAATGTTCATACATGTTCATACAAAGACCAGATAACAAATCATAATGAATGGATACATTGTTAAACCACACAGAAATATATAAACGAAGATCACAAATATAGGTTATCTTCTTGTGCAGAATTTGGAGAGAGACAAGTTTTTTGGAGAGAGAGATGAATTATCGTTTTCAAAGTGTAGATGGAAACACAATGAGATTAAAAAATAGATTATTTAAGGGCAATTTGGGTAGTTCATTGTAATAGGTGCCTTTTAAATTTAAGTTATTAAAGTGGTGACATCACTACAACAAACATAAAAAAAGTGACATATCTCATTATTTCCACTTTTAGAAATAAATAAAATAATTTAATAAAACCATTTAATCTTAAATAATTAAACTAAATTTTTAAAAGTGAGACATTATTAAACGAGTGAAGGGGTGATAATAGTACCGTTCAAAACATTTTTAAAATATTTTATAAATTAGGCATTATTCCATAATCAATTTTAAAAAATAACCCTCCAACTATTTTTTGAAATCACCGTTAAAACTTACCAAGTTTTAACAAAAATTATTTTATATTAAAATTATAAAATAAAATGATTTTAACTTCTTAGATATATTAATTATTCAAAAATAAAAAATAAAGTTTTGTTACTTATGTAATATGAATTTGTATTGCATGGAAATAGTGAGATATGTCACATTTTGTTATGTGTGTTGCAGTGATGTCACCGCTTTAATAACTTAAGTTTAAAAGGTACTTATTACGGTGAACTACCCAAATTGTCCTTAAATAATCTATTTTTTAATCTCATTGTGTTTTCATCTACACTTTGAAAACGATAACTCCTTCATCTCCCCAAAAAACTTGTCTCTCTCCAGATTCTATACAAGAAGATAACATATATTTGTGATCTTTGTTTATATATATATATATATATATATATATATATATATATATATCTATGTGGTTTAACAATGTATCTGTTCGATATGATTTGTTGTCCAATCTTTGTATGAACATGTATGAACATTTTATTTTTCAAATGATAGAGCATTTTATTTTTGAAAATAAGGTTTAGTTAAATCGAGCATATTTGTAGTCAAATCGAGCATTTTTAAAAATTATGATCGAGCTTATTTTTGAAAGAATCGAGCATATTTTTGAAAGAATTGAAAGAATTGAAAGAATCGAAAGAATCGAGCATTTGCCAAAGGATCAAGAAATTTTCAAAGGATCGAGAATGTTTTTCAAAGGATCGATAATATTTTTCAAAGAATTAAGATTTTTTTTCAAATAATCGAGAAATTTTTTCAAAGGATCGAGATTTTTTTCAAAGAATCGAGAATATTTTTCAAAGGATCGAGAATTTTTTTCAAAGGATCAAGAATTTTTTTCAAAGTATCAAGAATTTTTTTCAAAAGATCAAGAATTTTTTTCAAAGGATCGAGAATTTTTTTTAAAGGATTGAGAATTTTTGTTAAATGATCGAGAAGATTTTTCAAATGATCGATATTTTTTTCAAAGGATCGATAATATTTTTCAAAGGATCGAGAATTTTTTTTAAAGGATCGAAAAGATTTTTCGTCAAATGATAGAGAAGATTTTTCAAAGGATCGAGAGTTTTTTCAAAGGATCGAGAATATTTTTCAAAAGATCGAGATTTTTTTTCAAAGAATCATGATTTTTTTATGGAAAATTAGGTTTAGTTAAATCGAGTATATTTGTGGCGAATTCGAGCATATATTAGAAAGAATCGACCAACGCGAGCTGACCGGGTAGCTCGACCACCGCGAGCTCAGCGGGGAGCTCGACCCCCGAATGCGTCTGCGTAGCTCCTGAGTTTCAACGAAACTTTCTCTCTATTTCATAACTCTCACGGTAAAAAAAATGAATGAAAGATTCTGATGGAACAACTATTGAGGGAATTTTTATCCGTTCACCATAATATGTGTCTTTTAAACATAAGTTATTAAAACAGTGACAATGTTAAAATACCATCTCAAAAAAGTGTTATTTATTTTTTGAACCCTTTATATTGGTGCATTGAAACTTGAAATCATGTACTGGCCGTTCTTGGACAACGTAGTTGTTTAAGAAAAAAAATATGTATATGTTTATTTGGTACGACACAAATAATTAAATAAAATAATTGAACCAATCTTAATACATGATAAATAATGTTATTGAAATGATTGAGATCTTGTTTCAAAAATAAAATAGAGATTGGAGGTTGTGGTTTAACCCCTCTTTATCAGACATTGTTACTATTTGTTGACGTCGTTTTCTGGATTATACCAGCAAAGCCAACAAGGACTGGATTTTGGCTATTGATTCAAAGAGAAAGAGATGCAGAGAGAGTAACAAAGACAAGTTTTACGTGGTAAAACTCCGATAGTCGGAGAAACATCCACGGGTGGTTGAAAGATCAACCAAGCCAAAATCCACTAAGAGAATAACTAAGAGAATAAGATGTTTTTACAAGCTCTTGATCTCTATTTTTCTCTCTGTATTATTTGTGATTACTGTATGCTATATTGCCTATATCTTTTCGAACCAGATTATGGGTTTATTTATATGCTTATAGAACCCTAATATGCTTTGTACAAGTAATACAATATATTTGTATTTAATTGTGATTTAGTTACTTGCTTGAGGTTGATTTGTCTTCTTTCCTGTTTCGGAGTCTCTCATGGAAATTGAGTGGGATTCTAGTAGTGTAGTTCAATTTGACTTGTTTCCTTATAAGAATGTAGTCTTCGAAAAGAAATCAAGTTGTTTCCTGATTGGGGGACTCTTTTAACTTAAAGGTCCATTATTTGGGATTCCTTCATGACGGATATCTTTGCGTATTTAATGACTTAACCCGTATGATAAGTTCTTATTCGAGTTGTATTTACTCCTGAATAAGAATAATACCAGATGGTCCCGAGTAGTGCCGTATGAGCCCGAGTGGAAGCGTTGTTTTAACCAGTCCCGAGTGTTGTTAACTGATCCGGAGTAGGTCTTTATTCAGTATATGCTTACTCGGACTTGCTCCTCTTTAATGATGCCTTGTAGGATATTTCCCGGATGCCTATCTAAGCATCCACCTGGCTATTTTTTCCTTCCTGTCAATGACGTGTATGCTTGGTAAAATTTACATACAACAATACCCCCTTAAAATATTTTTACCGAGAAGATTTTATTTCGGGCAAGAATATTTTAATCATTTTGATTTTCTTTCGTCAGAAAAACCGTCTTGCCATAATGATGTATTTTAATGGTGACTCTGTAATTTCGATTCGCTTTGTCACGCAAGATCTTAAAAGATAGCGACGTTTCAAAGTTTTGACGGTTGAGGGCTACTTCTTGTCTTGACACGTGTCCCTTGTCTCTTTGTTTTTCAATATTATTTATGAGAAGTGACTTTTGCATTTTCCCAAATTCTGCCCACGCCATCTGGTTTCGTCATAAAACTTTTTCCAGCTTTGAAATCCTAGGGTTTCGTGCCATCTCGCCTTTAAATTCTTCGTTGAGAGACTGTTAGTTTATTCTCAAAAATCCAGCAGTAATCTCTTTAAACTCAGATTTCTTCATCCAGAAGTTTGCGATTCTCCGCTTTGAAGATCTTGCATCAGTCTTAATTCAAGGTTAGTTTTAATGGGGCCATCTTCCCGTCATCGTCTCTTTAAAATTGCTTTTGATGCATTAGAGCGTGGGGATTTCCAGTTAGTATCTTGCATTAAACGATTACTGGGGGATATCCCAATAGATGAACCTCCATTTTTAGAGGTTGATGTTTCTGGGCTTCACCCTGACGTCACTTTCAGCCCCGTATCGAGTTCTCCATCTAGTTCTGATTCTGATATTTCTGATCACAGGGTATCTTCTCGAAGGATGGGTAAACATCAAAGCACGAGCAAGGTATACAAGCACGGCTCTTGCAGCGTTTAGACTGGCTAACAAACTGTTAATGAGGGCGACGATGATGTACACAGGGCGTCTCGCCTTTCTTTTTCTGACACTCGCCCTAGTGGCTTTGATATTGAACCGAATGTGGTCGGGCCATCTGAGATAGAAAAATACCGATCCCGATTTGATTTGCCCGACTCAGTCACTTTGGTTCCTGCGGGAAATAGAGCCGTATGGAATCCTCCTGAGGGGGATGATCGCGATTTACGGATCGATACTTTGCTGCGGCGTCACACTTCCTATTCAGCCTTTTATTGAACGTTTTTTAGCTGAAGCAGGGATAGCCCCAGCTCAGTTGGCCCCGAATAGTTATAAAGTCTTGATGTGCATGTGGCACATGTTTAGCCGAATGAACCTTTCGCCGCATTCCCCGAATGAAATCAGACATTTCTTTACGTTGAGGCAGGTTAGTAAAACGGGAACCTATTTTCTTGCGTCTACTCCTTCGGACGGTTGGGTCCCTAAAGAAGTGAAGGTGAATCGGGGGGTCGAGGCTTCTGATGACCCAAAAAAGAAGGGCTTTATATGGGGATTCCCCACATCCAATAAGTTCTGGAAGAACAGTTGGTTTTTTACTGGAGGGGCTCTCGGGCTCGACGTCACTGTTCGATTTGGGGATTCCCGAATGGTGTTGAATGTTCCCCGCTTCTTCTGTTCCCCGCTTCTTCTGTTCCCCCAAAGCGTGGAATAAGAAAACAATTGATTATAACGATTCAGAGCTGAAGAGGCTGACTCGGCAGCTATCCGTACTCTGGAAAAGAGAAGCAAGAGCTATCTTTTCAAAAAGGACCACTTGATCAAGCTCGGCTTTTTTAGACACGTTTCGGGCCATCGCAGGCGTTGTAAGTAACCCTGCGCCCTTTCTGCTATGTTTCTCCATTTTTCCATTTCCTTTTCTAACTTTTTTTTTCTTAGTGTTCGATACGGACAATGTCTGCGATCTTTAGGCTCGTCAGGTGAAGGCAATTCTTCAAGCGAGTAGGAAAGAGGCTTTCCGTCAGGGCGATGAGGGTATTGCTCCACCCGAGCCTGATAAGGAAATTGATACTTCTGCGTAAATTCCCGACTGCGTTGATCGGGGTGCTCAGCCTTCTACTCAGGAACTCGCTGGTTCAAGTGGCCAAGGTGAGCCGACTGTGACACAACTGCCTATAAATAGGGAGAGGCAGTGTGAGAGTCCAAGTGAAGAGCTTGTTGGACTGTCTGAAGCTGGCGATGGTGGTAACGTCTTGACGGATCAAATGCCTGTCATTGCCGAGCTTTTTGAGTCTTTTCGGGATGATTTGCTGGAAGATCCTGTTGTTGATCTCTTCCACCGTTCTCGGGGTGAGAAGCGAAAGGCAGTTAGTTCGCCTCCTCGTCCTCTCAAAGTTCCTAGGGTAGTCATATTCATTGACTCCAGCGACGAAGATGTTGCGGATGAGATTGCCCCGGGTGTAGGTGCTGGAGTATCGGCAGATGTAGTCACTTCAGGTCCAAGTAGGGCTTCCTTTACCCCCGAGGTTGGAGATATGGGGGCTGAACCTTTGGGGGTTCCCTCTCCATCCCTAGAGCCAAATAGATCTTCTCTTGTCCCCGAGTCTGGAAATCTGGGAACTCAACCCTCGGGGGTTCCCTTATCCCTTTCTCCAAAAGATATGCTCCAGGATATGTCCTCTGGTCGGGCTTATATTGGGAAAGACCGCTGAAGAGGTTTTAGAGATGGTTCACTGCCTGAACTTCTCCAAAACGTTTTCAACGGCGCATCTTATGTAAGTTTAGCTAATTCTGACTCCTTTACTGTTTTGCCTTTGTTGGATTTCTAAGTATATTCTTTTGCAGATGGTGGCCGAATTTGCTGAGCTTGTTCAGACGCAGCAATGTCTGGCTGATCGGATAAAGCGTCTGGAGACTCAGCTGAAGGCGAGTGAGGAGGGTCGTGCTCGAGCTGAGCAGGCTTACCAGCAGGAGGTCGGTTCTGTTTAGATATTTACCGATAATTGCCTGGCAAAGCAGATTGAAGCTGAAGACAAGGCATCTTTGGCAGAGGAGAAGGTTGCATCGCTTCAAAATCTTCTTTCTTCCACTGAAGAGTCTATGCTCAAGGCCGAGCAGGAGGCGGAGCAGGCGAAGTCGGCGTATGTCCAAAAAATCGAAGATTTGGAGCGCCAAGTGCTGACAGTTGAATCCCTTTCTCGAGAGGCCAGGTTGGAGCTGGAAGTTCAAGGGGTGGATCATTTTAAAAGATCCCCTGCTTACGATGCCCTACTTCTTCAGGAATTTCAACGTGGGCTAGTTTCGGCCAACGAATTCTTCAAAGTAAAGAGTTGGGCAACTGAGAAGGCCCGTGCTAACTAGGAGCTGTCAATCAAACACCATGTGGACCGGTCCTAGGAATCTCTTCGGATTCAGATGAAGGAATGGAGAGCCTACTGTCGTAGTCAAGGCAAGGAGCCCCATCCTATGCATTTAGAGATTCCGTCCGAGCACTCTCTCTCGACCTTTTACGCAAGTCGAGAGTCTGTCGAGGGTCTGTCGAGGGTGTAATCCCGGATGTCGGGCCAACCCCGGGTAATGATTACAGCCAGTGGAGGGATGATATTGTTGATGATTTCACTTGGTCGTCTAATGAGAGCCTGCTTCGTGAATACGAGATGGTGCCAGACCCGAGTATTGGCAAAGGCTCGAAATCCTCGCAACCTTAATCTTGTAGATTTGTAGAAGATTCTGATTATGATTCTTTATTTTTTACTTGTTGTAAAGAATCATTTCTTTGAACTGTAACTATCCTTTTTAAGAGCAATAGAATTCGATTTTCTGAGTTGAATGGTTTCAGTCTTTATTTTTGTTGCCGGAGGTTGTATTAAACTGGCTGATGGTCGGATAACTTAACCGAGTATCTTATTAAACCGGTTATCCGAATAACTTCAATTGCCAAGTATCTTATTAAACTGGCTGGTGGTTGGGTAACTTAACCGAGTATCTTATTAATCCGGTTGTTATCCGAATAACTTCAATTGCCAAGTATCTTATTAAACTGGCTGGTGGTCGGGTAACTTAACCGAGTATCTTATTAAACCGGTTGTTACCCGAATAACTTCAATTGTCAAGTATCTTATTAAACTGGCTTCTTTATTATTAACTGAGTCATCTTGAAACAGGAAAGTTTGCACTTATGTTTCATACCCGGTTGCTACCCGAACGTTATATCAAGGCTCATCATGATTATGCGTTCGAGTCCTTACGCAATACCAAGGACGTCTCTCTAGTTTTTATGCCCAAGCGTTTGCCGAATCGTTGAGCTTTTTTTTTTTTAAGTTGCTTCAACACAGCTACGCATTTCACCGGAATTTCTCCCGATAGCGTCCCGAGCATTTTTCCAGTCTGGTGCATCGGGTTTGCCTTTTTGCGAAGGCCATTTTGACCCTGCTCGACTGGCATGCTCCTACGAGCTTCTTCGTCCTTTCGGGATTTGATGGTCCCGAGAATTCTATTTGCATGTTCTTATTATCATGCTCTTCTTCCATTTGTTCTTATTGTCATATGCTTTTTGGAAATCTCGAGCTAGGTGCTTTCCTTTTGGAAATTCCTAGTTTTATTTATTACTGCGAAAAATCAACAGAGATTAATATTACAGTTTTAATATTTATTCTGACTAATACTGTCCTGAAAAAGAATAAAATATTTAATATAAATATATATTTTAAGGATAGAAAATCTTCAGATATTGGGCATTGTACGGTCAGGGTAACACCCCTCCATTAAGTCGAGCAATCCAATAAGTTTCATGGCCAGCTATCCCCTCGATCTTGTATGGACCTTCCCATTTGTCAGCCAGGGATCCCGCGGCTCTATTCTTTGTGTTCAGTGACACCTTCCTGAGCACCAGGTCTCCTAACTGAAATTTCCTGATCCGAACACGAGAGTTGTAATGGCGTGCCACTCTTTGTTGATAAGCTATATTTCTTATTCGGGACTTTTCCCTTTTTTCTTCTAGCTCATCCAAACTTTGTAGCAGTGTATCAATGTTTTGTTCTTCATCGTATAGCCTGACCCGGGGGGACGTATACGATGTTTCTATGGGGATGACAGCTTCTGTTCGGAATGCTAGGCTAAACAGAGTTTCTCCTGTTGAAGTCCTTGATGTCGTCCGATAAGCCCACAATACTTCAGGAAGCTTTTCAACCCAGCTTCTTTTTTTGTCATCTAATTTTGCTTTGATAGTGTGCTTGATAGTTTTATTTACTGCTTCTACTTGCCCGTTTGTTTGTGGATGAGCTGGTATTGCATTGTAGTTAGCAATATGATACTTCTCGCACAATTGTCTGAACCTTTGGTTATCAAACTGAGTGCCATTGTCGGTGATTATAGTGTCTGGAATTCCAAACCTGTAAAGTATGTTTTTTTTTTACAAAATTTGTGGTGTTGGCTTCCGTGATATGCACCAACGCTTCAGCTTCGGCCCATTTTGTGAAATAATTAACAGCTACTATGGCGTGCTTCGCTCCACCCCCTGTTCCAGCTGGCATTGGCCCGATCAGGTCTAGGCCCCACATGGCGAATGGCCACGGGACAGTGAGATTTCTGAGCTTTTCTGGGGGTTGTCAGATATCGTTGGCAATTCTTTGACAGGTATTGCAACTTTCCGACCATTGCTGTGCATCTGAGAAAAGTGTAGGCCAATAATAGCCTTGCCTGAGTACCTTATGCGCCATACTCCTACCCCCAGTGTGGTTCCCGCAAACTCATCCGTGGATCTCTTGAAGTACTCGATGTGCATCTTTTTCCGGTATACATCTCTGGAGAGCTCGAGAACTTCTGTATAATTCTCCTCCGATCATGGTGTACCTAGTCGATCGATACCTGATGCGCTTTGCTAATACCGGATCTTCCGGGGGTATGCCTTCTTTCAGGAACCTTCTCAGCTGGACCATCCAACCGTCTTGGGTGTTCGGATTTCTGAAATTTCCAAATGCTTAAGTTCGACCGTACTCGGTTTAAGGAGGTGTGCAACTGGAATGGTTTTTGGTCTGATTGAGGTTGTTGCTGATGCTAATTTAGATAAAGCGTCTGCCTTTTCATTTTCTTCTCTGGGGATCTGAGTGATCTTGTATTCTTTAAATTTTTGGAGGAGTTGTTTTGCGATGTCACGGTAGGCGACCATTCCTTCATCTTTAGCCTGGTATTCATCCATAACCTGGTTGACAACTACCTGTGAATCGCTGAATATCTCCACTTCATCTGTCCCTAGAGCTATGCAGACTCTGAGTCCAGCTAACAATGCCTCGTATTCGGCCTGATTATTGGTTGCTTTGAAATCAAATCTCATGGCACATTCAACATCATCACCTTCTGGGGTGCGAACTACGATCCCTGCCCCGCTGCCATGAGTGTTTGAAGAACCATCAACATATAATTTCCATGGGAAATTTTTATCCAACAGTCTTTTTGCTTCCAGGTTCGGTTCTGTGAACTCGTCTGTGAAGTTTGCCACCACTTGTCCTTTGAGGGAAGTTCTGGGGACATAATGAATATCGAATTCACTCAACTCGATTGCCCATTTAGTAAGTCTTTCTGATATCTCTGGTTTTTGTAAGATTTGTCTTAATGGGCAATTGGTGAGAACCTGGATCTTATGAGCCTGAAAGTATGGTCTCAGCTTTTTTGCTGTTGAAACCAATGCTAAGGCTATCTTCTCTGCCTGTGAGTATCTGGTCTCGGCCGGTAGGAGTGCCTTGCTTGTATAATACACTGGTTTCTGCACTCCATCTTCTGTCCTAACTAGAACTGAACTTGCTGCGAGCTCGGTTATTGATAGATACAGTTGAAGTATTTCCTCTTTTTATGGTTTTGAGAGGATGAGAGTTTGCCCCAAGTATTCTTTTATTTTTAAGAATGCCTGCTCGCACTCTTTATTCCACTCCAGGCCTTTCCCTTTTTTGATTACTTTGAAGAAAGGCGTGCACCTGTCTGTAGCCTTTGAGATGAATCTTTCTAAGGAGGCTAAACACCCTGTTAAGCGCTGTACCTCTTTCAATGTTTTAGGTGAAGTCATTTGTTGCAAAGCCTGGATCTTCTCTGGATTAACTTCGATTCCTCTTTGATGGACTTGAAAACCCAAGAATCTGCCCGAATGGACTCCGAATAAACATTTGCTTAGGTTTAATTTCATCTGATATCTTCTTAATACATCAAATGTCTCTCGGAGGTCGCGGGTATGGTCATCTGCTGAGACGCTTTTAGTCAACATGTCATCAATGTACACTTCCATGTTCCTTCCTATTTGTCGAGTGAAGATCTTGTTGACCAACCTTTGGTACATGGCTCCTGCATTTTTTAAACCGAAGGGCATTACTGTGTAGCAATATAAACCCTGATCCGTTGTGAAAGCTGTTTTTTCTTCATCAGCTTTGTTCATCGGGATCTGATTGTATCCCGAGTAAGCATCCATGAAGCTGAACAGTTTATGACCTGTTGTGGCATCCACCAGCTGATCTATTCTTGGGAGTGGGAAGCTGTCCTTTGGACATGCCTTGTTTAGATCCGTGAAATCTACGCACATCCTCCATTGTCCATTTTTCTTCTGGACGAGAACTACGTTGGCGACCCACTGGGGGTAGCTGACTTCTCTGATTGATCCCGTCGCTAGTAGCTTTTCCACCTCTTGTTTGATTGTTTGACTTCTTTCAGGATTGAACGATCTTCTCTTTTGTACTACCGGTTTGGCATTTGGGCTAACTGAGAGGTGGTGGGATATTATTCGGGCATCTATTCCGATCATATCTTCGTGACTCCAGGCGAATACATCTTTGTATTCTCTGAGCAAATTGGTCAATTCTAGCTTGATTTTTTCTTCCAAGTTGGCCTCGATCTTGACTTTCCTGTCCTGTTTGTCTTCTTCGAGTAGTATTTCGACCACTTTTGTCTTGTATTCATTCGAGCCCTCCCTTGGATCTAGTTCGAATGACAAGGATTCTTCACACTCATTTGGCTGCATTATGGTGCACACTTGTTCGGCATCATGCTTGTCTCTGTATACCGACAGGTTTGCTCTTCGGGTCATCTCTTGGGATCCTTTGACTATCCCAATGGCCGACCCGATAACACATTATACTGCCAATTATTCAAATCAACTACCACGAAGTCGAGCAGAACAGTCCTCTGGCATGGTGCCATTCCGATCTTCACAGGTAATTTGACAGTCCCGAGTGACCTGACCTCTATTCCCCCAAATCCTCTTAATGGAGTATGGAAAGGCTGTAAATCTTTTCGGTCAAATCTTAGCTGGTCGTATACGGCCACGCTTAAGATGTCTGCTGAACTTCCATTATCTATTAAAATTATCCGGACTTCCTTATGGCCAATCCGGACACTTATAACCAAAGGGTCATTAGGTCGAACATCAACGCCGTGGGAATCTGCCTCTGTGAAGACTATCGGGTCCCATCCTTCCTTTACCCTCTTCGGGTCTGGTTCAACCGAATTCACGTCGAAGTTATTCCTGGCTTCTACTGCTTCTCGGACTTCCTGAGTCCGTTCTCGATTGCTCCTCCCAGTAGAAGGTCCTCCGAAGATTGTATGTATTACTTGATTGGCTTCGGGGCTGGCTCTTCTGTTTTGACCAGGGTTGTGATCAGCCTTGGCTTTCTTGACTTCTGATCTCTCGTCTTTTTTTAAGATTACATCTCGCAGATGCCCTTCCCGAATAATGGTTTCTATGTAATCTCTGAGCTGAAAACACTTCGAAGTTTCATGCCAGGTCTCTTTATAAAACCTGCAATACTTGGTTTATCTCTCCGTGCGAACTGTGATTGTCGCCGCGGTTCTTGCACCATATTCTTTTCTTCCAGGATGGCTAGAATTTCTTCTTGTTTCTTCCGAAGAGGGCTGTAATTGGTATATCTGCCGCGGTATTTCTCTGTGGACAGTTCGGCGTTGAGCCCATTACCCCCATCCTTATTTTTCTCCTTGCTGTTCCCTTTTTGTTTTTCTTTTTGATTCTGCCCCTTGGATTCGGTATTCCTCTGTTCGGGATTTCCTCCATGCATATAGCTTCCTCATGTAGCTAACTCTTCTTCCTCGGCCAGAGCGTATCCTCCCGCCATATCCATCATGTCGGCATACCTTGTCAGCCGTGCTCTTCTCAAATCGAAGGATAATCGTCCATTCTGCAAGTTATTGGTGAAGGCAACAATAATGGCTTCATCATTAGCGCTGCCAATCTCTGATACTGCTTGGCCAAACCGGCCCAAGTATTTTTTTTTAATGACTCTTCCTTCCCCTGTTTTATTTGAGAGAGGTAGACCACCGACTTCTTTCTGTGAACGTTGCTCAGGAATTGCCTTGAGAAGCTCCTGCTCAACTCGCTGAAATTTTCGATGCTTACCGGGGGTAGTCTTCCGAACCATCTTGAGCCTGTGTCCCCAAGTGTTTGTGGAAAGTTGAGACACAATAGGGGGTCATTGCGAGCATATTGAGCCATGACACTTTTATAGCGTCTAACGTGCTTCTTTGGATCTGTATCTTTTTTGAATTGTTCCACATGCGGCATCCTGAATCTTTCTGGGAAAGGGGTCCGTAAAATTTCCCTGGTAAATGGACTGTCGGAGTCATCGTCGGATAGATCATTGCAACCGTAACGTCTGACAAGTGCCTCCATCTATCGCCTATTATTCTCTACTTCTCGAGTTAGGCTCTGGATTGTAATATCTCTGTCCCCTACCGGGCTTCCTTGACAGTTGAACCGTTAGGTGACTGTCATTCTTTCCTCAGATTCTTCACTCTGATGCTGGAACCCTCGTGTGACTCCATGATGCCGTTTACGATGGTGTTGATCACTGTCTTCTGATGATGATCGTCCTCTGCACCGATCGTATTTACGATGTCTGGCACGTACTGTTTGATTGCGATCCAGCTTTTGGTGATTCTCCTCCTCTAGTGTTTTCTGTCCAACCAGATTGATTGAGGAAGAGTTCCTTCTGGTTTCTGGCATAGTTATTCCTGGTCCTACCACCATTGAACGGAGCCTCGCGGGTGGAGGATTGGGAGTATGCACTCCTACGGCCAATAGGTCAATCCCTTCCTTTGGTGAGTCCGTCACCAATTGCTGCAGGGCCTCTTGGAAACGCAGCGTAAGATCTCTGCTGGTTGGAGGAACTTGCTGGATCCCTGCCAGGTGCCAGGTTGGTTTTCTGTGTTTGCTGCAGGATTTTGTGACGTATTGCCAGTATGGAAATCGCCTGGTGATCTTTGGCCATTCCCTGAACTACTTCTGCTTCCAGCCATTGCTTTCTAACAAGTTCAGAGGTTTAGCCCCTCCTTCTAGTGCCAATTGTTGACGTCGTTTTCTGGATTATGCTAGAAAAGCTAATAAGGACTGGATTTTGGCTATTGATTCAAAGAGAAAGAGATTCAGAGAGAGTAACAAAGACAAGTTTTACGTGGTAAAACTCCGATGGTCGGAGAAACATCCACGGGTGGTTGAAAGATCAACCAAGCCAAAATCCACTAAGAGAATAAGATGTTTTTACAAGCTCTCGATCTCCCTTTTTCTCTCTGTATTATTTGTGATTACTGTATGCTATATTGCCTATATCTTTTCGAACCAGATTATGGGTCTATTTATATGCTTATAGAACCCTAATCTCCTTTGTACAAGTAATACAAGATATTTGTATTTAATTGTGATTTAGTTACTTGCTTGAGGTTGATTTGTCTTCTTTCCTGTTTCGGAGTCTCTCATGGAAATTGAGTGGGATTCTAGTAGTGTAGTTCAATTTGACTTGTTTCCTTATAAGAATGTAGTCTTCGAAAAGAAATCAAGTTGTTTCCTGATTGGGGGACTCTTCTAACTTAAAGGTCCATTATTTGGGATTTCTTCATGACGGATATCTTTGCGTATTTAATGACTTAACCCATATAATAAGTTCTTATTCGAGTTGTATTTACTCCCGAGTAAGAATAATACCAGATGATCCCGAGTAGTGCCGTATGAGCCCGAGTAGAAGCGTTGTTTTAACCAGTCCCGAGTGTTGTTAACTGATCCCGAGTAGGTCTTTATTCAGTATATGCTTACTCGGGTTTGCTCCTCTTTAATGATGCCTTGTAGGATATTTCTCGGATGCCTATCTAAGCATCCACCTGGCTATTTTTTCCCTGTCAATGACGTGTATGCTTGGTAAAATTTACATACAACACTATTATTGTTGAAATTTTGTAATCCTAGGAGTCTAGCTAGGACCTCTGTCCTTGCTTTCAACTAAGCACATGTACATGAAATATTACTAAAGAATCTTCAACTAATCTTCATCGTCACTCAAGCATTGCTTAGAAAACAGCTCAAGTGCCCAAATGCAACTAAACATTGAAAAAAGATTTTTAAGAACTACATTGATTTCATAACCTCCGGCTGAATGTAACCGCGATCTCAATATAAAATGGGAATACGTTTTATATGTTTAAATTTATAAAATTTATTTGTTATAAAAAAACTTAGAAGTATAAAGTAGTTATTATAATGTTAAAAAGGTTTCTTTAATTGTACCAAACAGTAAAGAAAAATATCTTAAAAAAGCTTTTGTCAATAAAGAAGCACCTTTAATTAGACACAACATATTTAATATTTATTGACAAGTTGATTGGGAATCCAAAAATAAACCTTAATCAATGATCTCCTGAAACAAAAAACAAATATTATATCCATGATCATATCCTCATTAAGGAGTCCCATGCATAGCTTCTTTGTAACTAAAATATAACTAAAACCCTTGAAAAAAACAATAGAAATTAAAGCAACCCTAAAAATGACATGAAGAGCGACGTAAAAGTGATTGGAGAAGCAATTGCAGCAGCCCTAATATAACCTGCACCGTTCTTGTTATTATCAGTGGGGCTGCTGCTCTGGTTTTGGGACTGAGGAGGGCTTTCAGGCTCCAAAACTTTGATGATCATCTTCATCCCTCGCTCGCAGTGTCCGCCCACTCCGCTAATAAAATAGAATAGACCTGGCTGTTCCAGCGTGAAGACGGTGTCACCATTGTTGGAGAAGAAGATCGGATGAGAGGATCGGCATTTTTTGTACTCATCCTCGGTTACTACTATAACCGAGTCTTTATTGTATTTGAAATCTAAATACACAGAAATAGAGACAAATTATTCGTAAAAATATTTTAATTTACACTAAGGATTAATATAATCAACATTGTTGCATACCAAATAGAAAAAGAAAAGTGTAATACAAAAATCTTTAGAAAAAGTGTAAGAATGCGATGTGGTTTGGTCCTGTCAATGTCACATGTTCTAAAAAAATGTAATAATGTTTAAACATTGAGCAACACACAAAAAGTGAGATTAGGATTTAGGAGTGCTTACTAATTTTTACAAAAAAAAAAAAATGAATCCTTTCTGGTTCAATAACAATTTTTAGAAGAAATGCCAATCAAATGTTTAAAAAAAAAATTAACGTGAACGTTGTTATTTATTTATGCATTTTTGTTTAACTACAAAGCATTTTCATATTGTTTCCAGTTAAACATTAAGAAATACCAATGCTTTCAATTAATGATACCAAATTAAAGTATTCTCAAACACAATGAAGTGATAGTACTTACGGAGCTTATCATCAATCTTGAACCTGTTTTTGGAAGCCCACTGGTTATACATTTGGTCACCATCCTTTGACTTTTTTGGGACAACCCAGCCATCATCACCACCAACTTCAAATTCAGTGCAAGTAACAGCATATAAATGGAGGAAAGACAAGAGAATCAACAAAATGGTAACTTTGCAGGAACCCATGAAGAGTACTCTATCAGAATCAACAATATTAAAATGGGTTTGTGTATGCAGATTGTGTTTTGAGAAAATTGGCTGTTGTTGTTGGGACTTTAAAATTTAAAGAGAGCTGAATATTTGAAGTCTGTTAGTCAGTGAATGTGATGGAGAAGAATTAGGAGAGAAATGTGGAGATAGTTGATGTGGAAGTAAAATGTATCTTTGACTTGGTATAGAAGACAATCAACAAGGTTGTTGAGTGAAATTTTGTTCAATGTGATTAGTTGAGTATACCATGAGGTATGATTTTAGTAGAGTGAGTGCATGTAAAAGCTTTTAATTTTCTAAGCTTGAGAGAATCAAATTTCAGGGATCAAAATATGAAAGTGTTATTTATTTTTTTCTTCTTTACAATAAATCTACAAATACGAACACCTTTTATTTTAGGATTTTTTTTTTGATATAGAATAATTAATTCTTATTTAAAGTATTCGTTACATTTCTGAGATATATAGGCCTTATTTGATTTTTTTCACTTAATAATTAATGGTACTTAATGTGTTCTCACTGTTCTATTAAGTTATTTTATTTGTTTTTTTAACTGATAAAATCATTTAAAGAACTCTTAAAACCGTTTGTTTATAAAAGTGAAAATATTTCACTTTTCACTTAACAAAAGTCCACTAAAATTTAATGTAATTTTTAATTTCCCACCAATCTAACTAATTTCCAATTTTGTCTTCCGTCAAATTGTTATTCATATCAATCTTTCTTCTTTCTTTTTTCTTTCTCACCATAAACAACTACAACATCACAAAACCTAATTACTTCAAAACTCAAACAATTAGAGACTAGTTTACCTACCATATTCCGACTTCTGGTAAGGACTCATTCATTTTTTCATCATAATTTGATAATTAGTTTTATTAGTTTTATTTTAGAGTTTGATTGCATCTAAATAATATTAATAATATAAATTTAAAATATTATTAATAACTAAATAATTTTGTTTTACAATTATTAAATTACTTGTTATAGTTATCCTTAATATATTAAAATGTAAATAATAACAAATAGTTAGAAGGACATAAATATAAAAGTATTAATTTTCAGATATTTATAACTTAAAAAAACAAACAGCATATCACCTATATTCAATTTTCAGTGAAAAAAAAAACATGTTTTTCAATTTTCAGTTTTCAGTAATTATTCAGTCTTCAGTACCATGCATCATTGTTCAATCTTCAGACAAAAAATCAAACGTGGTCATAGAAGTGGCACACTCAAATTAAACTATAACAGTTAGTCAATTACTAATGACAATAGAAGTGTCTGGTTATTTGTCAAAATTTCATAAAGTGTTAGGAATATTGTGAGAAATAAAGAATTATATATATCCAATTTCTCAAAAATATAGGAATGTTCTTTGATTAATTTTCTCAAGGAAAATAGAAATACATAAAAACTTATTGTTTACATTAAAAAGAAAATATAATTAACAGTAACTTTTCTAAGGCCAAAAACAATTTATATTTGAAGCAACAAAATTAACTAGAAAATCTACAAATGCTGAGATAGACTAAACATATTTCTGACTGAAATTTCCCAATTCATGATGAGAAATTAATGTACTATAAATCACTTGTCGATACCAAGTCCACCTTGTAAAACAATGATAGACGGTTGGAGACTTAAAAAAAAAGTTTTTTGAAAGGGAAAAAACTGATAGATTTTTTTGTTTTGTTTTGTTTTTTTCATTTTCTATTGATTTTACTTACAAAATTAAAATGGATGGCCTCTAAGTAATGCCTTACCAAATGAGTAGCCATTAGGGTAATTTTCCCTACGAATGACCATTTCCGTCACACTATTTATCTATAATAACCATTTTAAACCGAATAATACTGTATAACTAAATGGATAAATATCTATATATTTAATTAAGCCCTAATTAAGTGATTCATTTTGAACTTAAGGCCCATTTTTGAAATAATGAATTAGGGGGAACCATTCTTTGGATATTAGGTAGAAAGCTAAAGTCAGGGTTAGAAAAAAGGGAGGTGGCTGAAGAAGGGGTTTTCACAGGGTCGGCCTTGCGGATTTTCGGAGTCCGAGGTAAACTATAGAAAATGAGACTTTCGATACTCTATATATTTTCTTGCTTATTATTTTTTTCTCTAGTAAATACTTATAAAAATCAATATAATAACTCAAACTCAAGAGTCAAGACTACAATACAATAAAATAACAAATAAAAAGTTAATAATTTAAAATATATATAATTGCATCAAAGAATATATCATTGAAATCTTACTCATCTCACATTTTTAGCGGTAAAAGTACTAATTAAGTTTATATAAAAAAAAGGTTTTCGGAAAAAGAAAAAAAAAAGAGGAAGTGTATTGATTTAATTACCATCAAAACAACGACTTCTGAACTTTTGTATCAAAAGAGTTTTGAGTTTTTTTTAGAGATACAAAAATGGATTGTTTGTGACAAGTACGAGTATTGTTAGGATTCAACTTATTGTCACCCCTGATCCAATGTTGTTGTTGTGAGAATGATAAATGGTTTCCATTGGTGGGTATTTTTATATAATTAATAAAAATATGTGTATGGTGAACCATTCTTTAAGTCATTTATGGGTTGAATTTCAATTGACGGGCCTTTCCAAAAAATTATATGTATATAATAAACTATTTTTAAATTCATTTATGGGTCTGTTTTGATATATGGATTATATTTTAAAATCAAATTTTTTAACTACAATTTATGACTCTTTACGATCGATGGCTCTAGATGGTTGTTATATTTGGCTCCCCCTATGGCCGGGCCTAAGTTTTCAACATCCTTGATTTGTTTTGTTGAATGACATTATATGCTATTATCGTAGAGAAATCCTGGTTTGCTTGTTTATGCTTGTTTTAGTATTTATGCTTGTTTTAGTGAGCTTTATTCAACTCTCTCGTGGTCAAATTTAGTATCATTATATCGCAATTAAATTTGGTATATTCAGTTTTTAACTCTTTAGCTTTTAGTTTCTAGAAAATTGAAATGTTCTTTTGGGATAAATTATGTTCTTGGATTTTTTATTGTTATGATTTAATTTGATAGGAATTACTAAAAATAGTTACAATGTTTTACGAGCTATCAACTTTACGATATTGTCTTCTGGGAATTCCATGTAATTGAAAATAAATTCAATCTCATATAACCAGTCGAGAAACTCTTCGATCCCCCATAAAAAAAAATGGAACATTTAGATCCATGTTGTTAAGGATGTTGTTGTCTTGTTTGGACATCAACATTGCCACCTTCTCTTCTTAATCGCTCACAGATTGTTGCAAATGCTTTAATTTGATCACGCCTTGCTGACAGTTCGTTCTTCGACAGGTTGATAATGCACTGTGTTGGTGTTAAATCTAATTAGGGATATAGGGCTCAATTTCAATTTCAATCAAGTGCTGCCGCTTGAAACACATAAAGAAGAAGATAAGAGGAAGAAGAAAAAACAACTATAAAGACCGAAAAAGCTTCGATCAAAAAAATATGTTTTACGAGTGTTATTTTTATTATTTTTTATTTGGATTTTGTAATATATTATGATTTATATGATTTATGTTTTATTTGGATTTAGGAATACGTTACGACTTGTGTCGTTTTTTTTTTATTCTGGATATGTTTTGAATAAATTATCAATTATGTTTTCATATATTACTATTTTTTAATATATATATATATATATATATATATATATATATATATTATTTTAATTGACGTATCCTCATATATATGTATCATAGTTTTTTGAGATATACCGTATTTTTACATCATACCGTATTGTATCCTCATACCAATGCCTATATCCAGGGCCAGCCCTAGGCATAGGCCCACTAGGCGACCACCTAATGCCCCCGATTTCCAAGAGTCCCCAAATTTAGTTTACTGTATAGTTCTATATATAGGTCTATGTAGAGTTTTTTAAAAGGGTGACGAAATTGACACCCCTCAAAAACCGTTTTGTAAGTACACCCCAAAAATATTTTTAAAAATTATATTTTGTAAATAAACCCTACTTAATACCAAAAATACCATTTATTTTATTTTATTATATTATATTTTTGTTAGCACACCCCACTACATTGTTATCTAATCAGATTTATTTAAAATTTTATTATTTTATATCTTTTTAATCAAATAAATAATTTCTCTTTAAAAAAATATTCTAACTCTTGCAAAAACATTTGATATCACTAAAAAATTGTTTGAAAATAATTTCTTATCATTGTATTGAAACTTTTTTTAAATTCTTTAAATTTTTTAAGCTCAAAACTGTCCAATTCTACCGAATTGAAAAACTACTACTTCTCAACATACAACAGTGTATCTCAATTCATTTGTTCCTAAGAAAGCTTACTGTTTTTTTACAATAGAAAGTGTATAATTTGCATTGATTTTTGTTTCACTCAATTATAAAGTCAACTCAATCAATTTGTATTCCTTAAAAGAAATTGAAAATAGTATTTGTTAATAGCAAAATTTGGCTAGGGGACCAAATAGAAGTTTTCCACTCTCCTAGCTCAAATCAAAGCCCGAGTTTATCATTCATTGAACCCCGGACGAGCCATAAAGATACCTCGCGGAAGCAAGAAGGGGTTTTCGAGCTTCAGAACTATCAGGAATGGAGCCCGACTTGATCAGGTCAACCCCCTCACGGTTACCTTGGAATTCGGACATAGCCCGATACGTGGTTATCCAAGCTTCCCGAGATCACCTATCCTGGAATCCCGGTTCCTGGGGTTGAGCTCTAAAACCACCCCTTGAAAGCAAAGAAAGGTCTCTGAGCTCAGGAAGCACTCGAAGTAAAGCCCGACAAACAAATTTAAGGCTTTTCAGATTAAGGCTTCCCGATGTCAAATTTAACTCGTAGCCTGAACCAGAAGCCCACCAACCTTTCCAGAAGCCTGATGTCCCCATCAGATACGAAAAGAGAGACTTTAAATGGATCAGATTCGTGCTACAGCTAATGCTCTGATTCGCTAAGGGACACTTGTAACCTACCTGGACATGAAAGAAGAAACTCGCCTAATCTACACTACCCCCAGAAAGTGCCCACAAGGCTGTCCCAAACTTCTGGGACCAGAAATAAGGCATATGACTATATCATATCTACACTCTAACGAACATTAAAACTCTGCATACATGTAAGGCAAGAGATTGAGTCCAAAGAGGAAACAAACTTATCTCCACCAACGATAGTCTTGAGTCCATTATTTATTCGAATGGAGGATCCCGCCCGATGAGGAGGGAACAGATTCAGAGAATCATGGCGAGAGATACACCCTTTCAAATTACTTGGACCATGTATAAATTAGAAAGGTGTGAGGACGGAAAAAAGGGAGATAGATCAACAGTCAGAACAGAGATTGAGAGAATTAAGCTGAGCCTAAATTCTGTTATCAGAACACAACCACCATTGTATCTGCTATTCGACAGGCACGAGGTTGCCACCCTCATATGCCCTAGAGAAATTGTGAGTGTGTTTGAGAGATTTTTGTATACCATAAGTGATCAATAATAAAATTCTAATTTTCCATCATAGTAGCATTCGAATATTCATTTCTATCCTAACAGATCAGGTCTCTAAGGTACTGACCCCGGCCACCACCTCCGTGGTAGTGGTCTCGAAGGTATTAGTTGGAATTTCTCATCTTGCGCAAATTTCTCATTAACATTATTTAAAATAGAAGTTAGAGTTTGATAAAATAGAAAGGTTTTTATTTTCATATCAAACAATTAATAGAAAACTTCCTTCTTTTTTTTATTAAATGATTGATATAAAAACAATTAATTATTATTTGTGTGTACTTACAAACTATTTAGTCATTTAAGTAATTTTATTCAATGATAATATTGAATTTTTAAAAATATACTAAATTGGGGTGTACATATAGTTTTTTAGGGTTGTAAATATCGACACACTTTTTTTTTTTAAAGGCCAAACAATATATTGTGTTGCAGATAATTCAATGAGATCAAATATTTTTTTAAAATAAGCTCAAAAATACTAACAAAAAAATGGCCCACGGTTTCTCCAATGCCTATTGCCTAATTCATTTACTTCTTCTAGTTTCACAAGCCCAATTCAGTTTCTCTAATGCCCATTGCCCATAGACCGTTTTTCTAGTTCCAGGGTTTCAATTCATCAATCATCTATTTATCTTTATTGCTTAATTATTTTTTCTCAACCAAACATAGTTACTGCCTACCGTATCTCTCTCTCTCTCTCTCTCTCAACATCTCTCTAAAGTCTCAGAGTCTCGGTTCTCAGTTCTCACCTCAGTTTCTCATTGTGTATGTGCTCAAGTAATTTTGTTTTTATTTTTTTGTTATTATTTTTTACAAATTGTAATTTTTCTTACAAATTATTATTTACTTACTAACCAATAAAATCCACACCAGATAGTGAATAATCTATTGGTCTCTTGCCTTAGTTTCCTATTAATTTACTTATTTACCTTTAATTGAAACGATTATTTGATTTTAAATAATCCTAGTTATAATTTTATGAACCAAGAGTATGTCTACGGATTGCGGGACTGGTTTGATTGTTTTTTTTTTTAAGTTTAAATTTTATGTTTTAAAAAAGCTCAACTTGAATTTGTTCTTCAATAATGTTGGTCAGTTTATTAGTTTTGGGGTTAGATATGCAGTGTTTCACGGTTTTATAATATATAATGAAAAAACTATGAAAATGAATAAGGACCACTGTTTGGATTTGGTCTAGGACTTCAAAAAAGTCAGGACCGGCCCTACCTATATCTATGCTACATAGGTTCATACATAAGACTTTTGGGGATATATATCGTTCGGTTGTTCTTATTTTTAACATATTTATTAAGAAACTACTTTCAAATTACATACAGAACATGTGATTTGTAATCTAAAAACACTACCCTTCGAATTGTTAAGATAGAATTTTGAACCACTATAGAATGTGGCTTAATGATGAATTGGCACTAATTCAACCTTACAAGTTTCAGATTTGAGTTACCGCCACCTTACCGTACATGATTAAAACAAAATGAATTTTAAAATTCTCATGCGAACCAAGTGAAACATACATATATTGTAGAAGATCTTGTTAACTAAACTTACACAAGTCAGATAGGTCAACCACAAGTCACAAGCGTTTACGCTTCTTCTTCTTTTTTTATTCTTTTTTTTTATAGAAGGCACAAGTGTTTATGTTAAACTGTTGAAGGAGTTAGTTTGTCGGGTGTTTCTGAGGTTATTTATATTACAACAATTTGTAATTTAAGGCGTGAGACAGACTCAAATAATTATCAGTAAGTTAAAATTTTATTAAATAAAAATTATCTGGGAGGAGGAGGAGGCAATCTGGGAAGAAGAAGGTTAGGGAAGAAGAAGAAGAAGAAGAAGAAGAAGAAGAAGAAGAAGAAGAAGAAAATCTTGGAAAGAAGAAGGGGGAGGCGATTTGGGAAAGAAGAAGAAGAATATCCGGGAAAGATGGAGGAGGCGATCTAGGAAGAAAAAAAAGTTACGTGAGCTTTTCTTTAAAACAAATGAAAAATAAGGAAAAAATATTTAAAGTTTTTTAAATTTTTTACTTTTAATAATGGTTTTATTTTCCATTTTGTTTTTATTTTTTAAAAACAAAACGAAAAAAGGTTACGAAACGGGAAAAATCGTTTTTTTTTTCCAAAACGAAAACACCCCAAAACTAACTACCAGACAGCCCATTTATATTTCATCAATTCAAAAATATAATAAAAGTTGGGCCGACTGGCCCAAACGAGAGAAAAAGATACTTAAGGAACCTGTAACTCTCCATAGTCCATACCTTTTTGGAACTTGCACAGGATATGATAATAATAAACTATAAAGGTTTATCATACAGCTGTTTTTTAATCCGTTTTCGTTTTTATTTTTTAAAAACAATTTCAAATTCGCGTTTGTTAATCGTTTTTTATGTTGTTTTCAAAAAATAAAAAACAAAATCATTGTTAACATTGAAATATTTAAAAATTACAAAATACTTGTTTTTGTTTTTGTTTTTCACTTTTTTTTAATAAAAGAAAACACTTTTTTTATTCGAAAAAAAACACTTTTTTTTTTACTTTTTGTCTTCTTGGACGATGTCCTCTTCTTGTTTTTCATTTTTTTAATTAATTTTTTTTTTTTCGAAGTCACACTTTTGTTTAATTTATAAATTACAATACAAAAATCATATTGATTAATTATTTTATCAATCAATTTATAAATGCTATAATGTTAAACAAAAATTTGATATTTTAATTTTTGATAGTTTTCGGATAACCTATCAGACACGTTTTTTCCATTTTCATTTCTAAAATACAGCTTTTAGTTTATGCTATCAGACGTGTTTTCGAATTTCGAAACTGAAACCAAAAACACTGATTTCATTTTTATTTTTATTTTTATTTTTGAAAAACGCTTACAGTACTGACTCTAATTTATTTATTTAAATCAACATTATTTCACCTACAAGATTGTCTTAGAACATTGGACATTCCTCTTCTCAAATCATGATTAAAAATAAAGAAAGAAGAGCCAAGAAATTTCAAGAATCACCTTCCCTCTTTATAAATATATATATATATATATAATTTTTTATATAAGTGCGCATCGATAAAATTATAGCAGGACATTAAATGTGAATCACTCATTTTATATATATATTTTGATTTGACGTGTATTTATTTGTCAAAACTCTTTTATAAATAAGTTACTCACATTTAATATCCTTATATAATTTCATCAGTGCATACCGATAGTGCATACCGATAGGAAAAGGACCGTATGTATATATATATATATATATATATAAATCCACCACAGAAATATCTATTATTATCTCTGACCAAGTGACCGGTTCACTAGTTAACTAACCAAAATCTCTAATTGGGCTCACAATATAATCACAAATTTTTCAAGTCTTTGTCCATACAAGATGTCACTCATTAGTCATTTCCAAAAGATTGGTGATGAAATATATGATCCATTCCTTTCAATAGTGAACAAATGTCCAGATTTGAATACCCCAATAGACTTGGAGGAGACCCCGGAAGCATACGTGTTCACGGTGAGATCTTCAAGGGCAACAGAAGTTTTTTGTTATTTGTCAAAATTGCATAAAATGTTAGGAATATTGTGAGAATTGGAAAATTGGAAAAAAATAAATATCTAATTTCACAATAATATAGGAATGTTCTTGGAATTTTCCCAAGGAAAATTAAAACTTACTGTTTAAATTAAAAAGAAAATATATAATTAACAGTAACTTTCTTAAGGCCAAAAACAATTTAATTATATTTGAAGAAACAAATTAAGTAGAAAATCTACAACATATTCAGATGCTAAGAATCTAAGATAGATTACACATATCTCTCATTGAAATTTCCCAATTGATGATGAGAAATTAAACTATAGACGTTTGTTGGTCTCACTACAAGGTCTGACACCAAAAGGAACAGAATCACTTGTGGATCTCAATTCCACCTTGTAACACAAATTTGGATTGTTCCATGCCCCAAAACGCCTACCCATTTTCTTGTAAAACAAATCCGAGAGTTCTAGCTTGCCTGTCAAGTTGTTCCCATTAACATACAGAGAACTTAAGCTACTCATGCTTTCAAATTCTATTGACACTCTCCCTGTCACTTTATTGTCACCAAGTCCCAAAAACCTAAGTCTTCTCAGTACTGTAATGGACTTCTCCGGTATCGTACCTGTCAAACCCATGTCAGATAGATCAAGAATCTCCAAGTTTTCAAGCTTCTGCCATTGGATTCCAGTAAGGTTACCACCAATATTAGGGTTGTGGGATATCACCATTTCCTTCAAAGCAACCATTTCTTCAAGAGACTTGGTCAACTCACCTGAAAATCTGTTGCTTCTAAGGTCTAAAAGTGTGAGATTCTTCAAGTTTCTAAGCTCTTTTGGAAGTTTTCCCTCTAACATGTTGTTACTCAAGTCAAGCTTTAGTAGTGAAGTCAAACCTCCCATAGTCAACGGCATTGACCCAAATAGATGATTCCTGCTTATGTCAAGTATCAGTAGCTCAGTCAACCCCCCGAAACTCACCGGAATCTTACCGGTGAACTTGTTTCCCGCTAGGACGAGGCGCTTCAGTTTGGTCAAATTGCCTAACTCTATTGGTAATCTGCTAGTCAGTCCATTTTCTAGTATAACTAGTGATTGGAGGTTCTTGAGGCAGCCTAGGCCTGTTGGAATCGCACCGACGAGTCCTGGGTTCAATCGAAATTCTAAGGATTCTAAGGTATCTACGAGATTTTGCCAGTTTGAAGATGGGATTTGAGTAGGGTTTTGGGTTGGTGAGAAGAAGCAATTGAAGAATGAGAGGGATTTGAGGTGTTTGAGTTCAAAGAGGTGGTGTGTGAAGATTGCATTTGGTGTGCAACTGAGAGAATTATCGTAAACTGGACCAATGTTCATGCTAGTAACATACCATAACCCATTGAAGATATCACAGGAAACTCCCTGAAACATATTATTTTTCTAATTAAAAATTAAAATTAAAATGAGAAAAAAAAAAGGAAAGAAGAAAAAAAAAACAATTAACTTGTATACATTGCATGCATGCACAGACGAAAAAAGATGCTACATGTAGAAAAGCAAAAAAGATGACTTATAAAGAAAAATGTTACTGCAGCTACGAGGGTTAATCATATATTTTTGCTTCCACTTTTTACTTCTTTTTTTAATGCATATGTGTAGGTGCTAGTTAGTTCAATTATCAAGTTCTAAAGGATTTCGTTTGAATTTGACTCAAATCAAGCAAAACCCTAATCGAAAAATAACTCTGCAATTTCAAAATTAATTAAATGATCAAAACCCTCTTGCCATGAGTTGGTCAAACTTCTGATGAATTTTGAAATTCTCTCCCTCTTTTATAAGTGAAATAAAATCATAAGAGTTTTATACATACACACACAGAGATATATTGTTGTATGTTATATAAGATTTATATGTATATATGAACCTGTATTGGTGTCCATCCACAAGGATCTGGGTAGAGATCTGTGCCATTCCACCACTTTCCTATAAATCCTTGAATTGCAGAATAAAGGGCTTCTTGCTCTTTTGCCTCCATTGGTGCTATGGAAATTACATCTTCTTCTGATCCGCATAAAACTAACACGACAGCAAAAACGATGACAATTATAACTATCCTCATGATAATTGTCTTCTTTATGGCCTTCATGAGCTGCGAAACCAGCAAAGAAGACAAGTAGAGTGTGCTTGTCAAGCCGAGAGAAGGAAGAAGAAAAAGAGAATCAAAAGGATGACTAAAAGAGTATAAGAGGCTAATTAACATCAACCAAGAGTAGACAACTTGTTTAATTCACCAATTCAAGTAAAAGGGAACAGAAGTCCACTAACATACAAAATGCAGCATGACAAAGAAAGAGAAACAAAAATGATGACCGATGAGTACTCAGTTTTAGATTTTCTCTCGTTTTCCACAACAACACTATATAATAATAAATATAATGATATGACCCTAAGTACATACTTACACATAGAGATCAGAAATAAAGACTAGAGAGTGCGTCTGTATTTAGAGACAAACTTGTGTGTAACGGGTGC
This sequence comes from Dipteronia dyeriana, assembly GCA_032871835.1. NCBI lineage: Eukaryota > Viridiplantae > Streptophyta > Magnoliopsida > Sapindales > Sapindaceae > Dipteronia > Dipteronia dyeriana. Next base: position 72,217,508 of record CM065295.1, read on the forward strand.
ACCAAATTAGGATTGTCACTTACCAGCCTAAGGTCCAGTTTGGCATTGCTTCCCCAGCTGCTTTTGGGGTCAAAAGTGATTCTGAACCTAAGACAGAGTATTTGGTAAAATCACGGGGAAGTGCTTTTAGTCACTTTTATCTTCTCCCAACTGAGTTTTTGAGAAGCTACGAATACATGCTTTTGGATTTTTGATTCTGATTTTAGAAAACGTACTACAGTGATATTAAATGAAATTGTACTAACTTTCCAACTTTCCAACTTTCTCCTTGCCTTTAACGAAATTTAATAAAAAAAAATTGGGCTTATATTTCTATACAAAAAAAAAAATTCATAACTGTATAAAAAAATAGGGATAATTAATTCAATAAAGTATAATAAAAATGAAATAAATAAATAAAGTAGAATAAAATAAATAAATAAAACTAATTAATTAAATAAAGTAGAATAAAAGATGGGGCTAATTAATTCAATAAAGTACCATAATTATATAACACTTAACACTAAACACAAATAAACAAGAAAAATATAAAGTATAGCACATTAGTACCATTTAAATGTCTATGTCCTTTTAGTAATTTTACATACTCACAACACTTTTTATTTCAATTTACCAAACACATTGAAATTGTTTTTAGTTTTCACGGCACTTTTAAAAATCAGTTTACCAAACACACAGCTGATTCTTCCCACAGCAATTCCAAAAGCAATTCCCCCCACAACAATTTCAAAAGCATTTCTCTCCACAACACAACAATATCAAACTGTGCCTAAATCTCATTGTTACTAAATGTACTTCCTAATTTAGAAAAAAAAATTGAGCAGGTGGACGCAATAACACTTACACGTTTACCGATCGAAAATAAAACCAAATTTCATGATAAAGAGAATCAAGAAAGGAAAATTGATTCTTTAGTTATGAGCGAGGAATTAAGTTCATTTTCTAACACTACAATAATTTAATTCTTTATTTGTGTCGAGATCTATATAATTTGATTCACAAGTAATTTTAGTAAATACTAATAAATAACAAAATTCGAATAAAGTTCTTTTCTATCATTAGGAATCCTGATCAATAAACGGGGGCATATATGTGGTTGAATGTGTCATATCATAAATTATGTGTTGTGAGTCTTGTGATATATGGGAAAATTTCTCTTACTTTTAAACCACCCTTTTTTATTTATTTATTAAGATTATAATATCTTCATGCATATGAAGTGTTTTGAGTGAAGGAACGTTAGTAGTTACGATAAGTTAACAGACCCTAACCAAAATATCCTCATCATCCGTTGTATCTATTATATTTAGTATTTACTATTCAAAATTGGCAGAAAAGTAAATGTAGAGAAGATACACAAAGGACAACAAAATCTAGGAAGCTCTTACAGAGAAGTGGCTAGCTACTGGCAGCCACTTATCGAGGCGAAAAGGGAAATAAATAATAAATATAGCAACAACAATAATAGGATCAGATAGTAATTGTAAAGGAGCTGAAAGAGAAGCTCCTCTTAGATATAATTATATAAAAATGTAGAGCTAATACTGTAATAGACTGCTGATCTGCAGGCTTGCGACTTGCGAGAGAGCTTTGTTGCATGCATGTGCTCTCTTGTTGTTAGTGATGGCAGATTGGTTATTTCACTATCATAGTTGAGATAGCTCTACAGCTAGAACTGTGGTTTAGGGTTAGGGTTAGGGTTTTGTTTTGAAATTATTAACTGTGCTGTGGGCAACGTGATATTGCTTTTAGTGAAATGGGTATGGTATGTGGCGGTGATGGTGATGGTGGGTGATCTGCTATGATATTGCTAACTATATTTACATTAAAAGGTATGGGGATTTGGAGTAGCATTATTGGAGGATTAATAGACAATTAATGTTACAGTTAGGGTTTTTGTAGGGGACCATGTCAGTTATTAATTTGCATAATTTTGTTGATGCAATGACAATATTACAAGTTCTAGTTTTCTTCTTTGCTGCAGCTCTGTGTCCGCTCTTCATCGACATTGATTTTCATCATAGATAGACTCTGAGTTTTTTTTTTTTAATAAATATATAATAAAAATTGTCTTTGTATTTTCAACATTCAATATTCTATTTATTTATAATTCAAATTTGGAAAAGAAAAATGGAGACCTATCTAGAATCCAAATGGTTTCAAAAGGGTATATTAGATATATTGTTATGAAACAAACTAATGCATTTTCTACTTACAGGCAACTAAACCTTAAAAAAGAAAGATCAATGAAAATGTCACTTAAAACCATCTCAACATTGGTTTAAAGGGCATGAACTTGACCCATTTGAAGGTGGGCATTCACTAGAATCCCAAATGGATTTGGTTGGATTTCAATTGTATTTTCCATTTCGGCCATTCTATTTAGTTGGCCCTGAGTTGGCAAGGACCTATCTTCCTTTTAATGGCTTAAAATTCAAACAAAAAGCCCTAATAAGTAGCTACTGTGCAGCCTATAGTGACGATAAAAGCTATATAGCTAGGGAGGTGTCAATTATCAAAGCTGGCCTTTAAAGTCGCATGCAAATTTCGAGCTTCAAGTACAATAATTTTTGTATTAATAATGATGATGATCGAGCATAATAAAGGGATAAACACTTGGATAGAGGAAGATAGAAAATGACATGTCTAAAAAGGCATCAAACCAGACTAAACCAGACTCCAAATATTACTTCCAACGTCAAAGTTGGTCCAAGTCTCCATAAACCCATCTTAAATTCATAACTTTTTCCATAACGCTTCGATGCAACTTTCTCCCGTCTTTTTCTTTCCTACTTTAGGGATTGTTTATTGATGTTTGAGCTATTTAGGGGTGTGGATCCGGTCCATCCGATCTAATCGGATTTGAGGATGAGCGGAAACACTTAAAATCGGATAATACTATACTTTCTAATAAATTGTTCCAAAAATATAAACAATCCGATGGGATAATCTGTACCTCCAAGTCAAACTGTTTTAAAATATATAAAAACTAGCTAGATGTAAATAGTCTATTTTTATATCAAGAATCTTATTTTTCTTCTATATATCAATGTCAATTAAATTTAAATTATTTGTCAAAGGGCATCAAATCTTTTTTTATCCTTGATTGCCTCAGTCTTTCTCGATGGAAGAAGCCTGCTAGCCTCGTCGATTTCCATTCGACCATTAGGTCATCTCCAATCGTTCTCCAATTTTTTTTCTATTTTGAAGACTGAAAATAGAATATTTTAGGAATATTATATCTCTATACATTTACAACTCTAATCGTTATATATTTTATAATCTTCAAATAATAAAATATTATTATTTTACTCCAGGCTAATATTTTTTATCTAACTTTCTCTAGCACCCATTGTAATATTTTAATTTAAAGGTGTTAATGTTATTGATGATTTGAAAACATCAATTAAAATTGATGGTTTGAAAATATTTGTTTTGTATTGTAAAAAATACTTTTATTTCATTGATTAAAATGAAAGGTATAATAAATAAAAAAATAAAAAATTATTAAAATATAGTCAATATTATACTTGGACAAAAGATCTCAACAAAATATTTTTAATGGTATAATTTTTATAGTAGGTATAATTTTTATAGTAATTAAATTTATGAATAAATAGTTACAATAAATTAATTGAGTTCAGTTAAAAAAAATAAAAAGGGTATAAGGGGAATTTAAAAAAGAATATGAGGATAAAATGGGATTGTAAAAAGTAAATAGTAAAATAGAAATTGGAGGTTTGAATCTCTAAATATGGAGATGAAATATTGATCTCCAAAATAACTCTCCTTGTATTCCACAAGCTGGAGAACCATTGGATTGCTTTGGAAAATTCAAAAATAAGAATCCATTCGATAAAATAAGGTTGATCCAGTAGTTTACCCCTCACACTCATACCATAAGGTTATAGGTTCGAGTATTTACCCTTCCCTCAAAATCTTGAATTATTATAATATTTCAAAATAATAATAATAATAATAATAACCCAATCTATAAGCACATAAAGCTTTGTACCTAATTGGAAAAGCCATATCTGGCTACATGAACACTCTTACACTCGTCTGCACCTATGTTTATGTAGAAATGTTAAGAATTTCATCTTTATCAATATTCTACGCTATTGATATATATATATAGTACATTTGTTTGCTTTTTTGTAATTAAATCCATTCTCTTACGATTATCCTATTAAAATAATATCAAATTATAGAAATTAAAAATAACAAAAAAACTCTATCCAGCTTATTATCCATAAAAAACATAATACATGCACATCAAGAACTCTAATTTTTGTTTTAGTAAAAATACGAACTAATCGTCACGTGTGTATATAACACACGTGACGATTAGTTCGTATTTTTACTAAAACAAAAATTAGAGTTCTTGATATGCATGTATTTTATATATATATACACACACGTGACAATTAGCTCGTATTTTTACTAAAACAAAAATTAGAGTTCTTGATGTGCATGTATTATGTTTTTTATGGATAATAATCTCTCCTTTTTTTTTTCTTTTTAATAAGTTTATTCTGTAAACCCTTTTCTCTGATCATTTACAAACATCCACTCTTGGGTATGTTTTGATATCTCATGAATATAAACATATCCAAATTTACTCTCTTGATATTGTTCATTCAAGAGCAAATATAAAATAAATAAAATATCTTTTACAATCTCAATATACGTGATATTAGGATTTTAAATCCCTTTATGATAATCATAGCATCCCAATGAATATGTATGAAATGAATAAAATATTATTTCCAAATTCATTTATTCGTTAGGATCTTAAATCTTTTTTTATGATACTCACAATATTTTGTTGGATGCGTAAATCATTTTTCTCAAATGAATGATATGTAAACATATCACTTCATATATATGAGAAACCTTCAGATTCTGAATGCGTTTGAAAACCCCAGGTTCCAAATAATGAAATATGATTTTCATGAATATAACACTGGATCCAGAACTCCAGGTTCTTATCGGTTTTCAAAACCGTACCGTATAGCATTCATGTATATAACACTGGATCCAAAACTCCAGGTTCTCATCGGTTCTCAAAACCGTACCAACTTAAATATCATAAATCCAGAACCTTTAAGTTCTGGTTAGTTGGTCTAACCGATCTCACACACACACACACACACACACACACACACACACACACACACACACACACATATATATATATATATATATATATATATATATATATATATATATATATTACGTATAAGTAAATAATACGAATATTTAAAAAACATAACAATTATTTGGAGACACGACCGAAGCCAATCCTAAGACACAGCCGAAGCCAGTCCCGAGTCATGACATAAATAAGTCTCATATATTGTATAAAAACAAATACTGAATATTTAAACAATTTATTTGAAGACACAACCGAAGCCAGTCCTAAGACACGGCCTAAGTCAGTCTCGAGTCATGACATAAGCCAGTCTCATATATTGCATAAAAATAAATGCTGAATTTTTAAATAATTTATTTGAAGACACAGCCGAAGCCAGTCCTAATACACGGCCGAAGCCAGTCTCAAGTCATGACATAAGTCAATCTCATATATTGTATAAAAATAAATGTTGAATATTTAAACAATTTATTTGGAGACACAATCGAAGCCAGTCCTAAGACACAGCCTAAGCCAGTCCCGAAACTTGACATATGTCAGTCTCATATATTACATAAAAATAAAAGATTTCAGGACTATGAGATCACCTGATATGTGCATTAAAATAAATTCATAATTATAATATATATGTTCCGTTGACGGCATAAACCATCTTGTTATACGAAACTATATCTAGAGATATCTGGAACGTTAATACGTAAGTAACTCACCCATCAGGGGATTCTTTTTATTTTTAGGCAAACGTGCTTGAGATCTGGATCTTCCATTAAACCTGAAAACAGAGTTAATAAAGCTTGAATAAGTGAAAACAATACTTACAAGCAAAATTAGTTGAAACTGATGTCACGGTTGCGTTCGGAACGGTCAAAATGGCTGGAAATAGGTCCGACTCGGTTGAAAACGGGTGAAAATTGCATTGAATTGGGTACAAAACATTTCTGGACTGAGTTGACTCGCTTAACGAAATATTTCGTGACAGTAATGGAATATGCTTGGATGGTAACAGAATATTCCCCAACCGGTGATGTGGCACACGCTGACAGGTGCTGACGTGGCGCCTATGTGCGCTGATGTGGCACTGCAATACGCTTATGTGGCGCTTACTGGACGATGATGTGGCTGATTATGTGGTCATCTTCTTTCTTGGAAAGCTGCAGAAAAATTCTGGAAAAAATTTCAGCGTTGACCGAACTTTGACCAAAGCTATAGGGTTCGTTTGAGCTCCGTTTGAGATGCGGTCCGTGGCATTGGAATCGTATTTTCAAGAGGAACACAATGGTATCCTTCAAAAAACGATTCGAACACTTCGAAAATTCTGAACTCAATCAAAACCAAATTAATACTCTCAAGAACTCTCCCTAAAACAAAATTAATATTTAGTAATGTCTAATATATACTCATGCTGATATCGTATTGTAAAATTAACGAATAATAAACAAAAAATAGATGAGAGAGAGAGGCCAGAGATGAGATAACGAGAGATATCAGTATATTGATATTTTGGAGTCTTTAACTGATCAACCCCTTTTACAATTGAAAGCTTTACATATATATAGGCAAACTCACCGCCTCTCAAAACTTACAAATATCAAAGCCTTAGTCCATAAGTTACACGCATCATTCTCCACGTGTGTCATCAAGGGTGCGTTTGGTACACGGGACGGGACAGGACGGGACAACTTTCTCTTGTTCCACGTTTGGCACGCTATTAGTGTGGGACGAGACGGGACGGGACGGGAAAAGGTGGGACAAAAACCATAAAATCTTGTCCCACCTCAGACCCTCGGCCAGACTTGTCCCATGCATGGGACAAGTCTGGAAAAGACATTTTTACCCTCAAATATTGCAAAAATTACAAAAATACCAAATATAAAAATAAAACCAATTCCCTTCTCTCTCTCTCTCTCTCTCTCTCTCTCTCTCTCTCTCTCTCTCTCTCTCTCTCTCTTCTCTCCAACCCACGATCGTATTCCAGTGAACCCTAGGCAAGCCAATCGTCTTCCGTTGCCGCCACAACCCTTCACCGAAGTCAACTTGGTTCCCGTCGCATGTGTACACCGTCGGCCCAAGTATGATTTTGTTTGATTTTCCTTTTGTTTGTTTCGATTTCGTTTTGAAATGACGAGCTCATCTCTTTCTCTGTTTCGATTTTGTGTTGTTGTGGTTACTTGTCTTGTTATAATCTGTTTACTGCATCCATTTTTCTCATGTCGTGTTTTGATTTTTGTTGCCTATTTTCGTACTACCCTGTTCTGTCGTGTGGTGGTTTTAGTTAGTGTTGTTGCTGGGTTCTTTATGTTGGGTCGCATTCTTTGTGTTGATTTTCTCATAAATTAATTAATTGGCAAGGGTGGGTGAAGGGAGTATTTGTTTTTTCCTCAATTCGTCAGTTTTCCAGTTAAATTTCAATTGGTTTACAACTTGTCTATATTTTTACGGCTCTGATTGCTAATGATACATCATGTTCTGCAAACAAATTAACTAACCTTGCCTAGTTAGCTCTTAAATGACTTTACCGAGGGATATTGAGTGTCCTAAGAGGTTTAATCTTTCACCTTCTATGAAGTCATTGTTGAAGAGGAATGTTGCCATGTTTGCTGCTGGCTTTCGGGCTAATTCAAAGCAGACACACTCCCAGTCTCAGACTTGTTTGAATGGTATGCCAGGTAGGGATGTAACTCCAATTGTATGAGGGGTTGAGGTTTCGGTTGAAAAGTGTGAGGAGTTGAAGAATCCGAAGGACCTAAATGGGGTTGATATGGTTTTGATATAGTTGATATGGGGTTGATATGGTTTTAGTTAGTTTTTATTGAGTTTTAATTAATAAATTAATTACTTTTCAAAAGAATTCATTTAGAGCATCTGAGCAATATTGAAACCTGAGCATTTGATCCAACTGAAATTTGGGATTCACATTCAAACGATGTGTTTCAGTAAATTATCCATTCAAAAGTCTTTGATTCCATTTAAAAGTCTTTGATTCGTAGATATTTCCCACTTAATTGATGAGAATCAGAAGTTCGAAGTTTTAGACTGTCTTAATCATTTAGAGCTCCACATACACATGATGTAGAAGTGATGTAGTTGAACAAAGCAAAATGAGGCTAAGTGAAGAAAATGGACTTTTAGTGTATCATTTAGTCCTTCGTTCAACACTATAATAGCTTATGAGTATTTAAATTGTTGAGATATTCGAGTTGTGGCTTCTATTTCCTGATGGGATAGTAGTATGGTTTGTGATGGTTTGAGTTTTGATATTTGTTTTTAACATAAGATGTCTGCTTTCAATATAGTGGTCTATGCAGACTATTTTTTTGTCAAGAGTTATGTTTGCTTTAATTTGTTTCCAATTCTATATTAGTTGTGCGTTAGAGTTGTTTGCTGAGAAAAAATTGAATTAGGATAGAACAAATATAGTATTTGCAAGAGTGGTGCAAGAGTGGTGTCAAATTGTATATATATATATATATGTGTGTGTGTGTGTGTATGTATGTGTGTGTGTGTGTGTGTGTGTGTATTTTTATCAAGAGTTATGTTTGCTATTCAGTTTTTGTGTTGATTAACATGTGGGATAGTTTGATAACTTATTCCTGTTTAATGCTTTATCAGAAAAGAAAATTGTAAAATTGTATTCAATTTTAAGCTTATGCCGAAGATAACATTGTAGAAGCCATATAGTCTTCCTTGTGCCGAAGAGATTCATAAAAGAGATTCATAAATTCATCTTAAGTTTATGCATATGATGGTCATATTTTGAAGATGAGAATTTAGGTCAAGCTTAGTAGCATCACGATCCATGCTATTTAAATTGTTTTGCAGCCATTTGAACTAAATGATGTAACTAACCAAATTCTTACTCACTTGCAGATCTCACACACATGATGTGCTATTTCAAGCACAAAAACTGATGATAGTCTGTAATGCACGCTCCTTGCTCACAATGCTGCCGATAGTTCCATGTGATAGTTTTTTTTTATGCAAGTGATACGGGTTGCTATGTATTTTGAAAATAAGTCAAACCAGTTACGCATTTGGAATAGCTTGAATGACTCTTACAAGCCGGATTTCGTGAAGGCAATTCTAGAGGAGTGAACATGTTTGATATTGTGAACATGTTTGATATTGTAAACATGTTTGAAACTTATATTTTGTTGGAATTGTGAACATATTTGAAACATGTTTGAAGCTTATATTTTGTTAGAATTGTGAACATATTTGAAACTTATATTTTATTGGAATTGTAAACATGTTTGTGTTATGGATTTTGTTATTAGGTTCGTGAACAAATATATTACATTAACTTTTTTGTTGGATCATGTTATTAAGTATTATCCGTAATTTACTATTATGTGAAAAGAAAATATGTGTGATTGAATAATTAAAACTTATAAAATATATTTTTCTTTTCTATTATTCACAATTACGAGCATGTAAAATTGAATAATAATTTTATTTAAAAAAATTGAGGAAATAATATTATTAATTGATATTATTATTCTAAAAATTAGGGAATGGCCATAATAATATTATTATTATTTGAAAAAAAAATCACATGTCTTCCAAAAAATTATAAATTAAACTATTTTTTAATTACAATATTATTATTTTTATGAAATATGATATATAAAATTATTTTTTTAATAAAAAAAATAAATATTGACTTGTCTTCTTTCAAATATGATATATAAAAATATTTATCACTATTATGTGGTAACAAACATTGGATATGACAAGAAGGGTACTCTGGTCATTTGAACCTCTTGTCCCGTCCTGATCCAGTCATACCAAACATACAACAGTACAATGAACAGTTCTGTCCCAGGCCTACCAAACATAACTGTCCCGTCTTGTCCTGTCCCGTCCCGTTCCACCTTGTCCTGTCCCATGTCCGTGCCAAACGCACCCCAAGTGGACAAGTGTGGGTATATTGATAAGTGGTGGGATCCATATCATTTATAACATTTTTTTTTATCCTACCCTAAAAAACAAAACAAAAAAACTTGCTTTATCTTTTTTTTTTCTCATGATCTAACATCATTTTCTCGGTTCTCACAAACATGTTTTTTTATTTTCGTATTTTCTTTCAGAGTTAATCTGTAGATCTACAGTCTACAGGTATCTCAATCACAAATCTTCACAAGACAAGTTGAGTTATGCAAATTCTAATCAAAATCTGTATGTATGTTTCCAACAATTATTTTGTTTCTTAGTCTGTCATATATAATGAAAACTCATATTTAAATTCCTTGTTATATAGATTTCAAAATAAAAATCCTTATTAATCTTACAAGATCCTCTCTTTTAACTTTTTCTTTTTCATCTTAATAGAATGTTTAAAGTTCCTTATTTGTGATAGACTTATTTATGTGACAAACCATTATTGGGGTTAATGTTGTAAGGATAGATTTAGGACATTGGACTTGATCATTATCAAAGTACCCTCCGGTATCCCTAAAGCTTCCAGAGTGAAGAGCTACAAAGGTATATCGTTTGACTTGTGCTCTTGAAGAGTACTAGGTGCACACACACCACTAAATACATGCATTTGTGTTTTGTTAATTAAGGGCATATTCATTATACCTTTACACTTGCACTTCATTCATAGTCTTAAGTTTGGTGTTATTCATGTTTAGTTGATTTGATTGGAAACATTCACGCTTACATGATCATGTATTTTCTTAGCACGATGTTCGACCGTCAAAGAAGGTCTTGACTTCCCCTAGTCTTCCCTCGTAGGGGTTTTAACAGTTATAGACAGTTGTTTATACCGTAGAATTTTCAGAGGATTCAACGGTCTATAGTTTGGCAGTTATGGACCGTCATTTAAACCGTAGAATTTTCACAGAGGATTTGACGAGCTCTTATTCGGCGGTTATGGCATGTTGAATGTTGATCTAACCATCATTTTTTCTCAGTGAATTCGGTGGTTTGTGCATTCGACGGTCCTTGCCTACCGATTTGCTCGTCTTTCTAGCAAGTTTGTCTAAATGACACTGTTTTGATGATGTGCCTTTAAATACACCTTGTTCTCTTCTTTTTAGGTTATAACTTCAAAAAAATCAATCTTTAAGTAATGGTGAAGTTTTTAAGTGATTAGTTTCCAATAAACCTTCTTTAACACTCCAACCTCAAGTCCATTAGCATCTATTTAAAGAGTTGAAGGATAAATTCATCAACTCATAAAGCAGTCCCAGGTGGTGATGAATTTGATGATTACATTCGAACATATATATTATATGTCATTGGCTCCTCCATTCTTCCATACAACTGGAAATAGTGTTCATGCAATATATATGCCCCTCTTAATAAGAGTTGCATCATATCATAATCTGAATTGGTGTTGTTTAACAAAGCCTATAAGGCTCTCCATATAATGAGATTCCTTAGAAATACTTATAGACTTTTTAGAGAGAAACAACCCATTTATTAAACCAAGATTAAATTTCATAAATTGTGACTCAAGGATTCTTTGGTGCAAGTTGAGGCTTTGTAGATAACACTCTTTCAAGTCATTTCTTGATGACTTCTATTAGGTTGTCCAACTTGATTGCCATTGATTTTTAAGTCTGAGGCAGCTTGCTACAACTCTTGATTTTTTCTTTAAGATCCTCCATCATTTTTATTACATGAGTATTCCTTTCTTGCAGATCAAGTTGCACAACATTCATTCTAAGTTTGATGACCTTAATGTTAGCTTTTATTTCATCCAGATATGCCATAACTTCTAGAGAGATGACAATAGATGATGATAAAGCAAAAATTTCTTTCTTTTTGAACCTTTATAAATAGGTTTTCAAATTAGCAAAGTACTTCATGAAGTTTTCTAACAAAGCATGAGTTTAAGGATAAGGCTGAGATGCTGCAATGGGTTGATTTGCCTTCAAAGTCTGAATATCATCTTTCATCTCTTCCTACAAGGTAATGATCTCAGTTGGAACAACCTTCAAGGTAGAACGAGCAGAAGGTGAAGGTTCAGTAGAATTAATATGAATATAAGGTTTACTGGGAAATGGAAGCTTCCGTTCTAAAAGTAGGTTTCTTTAAAAGAGGTTAGTTTTTTTCGTCATCTACTTCTTTATCAGCTATATTGATCTTAGTCTTAGACTTAGGTACCCACTGATTATTCTTCAACTCACAACCATGCATATACAGGGTTCTTTCATCATAAAAATTAGTACGCTTGGCAGCTTGTTTTTCAATTCCCTCATCCAACTTGATTTTAAAATGTTGGAACCATTGGTTAATGTCATTCCATATGGCAAAGACGCACCCTTCCTTTTTAGCACATCATTCATGTGATGAAATGTCATGAATGGAAAGTTCAATTTCTTCTCATTTGCACATCACATACATAGCAAGATAAGAAACATTGTTTCTTCCACCAACTCGGGGCAGAAGAACGAATGCGATCATGTGGTGCAAAAGTATAAATTCTAAGGTTAAATCAAAAGCCTCAGATAAATCCTTAGAAATTTATTCATTACCATTAAACTTCTTTAACTATTCATCTGGTTCAAAAACCTCAACAGAGGTTCCATTATGAGTTTGGTAATATTGCATACCATACTCACGAATCTCATAAATCTTAGGCAGCCTAGAGGGATTATCAACAATATCAACACAATTTACTTTAGAAATTAGAGTTGTACCTTTAGTATTCATCTACTAGATATCAAAGAACATTCTCCTTAACCGTGTGTATCCAACTTCCTCTATTTGTACAAAATCACTCAGTAACTACTCGTCAAACCAATTCATGACACCAAACTTATATTTTTTAAAGAATATGTATCGATCAATCTTACCTAGAACAACAACCCGATTACTGAAATCCTTAGTATGCTTGGGGTTGCAGTTAGCATTTCTGAACATATTCTCATAAAAAACCATCATTTATCGACCCAAATCAATGTCATTTTTGGCTAAGTAACTTAAAAAAAAAAACTAGGTTACTTATCCTAAAACGACATTGTTTTGCCAAGCATTGGAGTTTCTCTTAGCAAACTTCTAAAGTTTAAGTGTATCACACTTCTAAAAATTCTAAAGCTTTATTGAGTCAATGCTACAAAGCTTAAAAATTTACTATGATGTAACAACATACATGATGGAAAAACTTAAAAATTTACTTTTTTCAACCTTCTAGGTTGTGTGTGGGTGTTCCATGTTGCTTGACATGGGATCACTCAACCTTAAGCCATCCTCCTCTTGCAAGGTAAAGATTGGATGTCTTACATTTGACCACAAAGTATAGGGGGTCACTTGGTCGATCGAGGATGTAGGGTCGGCACCTCCGTTATGTCGTTACGGGTCGAAGCTGGTAGGTGGAGTGATGGAAATTGTCAGGGTGTGAACTTTTCTCTGTAACTCAACGTCCTATAAATGCATGATTTTGTTCTCCTCTTTGAGATATTTGAGCTTATATCTGTTCTGGTTCAACTACGCCATCAATGTAGCGAGCTGAGCTACCATAGCAGTATAGTTTAAATCATCAAATATTGTCGTTCTGAAAAGATAAATTTCTAGCTTTTATGGGTCAGCAACTGCTAAGGCCCCATGTTGGGTGCTAAATTATAATGACTAGATGTACTTTGGTTGTTGGTTACTTGGGAGCCTTATAAAATGCCACCCCATGATTGTATTAAGGATCTATATGGTGGCCAAGATGCTTATGTATTGTCTAAGATGGCATTGCAGTGCTTTGAGAAGTGCAAGTATCATAGGTTAGATAAATCTTCACAGAAATTTGGCTTTGTATCGGTAAATGCTTCACCGACAGAGATTCAATTGAGAACCTGTTCCAGACATGGGTCAAATACAAAAAAAAAAAAATTGAAATCATTTACCCATACAACTAAAAATAGAAGCTACCCTAAAATATTGAAATAATAGGAATCCATACAACTATATATGATATCAGAGGTGTGGATAGGTAAACTCTGTACATTTTACTTTTTCTGATGCATTTAGTGTTTGTTTTGACTATTTTTAAAGTAAGTGTTGACTAGTTTTCTTTTGATGCGGCAGATGGAGAATTTGATAATAGTATAGAGGATAGGGAGATGACTGATAGAAGACTGTGTATCCAACACTTTTTAATCTTGATTTTTCTCTTCATGATGATAAATTTGATGAGGGAGATCCCATATTGGGATTGCGTGAGCATAGTTATCGATACTATTTCCTAATCTTGATTTTTTTTTGCTTCAAGTCAATGAAGCCCAAAACGTTACCGTGTTGGGCTTCATTAACTTGAAGCCAAAATAACTATGTGTTATTAAAGTCGTTCTTTTAATATATAAAAACCACCTAGACAGAGTCAACAACTTTGATTCCGTCTAATTGGTAACTAGGCTCTCGACCACATAGGAAGTCCGATTAGGGGTTTATTTACGGCAGTCGAGACTGCTTAGTAAGGTAGTCACATAGTCCTACTTTTCGAACACTATTGTGAGTGAGACTACAAGTTTTCTACTAGCTAATGAGAAAATAATCAAGAATTATGCTCAATAGGGATTGTTCAACATCATATGCTTACTTGGCATTTCATGGCCAACAAAGGAAACCTTAATGATAAAATTTTGGTCAAACACTTGGTAGGCAACAACATCAACACTTCAAGAATTTTCAAAACAGTCAGGGTGAAAATGAGAAGTGGAAAAACAAGAATCAATGGGAGAAATGGAGTGGAAATAACTACAAGCCTCACAGTCAACTTTAAAAATAACCCTAAAGTGTGTTTAAACAACCTAGAGGGTGAATATGTTGTTAATCGATTAATTTATCAACTTTTCGATTAGTCAAAATTAAACACAACCAACAATCAAAATCAGATAAAAATCTGAAAAAATAAGTAACACCTGATTTTTACGTGGAAAACCCTCCAACCGGGAAAAACCCACGAGATTAGCCTCACTAGCCACTTAGTCACAGAAATCCAATATATGATAGTTTAATTACATCCTAAGTTGATACCTAGTCACTCTTCTCTTCCATTCTGATGGTTTCGTACTAAGTTTGAAGGACTTGAAGCTTCGACTTCTTTTAGTCTAGGTAGTCTAAAGGATCTCCCAAACTTCATGAGCATTCATTGTTGTTTGGATGAGCTTGTATTACTTGTCATCTATTGCACAGAATAAGCAGTACATGGACTTGGAATTCTTCTTTGCCTTTTCAAACTCTTTAGCAGTCCACTAAGATTTGGGCTTAAGCATGGTGGTTTCGTCTTCAGCTACCATAATAGGTTTTGAGTATCCATCTTCTATAATCATCCACACATGCTCATCAATAGCCGAAAGGAAGAATTTCATTCCTCATTTCCAAAAGTCATAGTTGTCACCAGTGAGCAATGATAGCCTTATATTCGAAGTGCCCTCTCTATACATTCCACTCTCACTTCTAGTGTTTGATGAAATGAATGAGATGCAATATGCTAGACATAAATGATAGCAATGATCAACCTATGTATGTCTAGGCACATGTTCTGATATCAATTGAAAAGTGTGTCTAAACAACCTAAAGGAGATTGAATTGGTTGTTAATCGATTAATTTACCAACTTTTTGATTAGTCAAAATTAAACACAACCAACAATTAAAATAAAGTAAAAATGCAGAAATAAATAACACTTGTTTTTTTACGTGGAAAACCCTCCAATCAGAAAAATTCCATGGGACTAGCATCGCTAGCCAGTCATTCACAGAAATCCACTATATAATAGTTTAATTACATCCTAAGTTGACACCTTAGTCACTCTTCTCTAAGATCGTAACTTAAACATATCTACCCTCATGCCTTTTACAGTGACTCTTAACACATGCATGTCAACCAATACCTTTGGTTGCACGACTTCTCTTTGCTTGTGCAACTACCACATGTAGCCACAAGACTTAGACTCGATAAAGAGAATAAATGTCTAAGTGAACATGTATGAAAGCTCAATGCAATATGCGCTAGACTAACATAAAATGCTTAACTAGATATGAATATAAATACCTAACAATCCTAGTTATTAGCTAACCTCTTACAATCACCACAACTTTAAAGACTATGCAATAAAGATAATGTCTTGATAATAAAAGACAAACAATAAATGATATAGAGTATTTGTTCTTACCTACCAAGTGAAGATGCAATGACGACCCATGTTTGATGATGCCTTAAATGCACATGAATGGGAATACCACCTAATCTCTTCAAGAGAACAAGTCAAGTGATATACATTTGAATCTCTTGTTCTTGAAACTATGAGATGTCGGGAAGATTGCCGATCACGATTACACTGCTGAGCACATAAAGATCCTAATCAACCCATTACTAAACCATCTCAATGTGATTTGTCACAAAAATAAGTCAATCACAAAATGGAGGACTATACAAGCTTTGTGGCAAGTTTTTTGGCTCACTGGTTTGATCCATTTTACTATGAATTTTGTAGCACCAACATCAATACTCAAACTAGTGGAAACACGACTTAGACACAAGGTGGAACAACCATATGTCACACATGTTTGCAGCATCAAATGGTCAGCCAAAGGGAGCTTGGTTTCCTAACTTGGGGATTACTAACCATGTCACTAACGAGCTTAGCAACCTCAACATAGGAGCTAAATACAATGGTGGTAGTAAGCTCATAATGAGAATGAAACGGGTTTCACAATCTCTCATATTAGACAATCAACATTCTCTAATGCATCTAGATTTTTCATTTTAATAAATATTTTACATATGCCTAATGTAATTAAAAACTTATCGGTGTTTCACAATTTGCTAATGATAATAATGTGTTCTTTGAATTCCATTGGAATCGTCAGATTTCTTGATTGACTTAACTTCAACGAATACTATTTTTTTCTTCTTATATTTTTAGAGAAGGTAATAGGGCTAGAGATGGTTTGACTAATCTAGTTGTTTCTCTTTCTTCTCTTTGCCGGTGGGATTCTCTTCCTTTAGAAATAAGGCAAAATAAAATATAAATTAAATCCAAAACAAATATTAGAAAATAAATGCTATTATAATAGGAATTCTCAAAAAAAAAAAAATGTCTTGCAATACTCTCTACGACTCTGCCTTCCATTTTCTTAGATAAAGATGAAATTCAACGTTTGATTGATCATCTCGATTTTCTAGTTTCTTCCACCAATTTTGATATACGGTAGCATTTTTTTTGAAGTAACAAATCCTTTTTTATTAGGAAGATTAATGATTATATACTTCTAGAGTCTAGACAACCTTACATAATTAATGATTGAACCTACACTTTTAAAAAGAAATCCAATACAAAAATATAAAAGGTGAAGTGTTAAAAAATATTTTCAAACTATAAACAAAAGGTGCTAAAAATATTTTGGGAGAAAGATTATCAAGAAAATATTACCTTAAAGGACCGTTTGATATGAGGTAATCAAAATAATGTGATTCCTAAGAAAGTGAAACCCAGTAATGTGAATACTGAGAAAGTTATATATATGTGTGTGTGTGTGTGTGTTTGGTTGTGCATGAGAATATTATATCGGATTCCTATAAATATTAAGTAACAGTGTTTGGTTGTACATTAGAATTTGTGTTTTTTTTAAATAAAAACTAAAAAAAAACGAAGTCCAATTTCATCTTTCATATCTTTCAAGAAACGATCCATTTCAAGATAAAAAAAACTCAGATCCATCTTTCATCTCTTTCAATAAAAGAGATCCATATCAAGAAAAAAAAACTCAATTCTTTCAATCTTTCATCTCTGTCATCGTCGTCATCCTTGACTCCACGTTGTCATTGTCAACTCTGGTCGAGTTCTTGTTTGTCGTCATCGTCGTCATAATCGATTCTCCTCTTCGTCGTCGTCGTCATCGAGCAAACCTAGAAACGGTTTGTTGCTACATGTTGCAATTTTTTTTCTTTTAATGTTGGTGATGGTGTTTGATGTTATTTGAGCAAACCCATATCTTGTTTTGATGATGATGAAGATGAAGTTGGGTATTATTTAGTTGATGAAAGTTAGGTTTTAAAATCTGAAAATGTGGTGGTTGAGTAGTGAGAAAATGTAAGAAAATAAAATAATAAAACTGGAAGAAATTGATCGATTGTCAAGATTGGGATTTGAGGGTGAATTGAAGAGGAAAAGATTTGATCTAGGGTTTGCACGATTGAAAATTGAAGAAGAAGAGGTTAAGGATTATGGATTTCAATGACATGAAATTGTGGATTTTTGGTGTTATTTTTCAAAAGTATCGTGAAAAACAAAGATGAAGAAAATAAAATAATTTGTTTTAATGAGAGTAGGTCCCATAGTGGGAATCAGATGGAGGGTAATCTGAAACCCACCTATTGATATGAGAATCACATTACCCCCTTATGAGGGTTGAGGGTAATGTGATTCCCATGAGATTCACTTTCTTGGGAATCAAAAAACGTAAATATCGTCACAAACATGGGAATGCTTTGAGATTATCATTCCCATACAAAGATTATCACATACCAAATGGTCCCAAATTTTATTTTACTTGAAAATATTTATTGCATTAGGGAGAACAGGAGAAGAGAAAAATAAGAAAAATCAAATTCCCAAAAAAAAAAACAAAGTCAAAGATATCAACGGTGATTACGTGACAATCAGCCGACTTCACAAATTCCAACAGGCACATAGACACACCAGATAGTTCTCACCCTCATCAACAAAAACCACGCAGAGAAGCTGAGGAGCTGCGTCATCAACATCGTTTCGAATTTGTCTTTTTATTTTTTTGTCTCATTATATTTATTTTTCTAAAATCAATTAAAAAGAGCAAAAGAATTCTGGTGAAGCAAACAATGGCGGGTGATTCAGAGAAGAGGTTTCACTCGATCATGGACAAGCTCTTTTACGCTCCCAAATCTATTCCACCTCCCTCCAGGTTTTCTTCCTTTATTTAATTTTATGTTCTATACTCACCAAAATTGAGAAACTTGAAACAATATCAGATTCAATTTAGTCTTATCAAAATTCAAAAACTGTGCTTGGCTAAGCTAACTATTATCTGTTAGGTTCAATTTAGTTGAAGTGATTGAAAGTATTGGTATATCAATTTCCATTTTGAAAATTAGTTGAATGCTTATTTAAGTGTTATATTTCAGATTTATCCTTTTTTTTATTTTAGTTAATTATAGTTACTATTGTTTTGGTTTAGGGTTAGGATTGACATGTTGTGCTGTGTTGTGTGTTGTCGTGAATAATTAGTTGTTCAGTAGCTGAATCGCGGAGAGGCATGAAGCTGCGGAATGGGGATTCTGCATTGGCACTGGTGGAGCCGAATGGGACGGCAAATGTGATGGAGAAATCTCAGCATTCTTCAGAAGCTCCGATGTGTAGACCGTGGGACAGAGGGGATCTTATGAGGAGGCTAGCCACTTTCAAGTCCATGACGTGGTTTGCCAAGCCTAAGGTTTGGTATTTTATCAATTTTTGGTTTCTATATTCTTTTAAGATTACAATTGAATTCTGTAGTCAATTCGCATTTTATGTCTTACCATTTTCTTTTAATAATTGTTGTATAATTAATTTGATGGATTTAGCTGCCTGTTTGTATAAAAACCTCCCATGTTACAAGCCTTATGGTATGATATTATTGTTTTTCTTGGTTCCTTTTTTATTCTGTTTCCTTTTTAAGTCTCAACGTGCTTGGTTGTAGTTAATTTTAGTATTGCCCAGTTTGGCATTGCTGTGTTGTGGGGAGAAGCGCTTTTGGAATTTTTTGGGGGGAATTGCTTTTGGAATTGTTGTAGGAAGAATCAACTGAGTATTTGGTAAACTGATTTTCAAAAGTGCTGTGAAAACTAAAAGCAATTTCAATGTGTTTGGTAAACCGAAGTAAAAAGTGATGTGTGTAAAATTACTAAAAGGATATAGACATTTAAATGGTGCTAATATGTTATACTTTGCATTTTTCTTGTTTATTTGTGTTTAGTGGTAAGTGTTATGTAATTATGGTATTTTATTGAATTAATTAACCCCATTTTTTATTCTACTTTATTTCTTTTTCATTCTACTTTATAGAATTAATTAGCCCCATTTTTTTTGTACAGTTATGGCAACAATTTTTTTGTACAGCGATGTAAGCCCGATTTTTTTTGGTAAATTTCGTTAAAGGCAAGGACAAAGTTGGAAAGTTGGTAAAATTTCATTTAATATCACTGTAACGCATTTTCTAAAAGCAGAAGCCAAAATCCAAAAACATATATTTGTAGCTTCTCAAAAACTCAGTTGGGAGAAGCTAAAAGTGACCAAAAGCACTTCACCGCGATTTTATCAAACACCCTGTCTTTGATCCGGAATCACTTTTGGCCACAAAAACAGCTGAGGAAGCAATGCCAAACTGTGCCTTAATTTGATTCATGAATGTTTTAATTGAATGTTTAAGCTTTTAAAGAACTTTTACGTTGTTCTAGTACTTTCTAATTATCAGGTTTAGGTTGTCGACAAAGAATTAAGTAACTTTGTTAAGTAACTTTGTCAATAGAAAAATGACGCAGAACGGAAATAAAAAGGGATTACCAACGTAAACCCTAAGAATGCAAAACTGGAATCCACCAGAAAGAACTCGAAATTCAACTAAAAATTATATTCTATTCCTCAAAACAAAGAACAAGAGTTTTAAATAGCCTCTGAAAACCCTAACTAAAAGCAAAAAGACCAAATTGGACATTCACTAAACAAATAAAAACTAAAACGAAAAAACTAAAAAAATTAAAATAAAACTTCAAATGCCCGACAGCCTGCCTTAATCAGCTATTTTGAGGGTGCAAACGACCTCAACCGGGGAACCCGGGTTGCCACGATGTAGATCGTCAAAATCTCTTTCCGAAAACATATTATAATAGGCAATCGGACAGCCGAGCTAAAAGTTATGCCCGTTTCTTCGAATCAGCTCTTTTAGCCGTGCCTATTTCTTTCTTTGCCAATTTTCTATCCAACTCTTCTTCAAACTCCAAGGCTAGTTGTCCTACATCAGTCCTTCCCACCTGTGAAAAACTCGACCTCAAGTTATATTCTGGATAAAGCGGAACATCGTCACGAAACTCATATAGATCAGCTACATTGAAAGTTCGCGAGATATTCATATCAGTTGGCAAGTCGATCACATAGGCGTTACCATTGATCTTTTTGATCACCTTGTACGGCCCATACTTCCTTGGTTTCAACTTGTTATAGGAACCAACTGGGAACCTTTCCTTACGCAAAAACACCATAACCTGATCACCCTCGACAAACAATTTCTCAAGTCTTTTGACATCAGCTGCGGCTTTAGACTTCACATTCTTCTCCTCCAATCAAGCTTTCACCTTAGCCTGAACATCTCGGACCTGCTCAGCCAAATTCTCGGCTGCAACATTTGCTCCTGCAACCTTGGGAAGGCGTGCCAGGTCTAACGCATGCTTAGGAGGTTACCGATACACTAAAGTAAAAGGAGATGTGCCTGTAGCAGTATGAACTGCATTATTATATGCGAACTCGG
The DNA here is from genome assembly GCA_032871835.1 of Dipteronia dyeriana. Classification (NCBI taxonomy): domain Eukaryota; kingdom Viridiplantae; phylum Streptophyta; class Magnoliopsida; order Sapindales; family Sapindaceae; genus Dipteronia; species Dipteronia dyeriana. The sequence goes on from CM065295.1 coordinate 72,239,143, forward strand.
CTTGTGCTAGTGCCACATCCCACTGTTTAGGCTTATCACCACAAATGCTCCGAATTAAATTTCCCAGTGTTCGATTCAAATTCTCAGTCTGCCCATCAGTCTGCGGGTGCGCAGTGCTACTAAACTTTAGAGTAATATCCATCCGCCGCCACAAAGTAACCCAAAAATGGCTAAGAAATTTCGAATCCCTGTCAGAGGTGATAGACTCAGGTACTCCATGTAAACGAACCACCTCACGAAAGAGCAGTTGAGCAACATGTGACACATCCGATGTCTTCCGACAAGGTATAACATGTCCCATTTTAGAGAACCTGTCAACCACAACAAACACAGAATCTACTCCACGCTGAGTCCGAGGAAGTCCCAAAACAAAATCCATCGACAAATCCTCCCATATGGCACTCGGTACAGGAAGAGGCATGTAAAGACCAGTATTCTGAGCTTGCCCCTTAGCAGTCTGACTAACATAACACTTGCGAACAAAATTACCCACGTCGCATTTCAACTGAGGCCAGTAATACCGCTCCGCTACCCCACTGATAGTCTTGTCACGTCCCAAGTGACCACTCAAACCTCCACCATGCAACTCTCGAATCAGTTTCTCCCTCAAAGAACTCCGAGGAATACATAATTGATTTCCGTGGAACAAATAGTTATCGATCACATGAAATTCTCCCTCCGTTTGTTTACGAATACACTTCTCCCATACTTCAGCGAAATCTTCATCTTCTGAATACAACTCTTTCAGGAACTCAAACCCAACAATCTCTTGCTGTATAGTGACCAGTAAATTCGCGCGCCGACTCAATGCATCTGCCACCTTATTCAGAACCCCAGATTTGTGTTTCAGAACAAAAGGAAACTTCTGCAGATAGGTTGCCCAACGAGCATGCATATTACTTAAACTCCTCTGACTGTTCAGATACTTCAAAGCTTGGTGATCAGTGTACAGGATAAATTCTCGTTGAATCAGATAATGCTCCCAATGCTTCAGAGCACAGACAATAGCATAAAATTCTTGGTCATAGGTACTCCACTTTCGGCGTGCATCGCTGAGTTTCTCACTGAAAAACGCTACTGGTTTCTTCTCTTGTGACAAAACTGCTCCAATCCCAATTCCACTAACATCACACTCCACCTCGAATAATTTCTCAAAGCTAGGTAAAGCCAGAACAAGAGTAGTGCACAATTTTTCTTTAATTACTGCAAAAGCTGTGTCTGCTGCTTCACTCCATTGAAACTTACCCTTTTTTAAACACTCAGTAATGGGAGCCACAATACTGCTGAAATCCCTAATAAATCGACGGTAAAACGTCGCAAAACCATGGAAACTCCTCACCTCTCCTACCGTCTTTGGTGTAGGCCAATCACGAATGGCCCTTACCTTTTCGTCATCAACCATTATTCCTTCCGAACTGACCATATACCCAAGAAATAACAATCTTCCCCGTCAGCCAACTGCACTTTTTAAAATTAATAAACAGCTTATTTTCGGACAACACTTCCAACACAGCTCGAAGATGCCCCATATGTTCTTTCTCACTCCGACTGTAAACCAGTATGTCATCGAAATAAACGACTACAAATTTTCCAATGAAAGGTCGCAATACCTGATTCATGAGCCGCATAAATGTGCTAGGCGTGTTGGACAATCCGAAAGGCATTACCATCCACTCGTAGAGCCCATCCTTTGTTTTGAAAGCTGTCTTCCATTCGTCACCAGGCTTAACCCGAATCTGATGGTACCCACATCACATATCAATTTTGGAGAACATCTGTGAACCATCTAACATATCTAGCATGTCGTCTAATCTCGGAATCGGAAAGTTGTACCTGACAGTGATCTTGTTAATTGCACGACTATCAACGCACATCCTCCAACTGCCATCTTTCTTTGGGACCAAAATTGCACGACTATCAACGCACATCCTCCAACTGCCATCTTTCTTTGGGACCAGTAACGCAGGAACAGCGCATTGACTCATACTCTCTCGGATAAACCCCTTCTTCATTAATTCCTTCACCTTTTCCTGTAAAATCTGATTCTCCTTAGGACTCATCCGATAGTGTGGTAGATTCGGTAAGCTTGCTCCCGGAACTAAATCAATATGGTGTTGAATATCTCTTAATGGTGGAAGGTCATCTGGTAAATCTTCTGACACCAACTCTCTGAATTCGGTCAACAAGGACTGCACCTTCTCAGGTATCTCAACCCTTTGCTCTTCCTTACCTTCTATCACTAGAGCACGTACAACCACAACATGTACCTCTTGTGCCTCCTTAACCTCATATTCCAAATCAGTTTCTAATGTGACTAAAGAGACTAAAGACCGCTCTTCTACCGTGGCCTTAGTTAAGTCACAACTTGCAATCCGTTTCGGAACCACTGCAATTTTCTTACCTTCCCAATTAAAAACACAAACATTGTCGTGCCCCCTGTAGGTGACATCCACATCAAACTGCCACGGACGTCCCAATAACACGTGACTACATCGCAGACAACCTCATCTCGGTAGCACTGTCCGATTGAAATAGGAACTTTACACACTTCTGTCACATTCGCCTTTGGCCCTTTTTGAATCCACCCAATCGCTTAAGGCTTTGGATGCTTGTCTACCCGTAGCTTCAGATGTTCCATCAGTTTTCTGGACACAAAATTCTCACAACTCCCACTGTCAACGATTAAATCACAGACCTTCCCTTGGACGTTGCAGCAAGCCTTAAAAATATTACTTCTTTGAGAGAAATCCTCCAGTTTCGTTGAACACATGACTCGCTGAATCACACAGTTTACATACTCTCCCTGTTCCTCCGCAATTTCTGCACCATCCAATAATTCATCCACACCTACCTCTTCTTCACCATTCTGTTCGTACTCATCATCTTCTTCAGCACCCACGAAATTCACTGGTTTTCTGGCGGGGCACTCATTCGATCGATGGCCTGGTTGGCCACACCTGTAGCACTTGAAACCTCCTGGTTTAGCATACGGATTTGGTGCCATCCGAGGGACTTCCTTTGTCGCTGCTGTCGAACGTGTCCCAACAGGGTTATTACTAGGAATCAAGCCCCTTTGAGTTTGATCTGCAGCAGTTTTAGACTGATTCTGTCCATCGTTCGGTGAAAACCTGCTTCTGTTCGCAACTGCATTGGACGTCTAAGCCATATCCTTCTTGTAGTGGGAAAATCGATTGGATGTTTTCTCCATTAACTCAGCCTTCAAGGCCATATTATGCGCTTCATCCATTGTCAAAACAACTTGCAGTCCAATTTTGTCTCGAATGGTAGATTTCAATCCCGCCAAATATCTCGAAACTTGCTGTCCCTCGGTCTCATTCAGGTTGTTACGAACTGATAGCCTTGACCATTCCTCCGTATAATCCGCGACAGTCTTGTTACACTGCACACAATTCTGATAATTCTGAAAAATAAATTGCTCATAATCTAGGGGTAAAAACCTGCTCATCATGAGTTGTTTCATTCGCCTCCGGGTTCGTACAGGAGTCTTGCCTTGCCGTCTCCTATCCATCTGCAACTTCTCCCACCAAATAGCAGCCCCGCTTCTCAACTTATACGGTACCAGTTTGACTTGTCGATCTGCAGTAACTTCAGTCATCTCAAAGAATCTCTCAACCTCAGAAATCCAGTCTAGAAACTCTTCGATCTGTAGTTTACCATGGAACAACGGTATATCTGCCCGTATTCTATAATCAGGTTGATTTTGGTTCCGGTTTGGTTGGCAAAACCCTTGGAAACCCGCAAAATCCTCATCAGATTCTTCATCACTCGGATCTTCGAACTGCTTATGTCTCGCCGCTCTAGGCGAACGTCCACCTCCAGGGCGGCCAAGGGCAATTCCCTCGACTCCATCTTTGTTGGTAGGGGCAGGGGCAGGGGCAGGAGCGTTGGCAATAGGGGTGTTGAGATTAGGTCGCTGCTCCAATAGTTGCTGAAACATGGCTTCCAACCTCGTTATCGATCGTCGCTGCTTATCAATCACTGCCCAAACATCGTCATCCCTACGACCAGCGTCGTCAGGGTTAGCTCTTCCGGCTTCGTTGTTTGACATCGATCAAGGCAAAATCCTTGCTCTGATACCACTTGACGCAGAACGGAAATAAAAAGGGATTACCAACGTAAACCCTAAGAACGCAAAACTGGAATCCACCAGAAAGAACTTGAAATTCAACTAAAAATCATATTCTATTCCTCAAAACAAAGAACAAGAGGTTTAAATAGCCTCTGAAAACCCTAACTAAAAACAAAAAGACCAAATTGGACATTCACTAAACAAATAAAAACTAAAACAAAAAAACTAAAAAAAAAAAAAAAAAAAACTTCAAATGCCTGACAGCCTGCCTTAATCAGCTATTTTGAGGGTGCAAACAACCTCAACTGGGGAACCCTGGTTGCCACGATGTTGATCGTCATAATCCCTTTCCGAAAACAATATTATAATAGGCAATCGGACAACCGAGCTAAAAGTTATGCCCGTTTCTTCGAATCAGCTCTTTTAACCGTGCCTATTTCTTTCTTTGCCAATTTTCTATCCAACTCTTCTTCAAACTCCAAGGCTAGTTGTCCTACATCAAAAAGCTATAAAAATCTTTGAGGTATAAATGCAGTGACAATGATAAGTTTAATTGAAATGGTTATGTCATATAATTTAATTTCTGTTTACGCTGTTGCTAGGACAATTTTATCTTCCCCTTCATTGTCAGCTTCTTCGAGAAATCCTCTATAATATCTACACCCTTCTCACGTTTGGGAGGAATCATAAAATCTTTTGGTTCTTACTAATGTTTTGCTTCTTCTTCTTTTTCCTGTCATTATTAGGTTGTAAGCGCTGTAAATTGTGCAAGGAGAGGTTGGGTAAATGTAGACACAGATATCATAGCCTGTGAATCTTGTGGAGCACGTCTCCTTTTTTCTACTCCGTCATCCTGGACGCAGCAGCAAGGCATGTCATAGTTTTCTTTTACTAATACAGGAACTACTACGTTGTAAATTTATGGAAACTTTCTGGCTTGTTTTTGCCTAAATTGGAGTATTTTCTATATATTTTTTAGTCGAGAAGGCAGCCTTGGTATTTAGCTTAAAGCTGGATAATGGACACAAATTACTCTGCCCATGGATCGACAATGCCTGCGATGAAACACTGGCTCAATTTCCTCCTACACCACCTCCAGTTTTAGTTGATAAGTTTAGAGAGCGTTCTTCTACACTCTTACAACTGTTAGCTCTTCCAGTAATTTCATCTTCAGCCATTGAGTGTATGAGAATCCCTCAGCTAGAAGAATTTCTTAAACAGCCTTCAACCTTGGAATATGGAAATGATTTTTTAAGCCCTTCTCAATCAGATTCCCTCGACAATGAATGTGAAGCCCAATCTGCTAAACTATATTTTCAGGTACTGTACTTGATTTGCTAGATTGCTTTTAAATTATGGGTTGTGATCTCAAACATGCGTCTTCCCTAAATCTTTTATTATTATTTATTAGCAAATGAACTTCAATGCACTTCCATGGTTGTTCCCTAGCCGTCTTCTGATATAGAATGTATCTGTGATTGTAATGGTTTGTAGACATTATGTTTTATTCAATTATGCAATAAAAAGCTTGCATGACCTGTCTCCTGCTGAATTTTAAATTATCTAACAAGTTAGTTTGTGCCTTTAGTGAAAGTAGTGGATCGTTTTGAATTCTGCTCATTTCTATTGTTTCATTTTCTGCTCACCTTGCACATGTCAAAGCATAAACTAGACAGCATTCAGATTTCTATATAACCCATGTGTTGCTTGTCCCATAGAAAGCAAGTGATCACAATGATAGTACCACCACTATAATAATTGATAATTTTCAGTTTACATGCTTTCTTGATGATGAAGAATAACATTTTGAAGCATTTACAGGCGCACAATCTCATAAGTTTATGTGGCTGGGAACCACGTTCACTTCCTTATGTGGTTGAATGCAAGGATACTGCTGGCAGCAATGAGATTGTGGAGGCAACTGGAAACTCTGGGGCTCATAAGGCTGTTGTGTTGGATTGTAGGCTTTGTGGTGCTAGTGTTGGATTATGGGCTTTTTCTACGGTTCCCTGTCCTCTAGAGTTTTTTAGGGTTGAAGGATATTCGGAAGTAAGTGTTGAAAATAATGCTGGAACCCATACTTCTTCAAACGTTGCACCATTGTGTAAGGAGAGTTCATCCGGTTTAAATCTGACAATTGCAGGGGGTCCACCACCAACGAAACAGAGTTTTAAAGCTACAATTTCCTTACCTATCGTTGGCCGCACTTTGAGGGCTAGGTTCTCTAATGACTCTGATTTTAGAGGTTGTACATATGATGACCATGAAGAAATTCGATCTGCAGCTATGAATAAGAATTTGAGTATGGATGGAATAGAATGTGCAGAACAAAATCTCTCTGGACATGTTCAGACAATAGACATGAGCTCATTAAAGAGCAAACAAAATGAACATGGATTGTCTAGTGCTATAAGTGAAGATCAATCCCCTTGTTTGAATCATAACGTTGGTGAAAAAGGTGATACTCCTGAGAACAACATTCATGTGCCAACAGAAGGAATAAGTGTCACTGGGCTTGTCCCATCTTCCGAAACTGGTACCCATTGTTCTCTTACACAAAATGCAACGGAAACTACCCAGAAACCAGGCCTGAGTCAAAGCGATGGGTTGCCTGAGAATGCAGCAAATGTTGAATTGAGTAATTCTGCAGATTGGAGAATTGTTTGCAGCGGAGTTAGAGGCCCTTCTATTACAACACCAGATGCTAATTTCACTATTGGAAGTGAGGAATGTAGCCAAAATGGGAGATCATTGATGGTTACTTCTGATAATGCAGTCATGGCTAGGAGTCCAGGTAAGATACAATATTGATAGTTTCTAGCTGTTTCTCTATGATTTTGAAATGAAATAACTATTCTTCTTGGATATGTATTTTTGCATCCTTGATATAGATGCTGTATTTTTAATGTTGGCATCTCATATACTGTGATATCCCTTTCTGTTTTTCCCCTGTGATTCTTGCTTGCTATCCTCATTGGCTCAAATAACTCGGTGCACTTGTACTGGTATCTTGCATATTGGTTTTTGATATTATTTTCTGTTCTCTAACAAGCGCTCACTCTTCTTTCTTAGCAATTTCACCATGTGCTTCATTCTCGAAACATTTCAATATTATTTATGAAGCATTACTTGTCTGTTTTCTCTAATTACTTATATCAAGATTCTTGGTGAGTAGATCATTGTTGTATTTGACCATCCTCTGCTGACCAAATTATTAACATTAAAATGGTGCATGTAATGTGGCTGCTACCTTCCCCATTTTGAAATTTTCATTGTCTTAAATTCATTCATAGTTAATCTTCTTTTTCAGCACTGAGTAGGAATCTAGTGATGGAATGTGCCTTACTTGTGGTGCCCTGTTTTGAATTAAAGTTTTAGGAAGTTCCCATTTGTTTCTAGGATGGTTTGGCTAAATATGAGCCTGGGCTTAATGTCCCATATTAGTTTTGAGAATATACAAACGTATATATACAGGGAAAAACTACTAAAAACTAGGCAAGATTACAGAAGAGGAAATAAGTACAATTGGAATTATAAAAGGAAACTACAACAAGGGAATACCACATTACGAAACTGGAAATAAATCAAACTTGAATCATAAAATAAATCAGCCTATAAACTAGGAAGGAAAGAATTCTTGACAACAAGAAATCTGTCTAATATGTGCAAGCACTGCCACCAGCATAATAAAATTTGGATTTTTCCAACAGATTGTAATTAGAATGCTTACTACAAACTATTGGGAATCAAATTAGGTTTATCGTACACTCAAATCATGAATTAAGTTCCCGTTGCCCTCAGAAAAGGAACTTAACTACCCTCCCCCACCCAAGGAATTAAGTTCCCTTTCCTGATTCTCTTTCCAATGGAGCTTGATTCCCTTTGCTTTTCATTCCCGATTAGTAAATGGCCCTTAGATAAGCAAAATCTTGTTTATTTATTCAATCACACATCTAAGCATAGTCAAATCCTTTGGGACTTTCAAAGTACTTTGTCAATTTTGTTTAATACTCAATGCCCCTCATCTGTAACCAGCTTATAAATCAAGGATCATCCCATTTTCAAGTTTGAATGGTTTTGGTTGAATTTGGATGGTTAGTCCCAACTATCACCTTTTCAAGCTTCCCTTGTTTAAGTAAGCTCAAAGCTCTAAGCAGTCACTACCCTTTTGTTCTAAGCGGCCACTCTCTCTCTCTTTTTTTTTTATTTTTTTTTTCTATTGCAAATGGTGGCTCATCTAACATGAATGGTTTCGTTCTTTCCATTTTTTTTACACCAGAGGTGGCTCTCCCCCTCTTTACAAGTGATGAAAGCAGCTCCTCTTATCACATGATTTATGATGCCCTAACATAAAAATTGATCCAAGTTGTACATGCAGCAACCTTCTTCACCAGTTATAATAAGCTCACATCCTTTAAATATTTCCCTTTCCACACGTGTATAGTCCACTCAGCCTGTTATGCTAAGCTCCATGAGTTGGTCCCACACATCATTAATAGATAGAAAAACTTAAGTTTGGATTATAAACCATGTTTCCTAAAAATGTCTGCCATAAGATTTTTGGTTTGGGCCCTCATATTCTAGATCCAATGCATTTTGGAATTGACTTGAAAAAACAGCTAGATAGGTTGGAAGGGGAAGGGGAAGGGAGAATAGATGAAGATCTCTTAAGGGAGAGAAAACTGATAAAAACCAAACTAGGGGAGTTGATTCTCAAGGAGGAGATCATGTGGAAACAAAAAACTAAGGCAAGTTGGGCAAAGGAAACTGATGGCAATACAAAAATGTTTCATAAAATGATTAATGGAAGGAGAGAAGTTGATGTGAAGAACGACCGGCAATGAAAGATGATATGAAGAAAGTCTTTGTGGAATTTTAGGAGACAGGCGTGGTTAATATTAATACTCTATTTGCCTCATCCCCAAGAAAAAGGAATCTTAGGTAAGTGATTTTAGACCAATTTGTCTAGTCACTAGCCTTTAAAAGCTAATAGCTAAAGTATTCACCTTAAGATTGAGAGAAGTTTTATCAAAAACTATTTCTCCTTCCCATGCAACTTTCATTACAGGGATGCAAATTTTTATGAGGGCTTTGTTGCTAATGAGGTTGTGGAAGAGTGCAGAATGAAAAAAGAAAAAAACAATGTGCTGTTTAAGATTGATTTTGAAAAGGCATATGATCATGTAGATTGGAGTTTGTTGGACTCTGTACTGGATGCCTTTTGGGAATAGATGGAGGAAATCGACGTAAGGGTGTCTTCAATCAATGGATTATTTATTTCTTATCAATAGTAGACCAACAGAAAGCTTTGGAGCTGCTTGAGGATTAAGGCATGGAGATCCCTTATCTCCATTTCTTTTTACTTTAGTGGTGGATGGTTTGAGTAGGTTGATGCAGAAAGCCGTTGAACTTAGACAAATGGAAGGTATTGTGGTGGGGGAAGATAAAATACATGTATCTCATCTTCAATTTGTGGATGATACTCTTTTCCTTCCTTCGGGAGATAAGAACAAGATTGCCAATCTCTTATGTATTCGAAGCTTTTAGTCTTTTGTATAGGCTTAAGATTAATATTTCAAAGAGTCAAATAGTCGGAATAAATTCAGCAGAGAAGAAAATCAATGAATTCACTAAGAAGTTTGGGCTTTTGGTGGGGAGTTGACCTCTTAAATACTTGGGTTTTTCCTTGGGAGATAATCCCAGATCTTTAAAATTTTGTGATCTGGTGATGGAAAAAGTTGAGGGACTAGTAGGGTCGAAGAGAGCCTTTCTATTTAAAGAAGGCAGGCTCATCTTGATTCATTCAGTGTTATCTTCTTTGTCGATATACTTTGTCGCTTTGTTCAACTTTCCTAATGGGGTAGGCCACAAGAATAGAAAAGCTTATGAGAGACTTACTGTGGGAAGATTTTAGTGAGGGGATTGAGTTATCAAATGGAGTGTGATTTCAAAGCTTAAAGTTAAGGGTGGATTAGGGATTGGTAATGTAGAACTAATCAATTGAGCTCATTTTGCGTAGTGCCTTTGGATATTACCTTTGGAGTAAGATGCATTAAGGCATGAGGTAATAAAAAGCGAATAGAGGACTAGATCTCACACTGGATGTAGCATCTTTGACATGCGACATAATATGCCTTGAAGAATCTGCTAAAAGAAGTAAATTTAACAATTATGGTACTGAAAAAATGGAAGATAGAAATTTGATAGGCTTTTAGAGGTCCACAACCTTCTTGAAATGTTGTTTGGAATAATTCATGAACAGTTGTGTACTGAACTGAAACACAATCACTTTGACCGGTGAATTGGAAAGAAGAATCCATATAGACATGATTCAGACATTGCCACATAAAATGTCTCAATGTGTCTCACACCAGCATTTCATAAAACATGACATAAAATGCAATCTGGATATCACTCATGTTAAGTGAGTGGTGAATTTTGAAACCATTGCAGCCAATTAGTTTTAGTGTTAAAGTTTGACCTATTGCTGGTGAATGGTGAAAATTTCCTCCTCAGATGGATGTTTGTTTGTTTACTACACAAGTGTAGCATTTGCATTATACTTGTTCTTTTTCCTTTTCTTCTTTTTTTTTTTTTCAAAAAATAATATATTTTCATCTGGTTCACATAAATGTCAGTTTTAGTGTTAAAGTTTGACCTATTGCTGGTGAATTGTGAAAATTTCCTCCTTAGATGGATGTTTGTTTGTTTACTATACATGTGTAGCTTTTGCAGTATACTTGTTCTTTTTCCTTTTCTTCTCTTTTTTTTTTCAAAAAAATATAAAAATAAAAATTCATCTGGTTCACATAAGATTTGTCATTCCGACGCAATAATTCTCTTTATTTATACCCCCGCTGCCGTCCAGAAAAAGATTTAAAACAACTACCAGTAGATAACAGCATGAAGTTCGATCCAATTAGGCAACACAGACATTTTTGCCCCTGGATTGTATCAACAGGCAGCGGACCACCTGGATGGCAACAAACGCTATCTGCTTTACAACGTAAGAGAGACCGCTCTCATCCATCACCCACAAGTTCTCCTCCATCCGCCTCGATTATTAAGGTACATTAGCACCTATCTTCCATTATTAATGCTAAGTAGGGTCTAAGACACTTGTAATTAAGAGAGTTCAGCAGAGTGAGATAAACTTTTAGTTGTTATGACTTACGGGGACAATGATGACTGTACCTGCATAAGGGTTTAAGATTTCACCTTCACTTCATCTGAATACTATTAAGAATGCATCGAAATATGTAGGATTTGCCCAGTGAAACCTTTTGCCAATGTTCTCATCTAAACCTGTATAGACATAGTATACAGTGATGGTCAGATAGTTATTGGGTTATTATAGTATTGTTATCTGAGAAGAATTAATATGTTATTTCATACGATTTAGCAGGTGGATGATCCCATTGCCTCAGTTAGAAAGCTTTTCACTTCTCCGGTCACAAAAAGAATGAAGGCCTCTCACGGATCAAAGTAAAAGGTTGGACTGATCAATTTTGCGAGTGTCGATCAGTTTCCAAAAATGGCCTCACTTATCTGGTAGGATATATATCCTTGCATGTATCCCAGTTGAAACAGACGAAAGTGTTGTATCTATTGTTGTAAGAATGAAAACAGTTTTGGCAAAATAGTACTCCATTTGTTATTTTTCTCCTTGACAACATTGTAGCAAATATTGGTTTTGGCGTTTTTTTTCATGTGAAATGTAGCAGATATTGTTTTCGGTGAATAGAATTGAATTCATTTTTAATACAGAAATCGTTCTCTCACAATACAAAATTGAAAGAACAGGAAAGAGTAGCAAATGGGGGTGTTATTCCATCAAGCCACAGTTTGTGATGACCACCTTCGAATAGGGGCGGTTGAAGCCTCTTTCCGCCACGAAAGCCCTTTTGTCTCCTATTATCTTTGCCACCCTGCACACACCAAACAAGAGTCATTGTTGGAAATGGAGAATCATCAGCTGGTTAAACTTAGAATAAAAGTAATAACTATCTGAAACACCCTTTAGCTTGAACCGTACAAAGATAGCTCCCCTATCGGTTCCTTTTATAACGAGCATGATTTAGCTTTTGTTGATATAGTTTGAGAGTGGTGCTTTGAAATAGTCATTAAAGTTGAAAGACTCACCTGAAATATGGAGAACTAGTATTGTCTTGCACAGTCTTCACTAATCCGACCTTCTCGACAACCTCCATTCCTTCCAAGACTCTTCCAATAACCAAAGCCGAGGCATCCAGCTCCGGTGAATCCTTCGTAGCAATCACAAACTCTGTCCCATTCGGGTCCTTACCAACCTCCTCCTGATCAATCTCTAGCTTCCCTTTCCTGGCAACCAGCTTCACCTTCGGAGGTGGTTTGGAAGGGTCTCTGACGATAATGCTGACAGTTCCGGCCAAGTTCTTTGTCCCAGGACACTGCTCATAGTTCCTCTCCCATTCTTCTTTTAGATTTTCAGCTGCCAAATTGCTTCCTGTGCTTTTTGCTAGCTCTGCATCCACACCATAAGATCTCACACCACCATGTTGCACATAATTTGGCATGATTTTGATGAACTCTTTTCTTCTGTAACTAATCCCAGCAGTTCCACTAACAAGACTACTAAACCTTGCTGCTCCAGCTGAGGCATTGTCTCCATATAACCCGATGACAATGCGACCAACGGGTTTGCCATCAATGGAGATATCAAGAAATGCCCGTTTTGTAGCAACTTTGTTGGTGCAGTTCAAATTCTTCTCTTGCTCATTCTTGTTGGTGTTGGGCAAATTTTCTTCGGCTTGTGCCTTGGACAGGTTGAATATTGGTTCCAAAGCCTGAGAGCCCCAGAAAAGAAGCAGTGAAGAATTGCTACTTATTGAGAGCTCTCGGCGTGATAATTTGCAGCTTTGTTTGAGGACTGGAAGAGATGGGGAAGATGGGAAACTTTGGCCTTGTACAGGGGCTGTTGGAGTAAGAATTGGTGGAGAGGATTGCAACAGTTTTTGGTTTTGTAACATTTCTTCACTGCTTCAAGAGGCTTCTCTCTCTCTCTCTGCCTCTGCCTCAATTAAGACTGTTTCTTTCGGGCAAAGAAAAAGTCTGTTTCTCTGAGTTTTCACTGAAGAGATTTTTAGGATAAGAAAGACACAAAAGCCAATCCATTCATATGTTTGGAAATGTCTGATTTTATGGCACAAAATGCAAATCACCATTCTGAATAGTTCTTGTGGGTCATCTCTCAAATCAAATGCATACCACCAATTTGATGTTCTTGGAATCTTTTATCCCTACGAACATTTCCGTCGGTAACGTGACTTACACCTGAAAAACAGTGATACGTGAACATGGTGAAACCAATTGCTTTATTTGTAATATGTAATTAAATTTGATAGATCTTTAAATAAAAAAATAATTTTTAATGTTTTACTTATAAAATACATGTTATAAAATAGGTTATCCAACAATCTCTATCGAATCACAGAGCCATATTGATAGCCTTTAAAAAAAAGTTACCACCTTAGCTTGAAATTGTATTAGAGATAATGCATTAGAGATGAATTTCTTAATAAAGTGGATTTTCATCATATGTGGCACCTAATTTTTTCACAACCCATATTAACATTGTAGATGCTCTAATGCAGTGAGATAATGCAATTACATAGTATATATTTATGGACTCAAATCGTCTATCTAAAAATAATGTCTTAATTTGTATTGAACTAACCAAATTGGAACATATATCTACATTTATGTAACGTAAGAAATTAGGCGGACGATTTGAATCCAATATACATTTATTTATTCTGACATCTACTCTTCTTGTAATTCACTTTAATTTACTAATTAAAAGATTAAATTATCCATAGTTTCTAAAAATGAAAATAATATTTTAATAATAAAAAAATAATTTAAAATTTTAAACCTCCCATGCTCTTAAGATGAATGAGAATTTTCGATATATCTAATGTAATACAAATTATATAATATTTTTTAAATGGAGAAATAAAAATGTTTTTAAAATTGTATAATAAGTGAACTAAATCCAACCGGACAAAATGAGAAATAAGGTAAGTATAGGTTAGAGTTAGGGGAGGAACCAGAACGTCATGGATGAAGTTGCCTGTCTATCAATGTCTAATTGTTTAACATTGACCATTTGACAGTGTAAACAAGTAATTAAAACCTTCTACGATTTGTAATAATACATGTCAATTATACTTTTCTTTATATATATATATATATATATAGATTTTCCTATCGGTGCGTACTGATATAACTTATATCAGTATGTTGCATTCAGACCATTGATTATCGAAAAACTTTGATAAGAACATACACTTTGAGTTAAAGTATGTAAATATAATAGTTCACATCCAATGCACTGACGAATTTATATAAGTACGTATTGATTTGAAAAAAAAAAAAATATATATATATATAAAGTATTACAAGAACTATTACAATATGACTGGCGGGATCTATCGAGATCAAACAATACATGTGCGAGTCCGGATACCTACTCTCATAATGGGAGATAACTACTCTCACAATCTGAAAAAAAAAAAAAAAAAAAAAAACTCCTCACACGTAGGGATGGCCGTTTTCCCATAAACCTTCCCCCAAACACCCTCTACCTGAGGGTTCGCCTTAACGGGCTTCCAACACATACCTACCTGCGCATGTTTGTAAAATGTAAATTATGAGATTTGAACCTCTCACCATCAATATGGGAGGGGTCCCCATTAGGGATGGCAATTTGACTAGCACCTGTCCGAACCCGACTCTGTAGGGTCGAGTGTGGATTGTGAATTTACAATCCGTGGACCCGCGAACCCTTTTAATAAAAAATTCGGTGGGTTCACGGACAGGTGCGGGTTGAAAAAACGAACTCGCGGGTTAGACCCGCGAACCCGTATAAATAAAATACTTATATATAAACATACATAAACATTTGAATTATTTTTTGTCATTTTATTTTTATGGTTATTATTGTTTTGTAATGTATCAATTAGGGAATTAGAAATGAAAATTTAATTCAATTAAGTATCAAATAAGTGATTACATGTGGAATTTTACAAATGATAAATTGCGTGTTCGCTGGTACATGGGCTGCGGGTTTGTAAGTATCCCGCGGGTGAAACATCCACATGTGAATCCGTACTGTTTCGCGGGTTTACGGGTGAGGGTATGGGTGCAACCATAACCCGCAGGTTCAAACCCGCTTACCTACGTGGGTGAGGAAAATTTTTACGGGTAAGGGTTTGAATTTTATAAAACTCACTCAAAACCCGATCCGCTGTCATCCCTAGTCCCCGCCTTAACGAGCTTCCACACCTATCTCTATCCATGCATATTTATAAAATATAAATTATAGGATTTGTATCTCTCACTATTTACGTGGAAGCGATATGTATTGACAGCTATGTTTAGAAATTAAGATTCACTTTTTATGTAACATTATGTAAAAATGAAATCCGTATATAATTTTCAAATTAGATAGATGTAATTATGACAATTTTTATAAGAAATGAGGGAAAATCATTCATATCTTATAATCCTATCTTTTATTTTTTGGTGAACAAAAGGGCTAAAGGCCACAGGAAAGGACAAAAAAAACTGTAAATAGCACAAAATGTTTTACAAAAGCAAAGAGCACAAATGTGTTTAGAAATAAGTTTTTTTTTTTTAAAGATGTTTAGAAATAAGTTAAAAACAAGAAGTAAAGCATTCAAATATTCGATATAAATATTAGAACTAATTATAATTTATAACTACATAATTAAACTAGTTCAATAAAGAAATAAAAACTACATAATTAAATATTATTTAAGCCAAGCATTTATTAAATTCGGATCTAATTTATTTACGAAAACTGTAAATAATTTTTTTTTATCATTTTATTATTCTCATGATTCATCTAAAAATATTTTAGATATGAAACAGTAAAAAAATTATGAAATAAAAAAAAAATCCAAAAGTGGGTAACAATAAAACTGGCCGTCCACGTGGACGGCTCTCTGTCTTCTTCAACTCACAAGTCTCTGTCACTCTTTGTATTATTAGGTCTAGTTTGATATTGTTTTCCCTACTGTTTTTGGGATAAAAAGTGATTCTTAACCTAAGACAAGGTTTTTGGTAAAATTGCTAAGAAGTGCTTTTAGTTTCTCCAAACCGAGTTTTTGAGAAGTTATAAATACATGCTTTTGGATTTTGTCTTCTACTTTTAGAAAAAACGCTATAGTGATATTAAATGAAAATTTATTAACTTTCCAATTTTGTTCTTACCTTTAATGAAATTTAACAAAAAAAAAATTGGACTTATATTTTTGTACAAAAAAAAATGTTGCCATAACTGTATAAAAAAATTTGGATTATTAATTCGATAAAGCATAATAAAAATGAAATAAAAAAATAAAGTAGAATAAAATAAAAAAATAAAGAAATAAAGAAATTGGACTAATTAATTAAATAAAGTAGAATAAAAAATAGGACTAATTAATTCAATAAAGTACAATAATTATATAACACATAACACTAAACACAAATAAATAAGAAAAATATAAAGTATAGCACATTAGTACCATTTAGATGTCTATGTTCTTTTAGTAATTTTACAAACTCACAACACTTTTTATTTCAGTTTACTAAACAAATTGAAATTGCTTTTAGTTCTCACAGCCATTTCAAAAACACTTCTGCCACGGCTCAGCAATACCAGTCTTAGCTTCAGTCTTCACTGGCCTTTTCTTCTGTTCTACGTTTCGCACTCAAAATAGAACCTTTTTTTTTTCAATTTTTTTTTCTTCATTCTTGAGACCCTAACAACTGAATGTGAATTCTTTCAAGTTTTTTTCTCAAAAGGGTTTTTGATTACAATGTCGACTCAAACTCACACTATCAAAATCCAATTTCAAGTCTAGATCATCAGTACGAGCATTTGTGTATACTGTATAGTGCCATGCAATACTCAAAACTGGAAACACAACTCCAGTCAAAAAGCAACTAGCATCTCTGAATCATTTATTTTAAGGCCCCAAAACCAGAACAGAGAAACTCTTTAACTTTGAAAAGTCCTCAGTTTTTTTTTTGTTCTATGAATTCAAGGAGAGAAATGGAGAAGTCATCCAACAAGAGGTTCCCTGACTTCTTCAAAGTGTATTTACCTGCGCGCAACTCTCATAGTTTGGTATCTAGATTCTCTTTCTTTCTGTTTTTATTTATTTATTTATTTATTGATTTGTGTTCTGTTGTTTACTTGTTTGCCTTTTCCAAGCTTTGTATTGGTTTTTCATGGGTTTGGCTTGCTCTAAGTTTATGATGAACATTTATGATAGATTTTTTTTGCTTGTGAATATGAAAGTGTGGTGCTTTACACTTTTATGATCAATGGGTTACAAAAATTAGTGATAAAAGTGACTAAATTTGTCAGCTTTGTGGGTCTGATCTCTGTCTCTGTTGAATTAATGAGACTGATTTCTGTGTTGAAGCTTTGTTGAAATGGACATCTGATTGATCTTCCTTTTTAACAAAACAAAAATGAAATTGTTAATTAAATGTTTTATTTCTAGGACCTGAGAGAACAGAAATAATTATAAGTATTCTCCTAGTATTCTGAATTCTGAACATAGTTTTTAGAATATGCTTTGAAACCAACTAAACAGAAGAAAAATAAAATCTCATGATTCAATTCCAACTCTAAGATCCTTAGTTATGATAGCTAGATGTCGGCAGGCCTCTTTCGGGCATGGAAGGATGAGCGAAAAAAACAAAATCCAAGAAAAATAACTACAGCAGGGACTAAAAAAGAGTAGATGAATAACCATAGAAACTGTTGAATGCAGCAGATAATCAACGGCTGCCTGTACATTAGAAAACAATGGAGTACCTAACCAGTTAATGATAAATGGTAATCTTATAAATTCGGCTTGATATTCGTAAAATGTTATCAAGTAGGTAAGGGTAAACTGGACTAGTTTCTGGCTCAAGCTAGAAGATGTGGCCTAAGTGGCCATCTATGGCATGTTAATCTAATCGCTGTTGATTATTTATAAAATTTAAGTTGCATTAAGAACAAAAATTTGGAAAACATACGATGATTTTCTATCCACAGGTAGCATTTTGGCCAAAGTAGGATCAAGAAGCAATAGTATATTATCAACCAGACTTTCATTTCAAATTATATATAAACAGAAAAGATGATGTGAAAGAGTGAATTCAGTAATTCACTAAAAAAAATACATGTTAAACAATTTTTAATTGACTTTTTAGATGTTACGGACTTATGATTGATATTTGATGATTGATATGCAACTACTTTCTTTTGTAGCACATCCCGGGTCCTTTTGTAGTATACTGTGGCAAACTCTTGCCAAAGAACCATGCTCAGTAATCATATGGGCAAATTTTGGCATGTGGACATGGTAGATACTGAAAAGGGAGTGCATTTTCTTAACGGTTGGCACAAATTTGTCCAAGATAATCATTTACAGTATAGAGATTTTTTAGTTTTTAAATATAATGGTGATTGTGGATTCTTTGTCAAAAATTTGGGGCAATTTGAACCTGAGAATGGCGAAAGTGAAGCTGCTGGAACATTAGACATGATTCAAGTGAACTTGGAAGAATGTGAGGAAGAAGAAAAAGACGACGACAATGATGATCATAACAGTGATGACTATGATGACATCAACGATGAAGATTATAATGAGGATACAACAGAAGAAGAAGAAGAAGAAGATGATGATGATGATGAAGCAACTATAGAAAAGAGCAGAGCCCAGAAAAGGAGTGGTGGAATCTATGGTAAACAATGTAAATCTGGTCTCTTCTATTATTGTTTAACGGTTGTTCCACTTTATATGCATTATGCATATGTGTGAATGATTAGCTGATGTCTGCTTGGATTTTTCTATAATTACTATAAACTGTTGGTTTGATTCATGAGGATCTAAGAAAATGGTTGTTGTTAAGGAAGGAGGCTCTAAAGAAATTTGTAATGTCATGGTTGAAGAAGCAGCAGCAATAAATGAAGGTAAACATTGAAATTCTCGTCTCTTAATCGACAGTTGTTCAATTCTTTGTGCATTCCTGAATGTCTTGCACTCATGCAGATGTTTGCTTGAATTTGTATGAGAAAACAATAACCTGATGGTTAATTTTGATTCAGGAGAAATAGCTGATGTGTCAAACTTTGATCAACCACGGAATCCCCACTTCATTGCAAAATTGAGAACAGGGGCCAAGAAGCACTTATCAGTAAGGATCTCAACTCTTCTATAACTGCTGCTATGGTTATGATCCTACATGTAAACATCTGTAGAGACCAACTACGCGAAAACTGTATATATTGAACTCTATTTGGCTTTAATTTTTATTGGGGCCGCAGCGTGAAAGGTTGTTTTATTTCAATGTTTGTTGTTTCTAATGGTAAAACTAATTTCATTACTGCAGCAGGAACGTCACAAGCTCTATTTACTAGACCTGATGGTCTTTCGAAACGAGCAAGGGAAGGAATGGCCTGGACATGTTTTCCATTGGAACAATGGTCGAACATGGATTAGCGGGTGGAAAGCTTTCTGCAAATGGAACCGTGTGGGTCTGGGTGACTTTTGCATTTGTGAATTTCCACCCGGTTGTGATGATCAAAAGGGAGACATCATACAGGTGTAGATAATCCGCAATGGTGGCTCGGAGAGCTAAATGGATAACTACAGAGCTGGTCCCGACTTTTCGGATGTCCTTGGATAAAATCTAAAAAATAGGCTCCTAAAAGAAAAAGAAAAAACTTTAAATCGATTCGTAAAAGAAAAAAAAAATTATATAGATATAAGATCTTGATCCCAGATAATTGGACCATTTGTTATTATTATTTTTAATGTTTGAGTTTTAAAAAAAAATATTTGGAACCCTTTTTATCTGAATCAAAATCATTCAATTCAACACTAAATATAAAAAAATTAGATCTCTTTTTGTGCCCTGGGCGAGTGTCCCCTGCTGGCCACCCCTCAGGGCCGGCTCTGGATCACTGTACAAGAAGTCTATAATAGAAGAAGAGAGTAGTAGTGTCATCCAATCAACTGCTTCCATGGATGTTGTACGCAAAAGGGATGGACATTCTTCTCAAAGCTTCTTTAGAGTAAATTAATGGTAGTGATTAACATGTTAGCATGTAGTTCATTGTTGTTTTAGGAGTGTAGGAACACGAACAACCTTACCATCCGGTCATTTTCTCTTTAGTAATGGAATGTATTTTCATGTTCTCTTCTTTATTATTTCTTTTTTAACCTTGGTAATGTTTACAACCCTTTTGAAGTGCCATTTTGCAATGTTGCTCTATAGTTTGAATCAAAAGGCTGGCCTGGCTTATAGCTTACTGTTCCAATCCGGTGGGATTATGGCTTGAATGGCTGAATGCTGTTCCTTAATGTTCGAATCGGATGAATGGACTTTAGGCCGGTTCGGATTCAGATTATACAGAAACGGGTTTGGGTAGGATCGGATTGGATCCGTCTAGCCCTTTTGACACCTCTAGGCTAATGTGAGAAAAAAAAGGCTTACAATGATAAATCATCTTCTTATGACATTTTCACAACCCTTATATGGTTTTGTCACTTTTGCATCATGAGATTGAGAGTTTTGCAACAGCCTACATCTTACTAGTGTAGTAAATTTAATTAAACATAAAATGGTTTTTTTAAGTATTAAACATAAAATGTTTAAAATATTTATTTTAGATCATTTTAATATTTTATTTTTCAAAGGTAATTTATTAAACAAAAACGGTTTTTAGTGGAACCAACCAATCATATTATAATGCAAATATTATACTTTTTTCAATTAAAAAAAAAAAAACATAGCCATATATTAATCAATTTATAAAAGATTTGAAGTATCAATTCAACCTTATCCAAATTTTATTGAACATAATAATATTCTCCTTTCAAGACAATTTACGTAACTTTTTTAAAAAACATTTTTTTTTATTTTGAATTAAGAGTTGAACATTTTGCAAAGGTCACACACCTTTTGATCAAATTATTTCAAGATTCATACCCTTACGAGTCATACATTTTGATAAATGTCCCACCCTCTAATCATTTCTTTTGATCAAATTGACTACTATTATTTCATTTCATCACATGTATTATTTGAAAATAATGGATGGATATAGTCCGTCAATATTCACCCAATCAGCCCACCCACCTACCTTCGTTGTCAATTTTAATATTTTATAATATATCAAATTTATTACATAATTGTTAACTCTGATCCCACATATAAATTAATTATTATTTTTCCACCAAAAACCTAAATTTTAAGAACTAAGAAGCAGTCGAGCAGACTTGAGACATCAAGTAAATTGTATCGATTTAACATTTTTTATCGGAAAATGGGATGGGTGAAGCGGAGATAAATATTTCTATCTCAATTTTTACGTGGATTCCTTAAATTCATCGTATTTTTTTAGAAATAGAGATGGATATGAGGATGGAAAATAAATTTCAAACATATACATGAATAGAGTTGGGGTATCCATCCCCAATTCGCTTCATTGTCATCTCTAGCTCTTACACATACACCGTGATATTGAAGTTGTGTCACTCTTCCATAGGCCCTGAATTTATATAATAGTTAAGAAAAAAAATTAAATTTAGTGGGCTCAATGCACCTGATGTCAATGGGTTTATGTTGGTTTTGTCGAGTTTAAAAATAAAGTTGAGTCACCTAAGAGCATATCTGAGCGTCTCTCTCAGATATCCCCTTATTTAAGGGTGTATTTGGTTATAAAAGACCATTAAGGGACAGTTTGATATAAGATAATGTTTGCATGAAAATGAAAATTTGATAACATTCTCATGTTTATTACTGGATCTATATTTTTTGATTCCCAATAAAGTGATATACCTAATAATCACTCTCCCGTGACCCCTATTGGGGTAATCTAGGTTTTATATTACCTTTCATTTGATTCTTATTGTAGGACCCACCCTATTTTTTTTTTTTTTAAGTAATTAAACAAAATAAATGGATCTCCATTAAAAAACAAAACAATCTTAACCATCTTCCTTCCATCATCAATCAGGTCGAACACATATTTACTTCATCAGATGAATCATTCTCAGTTCAAATCGTAAAATTCACACAACACTATCTGCAACTACAATAATATACATATCTAGTATAGCATTGCAATAAACAAAATTCTTGTTCCACATTGTTCATCAATTTTTTTTCTTCGATCCAGATAAAAATAACCCAAATTTCCAATCAAATTCAAAAAAAAAAAAAATACAAATGCAGACCTCATTCATCAATCCATATCCAAACACATCTACTATATCAATATCAGATTCCAATAAAAAAAATAAAAAATAATAAGATATAGATTTGTGCTTCATCTTCAATCAAATGCCACACCCAAAAAAAATATTTGACTCCATCTAGAACACGAGGGACTGTACTTCGTTGGTAACGTGGTGGCAAAGGAGGGAGTGACGGTGACGATAAGGGTGTTAGACTCTGTTTTTCTAGATAATAGGTTTGTGTTAGTGGTTGGTTACCACTCAGTCAGTAAGTCCCTATCGTTAAGGGTTTCATGTTTACTTGACTTAGTCTTACCACGTCATTACGATTTGCTAGACGTGGGTTGTTGTTTCTTGCTTCAGTTTGTACGTAAGACTATTTAATAGCCAAGCTTGTTTTTCAATTCAATAAGTGATTTCCTCCCAATTTCTTTATCCTTTCATAAGGTTTTCTGGTTTCTAACAAAGGGTTGGTTGATGATGGGTTGCGATGGTTTTGAGGAAAAAAAAAATTGGATTTGGTAGTGGTGGAGGAAGAGAAGAAGTGAGAGAGAGTGAGTGGCAGATGAGATCTTGAAATTTTTCCAAAAATCTTCATATTTTTTTTTTTTTGTATAAAAAAAAAAAAAAGTTTTCCAGGTTTCCTCGATGTAATTTTTTCTTTATTATTGTCTTTATTTTTTTTCCTTATCACTTTTCTTTATTGCTTTCCATTTATTAATTGGTTATTTTAAAATTAAGTTTGGCATATTATGTTCAAAGATAAAAAGAGTTCCATATGTAACCAAACACGATTGTCTATGGGTGTAAAAATGGACTGGTCTGGCCCATTAGGCACAGCCTGGCCATTCCATTTGTGGAAACATACCTGGCTGGGCCCGGCACGCGATGGTGTCTCGGGCTGGCCCGGTCCGGCTTGGCCTGTTTCAGGAACCGCAGGCCCTGCACGGCACGGCACGTCGGCCTGCCTCGGGCGAGCCGTGCCTGCGTGTCTTGCCAGGGCGGGCCGCGGGCCTCTTCTGGCAGGCCTGGTCGGACGGGCTAGTCGGGTCTGGTCTAATTATTTTTTTCCAAATTACGTTTGTTTGGATTTAGGGTTTAGGGTTTAGGGTTTAGGGTTTAGGGTTTAGGGTTTAGGGTTTAGGATTTAGGATTTGAAATGAATAAAGAGAACGAACAATTATTAGGATTTGAAATGAATAAAGAGAAAGAACAATTTTTTATTTATTTAATTTTTTTCACTTATGGAATTCAGTATTACATATTTACATGATTGCCTCATTAAAAACCTTACCAAGAAAAACCCAGTGGGATAAAAACTTGGTAAGGGAAAAAGAGTGCAACCGTTTTACAACTTACAAGTAAATAATAAATACATATGTAAAAGTATAACCTAATTCTGGCCCTGGCCACTACCTGAAGAGTCAACAATATAAAGATTGTCGAAATTTAGAATAAGCTCTTTATCTACAGTTAGATTTTGCAACCTTTTTTTAGCATGCTTCCAATCCCAAAGGCATGTTAGTACCTCCACCATCTCCGGAGACAAACAGCTTCTTCTTGGTTCAATTATACGTCCACTGGTGCTGAAAGCTTGTTCTGAAGACACCATTGACACTGGAATAACCAGTACGTCACGTGCTAAGTGTGACAGAATTGGATACCTGTACGTATAGGTCTTCCACCATAACAACAAATCAAACTCTTCCTTGTCTTCAACAGCATCGAACTGTGCTTCAAGGTACCTAATAAGTTCGGTACAAGAAGATGGGCTAGATCTTTTGCCTGAAGAAGTACTTGCTGATTTGTCCTTTTTTCATCGTTTCAGAAGGCTCCAACTTGTTTGTTTCGGCTCTGTCTCTGGTTGTGTTGATTGGGGGGTGTCAATGTTGTCAAACTTGCTCTCATAAATACGAAAAATCTCGAACAACTTGGTTTGAATGTCAGTAATTTGTTCTGAATAATCTATTGACAAATTAATACCAATAAACTCAAGCAAAACTTCTAAACCATATAATTTAACCCTAGGATCTACTATAGCACTTAAGGCACAAAGTAGAGGAATGTTAGCCCAATATTTTTTTCAACTTTGTCTCCATGGCAACAACTAAAGTGCCTAGATGTTCATCTTCTCTATAACTGTTTAACAGTTCAGACATTTCCACTATCTGATGGATTGCCTGGGAAGATGTGGGGTAATATACCCCGGAAAGAGTTACAGTGGCATTGTAAAAAATCTTTAAAAATTGAACAAAAATCTTTGCCACATACCAATCGTTTGTGGTAAGTATTTTTGGACTATATTGACCTGTTTCGGCCAATTTCATGTTATAAAAACATGTAATGGTTGTATCATATTCCAAACAATTTTGCAACATTAAATAAGTAGAGTTTCACCTTACCGGCATATCAGTTTGGAATCGTCGGGGTTTGAGACCGTTTAATTTACAATGTCTCTTGAATTCACTAAATCTAGGATTAGAACTGTAAATCCAAGAAATGGCATCTCTGATGCGATCTATTTGGCCGCTTACCTGCTTTAAACTAGCATGTACAACTAAATTTATAATATGGCATGCACACCGTTGATGGAAGAAATAACCTCCATCTTGCGGGATATTTCTTGCAACAAACAATGCAATAGAGCTAGTATTTGCAGATGCATTATCTAATGTGATCGAAAGGATGCGATGTGTGATTTCATAAGTTTCTAAAACTTCCATTATGACATTAAAAATGTTTTCTACGGTATGTGCAAAATACATAAGACGAAAACCAAAAATTCTTTTTGTTATCCTTCAGTCAGAATCTAAATAGTGTCACGTGACACATAAATAGTCCTGTTTTGAACATGCATTCCAAATATCAGAAGTTAATGCAACAGAGACACTTAAATGCTGTATTTCAGCAACTAAGTCATCCCTTTGGGTTTCAAACAATCGTATCAAATCATTTCTAGTGGTGGTTCTAGAAACAGGTTCAAATTGGGGGTTATATACAGATGTGATTAATTCTTTATAAAATGGACTCTCACCAATACTGATCGGTTGATCAGTTTGTGCAATGTATAGTGCCAAGCACTCTCTAGCATGCATGGCGTCGAACTGCCACATTGTAATGGACCCGTATGGGTGCCGTTGAAGTTGTGTCTGGGTTGTAGTGTCTACCTATCCATGTGCAGGCATACATTTGTGCATATGCCGTCTCAAATGTCCGGTTCCCCTCGTACTTGTAGCATAATCCTTATGACAAAACTTATATTTAGCTCTGGGGCCTGGCGTCCCGTTTGGGAGTGTCATTTGGACTATGTTGAAACATTGTCACACATCTGATGTTAATTTTCTGGGACGTGATGTTGGTGTAATGCCGGAACCAGAAGGTCCCGCTTGAGTATGAGTCGACTCTGAAATATCAAATTCATCGTTGAGCATATTCAAACCGTCCGGAAAATAAAGCTGTCGGTTAGGATCCATTATCTGAAGTAAAAATATAGCACTATAGTAGTTAATAGTCAAATTAAAAATCAATATTTACTAACGATAATCTTAATTTACTAACAACAATTACTATAAATAATACGACACTTACAATAATTATTTTACTTCCAAAAAAAAAAAAAAAAATCATAATCTACCAACAAAAAATATTAAATTCACTACTACAAATAAAATTGATAAATTTACTAACATAATATACTAACATAAAATTGATGAAATTAACCACTACTCTTAAATTCATAATATAATGAAAAAAAATATTATAATAAACTACTACACAAATAATTCATAATCTACTAACAAAAAATTTTAAATTCACTACTACACTTAAATATACTAAACAAATAATATTAACATTCAAACCCAAAAATTGATAAACTAACTAACTAAATAAAAATGTTTTCATTAAGTAACTAAAATCTAAACATATATATATAAATTTACTATGAGAATATGTTTGAGCAAAAGTAATAATAAAATTGTACCTTTAAAATTTGATGTGTTGGTGGAAAATGTATAGAATTTTGTAGAGAGAGTAGGTCCCGTCATGCAGTCGTTCTTCAACCCGTTTTCGTTTTTATTTTTCAAAAACGATTTCGAAAACGCGTTAGTTAACCGTTTTTCATTTTGTTTTCAAAAAATTAAAAAAAAATGAAAAACAAAAGTAGTATTAAAATTGAATTTTTTTAAAAACAATTGAAAGTTGTTTTCTGAATTCCAAAAACAATTTGAAAAACAAAATAAAAAATAAAAAAACACTTTCTTCAGTTGAACACAATAGATCGACAAACACCAGTTCGGTCCTCCTCTCAACTCGAAGGTTGAAGGTCGAAGGTATGTCTGATCTTCTTCGTCTGCAGATCTCCTTTTTCGTCTGATCTTCTTCTCCTTCTTCTTCTTCCTTTTCTTCTACTTCTTCTTCAGATCGTCGATCTTCCTCTTCTGCAGATCTCCTTCTTCTTCGTCTTCTTCTTCGTCGCACATGTTCTACTTCTGCAGATTTTCTTCTTCTTTTTCTATTTCGTGTTCTTGCTCTTCTTCAGATCCCTTTCTCCTTCTTCTTATTCTTGCTCTTCATTTTCGCACCCTTCCTCTTGTTCAGATCATCTTGTTCTTATTCTTTTTTTATTTTTTATTTTTCAATTTTTTATCTTTCTTAAACCGAAATTATTGTTGATTTACTTGAATGTATGTAGATTTAAGTAATTTTTCAATTAATTGTCTTTCTTAAATTGAAATTTAATTAAAGTAATCCTTCAAAAAAAATTGCAGTGATTATTGGGGAAAATAGTTGTGGAAGACTTAAGCTTTGAGGTAATTTATGGGATTCAGTTTCTCAGTCACTCAGGTTAGTTGGTTTTTTGCGTAAATTACTCTTATTGATCTGTTTTGGCTCTGGTTTGATATTAAGGGGTGCTTGGTTTCTATTTATTTTCATTTTCTATTTACTAGTTGTGTATTGATTGGCTCTGTCTACTGTCTTCGGGCTTCCAATTCTTTAGAATTGTTGATAATCTCGCCAAGAAAGGCTCTGCAGGTTGTGAAGATATGTTGTGCTGGAGTGAATGATGTCAGGCTGCTTTACTTTTTTTTTTTCTTTTTTGATGACGGTTTGACTAAGATGGGGTCGAGTAGGTGTGGTGAAAGGCTGGTTTGGGGTGTTTTTACTAAATAATTTTTGAAGTTTTGTTTTTTGATTTGCTGTGCTTAGTTTTGTTTCTATTGTCTGCCCTGTTTTCTTTGTTTTGGTTGTGGTTCTGGGTGCTCTGTTTTTGCCTCCTCTTGTTGTGTTTCTGCTGCTTCGTTTTGGCCGTGTGTGCCTACCCTGTTTTCTTTGTTTTGGTTGCGGTTTTGGGTGCTCTGTTTTTGCCTCCTCTTATTGTGTTTATGCTGCTTCGTTTTGGCTGTGTGTGCCTTGTAGTGTTTGCTCGGTGCCTTGTTTGGCTGGTGCTGGTTGTTGGTTGTTGTTGGTTGTTGGTTTTTACCTGGTTCGGGCTTTAATAATACTGTCGTTTCACATAAAAAATATATATTAGGCTGCTTGTCGTCCAAAGAAGTAATTACAAAAGACAACTCGGAAGGATATTCTGCCAATTATAATTAAATTCCTGATCTTGATCTTGGTATTCTTGATCTTGTGTTTGTTCATGTTATTTTTATAACTTGTTTTGTTTTTTATAATTTGATATTGGATCAGTACTATGCAATTTATTAAACTGTGGAAATGTGTAGTGATTGTTGGTTTAGGGTGAGATGGGTAGTAAATTAGAATATTGAAAACACTTTATATAGGCTTAAGTAAAGTATAAAACATCTAAGCATATTATTATATAGGCATACATAAGTTGGTTAAACTAAGGTAATTAATTGCTTTAATGGCTAGCATTTTGCTGGCTAAAAACATGCTCCATTTGATGTAATCCAGCTAAGTCTTCTCCATGACTGCTTGCATAACCAACTTGGTCTTCTTGGAGTTTCTTCAAAGTTATTCAAAGTTTGACTAGCCAATGTTGTTCATTTAAACTATTTGCCAGCAAGAATATGTTTAATTTCTATTTATGTTACACTTGTATTTGACTGGCCCAGGTGGAGACATTTTTGGATTTTGACAAATCCATAAAAGGAATTGTATTTACTACCGATCGGCAGTATCAGCCAGGTGAGCAGGTAAACAATATTTAGTAATATCTCCATTAACAATTCTATATACAGATTTTCTAGTAGGAATTATTGATGCTATATCTTTAATTACCTGATTAGTTTGAAATCTTCTTATAAAAGAAAATGTTGTCCTGGTCGTTAGCTTCAACTTTAGTTTGTGTAAATATCAACTTCTTCAGTGCATTAAAAGGGATGCTTTTGGATTAGGAGGATCAACTTTAAGCAAGTTTGACTAATCTCTTACATCACCAATTGCAGGTTTTCATATCGTATGGAAGGAAATCAAATGGAGAGCTATTGCTTTCTTATGGATTCGTTCCAAGGGAGGGCACCAACCCAAGTGATTCGGTAGAGTTGTCATTGTTACTTAAGAAATCTGACCATTTAAGTAATTCACTGTTTCGATTATTGTAAAGTTTAATTATTATTTTTTATTCTTTCAGGATATTATTATGTAGTCGATTCAAGATACATAAACATGCCATGATTTTT
This sequence comes from Dipteronia dyeriana, assembly GCA_032871835.1. Classification (NCBI taxonomy): domain Eukaryota; kingdom Viridiplantae; phylum Streptophyta; class Magnoliopsida; order Sapindales; family Sapindaceae; genus Dipteronia; species Dipteronia dyeriana. The sequence continues at coordinate 72,268,176 of CM065295.1, forward strand.
AACACCTTACAGAGGTGAACGATATCATCTACGTGATTATGAAGGACCAGAACGTGCACCAAGAGATCCAAATGAGTTATTTAATTATAGACATTCATCATTATGAAATGTAATTGAGTGGTGTTCCGGTGTTTTAAAGGCACGCTTCACTGTTTTGAAAAATATGCCTAATTACAAATTACGTAGGCAACTACCTATAGCATGTTGTGTCTTACATAACTTTATTCGATCACAAGGTCGTGGTGATCGGATGTTTAGGGAATATGAGAATGAAGATATGTTAATTGAGAGAGAAGGGGAAGCAGAAGGTAGATCAATTCCTAATATTGACATATCTCCATCAAATGTAGCACTAATGAGTAATGTTAGAGATAAAATTGCAAAACAAATATAGAGAGATTGCTCACGCAATAGGAGGTGATTTTTTGTAATAGAAGGTGGTGTCTTCTGTAATTTATTCATGAACTTATATAATTAAATTATGCCATTGTTATGTTATGAGAATTTAAAGGAAATATAAAAGTAATCTATGATTAAGGAAATTGATAGTTATCTATTTTCTATGGATGCTAACAAATAAAATATCATACAATCTTTTTTATAATTCAATTAAAAATGATTGAATGGTCCGTAAATAATAAATAAATTCAAATTATTATATTATTATAAACACTTGTATAATTGTTTCACACACACACACACACACACACATATATATATATATATATATATATATATATATAATAAATTATAAATTACAAATTTAAGTGTATGAAAATAAATATTACAACCTTATGAAAATAATTTATTAGATGGGAGAGTCATAAATTACAAAAAAGTTCTTCAGTTTTTGAATGTTTCAGTTTTTCTATCAGACGTGTTTTTACTGTTTTCATTTTCAGAATTCAGTTTCCAGTGAAGCTACCATACGCGTTTTTACTGTTTTCATTTTCAGAATACAGTTTCCAATATACGCTACCAGACGCGTTTTCTGAATTAAAAAATGTTTTCCAAAAACACTGTTTTCATTTTCATTTTCATTTTCAAAAAACAACCAATGAAAAACGCTTACAGGACGGGCCCTAATAACCAAATTGAATGAAAAAGTTTAGAGAATTGGAGAATATATTAGAGGTTGAGATTTGAGAGAATGAGAGAATGAGAGATTGAAAGAATGATAGAGAGAGTGAATGAAAAATGAAATGGATGGAAGTATTTATAGAAAAATTTGATTGTGGGTCAAAATGTAATTTAAAAGATTTCAGGGGGGGTTTTGTAAAGATAACCTAGTTGGAGGGTCTTTTTTTTAAAAAAGGATAACCTAGTTGGCCGAACGGACCAGCCGGCCGGTCCGACAGGCCGGTCCATGGGCCTGGCAGGTCGGCTTGTCATGCCATGGCAGGCCGGCCTGCCGGGCCTCCTACGAGCGGCCCGGCAAGCGGCCTATCAAGGGCCAGGCCGCGGCCTGGCTAGCTTCCTTCACGGGCCGTGCCAAGCACGGCCCGTTGTCTTCGTGGACCGGCCTGTCACGGGCCGGCCCATTATTACAGCACTACGATTGTCTACCATTCTCAAGGAATCTGACATGATATTTCAATGCACAGCCAAATACATATTTACAAGTTTCACAGAAATCACATTAATGTGTTTAACTTTTATGGGAATCAGATTATTTTGATTACCTCATACCAAACATCCCCTAATTATGTATTCCAATAATATTCCCTTAAATAACTCATTTATAATTTTGTATTATTATTTCATATACAACTCACTTATTCTATATTATTATTTTATATACTCATTAATTATATTTCTTCTTTATATGCAGAGCCCACTTAATCAAAAGAGATTGAAATCACCCCAATTAAATGATTCTTACGGAATCTTTTGGAACAATAAAAATTACAGTTCCTCCCATAATTAAATTAAGGGACTTGATTAAAGGATACGTTGGAGATACTCTGGTCTGAAAATCACCGTATAGCCTTGGCCACTAAATCGTCGGCCAAGATTGGAGCTATGAGTGGATGTCCACTTGGATTGAGAATTCGAGATAACATATTAATTATACAAATTTAAAATCACTCTTAATAAATTAGAGAAGTTAGACAAAACATAAATAAACAAGACGAGATGAGGTTAGTTCAGTGATGATAAACCACTCACATATGCACTACGATGATGTGGGTTCGAATACTGATCTCCCAACAAACCTCGAATTAATATAATACTTCAAAATATATAGTTTTTTTGCTCTTTTTTATTGGCAATGATTGCATGGGTAGAGAGTCTTTTTGTTTTCATTAAATTTTTCTTTTTTCATTTTTTAATGTGGCTTGCATGTCTTTCTCTTTTTGTTGCTAGGTCTGCGCTAGACATGACGGTGGTTCGGTTTGAACCGGTGAACCGAACCGGAACCCCCCGTCGAAAACCGAAATCGGAACCGGTTTTTCAGGTTCAGGTTCCAGAACCGAACCAGAACCGTCGAGGCACCATTTTTCGAAACCGAGCGGTTCGAACCGGACTGGAACCGGCAATTCCAGTTCCTCAATTTTTTTTTTCAAATTTTAATTTAATTTTAATTTTTAAATGTTATTTTTTTTTTGTTTATTTTTCTTCCGGTGACCGAATAAAATGCATTTACATTTTATAATCTTATATAGTTACATATAACATTTCTAATTTTTTTTATTAAACAAAAAAAAAAGTGAACCAAACCGTCGAAACCGAACCCAAACCGGAACCTTCCTCACCCGGTTTCGGTTCCCCTTCCCCAAGAACCAGAACCACCGGTTCCAAACCCGAAACGGAACCAGCGACAAGTCTAGTCTGCACACCCTTGGTGTTTTTTGCTTGACTATTTATTGTATTTTTTTCTTTTCAATGTTTATATATTTATATGGATACTGTATAAGAGTTTTTCGATCTATATATGTCTGTGATGTTTTTTTTCCTTTAGGTCAGTCCAATTATATATATATATATATATATATATATATATATATATATATAGATAACAAACCATGATAAATTGTATGCAGTTGATTAATTCATATTTTTATTGATGCAAGACATCGAAATTTTTTGTTCGCAGTTAGTATAGGTTTGTGATCATTTGAGAAAAGTTATTATTAAAAATGGATGGTATCGAAAATCAAAGTACGTGAGCATATTTTAATACTCGATAGGCAAGAGTCCCACAATTCTTTGTGTGAACAATTACTCTCGAAGATTTTTTTTTTTTTTTTTGTCGCGAATCACTCTTGTTTTGTTACTTTGCAGTCATCTTCACACAAAGATTCTTTTATTTTAATTGTGTAATTATCATATTAAATTATGTTTTCGTTCTCCTGTAGGTTGTTTTGCAATTATAAAAAAATTATAGGTTATTGAAATTCCATCTTCAAATTAGTTATATGACGTGTTTATTAATCGGGAATCATACTTGAAAAAGGGAATTTATTTCTTGATTTTCAAATTCCGGTGTTTACTAGATTTACAGGGAATTAAGTTCCATGGACCCTAAACAAATATCAAGAATTAAGGTGGCATTCGGTTACCACGATGAAATGGTAATATGAATGGGAATTGGAATGGAAATGAATGAAAAGCTGATTTCTTTATTTAGTTGGAACTGTAGAATCAATATCTGAATCAGTATTATTTTGTTTGTTAACAACCGAATGTAATAGAATTAATTGTATTTTGATCAAAATACCCCTAATTACATAATAATATAATAATATATTATTTTTTGAAAAGAGAGTATCTTTGGAATAGAGTTGGGGCATAGAGGATTATTTTTGAAAGAAAAAAAATGTATTAATGAAATGGAATGGAATGGAATGTACATTCCATTGGTTTTTTGATGGAATGCTCATTCCACCAAAATGGTGGAATCTTCATTCTATTGCATTTTAACAAACCAAACAAATGGAATGACTTTACATTTCATTTCATTCCATCCAACCAAACATGACCTAAGTTTCTGAACGAAATGAAACTTGATTCCCCGCACCCACTTTGGAAATCAAATTCTATTTCCTGATTGAAAAATGGAATTTATATCTTTTTACTTAAATATCCCCACTTAATTTAAAAAAAAATACTATATACATAATTATATATATATATATATATATATATATATATATATATATATATATATGTCAAGCTAAATCAACTTAGATTTATGACTTAAAATTTTGAGTCAATATATCAATCACCCATGTGCTCTTAATCTAATGGTTGAGATTGAAATGTATTTATAACAGTTGGATGAAGAGCATATGAGTGATTGAGATGTTGAAGTCAAAATTTTAAATCACATATCTAATTTGATTTAGCTTGACCCTATATATATTTATATTTATATACTTCGCAGTTCATTTTTTTTTGTCATACTTCATTGTTATTTTTAATATGTATATGAATTGTGAATCATAAAAAAAAATGATAAAAAAACTATACAGCGGTGAAAAAACAATTTGTGAAAAAAAAAAACTTATTTATTTATTCACTATACTCATACATCTCTCATATGTATATGTATATATAGCTATTTTGTGTTAATAAGGGTATTTTTGTAATCTATTTTCTATAAATTTGATTCCATTTCTAATTATAGAATGAATAAACACAGTAATGATTTTTAACTTAATTTTGATTCTCTTTCATTTTCTTTCCGGTGGAACTTGATTTAAATTTTACCAATTTCCGATTAATAAATGAGCCTATAATGTAATTCATGGATGGTTTTCTTTTTATGTTATGAAGTGACATAGAATTTTTTTAGAAAATGGTGAGGGATAAGAAAATGGTGAGGGATATCACTCTTTTGAGTTTGACATCTAAGAGTACCATCGCTTTGGTCACTTGAGTTTTAAAAGCACCCAAATTTTTAAAAATACCCTTACTTTATATATATATATTTACTTTTTACTATTTTTCTTTTTTTTTTTACTTTTTTTTTTCATCTTCTTCATTGACTTCCATTTAAGGTCGAACAAACCTCCTTTGGACCGTTCACATTTTTACAAAAGGTCTCATATTTTACCAATAACATGGTTTCATGTTTTTGCAATATGAATTGTTCTAGACTTTTAGGAATTCAATTCTCACCAAACACCAAAGAAAGTGATGCAATAACATAAAAGTAGAAATTGTGAGATATGTCACATTTTTTTATTGTCTTTTGTGATGATGTCACCAGTTTAATAACTTAAGTTTAAAATGCACATATTATGGTGAATTACCCAAGTTGTCCCTAAATTTAATTTGTAAAAGGCAACTTTCTGAACTCCTCTGTATCTCCCCAAAAAAGTTGTCTGAAAACTTGTATCTCTCTCCAAAAAAGTTGTCTCGTTCCAGAATCTGCACAAGAAAATAACAAATATTTATGATCTCGTGTATTCTCTTTTCTGTTTTCATGCATTTCTGATTTTTTGCATGCATTTCTGTGTTGTAAAAACATGTATGAACATTTAATTGATTCGAACTTTTTTCATGTGTGACTGAAAATATTTAAAGAAGAATCGAGCTTTTTTATTTTTGTGTTGTAAGAACATGTATGAACATTTAATAGATCTAAGTCTTTTTCATGTGTGACCGAGAATATTTAAAGAAGAATCAAGCATATTTGTTATTGGACCGAGGTTTTATATATTTGGAAAAAATGCTCGATTATTTGAAAAAAATGCTCCATAATTTGAAGAATATTCTAGATCCATTGAAAAAGTTCTCGATCCCTTACAAAAAAGCTCGATCCCTTTGAAAATGTTCTCGCGCCCTTACAAAAAATCTCGATCCCTTACAAAAAATCTCGATCCCTTTGAAAATGTTCTCGATCCCTTACAAAAAAGCTTGATCCCTTTGATAATGTTCTCGATCTCTAACACTTAATAAATATTTTTAATTTTTAATAATTGTAAACTTAATTTAATTTTTTAATTTGTTAATAATGGTTTGTGATGATGATTTTCATAGGACAATGGATCGGGTAAGAATAGTCATATCTTACAACAGCTGATGGGAGCAATTACCTGATGGAAGTCAGAGGTTTTTTTGGTTTTGATAACCAATGAATGTATGTGTCAAAGAATATGACTTACGAAGAGCTGGTGTCGACCGTGCAAACAGTTATGAAGTACGATGTGAACAAATACATTGTTGATCTACAATCTATATCAATCGTTTCCGGGATAACATGTCGCACATTTATAAGAAACGACGATGATGTTTTGTTTATGCTAAGGGAAGATATGGTGATACTTAATTTTGAGAGTGCAACAACAAATGTGATAGCTGAAGATACCCCTGCTCGTGGAAACACCCAACAATTTCGATCATTTAGTGGAAGCAATTAATTGTTCACTGAAAGAAGTGAGAACGAAGAGCAACAAAACATGTGTGGTGTCCCATCGGAAGTAGCCAACCATGGTTATATAGCTGGACCTCAATTGGACGAGGTCTTTGGTTGTCAAATTGAAATGAATGATGGGCAATACAACCACCAATATAATGAGATGTACAATGATATTAATAATGAGCAGAACAATGAACCGAATTTTAGGCCAATTCATGAGGTGGCTAATAAGGCAAATTTACATCCGGTAGATAATGTAGCGAATAATGAGGAAGATAAAGAACCTGTCCAAACAGAAAGACATGCAAGACGTGTACATAGATGTAGTTCTAGTGCAGTAGATATAGCTGGGACCTCTGAGATCCGGCTTAATGTAACTGAAGCTGATTCTGACAATGTCATAACGTGGGTAATTCCAGGAGTAGAATCGTACTCTTTTGGTATGGGTGGAAGCAAGAACTTGGTAGAAGATGAACCTACAATCATGATATATAAAGGGCAATTTTTTCCTAGCAAAAAGGATTTGAAGAGATTGGTTGGGCATTTTGCAATACGGCACAACTTCGAGTGGAAGGAGAAAATGTCGAACAAGACAACATTACATCTGGTTTGTTTGATGGACAACTGTACGTGGAAGTTAAAAGCTGTGAGGAGAGATGCAGCGACATACTTCCAAGTAAGAAGTTTTGTCAACGAACACAATTGTCAGTTAGAGGAGATTCACTGCCGCCATCGACAAGCTAGTGTAGTCATAATTGGAGAAGTGGTTGCACCTAGATTGCAACAACATGATGGTCGACTAATGCGTTCGAAGGACATAATCACCGACATGAAAACAATGTATGGCATTCAAATCATGTACAGTAAGGCATATCAAGCTCTCAATTATGCGTTGTCACTGACCTATGGAACACATGAGGAAACCTTCCAACTACTACCATCATTCGGTTACGTGTTGGAAGAAAAAAAATAGGGAACAATCACTGACTTACAGTGCGACGAAGATGGTAAATTCCTCTACTTTTTCATGCCATTTGGTGCCTCACTTAGAGGATTTCGGAGGTGTCTGCGTTCAGTTATTACCGTTGATGGTACCTATTTAAAGGGAAGATTCGGGGGTACAATGTTTGTTGCAACTGCACAAGATGGGAATGAACATGTTTATCCCATTTCTTTTAGGTACGGTGACTCAAAAAACAACCTATCATGAGAGTGGTTTTGGATTGCTTGAAAGGTGTCCTTAGCCATATAGATGATTTGGTATTCATTTCTGATCGTCATGCAAGCATTGAAGCATGGATTTCTAAAGTGTTTCCTTATGCCACCCATACCATATGTTGCTGGCACTTTTCTGAAAATATTAAAAAGCGATATCACAGAAAGGATGTTGCCACAATAATGAACAAAGCAGCCCGAGCGTACATCGAGTTGGAATATAACCGGCATATGGAAGAGTTACCAAACTTGCATCTGAATGCATATGATTATATAATTGATGTCGGTCCACACAAGTGGTCCCGTGTACACTGCCCCAACAGGATGTACAGGGTGATGATAACAAATGTTGCAGAATGTATAAACTCATGCCTAAAATTTGCACGGCAACTGCCTATATTGACTCTGGCATAGTTCATTAGGAATATGCTACAACGTTGGTTTCATGATCGTCATAGCGCTGTACAGTCCATGCGTGATCAGTTGACCGACACAACACATCTTGTAATCCTAAAACGCATGGGGAAATACAATTTTATGACCGTAAATCCAGTTGATTGGAACATATTCTCTGTGAAGCGGTCTGGAAAATAGTGGACCGTTGACTTAGCCCGAAAGACTTGCACATGCAACAAATTCCTAATTGACCATCTTCCATGTTCTCACGCGCTCGCTGCCGCAAGGTACATCATACGTTTTCGTGTATGGTTAATATTACTGCAACGTGAATCTCATTGTTTTCATTGTTTCTACAGAGACCGAAACATGGATTTCACATCCTTGTGTGCGGACTACTACAAGAGACAAACACTTATTGACGCGTACTCGGTTCCTATTATACCGGTTGGACATCCTTCCACTTGGGTTGTGTCATCTAACATCGTTGAGAGGGTGATTTTGAATCCAATCTCTAGGAGACAAGCAGGTCGCCCGATGATGGGTCGACATATGTCGTCTTCGGAGAGGATAACTACTTAAAACTGTAGAAGATGTGGACAACCAAGGCATAATTTCAGGAGATGTTCTAACCCAGCTTTGATTAATGAAGGTCCGGGTAGAGTTGTTCCTGAGGAATACAGACGCAAGTGTAGCATATGTCATACAGTTGTCCACAACAGACAGACGTGCCTTACCAGAGACTCCACCGTGGAATGATTTTAGGCGTTATGATGATAACATTGTGAAATTTTATACTCGTATGACTTGTTCAATAACTGAATTTCAATTTTAGTTAAATAGGATTTCCAATTAGTGTTACATTTGTGATTTATGATGGTTGAAAAGGAAACAAAAATTAAAATAAAATTTTATTTCAATGTAAACATTTTTATACAAAAAAATGGTACATATATAGAAGAATTACTACATAAAACTAAACGGGTCGGGAGTTTGAAAAAATCTCAACAGCCATATTCTCCCGAATGATCTCCATATCGTCTTCCAAGCAATCGAAATCCTTCATGTCCGCCAGTAAGTACTCGATCAATCTCAACGTGTGGGGACCACAGTTACCCCTACAGTTACCCCTACAGTTGGACACATTAACATGCGTTAATAAAATAATATTTTTTTAATAGCACAATCTCAAAGTAAATGAAAAAAAATGTATTACGATTTCTTCTACTGGGGGACACGTGTTGCGGACACCACACTGACTGAGAAGGGCTTATTCTTCTTGGCGAACATCTCACGGTCAGGCGATCGCGCAGTATGAAACTTGGCATGATGCAACATCGAGGGTAAAACCAACACAAGGGGGCTGCCTGCTGCCTCCAGATATTCACTGCAACATCCTGTCTCCAGCGGTTAACGATGAACATTGTCCCACATGTGAGGTCGACAGTCACCAAGAGCCAATGTTGGCACCCAATGTTGCACAGTATCAAGACCTGTAAACGTAAAAAAAAAGGTGTTAGGATGTACAAATCCATTTATAACAAAAAATTACAAAGCAAGTAAAACTTACCATGTCAACATCGTGCCACAGACGGCTTCCAATAGGGGCACCACCACGCACCATCGTAAGGTCCTCAGTGGTCTACCAGAACCTCAGCACATTCCACCGCACTGTGGTGATCTCCCCGCGAGCATCACGAGGCATCATTCTCCTGTATTGGACCTTCAAATCAGACTGTACAAACATTTGATCGACAAAAAATTAGTAATGTTTTACAAACTAATTTAAAAGCATGCGTTATCATTACTTTTGTGAAATACTTACAAAAAACTGCGTATCCAAGATGTTGATCATCTGGTTGTACGCACTCGGGAATGCTTGCTGACGCTTTCAAAGAATATGGAGGTATGCGTCCATATGCTGTGAGTATATACACATAATAAAGTGTTAGGAGTGTATCATATCTAAAACAAACATTAAATAGAAAATGCTCGGTCGCACGTACCTCTTCCTCCAACTCCATGAAGTTGGTCTGCATCCGATGAAACCATGCAGCATCAACTGGCTCCAGCACATCCATATCACGTCTGTATTAATTTCCCATTAGCAACACAATTATTTAATTGAACAGAAGAAAACCTGCCACCTAAATAGAAAAAAAAATTACTTACCATTCCCCATTTATGTTCTTCTTGAAGGCTCGGTAAGCCTTCAACTAGTCACCGTCCACCAGCCTGTGAGGATAAAAAATGTGGTCCGAAGGCTAATACATTACCCGCGCCATCTTTGGTCTGTAGGGATCTGTGTACGGGCTGAGCAACGGCCAGCCGTGCTTCAATACACGTTTCTCCAGTCAAACTCCCCCCGTTGGGGTGTACTGCGATGAGGAGCTATGTCCCCCTAAGGCTGGCTGGATGGATGTAGAGGGTAGAGGTGGTGGTTGTGGCTCGATCCGTAAGGGAGGTGGAGGGGGTGGTTTTCGCTCGATCGATGTGGGCGGTGAGGGGGATGGGGAGGGGGATGGGGATGAAGAGGGGGAGGGGGAGGAAGAGGTTGATGGGAAGGCTGCTGCTCGACCAATGGGGGAGGTGGAGGGGGAGACTGCTGCTCGACCAAATGGGGAGGTGGAGGGGGAGTCTGCTACTCATCCAATGGGGGAGGTGGAGGGGGAGTCTGCTGCTCAATTGGAGGGGGCCGCTGTCGCTCAACCAATGAGCCTATTGTTGTATGTGTAACAGACCCTGTATCTCCGGTACGCTGGTGAGCCTCACTCTCCAGAACTGCCCCTCCGGTATGTGGATCCTCCCAATGACCACCAGTGTTGTTTGTCCCCCTAATATATCCACATGTCCTATCTCTAGGAGTAAAGTCTGGATCAGGACCAGGTGGACCATCCTTGTACGTATGCGTCCTGATGCCCTGAAGCCTCCAGATCAATGCGAGCAACTCCCGATGTTGCTCTTGTTGATCCTCCTTGCTCTTGTTGATCCTCCTTGCTCTTCCGGATCATATCTAGTAACTCTCGGTGCTGCAACTGTCGATCATCCTCACTCTTTCGGAAGGCTTCACGTAACTCGTTGAAATGATGTTCCCATGGGGCCTGAATTCATGTCAACATTGTTAGTGCTAAAACACTTTACAGGTATAAAAACGAAACTATCATCTCAACTTACCTCCACATCACATCCAATGCCTGCACGGGGAATCCCCTATAGATATACCAGGTATGAGGGTGGTAAACTGAACCCTTCTATGCCTCACTCATCGAGGAGACGACTCAGATCAGTCAATGTATTGGCACTGAAACCCGGGCCGATGGGTCAGAAGTCTTCGTATCACTGTGCCTTCCTCCCCCACCCTCCTCATCCGAACCCTCTCCATTGCTCCAGCCAGCAGTAGTCTGATCAGGGACAGACGGAAGGTGAACCCTATCCTCGTCTACGTACAGGCTCCCCCCCTCTCTTAGGCCTGCAAAGTACGGTACTCCCTCCTCAGCTGCTGTGGGCAAGATTTCCTCCCTCGCAAATATCTGAAAACTTAGTTAGAGGATGTCATTGTAAACATAGTAACTAATATAACGATTAACAAGTTAAATAAATACCATAGTACTGATAGTCTTTGCCAACTTCTTCCCTCTAGGTTGTTTTGTCAACTCCCACTCGGAGAAAGCTCTGTAACCTTCCGGGTGCCGAACTCAACGCCCAGTGCAAGGATCACCTCAAAAGAAAATATTTGCATTAAAGATAAGTACGATTAGAATCCCATAAATTTTGGCAACGAAATATAAAGTATATGTTGTAATTCTAAGTTCATACCAATAGAGCATGCGATATACCGTAAATGTTGTACCCCTCAACGGTATGTACAACATCGTCATGTGATTGTTGGCGTCTCTTCTCACGTCGTTGGGGTAACGCATGCTTGAATGACAAAATAGAATGCATATAGACGTGGGCAACCCATAGGAGAGCATCGAAGGCAGTGAGGTTCTCCACCAACCGAAACTGCCAAACTGGAATCTTGAATCTCTCGTCCATCCCATCAATATCCAATTCAACATGTATAGGATGCATAGCTTCACAGCATCATACGCTTCCTGAAACTCTCTGAGGGTAAGAACGACCCTTAACTCCTCCAACGATACATCATCAGCTCTAGGAAAGTACCGCTGATGTATGCCATTCTCCACTGCAGCATACAAACCAGTGTCCGGTACAACTCCAAAACATAATCCGGTGATGAGGTAAAATTCCACCTTCGAAAACCTCACCACTTGGTTCCCTAACAGGAACCGCATCTCATCTGTTGGCCCGTCATGGTCCAACTCCCGCAACAGCATCCAATGGATAACACTATTAGAAAACTTCATCTCCCGGGGCATCGACATGAAATGCCTGAAATAGGACGCGATAAACTGACGCCGATCCTCAACAGTAAAATCTTCTGGGACCCGGTTCAATGCATCGTCTATACGGGTGAAGGCTTCAAAATGGTCGTGTCGAGTCAATTTTCCCTTGAACCAATCTCCCTCTAGAGTTTTAAGGAAATCCTTCAACCTCCTCCTCATCTGCAATGTCACAAAAACAATACATAAGTAAACTAGAAAAAACTCAGTTCTTTGACATTTATTCTCGATCCTTTTAAAAACTTTCTCGATCCTTTACAAAATATTCTTGATTATTTTAAAATATTCTCAATCCATTGAAATTATTCTCGATCATTTGAAAAAGTTCTCGATCGTTTGCAAAATCTTCTCGATCCTTTGCAAAATCTTCTTCATCCTTAGATCAAATTCTCGACCCTTTTAAATATATTCTCGATCCTATTAAAAAATATCGACCTTTTGAAAAATATTCTCGATCATTTGAAAAAAAATTATCGATCAATGAAAACAAAATATTCTCGATCCTTTCAAAATTTCTCGACACTTTGATAAAATTCTCGATCATGTGAAAATATTCTCGATCTTCTGAAAAATAATCTCGATCGTTTGAAAAATATTCTAGATCTTTTAAAAAATAATTTCGATCGTTTGAAAAATATTCTCGATCTTTTAAAAATAATCTCGATCGTTTGAAAAATATTCTCGATCTTTTGAAAAATAATCTCGATCTTTTGAAAAAATATTCTCGATCTATTTATCAAATTCTCGATCCCTTTATAAAATTATCGATCAACTAATATGCTCGATTCTTTAAACAATCTTCTAGATTCTTAGTTAAAAATCCTCGATCTTGTTCCAAAAAACCTTGATTTTGCTAAAAAAATTCTCTATTTCAAAATTTCTCAAAATTAAAATTCCTCGATACCCAGAATTTCATCTTCCTCATCACATATTCAACTTAATTTCAAACCCTAACCTAAACCACAACCATTCTCAGATCTCGTTTTCAACCCTAATCTACGATTTCAATCAACAAAACACAAGTCTAACATGCAATGGCAAGTTATCAACTACAAAATCGAGAAAAAAAACAAATAGAAATTACCTCTGTCAATCGCAACAAATCTGGTGTATTATCGTTCTCGTTTTGGTCACTTCGCCGTCAATTCTGTTGCCGTCGGTCTCTTTCTCACTTTAGCTTTTTTCACACTAACAAAATGATAACGTTTTCTCTTTTTAAACAGTTCGGAGTTTTTTTGTCCGATCACACTAAATGATGTATTTTAAACATACATTAGTGAAATTGTGATATTTGCTCACCACACGCCCCCAAATGGTGTCAATAATCTATCGACCCCTAACCTAAAATCCATATTAAATTAATTGTTTCGAACTTAAATAATGGAAAATGAAAGAGATTACACACCCTAACTGCTAGCGAGTCAATCTCAGAATATTTTTCTTCCAAAACTTCTCTCAAACAACTTCTATTAACTCTTGTACTTGAGTCCTTGATCAACCGTGTTTCTTCAGGTCTAATCGTCTTCTTCTAGAAATACAAAGTGTTTTTTTGTTCAACTTTATGTTTAATATCGAAAAGAAATTTTAAACTGTGGTTATTAACGATTAAAGCTTTATATGTGTTTTAAAAAATAAAGAGAGAAAACAAAAAAATAGTCATTGAAAACATTAGGGTCCGTCATGTAAACGTTTTTCAGTTGCTATTTTTAAAAAATAAAAATGAAAATGAAAGTGAAAACAGTGTTTTTGGTTTCAGTTTCGAATTCTAAAAATGCGTCTGGTAGCATATACTAAAAGATATATTTTGAAAATAAAAACGAAAAAAAACGCGTCTGATATGTTAACTGAAAACTATCAAAAATTGAATTATTAACTTTTACATTTTGGTTAAATATTATTACAATTATAAACAATTTGATTAAATAATTGACTAATATAATTTTGTATTATAATGTTAAAAATAAACAAAACTAATACATCACAAATTACTAAAAAAAAAATTAATAAATTAATCAAAACTAAACTCTTAAATTATAAATAAATATTATTTTAATAAATATATAACAGTAATAATATATATATATATATAATTAAAAGAAAAAATCGGTGAAGAAGAAGAAAAGAAGAAAAAGAAAGGAAAAAGATTGAAGAAGAAGAAGAAAAAGAAGAGGAAGAGGATCAACGAAGGAAGAGGATCGGAGAAGAAGAAGCATTGGAGAAGGAGAAGAAGAGGATAAGAGAAGAAGAAAAAGGATCGGAGAAGAAGAAGAGGATCGGAGAAGAAGAAGACGATCAGAAAAGGAAAATATTTATAAAAAAAAATTAAAAAAGAGAAAAACAAAAACAAAGAAAACATGTATTTTATGTTTTGCAAATTTTTCACTGTTAACAGTGATTTTATTTTTCATTTTGTTTTTCGTTTTTTAAAAATAAAATGAAAAACGGTTAACAAACGCGAATTAAAAATCGTTTTTAGAAAATAAAAACGAAAACGGATTGAAAAACAGTTGCAGTACGGGGCCTTAAACTTTCGTTAGTAACCATTTTTGAAACTTTAATTGTTAATAACCACTTTTAAAAAAAAAAACATTTTATGTCCATAAATTACAAAGTACCTCTGAACTTAGTTTATTTTTTAAAAACCTGAAAACAAACTTGAAAATCATAACTAAAATCTGGAACCAAACTTGAAATCACGACTGAAAATTTGAAACTTGAAATCTTACCTAAAAACATGAAAATTTGAAACTTGAGATCTTTACTAAATTAAAATGTTGAAACTTGAAATGTTTCCCTTATTCGTCTACCTCAAACTAGGTTTAGGTTTTTTTTTCTTCCCTTTTTTTCTGCAAATCATATCACCGGTGGAGGGGGAGCTCTACGGCATTACTAGACGGTCGTGAAGCCCAAGTGATGCATGACGGTACGACGACGATGTCGCCTGGTCCGTGAAGCCAAGCAGCGCACGACAGCGCTATCGCGAAGAGAGAGAGGTTCGGGGAGAAAGAGAGAGGACGCCGATGACAATTGCAGAGGTTGGAATTTGATAGGGACGACACCGGTGACGATTTGCAGAGGTTGGGTTTTGACGGCGACGACGCCAGCGATCACTTTCACGGTTTGATTTTGACGGGGAGAGAAATAGATTACAGGAGAGAGAAAGAAATAGAGAAAAAGAGAGAGGTATGATTTGGGGATGATTTTTATATGATGACATTTAAGTAATTTATCAAAAAAATGGCTATTAACGATTAAATTTTCGTCTGTGGTTGCAAACAAAAGGTCATGTTGTATGTGGTTATATTCAGCAATTTCCACAAAAATAAATGAGAGAAAATTAAAAGTAGCCACTGAAATTATTAGAATTTCATTTATAGCCACGTATGAAATTTTATTCGTTAATAACCACATTTGTAAGAAATTACCTCAATGCCCCATATAAAATACTATCCTCAAACTCTCTCTCTCTCTCATCTCTTCACTCTCCCCGCTCATCTCTCTCTTTTTCTTTTTCCTCTTTCTTTCCTCACTCATCATCGTCGGACGTTTGGACGTCGTCGCTTGTCATCGAGCTGCCTTGGTTGCGCTGCTTGGCTTCACTATCTTCTCTCTCCCTTTCCTCTCTCTCTCTCTATCCTCTCTCTCCCCGCTCCTCTCTCTCCTCTTTTCACTCACTAATTGTTAAAAACATGTTTAGGGAATAATAAATGTTGAAATTTATCATTTTTTAGGGTTGATTGGGTTGAGATCGGATATTTTCGATGATTTGGGACTGGATGTTGGAGTTTGGTTTGAAAAAAAAAAATGAAAGTATGAAATCTTTGACAAACTTGAAATGTTTTACGAAAACTTGAAATCATGCTTTAAATCTTACCTGAAACTTGAAATCTTACCCTGAAACTTGTCAACGTTTCAAATTTTTACATAAGATTTCAAGTTTTCGAACCAGTGAAGCTTGAAATCTTCTAAAAAAAAATTTGATTGAAATCCTACCCAGAAACTTGTCAATATTTTGAGTTCTTATATAAGATTTCAAGTTTACGAACCAGTGAAACTTGAAATCTTTTGGAAAAAACTTGACTGAAATATTACCCAGAAACTTGTCAACATTTTCAGTTTTTATATAATATTTTAAGTTTTCGAACTAGTGAACTTGAAATTTTCTAAAAAAAACGTGAAACTTTATTTTATCTGATTCTTCACAAAAACATATAAAAGTGATGCAATAACGTTAAAATCATGTTAAATAATTGTTTCGAAATTAATTAATCCATAAATGGAAGATATTTACACAACTTAAACCGATTTAGAGCAAATCTTTTTTTTTCCTCACTCATTTCTTCAAACTTTCAAACATACAAATATTCAAATTTGCAAGGGTGATTCCATGATATCGTGTTTTTTGTCCTCTAACAATGGTGTGATTACATTCGATTTGCAGGAAACAAAGAGAATAATGAAGAATAATGCACAAAGAAGAAGGCGTAAAAAAAAATACAAAACACATTAGAAAAATTATTTTAGGGGTATTTTAGTAATTTATGGATATACACCGAATGTTTTTTAAAAAAGAGGTTATTAACGATTAAAATTCCGTATGTGGTTAAAAACGAATTTTCTATATTAGATGTGGTTATTTTTAGCAATTTCCCCAAAATAAATGTGGAAATTGTTAAAAATAACCACAACTATTATGGAAATTTTATTTTTAACCACATACGAAAATTTATCTGTTAATAACCACTTTTTTGATAAATTACTTGAATGCCCCAATATAAAAAACATCACTAAACATTTTCTCTCTCTTTTTTTTCTCTCATTTCCTCTCTCTCTATCTCCCCGATCTCTCTCTCCAGTTGACGATGTGCCAGCGAACCGTCGCCGGCATCCTTGCGAAGACCGACGAACCGTCACCGGTCTCGTCGCCTGGGCTTCACGACCGTCCTGCAACGCCGTCTAGCTCCCCCTCTGCCGGCTATTAGATTTGCTGAAAAAAAAGGAAAGAAAACGAAATACTAGAAACCCAGAACATTTCAAGTTTGAACATTTCAATTTAGTCAAGATTTCAAGATTTCAAGATTTCAAGATTTCAAGTTTTCAAGTTTTCAAGTTTTCAAGTTTTCAAGTTTTCAAGTTTCAACATTTCTATTTAGGCAAGATTTCAAGTTTCAAAATTTGAAAACGAAAAACTTAAAAACCTAGAACATTTCAACTTTCAACTTTCAATTTAGTCAAGATTTTAAGTTTCAACATTTCAATTTAAGCAAGATTTCATGTTTCAAAATTTCATTTTTTATAACAAGATTTCAAGTTTCAAGTTTCAAGTTTCAAGTTTCAAGTTTCAAGTTTCTAATCGTGATTTCAAGTTTGGTTCCAGATTTTAGTTATGATTTCAAGTTTGTTTTTAGTTTTAATGAAAAAATCAAATTCAGGGGTATTTTTATAATTTATGGACATACACTGAATTTTTTTTAAAAAAGTGGCTATTAACAAATAAAATTTTAAAAGTGGTTACAAATAAAAGTTTAATGTTTCCCATGACTATTTTTTATTTTCTCTCAAAATAAATTCCATATATAATATATGTGCTCAATTTTAACAATTTTTACCGGCTAAAAAAGGTTTTGTGAAAAACTAAGGGGTCTAATTAGAATTTGATGCCGCTACTAGGGTTTAAGCCAAAACCCCAAAAATCACAGAAACAATCATTTTGATTCGATGGCAACTCTCACAAGAAGACTCTATCGCTCTCTCCTCTCAAACCCTAATACCATCCCTCACATTTACAGGCCCTTTTGCACCTCCAACCTCTCATCTTCTCTCGACAACTCCGACCTCGATGACCCGCTTCTCAACTCTGACACCGAATCTATCCCTGACGCATCCCCACCGTCACCGCTTCAGGGCTCAGGTGACCGTCGGGCGGTTTATGATCGCCCGCTTGAAAATGGCCTCGATTTGGGAATTTATAAGGTTTGCTTTTATTCAAACTATTAACATTTTTACAATTTTATTATCAGTATCAGGTTTTTGAGTTTCTTGATTGATCCTTTTTTTTCTCTTGTTTGGGAATTACAAAATTTCTTTTTTTTTTTTTAATAATTTTATTATTGTGGGTATTTGGGGTTTAAAGGCAATTATGAACGTGTAAACAGAAGTGTAGTTTGTGTATATGGCGTTTATATTTATATGCATACGTGAAACACTCAAACAGACAGAACCATTTTTAAGTTAGTATATGGTGCTGATGTCTATATTTTATTGAGTATAAAGAATATCTAAAATGTGCCAAGGTGTGATATTTTTCACTGCTATTTTAGATTTTTAATTGGTTGTGACTGTTGGATTATGTCGCAGGCAATATTGGTGGGGCTGGTTGGGCAAAGTCCATTGCAGAAAAAGCTGAGAAGTGGGAGGGTTGTTACACTCTTCTCATTGGGGACAGGTGGGATTCGGAACAATCGGAGGCCATTGGAAAATGAGGAGCCAAGGGATTATGCAAATCGGTGTGCTGTTCAGTGGCATCGGGTCTCAGTTTACCCAGAGAGATTGGGCAGGACAGTCATGAAGCATGCTGTTCCTGGGTGAGGTTTTAAATTGTTTGAATTCATATGATTGGCATGTACATTGGCTTATTTAGGTTGTAAATAATGATCCTTTTTTCTAGAACTGCATTGCATATGTTAGGTGTTCTTAGCTAGCCTTTTATTGAAACTTTATTTAAAGGTGAGCATTTATGTATGTGCTAACTTTTAAAAAATTGAAATTATTATGGTAGCTAAATGTTCCAATATCAGACTTAGTCATAAAAGCATTTCAAGAGGTAGTTAAGTGTGTAGCTATTTTGTATAAAACAAAACCTGAAAGACAACTATGTTCTAGGCAGGTTTGTTATTTATGAATTTGATGTTCAAGTCTCTGAGGAATTGTTGCATTCATTTCCAAGGAACTAATTTGTTAGATATAAAGGTATGGATCTTGTGATTGGAATGCTGTTGATGTTAGGGATATGAAAATATTTGGTGACACAGTGCACTGAAAAATTATTAACATTTGAGATTGGCTGTGACAGCTTGCTTACAAAAGAATCTTTACACTTTCAAATTGTTGAAAGAAAGGAATAAAGATGCTAAAAAATGATGTGAGGTCGTGCAAGTTGGACATGCCAGAAGAGGGAGAGAAAGGGGATATTATATTAACGTATTAGTTCTAACTTTAGTGGTTTTATGCTTAAATGGAAGGTATAACATCAGTTGTCTAAAATGTGACAGTAGATGAATTTAAAGCTTATTCTATATATTGCTTTACATAAAATGGTAAATATCCAATCTGTTTCAGTGTCTGTTTCGCTGGAGCACGTGCCCAGGTTGGCTTGTCTATAAAACAGACATTGGAATGTTAATTTATTTTATTTTGGATGGTTATGTCTCAGTTATGATATCATAACTTTTTTTTTTTTTATGCAGATCAACTATATATATAGAGGGAAATCTGGAGCAAAAGATTTTCAATGATCCGGTAACTGGTCTTGTTCGGCGTATACGGGAGATTGCTATTCGTGGAAATGGTACTTAATTACTTTCTTGCATTATTTAAGATGATATTGCTCAAGTTTATAAATGAAACAAACTGATCATATTTGTTGCATTTGTTTTTATTTCATATTTAGAGTTACCTTTAAATATCATTCTCATCACTAAGGTTTAGTAGTAGCTACAATGTGATAATAGCTCATTAAGAAAGGAGCATGGGTTTCTTTGTGGGGATGAAGGCATGTTGATGCAATCAATTGTTAGAAGTGTGGAATAAAATGGATTGGTGGGATAAGGAAGGTTGAGGACTACCCTTGTGTATGATGATGGAGCGATTAGATAATTGTTGTTGTGGTGCTATGCTTAGCTCCCCGGTCCTTTTTAACATGTTTTCGAATGTGGAATTGGCAGGTCGCCTTGTGTTTCTGGGAAAAGGTGGTGATGGCCAACCTCCAAATCCATCAGAATTTAGAGGCACTGGCTATTACTAAAAGCATATGCACACTCAACGTGGGAACAGTGAAGGTTCATTGAACTCTTGAAATTGATTTTCATTGCTGTAATTAATATCATGACTTTGCTTTTAGTAGTGATTGATGCAGAAATCTTGCCTACAGCAGAAAAAGGAAAAAAAAAAAACAAAAAAGGGGGCAAATCTTTTAGTATGTGCTACTCCTGTGTAGGCTAACATGATTATTTTTGTTTCAGTTGACAGTTATGTTACAAAGCCAGAAAAGATTTGTGAATCAATTTTATTGTTTTCAGTGGTTGTACACCCCTTGTGTTTGCTCACTTTTAGCCTTCGGTGGTAAGAATATGCCTTCATAGTCATATTGTTTGCTATTTTCATGAATAGATTTGTAAAGGAAAAGTATCTTTGATTGGAAATACTTCCTCAAGAGAAAGAATTGTAGGATGCTCTTAATTGTTGTGAAGTTTTTATTCTACAAAATCATTCAGTTAGATAGCATAGGTGTATGGATAATCCTGTAAGACAGTAAGAATTCGCACTGCATTTTGTTTTTTAAACTATTTTATCGTATCAAATCAAGTTTATTAACAGGCATAGTGAAATTGTCATCGGGGGGTGTGGTTGGTAGGGAAACCAATTAAATCAAACCGAATCGTAAATAAGTGTTCATTTTGGGTTTCAACTTTAATATGGTTCAAACGGGTTCAATTTTGTGAAAATCAAATTAATGTGGTCTAGTTTTGGTTGTGGCTTTGGAAATCGAATTAAGTACTTAAGCTATATGTATAAGTTATAAATACGGGCTTATGGAGTTATGGTCAGGTTTAAATAGTCCATAAATTAAAAGTCAGGTTTAAATAATCCATGAATTAAAAGAAAACGTAAAAAAATTATTAAACCCAAAAGATTACAATTATATTGAACAGAACCGAATCAATTATGTTTGGTTAAATTCAGTTCGACATATTAATATGATTCAAATTCTATTCAAAATAATGAAAATCGAATATTTCAGTCAATTTGGTTTTGCCCAATACCAAACCGCACTATGTCTCATTAATCGGTTTACTCTCATTAATCGGTTTACTCTTAACATTATTTTATTTTACTGTTTTGATAATTGCATAAAGTTATGTTTTGAACTATTACAATTTAGAGATATAATTCAAACTCACAATTTTGATTATGTGGAGGTGAGAGGAATTCAGTTGGATCAACCTCATCAAAACTAAATGCATTTATTCATCACATAGAAAATTAAATTGAATATAAATCTTCTTTATGGTCAATCTGGTTGAAACTATTTTTAAATGAAGGGATGATAATTTGTGTTATCTTGTTATATATGTGTGAATTTGAGCACAATCCATTTAATATCTAGACTCACAATTTTAAAAAATTCACGTAGTGTCAAAATTTACTATAAAAAGAGAGACAATCGATGTTTATGTGTCTATAAATCGGTTGATTTTAAGAATTAGGAAAACCCTCAATATAGACTTTTTTATTTGCTTTCCAAATCAATGGACTTGTTTTTGGAACTTATGACATTTTTATCGAGTTTTTGACACAGAATTCTTGTATGATTCTTTTGGTATTTTCATTTGAAGACAACCCAAAAAAAAAAAAAAAATTTACATCAAAAGAATGGCAGTTCAAACCGGATCGGGCTCCCACATGTGTACACACTAACCGACTGAGGATGGACGGGCATACTCACCGGCCCATCAAGCCACAAACTGTGGTGCCCCCCTCATTGGGCCCACTCAAATCCCAACCATTTACTAGGTGTGGTGATATACTGGCTCTCCCCACTTTGGGGCTCCCCGTCTAACGGGCACGCATGTGAGAGTCCTACGGCCCAGCCCAAGAACATGTTCCGCCACCTTAGTGCCCCACTTGGTTACAAGCCAACGTGACTTGGCTCAGCGATCCAACAGTGTTATAGCTCGCATTATATAGAGTCATTGAGAGCTTGTTTTCTTCGATGTGGGATGTTGAAACTATCAAACTGCATATTTCCATTGTCCTATCTCCTTATTTCTCAATAAATTAAAACTGCATACTCAATACGACCAGTTTTTACGAAAACAAAATCATTAATATTAGATCTGAGTATTTCTTATTTGATTACAACTAATATTCTATTTGATTTTTTGTCTACAAACTGAAAAGTACAGAATGTTACTGAAGACTGAATAGTAACTGAAAACTAAAAACAGAAAAACATGTTTGTTTATTTTTTTCACTGAAAACTTAATAGAAATGATAAATTGTTTGTTTTTTTAAGTTATAAATGTATGAAAATAAATATTTTTACATCTATATCCTTCTAACTATTATTTGTTATATATTTACATTTTAATATATTAAGGATAACTCTAAAATGTAAATTAATTCTAAAATAAATTTATTTGGTTATTACAAATATTTCATACATTATTTTATTTGTTGAATTACATTAAAAATGAACATAATATTTTATGGTGATACATTCTAAAATTCTCAAGAAATATTAATAAAAACAAAAAATCAACTACTACTTGATTTTGATCCAAATAGTAAAACATTTTTTTTCTTCCAAAAATTAACATCTTAAAACCGAAAAAAAAAACCTCAAGACAAAATCATTATGAAAACCAATCTCTAATTAATTTTTAGAACAAGTGAAAAAGATGTACTCAAATTGTAACATAAAATTAATAAAACTAATTATCAAATCATGGAAACAAGAAAGAGTTCTTATCGGAATATGTAGGAAAATCAGTCATCAATTGTTTTTGTTTCGAAGAATTTAGGTTTTCTGATGTTAAAGTTCTGTACAGTGAGAAAAAAATATATTAATAATTTAATATGATTAAGGCTTTAACAAAAACAGAATTAGAAATATATAAAATTAGTGAGGATAGTTTTGGAAGTAAAAGTTTATAATTAATTCTACTGGATTTGTGTTAAGTGAAAAGTGGATTTTTTTTTTAAATGATTTTAATGGCTCATTCAGTGATTTTAGCACTTATAAAATCAAATAAAACAGTTAAATGAAACACGTTAAGTGTCATTCAATGTTAAGTAAAAAATTCAAACCCTGCTAAAAGTTTAATAATATATCAAATGTCTTCTTAAAACGATGGAGTCTGGAAACTCAAAATTATTAATAAAGAGTTAATTGATTTCTGAACTCTAATTTCAAAAAATAACTCTGTAGCTAGAAATAGTATTTCTGGAAACAGTTTTGACATTAAAATGAGTCGGTATATAAACATTAAAATTGCAGGATTTTTTTTTTTTTTTTTTTTTTTTTTAAAGATAAACTTCATTAAACAAAAGAAGCAAAGGCTAAAAATGCTTGATATGATTTTAGGGTATAGTGTCAAATCGATATGTAGATTGTAATCACATGATGTTCTTAGTATGTCTGACTGAAGTATTAACTCCCGATCCAATTAATGTCTCATCTACACTCTACTGTCTACCCCTTTGGTCACATTGAGCGGCAGATAAATTAGATTATTACATTATGCATACCTTTGCGAAATATATGTCTTTTTCATAAGGCTTATTTCCTAATCACTCCATAATAATAACTTATTCATCTAAACAAAAGGTTCGATATTCCAATTTACAAACAAAAGAGATATTTCTATCCGAACACTATAAGATCAACTGAGATTGATATCTATTAGTCTAATTTATATTAGATCGATAGACATTAGATTATGTTTTCAATTAAATATTTGCTAGTGGAATATTTAATTTATTTTCATATATCATAAAATTCTTTGTTTATAAAGATTAAAAAGATTTGAACGTTTTATCTATTAGACCGTGAAGCATTTTGATTTGAGAGACAACACCCTTTATATGGAAGTTATATTTAGGTTTGTATTTCTAGAACCTAATATTATCCGATTCTTTATAAATCCATAACCAGTGTTATCTTAAAATAAATAAAAAAAGTCAAACATTCTTGAAAAAGGGAGATTTCCATAAAATTTTGTAAAATCACAAACTTCGTACTTGATTAAAACTGAGAGGTTTATTTATTCATTTTTCAAGTAATATTTAAATAAAATTACATGTAAATGTTTTTTTTTATAATAATAATTATTTCAATTATTAAAGAAAAAAGGCGCACTTGAAGTTGAAGCATGTAGTATGGCCCAATTTACTGGACATGTTTAAAGAAATTTGGGCCATCCACGTCAAGATGGGACCCAACAATTGTGGCAAAACGCTGACGTGGACAGCATAGATGCAAGTGGACTATTACAGCCAATGCGTACACACTGTTTTAGACAACAAAACAAAGGCGATAAAAACAAACAAATACAACAGAAATAATTGACGACGACGCAACCACTTTCTCTCTCGTCCAAACAAAATAATTTTTAAAAGCCAATTTACATTTTGCTCCCTAACTTTTTCGTTTTTTTTAAACTACTGTTATCTTCGTTTATTAAAAATAGAAGTTAAGTTTTAATTTTAAATTTGAATAGGTTGTTATGGAATATGATTTTCATTATATATAATATCTTATTTGTTATCTTTTGAATTTCATATATTTCTTGTATGATTAACATTTGATATCAATAATAGTAGGTGTGAGTTAAATTTCTATTATTATATATCATTATATATTTATATTAAAATTGTAAGAGATTTCGGTTTTCCTTAAAGCAGACCCAATTTCATTTTTGGTTCAATCAAATATGCAAGTAACATTTGGTTATGGATTTTTTTTTTGACTTTGTTTTTTCTTTTCTTTCTCAAATTCAAATAGTCTTGTATTTTTTTTAACAAATTCGTTTACCTTTTTATTATTAGTAACACATATGAGATTTTGAATCGATTATAAGTAAATTTTAAATTGTAAAATTTTAAAAGATAAAAAAAAAATATTTATATACCTCTTCAATTTTTCATTTATAAAATTGTTGGAGTACGGTAGATGTATTGGCAAATTCCAATTAAAGTGGCACATCCTTAGCACCATCATCATTCATCGTCTAAATCAAGGGAAAAACAATTAAAAGAATGATAAATCGAAAAACATTAGGAACCAAACTGTAAATGGCCCTTTTAAAAATAAAATACCACGACAGCCGCTGATTCGTATCTTCTTTTTTTAATCAGAGAGTTAACAGCCGTAGACGTGGGTCATATGCATTGTCAGCTGATGATACGCTCTATTGCATGCCTAACGTTTCAATTTCATTATTTGATATCAATTTGATAGAGGAAGTGACACGTGGCAGAATCAAGTGCGTTTAGGGGTTTATTGTTGACCGACGACGTCTCATAATTAGAGTCAAAATCCTTTTGTTTTGGAGAATGCATAGAAAAAGAAAGAAAATAATGAAGAAGACATGTTTAGATAGATAGGTAGGTCATGAAAATGACGAGGACGTGTTGGCATTTTTTTTGCTTGAAAAGGTGTTGGCATTTATTATGGCCCAAAAATGACATTTTATTATTTTATTATTTTATTTATTATTTATTTTTATTATTTTTAAAATTGATAATATTAAATATTATATGTACTTTTTTTTATATCGAATCATAAAATAAAAGATAGCTACTTATGTATTTTTATAACTTTTGAAATTTTTAATATTATATGATATCATATTATTTAGTGTTTATCCGGTTAAACTTTATTCTATTTCAAAAGTCTTATTGTCTAAATGACCTATTACAAGTTAATCTTTTACTGTTAAAGATTTTTTAAATGTCTATTCAAACAAGTTTTAATATATTTTTAATTAAATCATATTAAGGTATGTTTTAAAAACATGGGATATAAAAAGATTTCTTTCGAAACAAATATTATAAAAACGAGGTATGTTGGCAATCGACACGCATTAAAGAAAGTGTTGTTTTTTTTTTTGAATAAAAAAATCATGTTAAATTTTCTAATACATTTTTGTTACCACAAAAAACGGAATTTTAGGGATAAAAAATTTAAGAAATGGATCATTGGAAATTTCGAATCTCAAATTTTGAACAAGAATTGAAAACTGAATATTTTTCATTATTAAATTTTTATATATAATAAATATAATTAATAGATGATGAGATATACAACCAAATTTTATTTTCTGTGTTAACAAATCTTTAATTAATTCGAGGTATAGTAAGCTGTCACTATTTCATTCTATTTCTAAATTCCAACCTGCCCAACCCAACTTTTGTAATCAAGAATGAAGAATTAGGCAATTAGGAAAACCAGACAAAAAGAGAAAAAAGAAAAAAGCCAGCCGGTGAATAAGTCAAGACTCAAGACTGAATAGAGAGACAAGACAATACAAAAGTGACTGAACTCTTAAATTGTTTCATAAAACTGAGATTCTAGAGAGAGAGAGCGTAAATGGATGCGAGGAAAATAGTGGTGGTTGTGGAAGATGTAGAGGCCTCAAGAACAGCCCTTTTGTGGGCTCTTCATAATCTGCTTCGCTTTGGAGATATCATCACTCTCCTCCATGTTTTCCCCTCTATCAAATCAAGAAGCAAGAAGAAGATAAGGCTTCTTCGCTTGAAGGGCTTTCAATTGGCTCTCTCCTTCAAAGAAATCTGCAACACTTTCTTCAATGTACAAGCAAAGTTAATTGTTCATTTTTCATTTTTCATTTTAATTGATCGGTATCTGAGTTATTGCTTGTATGACTCACTAATGTCAGTAATCAATAATCAGGGGAATTGTGTTACAGACAAACGTCGAGATTGTTGTCGCTGAAGCTGAAGGAGATGAGGAGGGTACCAGAATTGCTGCTCTGGTCAGACAGATTGGTGCCTCTGCTCTTGTTCTTGGTCTCCATGATCTCAGCTTTCTTCACAGGTCACTTCTTTTATTTGTTTATAAAATTTCGACCTTTAATACTTTGTTTGATCTATATCGTACCTTATCTCCTAATCATATTATCATCATTATCTTTTGATAGATGAAAAGGGTGTTTATCATTTCGCTCTGATTTTATAAAGTGAGCAAATTGGTCAACTCTCTGTTTTTTGAAAAGTCTTTTCCTGGGTTCTGGGTTCATTCAATTTTTTACTAGCCAAAAATTACGTGAGTTTCAGACTCTGTTTGTCTAAACTCCATAGCCATGGCACCTGGGCATGTCTATGCTGGTGATTGGTGAAGAAGCCAACCTTTTTTTTTTAAAGGGAAATGATTTATGATCTGTGACAGAGAGATCGGTTTGATGGGGTGATTCTGGATGCAAACTCCATAGTCCATATGCAATCCATTCAAGAATCAACAGCTTAGACGCTTTTAAATGGTTTCCTTAATAGATTAGAGAAATAGAGACTAGAGATTCAATCCAATATTTTTCTTCTAAATTATGAGAGCTGTAACCAGAGAGGAGAGTTGCATCCAACGGCTAAGATATACTTTCTCTTTTTAGGACAGATTGGTGTTGAATTAATCTCCCAAATTGAAAATTCTTATTTATAACCCCCATTGACTACAAATTACTTACTATATTTAGTTGTGCTAGCAGCTAGTATATGATGTGAACGCAACTTTTATTTTCGACACCAATTATATTCAATGAATGACACGTGAGTATATATTAAGCGAAAATCCTCAATGGTCGGTTCACCACACGGAAGATTTTTGATTAATTATATGGCATTGGTTTCTTTGGTTATTGTGAAATTATAGAAACCGAAAACAGTGTTGGTATGTATGTCAATGTGCCATGTGGTGGTGGTATATATAGGTTGGCAATGGCCCACAACAATATAGCAAGCAACTTCAATTGCAGGGTACTTGCCATCAAACAGCCCACAGCATCAAATTTAGCACCACTCAGGACCCAGACTCCAACACCAGCCAGTTCAACAAACTTGGACTTTTCTCAGATCGAGATTGCTTCATTACAGTAAGATTCCTTCCTAATATAACCTTATTCAATTCATTATTTATATATTTACCTGCTCCACAAAATTAAGTTTTCCAATTACTTACATGCCTCATCTCATGTGTTTCAAGAATCAGAAGTTGTTACTTATTTTACTTACACAGAAATGTAACTAGCTAGCTCCATGAATTCGTGTTGCAGTGTCCCTGATATTCATCCGCCAAAAATCCCGTATCGGATCTGCCCCGACCCATCTGCAATTATTTGGAGATCAAGGAAATCAAAGAGAAGAGGAGTTCTTGGAAACCAGACTTAATTCTAAGTTACATTTTACAAAGTTTTAGGCTTGTTTTGCTCTTCAGCTGCTGGTTTTTTCCTTCATTGTTTTTTACACCACACAGTTAGATATAGAGAAAAAAAGATAAAAGAATACTAGTGGAATGGATATCATAGAGTTGTTGCGGTTTACAAATTTCTGATTTGCGAAGGATTTCATAATGTCATTGCCTCTGTAGTTTGTACACAAAGTGATATCACGATAAGAGTGACACAGCATTTGCTCTCCTTTATTTATTTCTCTTCTTGCTGCATGATGCAGCTATGCATTTGGCTTCTAATACATTTGTTCTTCATGATCCTTATTGAAAACAATATATCAGCTTTGGTTTCTTCAGATTAACCAATTCTTGCTTGAAATTTCAATAGAACTAGACACTAAATTTAATTTTATTCTCCGATCTACTAAATTTTTGTGTTCGTCCACACACAATAACATATTTGAGTAATACTTTTTCTTACCACACAAAATTTGGTAGGTAAACTATTTTTTTTTTGGTTGTCTAGCATTAATAAACATATTTTTAGCTCATCCGATAGTATAAAATGTCTTTTTTACCACCAAGCTAATAAGTTATAACATTGACGTAGGACTTTTTACGATCATCCCAAACATCTTATTACATGTGGTTACGTCGACTCAAACTTGAAATATTGTTAGGCTGAATAAACACTCTTTACCATCAAGTTACATTAGGCGACGATAAATACAAATAAGAACATGTTTATTGCTTATTTAGATTATAAATAAATCATAGAAGATGAAAATAAACTATAAAGAAAGGTGTTAACCATATATATATGAAATTGTCTTTAATCGGTATATGCTTTAATTTAGTTCCTGGGTTATGAGAAATAGTTATCTCCCGTTATGGAAGTAGATATCCGGACTGCATATTTATTATTGGATATCGACAATATTATTGTAATAGTTCTTATAATATTTTTTTTTTAAAAAATAGTTACTTCCTATATTTGATTTTTCAAAAAAAAAAACATATAATTTGACTAAAAAACATATTTAAAGGACTTAAAATACAATAATCATTTATTATTAAAAATAATATTTTATGGTCTCCCAACAAAGAAGGAAATAGTTATTGTCCACAAAAAAAAAAAATTATAAGTAAAATGAAACTCTAATTACTCAACCCTCATTAGAAAGGACAAGTACCTAATCGATTGTACCCAAGCTAATATGTAATTTCTTAAAAAATAAAATAAAAACTAGCTAATATGTAATCTTTTATTATTTTTAATAAACAAAAAAAGAAAAAAAGAAAAAAAGAAAAGAAAAAAGAGAACGTTTGATTTGAAAAAGAGTGGATGGAGCGAAGAGCACCAAGTAGGCAAGCAGTGAAGTTGGTTGGAGCCAAAGCGGAGCTAGCGGGGACATTGTGCTCAACAAACTCTAACCAGCCGTCATCAGCTCACTCTAGCCCACCACACCCACATTACATAGTCCTATTTTTTTATTTAAAAAAATAGGAATTTTCTTACCGGACAAATATTATATATTTATTAATGGCTAATTGTGAAAATGTATTAAATTTTCATTTTTTGATATTTTAATTTTTATACCCTAACCTTATAATTCAATGACTACTTTTCACTCATATTTCTAGTAATTTTTTTAATTACAACAAAGATGCTATATTAATGGATAATTATGAAAAAATTGATAAAAAAAACTTCAAAACTTATGTTCGTTCTAGATATTATCAAGTTAATTCAATTGTAGATTTACAGCAGCCTTCTTAATTTTGAAATTGATCTTTTATTTATAATATTCTTAATATTTTAGAATATCATAATTTTGATTTTGTGTTTTATTGTCAAAAGTGTAATAATCTATTTCTTAACTAAATTGATATTATCTTTGGATTATAAAGAAGTACTAATAAGGTAGTCCATTTCTTAACTAAGTTGGTATTGTCTTTAGGTTATGAGTTTATTTGGTTAGAAAAATCCCCTTTTAATATAAAACTATTTATTCTGACCGATATGTCAGATTAACTGTTTGTTCATATTTTGTTTTATTAATATATATATATATATATATATATATGTTTTTTAAAAAGTATGAGAAAAAAATTAATTTATTTTTATTATTAATACTCTTACTATTTTTAATATTATTTTTCATTTTTCAATTCCAAAAAAACCAACATATTTTAACAAAAAGAAAAAGGCAACCAAAGTGGCTCAGCCTGAGTATGTGTTTGCAGACCATAGGCTACTGAGTAACCCGCTCCGAGCCACTCGCTGGAGTTGGACCCAGCAGCCGAGCCACCCACCCACCCACCCACGGGCCACGGCCCACCCACACAAAACAAAACCGAGAAAAAAGAAAGATAGATGAACCTGTAGTGTAGGCGTCGCGGCTCTGTCAAGTAAAAGCTGATCCTCATTCCTCATTCATTCTTCTCTCGGCTCAGATCCGGCTCAGATCCAGCGCCCATCTCTCTTTTTTCTACCTTCCTTCTCCCTCCAAATTTTCTCCTGATCAGATATTCAGATACTGTGTCGTTTTGAAGCTTCTTTGCTTATTCAATTCTAATCTCCAACATTTCAAAAATCCAAGTCAGTCACCGATTGATTTACGATCATCAGTCACTCTTACTCATTTTTCAACTTCCCACACGAAACCGAGTTTAAGATTATGAAAAATCACTAGTAGTCGGCTCATGAATTTCGGGGTAAGACCAAACTCAAGATTTATGTTTTTTTTTTAAATTAATTTATTGATTGATTTTTTCTTGTTCAGACAGGAATAATTGGTGGAAAAGCTGTGAATTCGATGGATTGGAGTGCCAATAATGCATATAAGCCTTACAAAGGTACTTCAGTTTCTGATCCTGATTATTTGATGTTGGTTAGTAATTTCTTTAGCTGTTGAATTTGATCAAACATGTTAACAAACTAGAAGCAAAAACAAACAATCTTTTGTAAACAACTTTTCGGTTTCGTCTATCATGGCCATGTCAGTATTGAAAGAGTAATGGATTAACATATCAGTTAGATACTGCATAGATGATAGTACGTAGCCGTCACAAAGTCTATGTTATGCAAATGCTATAGATTGACGTGAATTATATAGTATGTTAGGACTTAGGAAGGACTGAAATTCGCCAAAAATTATAGATTAAATGATATCTGAATAGATACGGATCAAAGGACTTGCAAAGGGTTGAGTAGGAGTAATTGTTCTCACTGGATTTAATTAACATTTGCCCCTAATAGCTGTTTATTTTCGTGGTCTTGTATTGACAATATTGAGATATAGGACATTTTCTAGGTATATTGAGTTAATACAAGAGACCTTTTTCAGGTGTGCAGCATATAGTAGAGTAGAGTGTATAATGGACTAGTTGGAGTGTTGGACATTGTTCACAATTATAATCCGAAAAAATGCAAGATCTTTTCAGCACTGGCTCCCTGTTTTGATATTAGCATATTGTTTTTCGTTCTGAAATAAGACAAAATCCATGGAAATAAATAATTTGCTATCTGAAGGACTTAGGTGAAGATCTATGCTTGAATAAATCTTCTGTTATTGGGATAACTTGCAAGTCATTATCCCAATAGTTTACGCACTGTTTCATTGATTCTACTGACTCCAGTTTGTTAGTTAACTAATAACAATTTTATGTCTAGGATTTTCCTTCTCTCCTTTGCATATTATATTTCTTAGAAGGATCTTATAAATTTCTTTACTGCCATGATAGTAACAAAAGAAATGTCTATTTTTTTTAAACTCATTAAAAATGAAAAAAGGAAAGAAAAGAACGTTGATCTTTGGCAGAAGATGAAACTTGGATCTCCAGATTCCGAACAGCAGTTTACTTGTTGTATGTATTTCTAGATGTCAATACTGGATTTCAGGTTTACTATGTTTCCATTTATAAATTAAATCCTGCTTTTAACTTTAACTATGAATCTAAAATTTCTTTTTCTTTTTTGTTGCTTCAAGGAGTAGATATGGAACCCAAACAGGTCATGGATATGGCACTAATTCCAAGTATTGATCCAATAGATATCGGACTGGGTTCTTCAGAAAAGGGAAATACTGCCCCTTCAGCGAAACCAAGAAAGAAGACAATGACATCAATTTATCTCAGGTTTTTTGAGACAGCCCCTGATGGGAAAAGTCGGAGGTGCAAGTTTTGTGGACAAAGCTATTCTATTGCAACTGCCACAGGTAAATTTTGTGCAATTGCTTTTTAATTTTTTCCCTATTATTATCTTCTTATGGAATGGAGCAGATTAGGTTTTGTGGATATTTTGGAGGTGCAGTTAGTCCAAATAGACCCAGAAATACCAAACTATTTATTTATGATGATGTGCTATGAGGAATTTGAAGTTTTCTTGGAGGTCACTAGCAGACTGATATCATTCAGATTGGCCTCATTTGGAACTGGATTTACAATCTACTGGTTCTCTTGTTCATTCTTATACACGAGGACAAGCTATTTCGATATATAGCAAGTATATAACCATTATATTATTAAATTTCACGTTGTTTCAAACATATAATAATCTCCCTTTGTTGTCAAAGGTAATTTGGGAAGGCACCTTGCTAATCGACATCCAGGATATGATAAGGCAGGGGATGTTGTCACCACCCCAGCACCACAGCCGATTGTTGTAGTTAAGAAATCACAACCTCAGGTTAAAGCATCCCAAGTGGACTATGATCATCTCAACTGGTTGCTCATTAAGTGGCTCGTATTAACTTCTCTCCCTCCTTCAACCATGGAGGAAAAGTGGTTAGCAAACTCCTTTAAGTTTCTAAATCCAACAATACAACTCTGGCCAGGTGAGAAGTACAAAGCAGTGCTTCGTGAAGTTTTTAGGAGCATGCGGGAAGATGTAAAGACATCTTTGGAACAGGTTTCTTCTAAAGTCTCCCTCACTCTAGATTTCTGGACTTCCTATGAGCAAGTTTTTTATATGAGCATTACATGTCAATGGATAGATGAAAGCTGGTCCTTTCACCAGCTGCTCCTTGATATATGTCACATACCCTATCCTTGTGGTGATTCGGAGATTTATAATTCTTTAGTAAAGGTTCTTAGGACCTACAATGTTGACAATAGAGTCCTCTCATGTACCCATGATAACAGTCAAAATGCTATCCGTGCATGCCATAATTTAAAAGAGGAGTTTGATGGTCAGAAAATTGGTCCCTTCTGCTATATCCCCTGTGCTGCACGTACTTTGAACTTGATCATAGAAGATGGATTAAGAACCACTAAACCCGTGATCTCTAAAACCAGGGAGTTTGCCCTGGAGTTAAATGAATCTATAGATATGTCAGATGATTTTGTTCAGTTTTCAACAGCTTATCGAGAAGGCTGTTGGAAATTTCCACTTGACACTTCTGCACGGTGGAGTGGCAATTACCAAATGCTTGACCTAGTGCATAAGGTACTTCTTGCTTCTAAGAAACTTAAGTTATGAGAAAATTACATGCACTTTCAATGTTTCTCTTTTAGTACTCCGGATGAGAATTTAGTGGATATTGACAGCTTGGATTTGCAGGCTGGTAAGACAATGGATGATGTGATCAGGAAGCATGAAGAAACATTAGGCAGTAGGATGCTGCTAAGCTCTGCAGAGAAAACTGCTGTCAGCATTGTGCATGGATACTTAGAACCCTTCTATAAGACCACTAATAACTTATGTACACATAAAGTACCCACAGTTGGGCTGGTTCTCTTCTTCATGGATCACATTTCTGAGATGATTGCTGCGTGCAGAGAATCCCGTCATAGCCCAGACTGGCTAAAGAATGCAGCTGAAGAAATGGCCAAAAAGGCCAGGAGTTACAACAACCAGGTTTGCAATATATTTACCTTCATGACAGCCATTCTTGATCCACGGATCAAAAGTGAGCTCATTCCTGAGAACCTTAACGCAGAAAATTATCTTGAAGAAGCAAGAGCTCATTTCCTTAGAAATTATTCTACCACTCATTTCTCATCAATGACAAGTGGCTATGGTTCTCAAGAGATTGAAGATGGAGGTTGTGTCTCTTTTGTGGAGGAAATTGCCCGAAAGAAACGAAGGGGAAGCATTAGTCACTCCACGGATGAACTCACTCAGTATCTGTCAGAATCTCCTGCTCCGATACCAACAGATGTTCTGGAGTGGTGGAAGGTGAACAGCACCCGATACCCTCGGTTGTCTGTGATGGCTCGTGATTTCCTGGCTGTGCAGGCAACTTCAGTGACTCCTGAAGAATTGTTTTGTAGCAAAGGTGACCAGATTGATAAGCAACGACTTTGTATGCCGCATGACAGCACACAAGCTGTTCTTTGTATTAGGTCGTGGATTCAGGGCGGAATCAAGCTGAAGTACAAGTCCACTGAGATAGACTATGAGAGGTTGATGGAATTGGCCACTGCTGCTGCTGTAGATAGTAGTGCTTCTGGTTCTGAGAAAAAGCCGAAATTATAACAGAGACAGCCATGGAGCATGAATTAGGAAGATCGATTTAGTCATTTAGCTTCTGCTGAGCAGTCAAATGTGTTTATTATTTAAAATGATCGCCACGAAAAGAATGGAAAGGAAATAGAAGTGGCTGTGTTTGGTATTTTATTTTCATTGTTGTATGTATGTAATGTACAGTTAAGAATTGTGAAAATGCTAACCAGAGAGAGTGGCACGAATTAGTGTCATCATGGTTGAAAAAGGACAATGAACAGCTTAGTAGATCTTTGTCGCTATAATTTTGATAAACTGTTCCGATCTAATTCCTTGTTTTGATTCTCGATGGACATGGGAGATCTCTTGGTTTTCTACACTCCAAGTTTGCTATTTGAATCATCCATAAGAATTAACAAGTCATTTCCTAATGTTTTAATCTTATTTTGTGAGCAAATACGATCAGCCCACCTCATATTGATCATTACACTTGCACCTCTACGGGAGAGATACAGGATTAGAAGTAGTATTGTGTTATCAGCACTAGTAGACAGATACAGGATTAGAAGTAGTATTGTGTTATCAGCAGGAGTAGACATGCTTGATTAGTAGTAAAATCTTTAGCCTTTTCAAATTTCAACCAGCCAGCCAAGAGCCTCAATATCGACATCTTAATTAATAACGTATATGAAATTTGAATCGATTGAAAAAAAATAATCCATCCTCTCTCTAAAGCTAAAACAAGGGTTGTCAATGTCAAGGAATAGTAATTCCTGATCCCGACCTAAACAAAATTATATTTCTTAAACCCACCCCAGCCCCAATAATAGAAGGCCAGGTGGGGTTGGGGACTTTCCAAGGTGGGGGAGGTGGCTCCAACCTCACCCCGCCTCCACCATTTCTCCACCGTAAAAAAGAAAAATATATATTGATATTATACAATAACATAGATTATTGTATTCGGAATAAGTTCAATACAATAAAGAAAAGATAAGATTGATCAAGTGGTTTGTTCCTCCTACTTATAAAATTATATTATAGATTTATAAAATTCTGAATTATTATAATATTTCATTAAAAAAAGAGTTCAATACCAATAATCATAATAGAGTTTAAACGTACTTATAAAATTATATTATAGATTTATAAAATTCTGAATTATTATAATATTTCATTAAAAAAAGAGTTCAATACCGATAATCATAATAGAGTTTAAACGCTCATAATCGACTATGGAATAAAACTCATAGAAATAGTTGATAAAAAACAATAATAAAAGTAAATTGTGAACCTCATAAAAGAGTAACAACTTGTTCAATCCTTAATAGTTTATCAATTAATTTTTATTATTCAACATATATATATATATATATATATAAATTTATTAATTAAAAAATATATTAATTTGTTATTGATCATACAAGATGAGATTGACCGGTTATAAAACTTCTTATACCTACACCACTAGGTATCGGGTTTAAGTATCTCCCCCTTACTCACAAAACATCGAATTATTGTAATATTTCTAAAAGTATACAGTTATCGAACTACTGTTATTAATAAATAAATAAGTGGGTTCAGCGTGGTTCAAAAATGGGTTTTTAATATCACTCAGAGGCTCTAAACCCGGCCCGAACCAATTTATGTTGGGTCAACACTTCAACCCCGCCTCATATTGGGCAGTGTTGGTTTTCTTGGACTTCCTTAGATAGAGCATACCATTTTCTTGGAGTTTTTCAACTGATAATATGTTAAATGTTCCTCGTACTGTATTTATATATATCGATCTGAGCACCATTTCGACATAAATAATTAAATAATTACATCTAACGTATACACAATTGGGTTAGTTTTTTCCGTTTGTTTGAATTTATTAAGTTTAGAACCTACACAAATGTTACCAGTGTATAAAAAGCCAACACACATACTGAGTTGATCCTTTGAAAGAACAAAGGATTGAATAAATCATGTCAATCTATTGGTTAGAGAGGATAACATAAGCTGGGAAAAAATGAGAGCATATAAAAATCAAGAAAGCATCTCCAAAACTGCATGGAGAGGCGGAAAACCGCACTCTTCACTTGGTCACTCACCAAAGAATTTCAAATACAAGCTAATATGACATGAACTGAAATTTCATTTATGCAAAAAAGAATGGTTATGAGCGGGCGGTATCCATACTGAAAAATCTAGAGTTTTTATTCTTGTGTCTATGAGACCCCTTGCAGTACTTGTCGACACTGGACACTGGACTCTGAAACATGAAGAACTCTCTTTATCCGATCAACAAATGCTCCCTTCGATACTCGCGCACAATGACAGGCACACTTGTGGGCGGGATCTACATATGAGAACAAGAAAATAAAGAAATTAATAATTACATATAATCTGTAACATCTATGACATCTAGCCTAATCCTACCACTGCAAGTCAGGAACATCTAGGGATCACAATTCAAAGATAATTCTCTTACCAGTACTTGCGAATTGTAACGACATGTAAAGATAAGAGTGAACAATAATCCGACCCCAGTATAAAAAGATTAAATATTTCCCCAAGACACAACTTACCATGCCATAATCTGTGACAATCATAGAGATATAGTCTGAAGGAGTAGCATCATACCTGTTATATCATACCAAGACAAGAGAATCAGAAACATTCACACACAAGTTGTATATTCCTTTTTTTTTTCCTTCTAAGTGATAAAATATCTGAAACCTTACATTAGATTAAGCAGTTGGAGGTTTTCCTTATTGGCCCGGTCATCCAGATAATTCACATCCTTTCTACCAGGGACTTTTGCAATAGCTTCTGGATCACCTGCAAGCAACTTCAAGATGCTTCATTGCAGTCATTTTTAAAGCTAAAGATGACGTAGTTAGCAACCACAAAAAGCAGACATACCAAGTTCATTAGAGCAAATCGAATCAAGCTGTACCCTTTCATGAAACTTGTATGCTTCACAGCATATTAGGACCGGAACTCGAAATGCATGAGCAACCATAGCAACACACGCAGTCCCAACCCTCGAATACACAGTTCCATTAGACAATACAGATGACGCCCCAAGAAAGACTCGTGTAACTTCATGCATAATATAAGAAACAGCATTTAAATGAGTATATGTACAACTCAAGCCCTTTGCCACCAACCTACGAAGTAATGTTTGGCCTTCAAGCTTTGGACGCGAGTCTACCACCACAACACGAAACTGTTTCCCAAGCTCATGGGCATGCAACATAATCATCTCAACAACACAAGATGAACCATAAGTGAGAAGAACATCCCCGTCCCTGACCTTCGTAGCAGCATGTCCAACAATCACCTTGTCAGCAAGTATTATCTTTTCATATATAAATTGATCGATATCTTTACAAATGATAGCTTTCGCTTCTGATTCAGAGAGAGTTAAAGGTAAATTGGCAATACGACTTTTCAGAAACCTAATTGCATTTCCCATGCTCATAGAAAGTGGTCGACATTCAATCAAAAATGAGACATAACTACTGATTTTTGCAGTTAAGTCTCTAACAAGAGTTTTTTCTGTCGGTGTGGAGTAGTCTTTAATGGCTTCCTGAAATGACTGAAGCATTGCGATACAACGAGCATTGCCCCCACATATATATCCTGACATATACTGCAGTCCAACCTGACAATTCACATATACAGTGTACTTGTATTAATTCATAATATGTCAGGAACTAAGAGCTTTTTATTTTTTATTATTTTTTCCCTTGAATTACAAAAATATATGAATAAATATATAGTTTATTTACAATCATGTTCTATACTTGGTTCTTGTTGACATGAAAAAATGAATTGACTACCTAAACTACAAGATGTAATGATGTACTCTAAGGATATGGAGGCTATGAAAGATGACTTTCTTAAAAGTTATAACACAAAAAAGACAATAGGAGGATGTCAGAGTTTTATCCAGAAAAATTCCTTCAATGCTCAAGTTGATATCATGTCAGATTTCGTCATGCGATTGTCTAATTTCCAAGAAAACCATTTGTCAGATATAGTGTAATGTTTCACCTTAACCATTCTTGTAGTAACCGAAAGTAGTAAGACGTCAAAATTGGCACAATAATTCATGTTTTATGTTACGTAATAATACATAAGTAGAGAGCTTGTGTAAGACCTTTATTGAAAACAGGTCTAGGCTTGCTTAAGCAAGGGTAGAAATGATATAACACCTATCTCCAACTTATATGCCTGTCTTGGACATAGGACTTATTTCAGCTTTATCAAATTTCTATCAATTGTGTGTTGAATACGTGGCAATCTACTTCTTTTGCAGAAATATTTAACAAGAAAAGTAGAATATTTCAAAACAAAACTATAATGATGAATTCATATGGAGAACAGGTTAAAAGTACATCAATTACTTTCCATTTTCTTGAATATTCTTACTCTGAAAAGTGACTTAAATGTATCTGATATTCAGCAAATACAACTCTGGTGACCCCCTAATTGTATT
Organism: Dipteronia dyeriana; assembly: GCA_032871835.1. Lineage (NCBI taxonomy): Eukaryota > Viridiplantae > Streptophyta > Magnoliopsida > Sapindales > Sapindaceae > Dipteronia > Dipteronia dyeriana. The sequence goes on from CM065295.1 coordinate 72,307,680, forward strand.
TTCTTTGCTACAGTAAAGTCTTACTCTTATAAAGTAGATCTCGTGCTTCTGACCCTTGATCAACACAAAGATGTCATGACAAACAATTGGCTAGCACTTAGGCAGGATGTCTTAAGCATGAAATGAACACTTTAAAATATATTTGATATCATGTATAACTCTAAGAAACAAAATACCATAGATACATTTCTGCATACATTAATAACTAAATTGCAGATAACTTGGAACATTTGAGGGAAAACCAAAAATGAGATACGACAATAAATACAATTTTAAAATGAATCTAATTATATAGACATGCACACTTGTCATGTTAACGTCAAATAAGTGGAAGGTTTTCCTGTAATTAGAAGCTGAACAAACATGTTTCAGTTAACTGCTTTAATGCTTGCAAGCTATATTATGCAAAGAATCAAATAATAGTTAATTGACTATGCACAATACCTTGTAAACAGCAGGATGCATTGAATCAAGTTGGAAAAATTTTGATTCAAGATGAGGAAGCTGTGATCCATGTTCATATTGAGGCAAATGTCGAAACAATTCAACCCTGTTTCTAGCTTCAGTTTGATTGAACATTGCACGTTTTTTGGCCTTCCCCACTCGATTCTTGTCATCAAACTGCATGCGTGGAGGAGGGACATCTTTCTTCCTCTCTTTATCTACTGAACGATCGCCTGTTTTCTTGTCAGCGCCTACAATTGAAGACACGACCAAAGGATCATCTTTCTTTTGTGACGACTGCTTTGTAGGTTTACCGGAGGTTGCTCCTCCAGATGCCACAGCAGATTTATTTCCCTCGCCTGCAGAAACATGATGTATCAAGAGCATGCAGAACATAAAATAACAACATGGTAAACCACCAAATGCAAATAAGAAAATTACATATGAAACAATTGTGTGTATTGCACATAACTAACCAACGTTATTGGATTTACATTTTCAACATTTATTTGCTATTGCATCAGAGAAATGATAAAACAATACTGGTTTTTTTTGGCTTTTGCGAAGGCCTTTAAGAAAGAATTCTTCATACAAGAAGCTTGCAAGGGAAAGCAATGCATAGCATAAAAATTATTATGTGCAAGTGCAACAGAATAATATAAACATCATAAAAAGTTCAATTTCTTAATGATTCAGATCAAACAATAGCGATTTGATGGCATTAATCATTTCAAATTTAAGGGGAACATTAAAATATTTGAACCTTTTGCAGCTGCTTTTGCGGCTCGTTGAGATTCCTGCAAAGCACGTCTTTCAGCTTTTGTTGGTTTTGCTTTCGATTCAGCTTTTGTTGGTTTCGAACTAGACGGGATATCATTTTGTGCTTCCACAGCAACCCCTCCACTTGTTTCTGAAATGATGTTATCTTAATCATGAGCAGCAAAATCAAAGAAGAAAAAAAAATTGATTTAACAACAAAGGTTACAAAGTACAGTCAGCTCCTTGTCAACAGAAAAATGATTATAGCAAGGGAAAACTACGATTTGTTAACTGAGCAAATGAGATAATTGAAAAAGCATAATTGAAAAAGAACCATTTGAATTAGATAATTGAAGAAAAGACCAAAGATTTTGAGTATAAGGCCAGCCACCAGCCCTTATATGTCTTAGAAAATTGTTTTTCCTTCCCATAGTAGTTGCCAGTTGGGAAGAGTTGACAGTTTGAGTTTCTGTTGTTGAGCAACCGCAGAACTTCACCATAATTCTGTGTAGCATCATATTTCTTCTTTGGTTCATTCTCTAAACTCATAGCATAAACACTCAAGACACTCTCCTCAAAATAATTATAACCTTAAAATTATCTCATTACTCAACTTTTCTGCTAAACTTTGACAGTATTATGTTTACTACCTCCCACCCAAAAACAAAACCTCTTGCTCTCTCTCACTCAATTTTCCTCTGCTCCACCCCAAAACCATACCGCGAATTAAAAAAAAAAACAAATGAGATACGTTACCAGTCAAACTAGCTATATTATCCACCCAAAACACAAACTATTAAATTTATTTTGTCAATTAAAAGCTATAATATAATGAAAATTATCTTCTTTACAGCATCTGTACTCCCATATTAAACCATTCATATCTATCAACTCAAACGATAAAGATAAAAACCAATTAATCCTTGTATTGTCAAGTTGTTATTTCACCAACAAAATCCAAACAACAACCGAAAACAACCATTACATTGATTTCCTCATCTATCAACCAACTGATTCAACAATTCAAAACGAAATTCTATATTCTATTTAAATTAAATAAGAAGTAGATTGAATATGAATATAAGTAGGAAAACACGATGAAAATTAAATTTACCAGGCACTCCTGTGTTCTTTTTGGCGTCTTTAGCAGTAAATTTCTCTGACTTGACGGTGGTCAAGTCGAAACCGCCACCCGGAAAACTTGAACCCGGAGTGAATTTACCGGAACCGCTTTTACCAAACCACCCCAAAGTAGTCGAAGCCTCGGAGTTGTCCTCCGAGAAATTGGGCGAAACCACTTCACCGAGAACCGAATCCGGCGGATTGTAACTGCCAACCACCGTAACGTGTTCTCCAGCGATGGGGCGGCGTGAGGAAGAGTCAGGGACAGGAACGGCGGCGGAGCGGAGGTGGGAGAGGTTGTCGGAGAGGTGGCGCGGAGGAGGAATCATAACGGGGGAGAGAGAGTTGCCGCTGGCCGGAGAGTCGGAGAGAGGAGGCGAGGTGGAATCGGCGGGGACCGACTGAGAGCGACTGGGCGGCGGTGGGTTGGCTGTGAAGAAGCCGACTTGCCGGACCTTGGGAACGGCTCGAACGCCACGACGCGCGTCCATGGGAGCGTGGTGGTCAGTCGCTGATGAGTGTTGAGTAATTTGTAGTATCTATGATTTGGGGGGTTTTAGGGTTATTATTACGTTGCTGATAAAACGAATAAGGATATCAGTTGAAGATTTGCTTTCCGTATATATTCTTTTTTCTTGTTTACTACTGTAGTTAGCTTTCCTATAACGATTTTTTTTCCGGTTTCGGACCACTGTTTGTTAAGAGAATATTTAAATATTATTATTATTATTTTATATATGAATACCCTACAAGTACCAGTTTACCACCGGTGAAAATTGGTCAAATCTGATATCGCTTTCTTCTTCCATGTTTGATGGAAAATTAAATATTTAGACTTTGCCCAACATGCCTGAATGAAAAATAACTGGAAGAAAGATATTTACATGTGTTCCAAAATTCATTGAATAGCAGTGTCTGGACTCTGGATTGGAAGTGGGAAAAGATCAACCACAGCTTGGTGAATCAAGTGAGGCAGATATATTCATCTTATGATCCACCACCACTTCCCACTTGCTAATTACATGATATTCAGGCTCAGCTTGTTGGTTTTGGCCTCAGTTGCTGCTTTATTTCTTTCCCAGATTAACAATTTTCCTTCTAATAACAATCACTCAGGTCAGGTCACCTTCAATTCTCAGGCCTTTTTCATTTGTTTTCAATTCTAATGGTTTTGCGTTACTTTTGGCTTATATTAATTTTGCTTACTCTTGGTGGTGTTCATTTATATTTATTTAGGGAGATATGGCTCAAGCTTCCAGCAGATTGAAGGAAAAGAAGAAGAAGATAAGTTCACAGATGACAAAGTGCAACAAGAGGAGACAAGGAAAATGATACAAGATTTGAAACCGGAAATACACAGAAAACATAAGGAACTGAGCACTGTATCTGAGATGGAGTTATTGCATAATTTAATCAAGGAATTGGAGAAGAGGAGGTTGGCTGTTGAGGGAAAATTGCTTCAACTGTACGGTCTAAAACAGCAGCAATCACACTTTGCTCAGTGGGGCAGGCGCTTGGAGGAGAAGATGGCGGATATTGACATGCTTAACGATATCGCCAATTCATTGCAGGATGAGATAAAAAAGCTTCAAGAGGAAATGAGACAGGCTAAATCGACACAGAGGCAGATGGGCATGGCAAAGAGTATGATGGAGGAATTGCAGATGAAAATTAATGTCAATACAAGGCATATGAGAAAGCAGTTGTTGATGCTTGAAGAACAAGTTTCTGGATTTCGGGGCAATGAAATCTCAATTAGTGACGCCATGATTGAGAACAAGCTTAATGATACTAGGCAAGTTGAGTTAGAATCCGTGAAGATGCAGAGGAGGAACAAAGAACTTGAATTAGAAAAGAGAGAACTGGCAGTCAAGTTACTTGGTGCTCAAGCTATAATTACTGCATTTTCTACCATAACAGATGTATGTATGTTAATATATATATAAAGATATAGCAATCTCATTATTGTTGTATACTGATGACTGAAATCTTTGTTTCATAGGGCAAAATTATTGCGAACATCTCGCAAGACATGAGTATTTTGAGGCATACCAATGAAGATCTTTCGAAAGAAGTTGAGAGATTGCAGAAGAACAGATATGATATAGTGGAAGAACTAGTGTACCAACGCTGGCTTAATGCATGCTTGAGGTTTGAAATACAGGGTTATCGAACACCATCGATATCAAGAATTGATAGTTCATCAACTGAGAGCAATGGAATTGATAGTTCTAGTACTACTGGAAGCTCTTTGAATAGCCAAAGAAGCATTGGAAAGAAATATGGTTTTATGCAGAGAATAAAAAGGTGGGGTAGTAGAAATAAGGATGATTTGAGTTCCGCTTCATCGACAAATAACTCCCGAAGAGGGATTGGCCCAATTCGAAGGTTTTCTGCTTCGGTGGTTCCTTCAAGGCCATCCGTGCTGAGTACTGAAGCTGACAGTGTTGCAGTTCTCAGCCCATATCCTGGGAAGAAAATGGGGCATGAATTGACAGAGTCCCCATGTACACCAAACTTCCCGCGAGCAAGGAGAGTTTCTTTTTGTGATTCAGAAGTGAAGGATGACAAGGAAATGTGTAGTGAGAAATCTGATCAAAACTCAACTATATCTATAGATGTCAGCCCCAAGTCCAAGTGTGTAGCTAAGTTGCCTGAGGTGAAAAATGAAGTGATCACTCTGCCAAAACATGACTATCCAAGTGATTCAATTTCTAGCAATGATAGAGTGGATACTCAAGTGGACACTAGGATTCAAAGCACTCACACAGACATAGTAGTAGCACATTTCAGTTTCACTGCTGCTTTGTTCTTCTTTATGGTGTTCATGTTGCTTGTTTATTTCTTATTTAATCTAACTGCTGGGATTTACTAAGCTGAAATTCAATGAAGTATGTCTCTAGACTAGAGTCCTTTTTATGTGTGAAGGTGGGCACCTTATTTTTCTTCCGCATCTCCTTAGGAGATGTTTGGTTACGTTTTCAAAACCTTTTTTATTGTTGAATTAAAAAAACATCGAGAAACCATATACGTCTCTAATAATGTTTTTAAAACAAAAGATTTTAATAAAAATAGGATTTAGTATCGTTTTTAAAATGATATTTTTAAAAACTATTTTTAAAAATGGAAATAATGTTTTTTTTTTTTAATAAAAACAGAAAAAACAGAGAAACTAACCAGACAAATCCAACTGGACAAGCCTCTCCACGCAGGGAGGGCAAGAGTCCAACCAAAATCTGTTACTAGGATTAGAAATAGCCATTTTAGCTAATTTATGCGGAACTGAATTACCACTTCTCGACACATGAACCACACCACAGTTAGGGAACTTCTCAAGAAGGAAAGGATCATGCTTATAATGGAGCCAACATCAGTAGGAGAAGGAGTACCTTTGTCGATTAACTCAATAAGTTTCAAGGAATCAAATTCAATCAGAAAAGGAACCAACCCAGAGTCAATAGCCAAACACATACCCCTCCAGACCGCCATAACTTCTGCTACTAGAGGCTCATACATGGCCTGAAGCTTGAGAGAAGCCGTAGCTTTAACCAACCCTGCCTTATCACGAATAATAATTCCCAAACCTACAGTTTGAGTATTATAACAGGTCACCGCATCATTATTGATTCTCCAAATACCATCATCAGGAGGCTTCCATTTTGTCACCGGAGCACCACTAATAACCTTCGATTTTGCATTAAGCTAAGCCAAATTCCATTCATCAAGAAAATTGGAAACCCACTCAATCACATTACCACCATCTCTCACACCAGAGTTGTGGGCCAGTTGATATCTATCAAACCAAACTTTCCAGAAAACAACACAGAGAAGAACCACCTGGGTGGGAGACAAATAACTGAAACAAATAAGCATGAAATCAAAAAGATGCAGCTCATCCTTCAACTTTAAGACCTTCACGAGCAAGAAATTCTCCCTGATCATAGCAATATCCCGACAACTCCAAAGAGCATGGACCATCGTTTCTAGCCGATGACAACAATGAGGGACTGATGGCAAGCACGCCACATGAATAACTTAATTTTTACAGGAACATTAAACCACCAAAGAGCTTTCCACCAAGAAGACGAATTATCCCCGACCCGAAGAACTAAGCTTAGAAGAGAGATCTCTACCCACACGATAACCACTCTTGATCGAATACCGCCCCGACTGCTCAAAATGCCACACTAAGGAGTCTGTCTGCTCACTCGCCGACGGAGCAATAGCCAGGATTAGTACCACATCAACTTCCAAAAAAATATTATGCAGCTTATCATAATTCCAATCACCTGAATCCGTTTTAAGAAAATCCACCGTTCTGTTAACGTCCAAACTATGAGGGGAAATGATCTTAAAAGTCGCAGGTATAAGGATTTATCTGATGGGATTTATATCCTAAAGATGTAATTTATAAATGGATTATGAAATAAATAAAATGAAAAGTTCAATTCATTTACGTTGTGTTGTTTATTTTGTAACTTGTGTATATATTTAACATTCAAGATTGCCGGATGTAATCTCAAACTGTGTATATGAGTGTCATATACGGATGGATACAGTAAGAGACGTGCAATCTAAAGAGTCCATAGATAACAAATAAAGCTGGGTACTTTATTTGTGGTTAATCTATAGCTGTGGTTTATTCCGTAATGTACGATGATTCTATTCTGAATCATTCATATGAGATATGGAAATGGAGGCACATTGTATGATGTGATCATATATGACTAGACCATGATCTATATGAATCTCTCACCAAGATCCGTTTACCGATGAGATTCATATATATCAACTAATGATGCTATATGTGGTTGATCTTAATCCTGAGCGTCTTATTGACTTCTTCAGGTTAGATCGTGGTCTTTGATATACCATGGGTGATGTCGGATGTAATTCCCGATCAATATGCTTCGTATGTTGGGATTACGGTTTGGCTTGTGGCTGGGAAGGTTTGTACACAATAGTGGAATACACTCATTCTTGTGAGAAGTAGACGGTAGTTCCCTTAAGGGTTGATTCGGGGCTTGGACAATATAAGCACTCTCATAGTTCCGCAAGGAAATAAGATGTATTGTTCATTATAGAATCAACGGTACTTAAAGGATATATGTAATTAGAGAGGTATAACGGACATTATAACCCAACTCTAATTATGAACTACTGTTGAGGATCACACCATGTGTAATAGCTATATCGATGAACACCGAGTTGTATCGGTTTGTGTAATAGCTTCTACAGTTGAGAGAGTGCAACTTCAGATTTTTAGTGGAATAACACCGGAGTTAATAATCAAGGAATGTTAATTAAAGGGTTTAATTAATGATTCCAATGATTATTGGAGCTTAAAATACCGTGGGTCCATTAGGTCCCCTTGCTAGCCCTATCGATTTAGGTAACAAGGGTCACGATTAATTAATTGGATTGTCCAATTAATTCTGTTACAAAAGTGACACGTATATATTTGGGAATTAATTGAATAATGAGATTATTTAATTAATGAATGTTAATAATTAAATTAATTAAATAATTATATTATTTAATTATATTGATAATTATGAATTATTAATTAACTATTAATTGGAGGGTGTTAGTTGATATATGGATTTAGGTGAATATAAAGTAATATGATTATTTTATTGTACTAAATCACTTATCTAAGTATTTGAATTTAAGTTTAAATTTAAAATACTTATTATCACTTTTAATATATTAGATATATTTGAAAATGATAATTAAAAGATATATATCAATTATAACACAAGAGGTTGCATTGAATACAAATTGGTGTGTACACATATATACGTATTTGTATAGGAAGCGTAAGGTGCAAGGTGATTTGGTTCTTTTAAAAAGAAAAAGTTGGTTTTGGTTTTGGTGTGTACCTGATACACACGAGATTTTTTTTTTTTTTGCATGATATGCAATTTATATGTGCGTGAAATCAATACACCAAATTGAGAAGAAAGAGTTTCTTCAAGTATTTCTCTACATCCTCCATTCAAGTTTCTAAGACCGTGACGCGCCCACACGCAGTTACCAGTTTCGGGAGATAGCGAGGAAGATCGAGTGGTTTAGACAGGAGCATACCATAAAGTGAAGGAACTTCCAAACGTTGGTAAGAGTGGTTCAGACAGAAGCACATTGTAAAGTGAAGGAGCCTCCAAACGTTGGCATGTTCTTCTTTTGATTATATCGATTTCAATTTCCTGTGTTTACATATTGTATGTGTTAGTTTCGAAAATAATTATGATCTCAAGTTCATTGGTCTCAAATACAGATTATGATATGTATAAAAGTTTCAAAACCTAATTCCGCTGCATAACCGGTGAACGAGGTTCCAACAATTGGTTTATTTTCGGAACAAGAAATTATTTTCGATGCTCCTGTATGTATGATTGTGTAGGCACGATTTAAATTGATTGTTTGTTGTTTTTGTATGTATATTAATTTTTTAAAATTTACAAAAACATGATTGATCGTTAATTATATGGTACTGTGGATTTAGGGTTTATAGGTTGTATTATTATTATTATTGGTTTATATTTTTTTTCTGTTATTTTATTGTAAAAAAAAATGTAACCTATATTGAAGACCTGGAAAAATCGTGAAGAATGATTCATGAGATGAATCGGAGTGACCTGAAGAGACTGGAAGACTCAGAAATTACAAGAAGACCAAGGAATGCCTTGGGAATTTTTTTGTAATTTTATATTCCAATTTTTTAGGTTAAATAATTCACAGTACTCGGTCAATTCATATATGCTTTATATTATGTGATGATAAAAGTATTGTCATGCATACGTATGCCATTTAGATTAGATGTGCCTACACAAATATATATGATATGTCATACTTGCATCATAGCCTGATATTTTATGTATTTTTTTTAATGTGATTAAAAGGGTAAATACATAAATTGGCTATGAATAATGAGATTAGTTTTTTAATGGGTATAAAACTTGGTAATTCTCATTAATATTAATCTAGTTATCAAAGAGTTTAATAAGTTAGATTAATAGGGTCATTTATTTTTATTAGGATTAATTTGATTAATAACCTAATAATAAATGAACCGAATATAGTGTTAGAGTTTTAATAGTTAAAACTTGGTAAACACTAACATAATAATCTGACTTAGTAAATAGTTTACAAAAGCTTAGATCATTCACTAATAGATTAGATTTTTAATTGTTAAAAATCATTAATAATTTATTAGTTAATTAGAATTTGTTTCTAATTAGTTAATGCGCTAGATAACTTGATTAAAATTAGTCGTTTAATCCTGTAGGATCTAGGTGCATTAACGGTTAAAACAAAACTCTAATTTTAAAATAGTGAGTGGGAGAGGGATATATGACATATATATCCCGCGATCTCCATCATTAGTTCAACACCGTGAGATCCGAGTGGGGCCTCGTGACGGCTTTGCTTTCGTCCTCCTTAAGGAGGGTTTCCACAAAGGTCAATACCAAGGTTGACTTCCTAACGGATAGGATTTCTGAGGGTATTTCGGGATTGACCGACCCTAAGGCGGTAATTCTCGAGTTAAGCTCGTGAGATCTGAAATAGTGGGTTACACTCACGAAGGTTTTGATTAAGTTTTTTAATTAAAAACCTGACTGAATGAATGATGTTTGAATGATATGGAATAAGAGTTATTATAGAATATCATTTGATTGAGAATGTCTCGGTCCAACATGCAAAGACTTGACCGACCCTGAGGCGGCACTTCTTTGTGGTATGTTGGATTGTCGTGGTATAGTAACTAGTTTTAGAGTAGTTCTAGTTCATTAAATATGTCCATCCATCATGTTTAAATTTATACCAAAACATTCACACTTATTTTAAATAAATGACTGAATGAATGTTGTATTTATTTCAGCAATAATGTTTTCTGTATTACTTCAAATTCTCGTAAATGACAAATTAACTGGTGATAACTACACTAAGTGGAAACTTAACATTAATACAATATTGTTCACCAAAGACCTTAAGTTTGTGCTTACGGAGGAATGTCCTCCAGCGCCTGCTGCCAATGCCACACGAACTGTTCGAGAGGCATACGAGCGAAGAGTTTCATCTGATGAAAATGCCCGAACATATCTGTTGGCTTCTATGACAAATGTGCTTGTCACAAAGCAGGAATCAATGATTTCATCATTCGAAATCATGGAGTCATTGCAAGCTATGTTCGGGCAGCCCTCCGAACAAAAGCGACATGAAGTTGTTCGTTTAGCTATGCTCGCTCGTATGAAGGAAAGTACGTCAGTTCGGGAACATGTCCTGAGCATGATGTCCTACTTCAACAAGGTAGAAGTCAATGACGGGGCCATTGACAAACCCAGTCAAGTGAGCATCATACTGACGACTCTTCTGAAGAGTTTCAATCAGTTTATGAGCAACTACGGGATGAACAAGTTAAGGTTCAATCTCACACAGTTGCTCAATGAGCTTACTACCTTTGAGTCCTTAACTACGGACAACAAGGGTAAGACATGTGAGGGAAATGTTGCCGATCTATCTTCCTGCTCTAATAATAAGAAGAGAAAAAGGTTTACTGGGAAAGCGAAGGGTAAGCCCAAACCCTAGAAAGCCTAAAGCAAGAAGAAGTCCAAGAAAAGTAAATATGATTTACTTGTTCTTGAGTCGTGTTTAGTGGAAGATGATTCTTCACCCTGGATAGTTGATTCGGGGGCAACTAACCATGTTTGTTCTTCTTTACAATGGACTGATTCTTGGACACAGTTAGAGGAGCAAGCCTTCTCAATACGTGTGGGGTCAGGGGATGTCGTGTCGGCACGAGCAGTAGGCGTAATTAGATTAAGTTTTTTTAATAATTATATATTGTTGGACAATGTATTTTATATTCCTGAATGTACACGGAATTTGATTTCCGTTTATAAGTTGTTAGAACAAAAATATTTTGTTTCTTTTAATAATAAGTCTGCTATTATTGGAAAGAATGGTCTGAATATTTATTCAGGAATTAATGAAAACAATTTGTATATGTTATGACCGTTAATACATACTACACTTCTCAACACCGAAATGTTTAAGGTTGAAAAAACAAAAACTAAACGACATAAGATTTCTCCAGATAATGACACGTATCTCTGGCATTTAAGACTTGGTCATATCAACCTTGACCGGATAGACAGACTAGTAAAAACCAGACCTGTAAGTGAGTTAAAAGTTGGCACTTTACCTATCTGCGAATCTTGTCTGGAAGGTAAGATGACCAAGTGACCTTTTGCTGGAAAAAGGGCTTAGGGCTAAAGAACCGCTAGAGCTTATACATACAGACGTCTGCGGACCGATGAATGTTAAAAGCTAGGGGTGGTTATGAGTATTATGTCACCTTTATAGATGACTACTCAAGATACAGATACGTCTACCTAAGGCAACGGAAGTCGGAAACATTTGAAATGTTCAAAGAATTCCAGGCTGAAGTTGAGAATCAATTAGGTAGGACTATCAAGTCACTACGATCGGATCGTGGAGGTGAGTACCTTGACCAAGAGTTTGAAGACTTCATGGTCGACCATGGGATAGTTTCCCAACTCACAGCTCCTGGTACACCTCAGCAAAATGGTGTAGCGGAGCGGAGAAATAGAACCCTGATAGAAATGGTGAGATCTATGATTAGTTTCTCATCATTACCAAATTCCTTTTGGGGATATGTGTTACAAACAAAAGTATACATTTTGAATGTAGTGCCATCCAAATCTGTTCCTAAGACTCCCCTAGAGTTGTGGAATGATCGTAAAGCTAGTTTGCGACATTTACACATATGGGGGTGTCTAGCACACGTGCTAAAAAACAAAAGTGGAAAGCTAGACTCCAAGTATGTGGTTTGCTTGTTTGTAGGATACTCCAACGAGACCAGATGTGGACACTTCTATAGTCCCGAAGATAACAAAGTATTTGTATTGACAAATGCAACGTTTCTTAAGGACAATTATATTAGTGACCATAAACCTCGTTTTAATATTGTATTGAATAAGTTTGAGCCTGGTGAGACTAGTGCTTCATCAACAAGAGTTGTTGATCCACAAACATCTGAGAGTCAGATGGTTTCTGATTAGGATACACTATGAACATAGACGTAGTGAGAGAGTTGTGAGACAACCTGAACGTTATTTAGGTATATGTGATGGTCAAGGTGTTATCTCTGCTGATAGTGTGGATGATCCATTGACATTTAAGAATGCAATGGAAGATCCTGATAATGAGGAATGATTTAAAGCCATGAATCTCGAGATGGAGTCAATGTACTCTAACTCAGTCTGGAATCTTATAGACTTACCGGATGGGGTAAAACCCATAGGGTGTAAGTGGATTTACAAGAGAAATAAAAATTGAATTGATTAAAATACTTATGCCCGAAACGAAATTCTATTCGGAAAAATTATTTTAAGGGGGTATTGTCGTATGTAAATTCTATCAAATATACACGTCATTAACAAAGAGGATAAATTTGCCAGGTGGACATCCGAATAGGCATCCTGCAAGGCATCACCAAAGAAGAGAAGCTCGAATAAACAAGTATTGAACAAGACCTGCTTGGGGTTAACTGGCGCCATATACTACTCGGGGTCAACTAAACATACTCGGGGCTAATTGATGACATTGTCTACTCGGGATCAGATGACGTCACTGGGGACCAGCTGATATCGTTTTCTACTCGGGACAAACATGAAGAAAACTGAATAAAAAGCCCAGCGCGTAGCTCACACGAATCAAGTCATTGAAATTCACGAAGATATCCATATCAAAGAGGAATTCCAAGAAGAACAGAATTATCAAGCAGAGGGTTCCTAATCAGGTAACAATTTTACTTCTTCAAAAAAACTACGTTCTTATAAGGAAATAAGTCCTAACTGGACTGCATTATCATAGTCCCGTTCGATCTCAATATAAGTCTCCGAAACAGGAAAGAAGACAAACTACTTCGAACAAGTAAACAATCATAATTAAATACACAGATCTTTTATTACTTGTATAAAGAAGATTAGGGTTCTATGGACATATAAATAAACTCATAATCTCGTCACACAGAGATATACAACAAGCATAGAAAAATACAGAGAGAAAAATGAGAGATCGAGAATTGTAATTATATTATTTTATAGTGGATTTTGGCTTGGTTGATCATTCAACCACCTGTGGACGTTTCTCCGGTCATCGGAGTTTTACCGTGTAAAAAACTTGTGTCTGTTTACTTTCTCATTCTCTTTCTCTTTAAAAACACAGCTAAAATCCAATCCTTGTTGACTTTTCTCATACATCCAGAAATCGACGTCAACAATTGGAGCTAGAAGGAGGGGATTGAACCTCCGATTTAATTAAAGATAATGGCAGGATGCAGAAGCAGTTCTAGGGATGTCCAAAATTCTCTAGATAACTTCCATGTTGGCAGTAGCTCGCGAGATCTCGCTGCAACCACAAAGAACCAACCTACATTTCTGGTGGGAATCCAGCAAGTTCCTCCGACCAGCAGAGATCTGACACAACGCTTTCGAGAGGTGTTGCAACAATTGGTGGCAGATGCAACAAATGAAGGAGTTGATCTACTGGCTGTAGAAGAAGCACAAACTCCTAACCTCCCACATGTGATGCTTCATTCAGTTGTAGTATTGCCATAATTAAATACACCGGAAGCCGAAAGAAACTCTGCTCCAATCAATCAGACTAGACTTGAAACACCTGAAGAGGAACGACCACGCCAGAAGCAGAATCAGGATCAGACAACCCGTGCTAGACACCGCAAACATGACCGGCACAGGGATCGATCGTCATCAGAAGATAACGATCGACACCATCGTAAGTGTCATCACGGAATCATACGTGAAACCCGGTATCAAAGTGAAAAGCTTGAAAGAGGAATGACAATCACTCAACGGTTCAACCATCAGGGAAATCCGGTGGGAGACAGAGACATCGTAATCCAGAGCCTAACTCGAGAAGTCGAGAACAATATGCGTCAAATGGACGCACTAGTCAAACTTTATGGTACTACGATTTATCTGACGAGGATTCTGACAACCCATTCATTAGGGACATCCTGCGGACTTCATTCCTAGAAAGATTCAGGATGTCACACGTAGAGCAGTTCAAGAAGGATACAGACCCAAAAGAATATGTCAGATGCTATAAAAGTACTATGGCTCAGTATGCCCATATTGATTCCTTACTATGCCTCAACTTTCCACAAACTCTAGGAGACATGGGCTCAAGATGGTTCGGGAGATTGCCCCCAGCAAGCATCAGAAGTTTCAGTGAACTGAGCAGGAGTTTCTCAAGGTAATTTATGAGCAATGTTCACAGGAAAAAATCAGTGGCTTACCTTTCTCAAATAAAACAAGAGAAAGATGAGTCACTGAAGAAATATCTGGGGAGATTCGGCCAAGCGGTATCAAAAATCGGCAGTGCAAACGATGAAGCAATAATTGCTGCATTCATCAACAACCTACAGAATGGATGGTTGTCTTTTGACTTAAGAAGAGCTCGTCTGACCAGATATGCAGATATGATGGACATGACAGGAGGATATGCACTAGCCGAGGAAGAAGAGTTAGCCACGGGAGGAAGCTACATACATTGAGGAAAACCCGAAAAGAACGCTGAGTCCAAGGTGCAGAACCAAAAGGGGAAACAGAAAAGAAACAGTAAAGAAAAGAGCAAGGACGTGGGAAAAGAGTGTAATGCCAAACAAACCACGGAGAAATATTGAGGTAGATACACCAACTACACCCCTCTTTAGAAAAAGCAAGAGGAAATCCTGGTCATTCTGGAAGCAAAGAATATGGTACAAGAGCCACGACAGCAGTTTCAGTTCGCCCGGTGAGATACAACCAAATACTGCAGATTCCATAAAAAAACCGGTCATGAGACATCCGAGTGTTACCAGCTCAGAGATTACATAGAAACCCTCATTCGGGAAGGACATCTACAGGTTGTAATCTTGAAAAGGGATGAGAAATCAGAAATTAAGAAAGAGATCATGGCCGATCATAGCTCTGGTCGCATTCAAAGGGCCAGCCCAGAGGCCAATCAAGTAATACATACGATCTTTGGAGGACCATCCATTGGGAGA
Organism: Dipteronia dyeriana; assembly: GCA_032871835.1. Classification (NCBI taxonomy): domain Eukaryota; kingdom Viridiplantae; phylum Streptophyta; class Magnoliopsida; order Sapindales; family Sapindaceae; genus Dipteronia; species Dipteronia dyeriana. The sequence continues at coordinate 72,323,101 of CM065295.1, forward strand.
AGTAACTGAGAGCGAACACAGGAAATCAGAGAAGCAGTAGAAGCAAAACATAACTTTGACATAAACTCGGTGGAGCCAGACCTGAAAAGGGTAAAGGAAGGATGAGACCCAATAATATTCACAGAGGCAGATTCCCATGGTATCGATGTTCGGCCAAATGACGCTCTAGTCATAAGTGTCCTGATTGGTCACCGGGAAGTCTGGAGAATCTTGATAGGTAATGAAAGTTCAGTAGACATTCTCAATGTAACCGTTTATGATCAACTCAGGTTGGACCGAAAGGATCTACAACCTCTCCATACCTCACTCAGAGGATTCGAAGGAATTGAGGTCAGGTCACTAGGGACGGTAAAGCTACCTGTGAAGATCGGAGTGGCACCTTGCCAGAGAACTGTATTGCTCAACTTCGTGGTAGTAAAATTAGACAATTGACCGTATAATGCTTTGTTGGGTCGGTCATTCTTAAATAAAACAAAGGCCGTAACAACCACTTATGCCTTAATGATCAAGTTCCCGACCAAACAGAGGGTCGGTTTAGTCAAATGATCCCAGAAGATGACCCGAAGAGCTAACCTGTCAGTATACAAAGACAAAAATGAACATATTTACACCATAACACAGCCGAGTAAGAACAAAGAGTCACTGTCATTCGAATTCGATCCAAGGGAAGAGTCGAATGAATCCAAAACTGAATCGGTTGAAGAAATTATCTTGAAAGAAGATGAACCAGATAAGAGGATCAAGATCGGGGCCAACCTGGAAGGAAAAGTCAAACAAAGTCTCATTAATCTGCTCAAAGAATACAGGGATGTGTTCGCTTGGAGTCATGAAGACATGGTCAGGATAGATGCCCGAATAATATCTCACCATCTCACAGTAGACCCGAATGCAAAACTGGTGATACAAAAGAGAAGATCATTCAATCTCAAGAGAAGTCGGGCAATCAAATAGGAAGTGTAGAAGCTACTCGCTGTAGGGTCGATTAGAGAGGTCAACTACCCTCAATAGGTAGCTAATGTAGTCCTCGTCCAAAAGAAGAATGGACAATAGAGAATGTGCGTATATTTCACAGATTTGAACAAGGCATGCCCAAAAGACAGTTTTCCACTCCCGATGATAGATCAGTTGGTGGACGCTACATCAGGCCATGAGTTGCTTGGTTTCATGAACGCCTACTCGGGATATAACCAAATCCTGATAAAAAGGGCTGACGAAGAAAAAACAACATTCATAACTGATCAGGGTTTGTACTGTTACACAGTAATGCCTTTCGGGTTAAAAAATACAGGGGCAACATATCAAAGGCTAGTCAACAGAATCTTCGCACGGCAAATAGGATGGAACATGAAAGTATACATTGATGACATGCTGACCAAGAGCATCACGACAAACAAGCATACTTCAGACCTGTAAGAGACATTTGATGTCTTGAGGAGATACCAAATGAAGCTAAATCCGAACAAGTGTTTATTCGAAGTTCCTTCAGGGAGATTCCTAGGTTTTCAGGTTCACCAAAGGGGCATTGAAGTCAATCATGAAAAGATCCAAGCCCTGCGGAGAATGACCTCCCCAAGAACATTAAAAGAAGTACAACGCTTAACAGGATGTTTAGCTTCCTTGGGAAGATTCATCTCAAAGGCCACAAACATATGCGCACCATTTTTCAAAGTAATCAAAAAAGGAAAATGAATCGAATGAAATGAAGAGTGCGAGCAGGCTTTTTTAAAAATCAAGGAATACCTAGGGTAAGCTCCCATCCTTTCAAAACCACAGATGGGAGAGACACTCCATCTGTACTTATCAATTACAGAACTACCAGCAAGCTCAGTCCTAGTTAGAACAGAAGATGAAGTACAGAAGTCAGTATACTATACCAGCAAGGCACTTCTACCAGCCGAGATCAGGTATTCACAGGCAGAGAAAATGACCCTAGCATTGGTTTCAGTAGCAAGGAAGCTAAGGCCATATATTCAGGCTCATACAATCCAAGATCTCACTGAATGCCCATTAAAGCAAATTCTACAAAAGCTAGAGATTTCAGAAAGACTGACCAAATGGGCTATCGAGCTAAGCGAATTCGATATCCACTACGTCCCCAGGACATCCCTCAAAAGACAAGTAGTGACAGATTTCATAGCAGAGTTCATAGAGCCAAACCTGGAAGCAAAAAGGATGTTGGGAAAAAATTTCCCATGGAAATTGTATGTTGGTGGCTTTTCAAACACTCATGGCAGCGGGGCAGGGATCATAGTATGCACTCCGGAAGGAGATAATGTGGAATGTGCCATGAGATTTGATTTCAAAGCAACCAACAATCAAGCCGAGTACGAGGCGCTACTAGGTGGACTCAGAGTCTGTATAGCTCTCGGGGCAGATGAAGTCGAGATATTCAGCGATTCACGGGTAGTTGTCAATCAAGTCCTGGATGAATACGAAGGCAAGGATGAATGTATGATAGCCTACCGTGACATTGCAAAACAGCTCCTCCAGAAATTCAAATAATATAAGATTATTCGGGTGACAACCGGTTTAATAAGATACTCGATGAAGTTACCTGAACATCAAAGTTAGCCAATTAAATAAGATAATGAAGATTGCAAGAGCCAGTTTAATAAGATACTTGGCATTAAAATTATTCGGGTGATAACCTGTTTAATAAAATACTCGGTGAAGTTACCTGAACATCAAAGTTAGCCAGTTTAATAAGATACTTGCCATTAAGATTGTAACAGCCAGTTTAATAAGATACTTGGCGTTAAAAATTATCCAGGGAACGAAACTTGTTTAATAATATACTCGGTTAAGTTACCCAAACAGAAATAGCTAGTTTAATAAGATACTCGGCAACAATAGATCCAAGTTAAAGAAATTTCGTGAGCAATGAAATCAGATTAAGACCACTCGGTTCAGAAGCTAAACTCGGGATTTTATTAATCTCTCCAAAGAATCGTTACAAAAAAATTGTTACAAAGAATTCTTTACAAAAGAATTGTTACAAAGAATTACAAAGAATTGTTACCGAGTTTCTACAAAAAACTTATAAAAATTGTACAAGTCAAGGTTGTGAGGATTTTGAACTCTTGCCAATGCTCGAGTAGGGCACCATCTCGTACTCACGGAGCAAACTTTCATTGGAAGGCCAAGCAATCTTGTCGACCGAATCGTCCATCCATTAGCTGTAATCTTCTCCCGGGATCGGTCCGACGTCAGTGACCACACCCTCTACGACCGACTCCTGACTGGTGTAAAAATTCGAGAGGGAGTGCTCAAATGGAACCTTCAAATGCATAGGATGAGGCTCTTTACCTCGGCTACGACAGTAAGCTCTCCACTCCTTCATCTAAGTCTGAAGAGATTCCAAGGACCGATCCACATGATTCTTAATAGACAACTCCCAGTTGGCTCGGGCTTTCTCAATTGACCGATTCTTAACCTTGAAGAACTCGCCAGCTGAAACCAACCCAAACTAAAACTCCCGAAGGAAAAGAGCATCGTAGGCAGGGGATCTCTTGAAACGATCTACCCCTTGTACTTCAAATTCCAGCCTGGCCTCCTTGGATAGGGACTTGACCGTTAGAGCCTGGCGTTCAGTGTCTTCAATTTTCTGCTGATACGCCGACTTAGACTGCCCCGCTTCCTGCTCGGCTTTAAGCATTGATTCTTGGGCAGATGACAACAAATTTTGAAGTAAATTTGCCTTTTCCTCTGCCAAAGAAGCTTTCTCCTCGGCCTCAACCTGCTTCGCCAAACAATGGTCGACAAACAATTGGGTAGAGCCCACCTCCTTTTCATAAGCCGCTTCAACCCGAGCACGGCTATCCTCACTTTCCTTCAGTTGAGCCTCGAGACGCCTTATTTTATCAGCTTGATGTTGCTGCGTCTGAACCAGCTCAACGAACTCGATTACCATCTACAAAAAAGTTTAATTAAAAATCTAGCAAGAAAAACGAGCAAAACAATTAAAGTTAAGGATAACTTACATAAGATGCACCGTTAAAAACGTTCTGAAGACGGTTTATCAGGGAGTCATCCCGAAAACAACTCCAGCGGTCTTCCCTGATAAAAACCCGTCTGGATGATATCTCCCGCAACATATCCTGGGAGAAGGGTATGAAGGAACCCTCGAGGGTTCAACCCCTTGATCTTCAACCTCGGGGGGAGGGGAACCCCTGTTCGGCTCTAAAATCTCCGCATCCGCCGACGCTCCAACATCAACACTCGGGGGAATCTCAGCCACGGTATCTTCATCGCTGGAGTAGATGAATGAGACCACCTGAGGGACCTTGAGAGGGCAAGTTGAAGAGCTGACCACCTTTCGCTTTTCTGCCCGAGATTGGTGGAAGCTGAGATCAGTTGCAGGATCTTCCTGAGCATCATCCTGGAAAGATTCAAAAAATTTAGGATCTGAAATTACTTATCCCGTGAAGATATTACATCTGGCACCGACGTCTGACCACTCAACAGGCTCTTCACCAGGACCTTCACTCTGTCTTTCCCCGTCATCAGGCAGTTGAGTATAGGTCGGGCCACTTGGACCACTAGTCTCCCCTGCGATCGGCTAAACAACGTCCTCGGGGACATATTCAGGGATTTGCTCATCGGCAACATCAATTTCCTCGTCAGACTCAGACGGGGAAATACCATTATTGCTCTGATGAGAAACTTCTTTTCGGCTCGCCTGAAGAATCGACTTCACTTGGTGAGCTTGAAGGTCTCAGACGATGTCTGTGTCATACACATAGAAAAAAAAAGGGACCACGTCAGATTATGAAAAGCACATAATAAACAATAAAAAAAGAGGGTTACAAAGATCACTTACATCGCCTGCGATAAGCCAAAATTTGACTGAAGAAGCCGAGCTCTATCATCTTCACCTCGTTAAAAAGATAAGACCTGCTCCTCTTCTCCAGCGTGCGAACTGCTGCCCGACCAAGTCTGGTCAGCTCAACATCGATAAATTTAAGCTTCTTCTTGTTCCAAACTTCGGGAGAACAGAAGAAGCGGGGAACTTTCAGCACCCTCCTAGTTTTCCCAGCCGAGATGGTGACTTCAAGACCCAGATTCCCTCCAGTGAAAAACCAACTATTCTTCCAGAACTTGTTGGATGAAGGGAATCCTCATAAAAAACAACTATTCTTCTTGTCGGGGATGGCAACGACAAGTTCATCCTCCTATACATGTGCCACAGGCATATCAGGAACTTATAACTGTTCGGAGCCAGTTGAGCCGTGGCGATCCCTGCTTCAGCCAAAAACCAGGCAATAAACGACTGAAGAGGAAGTATGACACCGCAACAGAGCATGTATCCATAGATGGCCACCATGCTCGGGGGAGGATTCCACACAGCTCTATCACCAGCGGGAACTAAAATAATCGAGTCATCCAAATCGAATCGGGCACGATACTTCTCGATCTCATCCGCCCCGACCACATTCGGCTCGGTGTCAAACCCATTATGGCGATCAGCAGAGAAAGTGAGACGAGATACTCTGAACGCCTCTTCAACGTCGTTCTCGTTAACAGTCTGCTCCCTGATCCGAACGCCGCCCGAGCCATGCTTATGGACTTCACTTCTGCTTTGATGTTTTCCTATCCTTCGCATAGGTACCCTATGATTAGAAACATCAGATTCAAAACTAGATGAAGAACTGGATACAGAAAATTGGAAGTTAGGGTAAAGCCCAGAAATGTTAACTTCTAAAAATGGAATTTCATCAGTGGGGATTTCCCCCAATAATCTTTGAACGTAGGAAACCAGCTGAAAATCCCCACGATCGAGCGCTTCGAAAGCGATAGTAAAAAGTCGTTGACGAAAGGACAGATTCATTAACACTAACCTTGAATGAAGAAATCTGAAACGTAAAATCTTATAAGGAAAATGGCGATTTGCTGCGAAGAAATTTGGGCTGGCAAAGAATTTTCTGTTTTTCAAAGTTTTTTAGAATGAACCAACGCAACCCGTAAGTGAAGAATTTAAAGGGGTGATAGCACGAAACTCTAAGGTCTCAAGGTGGGAAAAATCTATTATGAGATTTGATGACATAGGCGGTGCACGGGGAGACGTGAATGTCATTTCTAATAAATGGAATCGAAAAACAAAGCGGCATAGGACACGTGTCAAGAAGAGAACAGGCTTTCGCCGTCAAAATTCTAAAACGTTGCCATCATTGAAGATCTCGCGTGAGGGAGCAAATCGAATTTACAGGGTCACCATTAAGACACGCCATTATGATAAGACACTTACTCTGGCACATAAATAAAAATTGAATTGATTAAAATACTTGTGTCCGAAACGAAATTCTATTCGGTAAAAATATTTTAAGGGGGTATTGTCATATGTAAATTCCATCAGATATACACGTCATTAACAAAGAGGATAAATTTGCCAGATGGACGTCCGAATAGGCATCCTACATGGCATCACCAAAGAAGAGAAAGCCGAATAAACAAGTATTGAACAAGACCTGCTCGGGGTTAACTGGCACCATATACTACTTGGGGTCAGCTAAACATATTCGGGGCTAATTGATGACATTGTCTACTCGGGATCAAATGACGTCACTCGGGACCAGCTGATATCGCTTTCTACTAGGGACAAACATGAAGAAAACTGAATAAAAAGCTCAGCGCGTAGCTCACACGAATCAAGTCATTAAAATTCACGAAGATATCCATGTCAAAGAGGAATTCCAAGAAGAACATAATTATCAAGCAGAGGGTTCCTAATCAGGCAACAATTTTACTTCTTCAAAAAGACTATGTTTTTATAAGGAAATAAGTCCTACAGAGTCCCGTTCGATCTCAATATAAGTATCCGAAACAGGAAAGAAGACAAACTACTTCGAACAAGTAAACAATCATAATTAAATACAAAGATCTTTTATTACTTGTACAAAGAATATTAGGGTTCTATAGACATATAAATAGACCAATAATCTCGTCACACAAAGATATATAACAATCATAGAAAAATACAGAGAGAAAAAAGAGAGATCGAGAATTGTAATTATATTATTTTATAGTGGATTTTGGCTTGGTTGATCATTCAACCACCCGTGGACGTTTCTCCGGTCATCGGAGTTTTACCACGTAATTACGTCCGTTTACTTTCTCATTCTCTTTCTCATTCTCTTTCTCATTCTCTTTCTCTTTAAAAACACAGCTAAAATCCAATCCTTGTTGGCTTTTCTCATACATCTAGAAATCGACGTCAACAATATATATGTGTTATAATAATATATATATTATATCCTATATATAATAATAATGTTTTATATATATATATATATATATATATTATATTGTTATATTTAATAATTATAATATATAATTTATTGGACATGATTGTAATTGTTTGAAAATTTAAAGGGTAAATTGATCTTTTTGACACTTGTCCTAGTGTCTTAGGTGAGACAATTTTTTTTTGTCCCACATTGTCCCGTCTTGTCCTATGTTAAGGATGCGTCATACGTGGGACAAGAACAAATTGTCCCACGTTGTCCTGTCCTGTCCCGCGTACCAAACACACCATAGAGGACCGACAAAGCCATTGGACCTCGTTATACCAAAGGAGATCTGGAGTAGAAAATTGGTAAAAGTTTCTCATCTTAAAGTGCTTGGGTGTGTTTCTTATATACATGTAGGTGATCATGCGAGGAGTAAGCTAGACGCCAATCAGTGAAATGTACCTTGGTGGGCTATGAAGATGATGAATTTGGTTACAAGTTGTGGGATGACCAAAACTGTAAGATGATCAAAAATAGAGATGTTGTATTCAACGAAAAGGTCATGTACAAAGACAAGAACATACAGGTGTCTAAGCCGGAAGAGCCAGAGTATTTTAGATCGAATGATGTACTGGATAGAGGGATCATGGAACATATTAAACAGAGTAATGAAGAGTAAGGTGTGTATCCCTAGGCTCAATAACCTATCCTACTTAGAGATGTTCCAACGACTCAAGCCTAGAGTACATTGAGAAGATCAACTCGTATTCCTATACCTAATAGGAAGTACTTGCAATACATGCTACTGATGGATGCAGGAGAACCTGAGTGCTATGATGAAGCTTGTCAAAGAGAAAATGTGAGCAAGTGGGAGCTTGCAATGAAGGATGAGATGAAGTCGTTGGTATCTAACCAAACTTGGGAGTTAGCCAAGTTGCATGAAGGAAAGAAAGCCCTACAGAATAAGTGGTTGTTTTGGATCAAAGAGGACCATGATGGTTCCAAGAGTTACATGGCACAACTTGTAGTCAAAGGTTTCTAACAAATTGAAGGTATTGACTATTCTGAAATTTTCTCTCCCGTTGTTAAACTAACTATGATCCGGTCAGTGTTGAGCATTGTCACGGCAAAGTGGTTATATCTGGAGCAGTTAGATGTGAAGATTGTATTTCTTCATTGAGATTTGGAGGAACAGATATAAATGAAGCAACCGGTAGGGGGCGGAAGATGGCAAGGAAGAATTGGTATGTAGGTTGATGAAGAGCTTGTATGGTTTAAAACAAGCTCCCTGATAATGGTACAAGAAGTTTGATGGGTTTATGCAAGGCAATGACTACATGAGATGCAATGTTAACCAGTGCTGCTACTTCAAAAAGGTTAAGTCAAGTTTTATTATTTCGTTACTTTATATTGATGACATGTTAGTAGTTGGTGCAGATTTAGAAGAGCTTAACAATTTGAAAAAGCAACTCTCGAAAGAGTACGAGATGAAGGATTTAGGTCCAACAAAGCAAATTCTTGAAATTAGAATTAGCAGAGATGAACATGAAGGTACATTGAAGCTTTCACAAGCAGAATATATTCGGAAGGTGATACAAGGATTCAGCATGGGAGATGCAAAACCGGTAAGAACACCTTTGGTTAGTCATTTTAGGTTGTTCAAGGATCAGAGTCCGAAGACGGAAGAGGAGAAGGACTTCATGGCTATAGTTCCTTATACTTCAACCATTAGAAGTTTAATGCATGCCATGACCTGCACAAGACCAGATATTTACCAAGCAGTAGGAGTTATGAGCCAATACATGTCCAATCCAAGCAAGCCTCACTGAGAAACGTGAAGTGGATCCTAAGACCTGCTGGGACGGAGTGATGTCTAACCGTCAGAAGTGATGAGCTCAAGATAAAAGGTTATGTGGATTCAGATTTTACCGAAGAGGTGGATCATAGAAGAAGTACCACCGGATATGTGTTCATGGTGGCTTGTACCGCAATTAGTTAGGTATCCCAGTTATAGAAGATAGTGACAATCTCTACAACTAAAGCCGAGTATGTGGATGTGACAGAAGCAAGCAAAAAGCTAATATGGTTATAAGGGTTGTTAGCCGAGTGGGGATTTGATCTGGTGATGAACGTGTTGCACAATGACATTTAGAGTGCAATACACTTGGACAAGAATTCGGCATTCCATTCTATGACCAAGCATATAGACCTACGTTACCACTTTATTCGATCGTTAATCGAAGAATGAGGGTTGAAGTTAGTGAAGATTGTAGGAGCTAAGAATCCGGCTGACATATTAACCAAACCAGTTACTATTGAGAAACTGGAGCTTTGTGCAACTTCAGTGGGTCTTCAAGAGTGAAGACGTGGGGAACGAGCGCACCATTATTTATCCACTAAGTCATCGATGAAGGATGAAGAATATCTATTGAGTTTCATTCTTCAAGTAGGAGATTGTTGGGATATATGAAACCAGAAACCAGCCTAAGAAACAGGAAATCTTGCGTAAAGAGCTAATTAAAAAAGAGAAACAGGAAATCTTACACAGAGAAGTAAAAAAAAAAATGAAATCTTGCACAAAGAAGTAATTAAAAAAGAAAAGAAATAGACTCCAATTGGGATTTGACCAACCCTAGTGCTTTCATATAAATACTACCGTTATGTAGTGTGCAAAAAGTGTGAGAAAAATTGCTACAGAGAGAAAGAGAGAGCAATTTTAGAGAGACTGAAAGAGAGACAGAGAGATTGTAATCAACTCTAAAAATAGCGAATTGAGTGCGGTGAACTCTGTGGACGTAGGTAAATTGTTGAACAACGTAAAATCTGTGGTGTCGTAATTTTCTTCTTACTGTTTTCTTATTATTTATTTATGTTTAGATTTGTGTGTGTACGATTTTTCTCAACAACACTCCACCACCGCCTCCATCGACGGATTCGTGATTTGCGATGGTGTGACCATCGCCTCCTTAGGCAGCGAAAGGTCACGCTTCCTCTGTTCATAACAGATGGCAAAGACGAGGGCCTCAATGGTGAAAACGGTGGTAGGGGAAGGAGACATGCTCGTTGGTCCGTTACTGGTCTGTCGAGTTTCGAGTGGTGAGAGGTTTCACATGCTGTGTGGGAGAGAATGGGAATCTGAATGATGATGATTGGGTTTGATTTGGGTTTGAAGATTCGAAGATTGGAGGTTAGAGTGGGTTTGATTTGGGTTTGGTTTGCGGTTAAAATTCGAAGTTTCGAAGATTGAAAGGAATGGATGAGAATGGGTTTGATGGTTCGAAGATTGGAGGTGACTGGTGAGAATGAGTTTTGTTATGTGGTAAATTTCATGAAAAGCCAGAGATAAAATAGGAATCATTTCTATTTCCCAAGAAGCTAGTTTCAAAAAGTATCAATTTGTAGATTCTCGATTTTTGTTGTGGGGGAAGCCAAAAGAGACCAAAAGCACTTCCCATAAATTTTACCAAATATCCTAAACCAACTTCAGAAGCACTTTTAGCTCCAAAAGCAGCTTGAGAAGCAATCTCAAACTGAGCCTAAGTTATGCAGAGTCTCAATAACATTAACAAACCAACAAGGAATTAGAGTTTTCTTATAAGTTCCAATTAAACTTTAGCAAGCCAACAATATAAAATTTAAAGTAATATTGGACATCCCACTTATATTCTCACCTTTTTAATCCCAACTCTTGTGACAATTGATGTATCACTTTGTGAGTGAATACACATTGATTATTATTTTTCTCATTTATCTATATATTCACTCACCAATTAATATGTATCCACTCACCAAGTGACATCTCAGCTGTCACGTGGGTTATGATAAAAAAAAACGTGGATAGGTGGGATCTCTAAAATTTAACTAAATTTCTGTTTTGTATATGGTCAAATCAAGTCAAAAGTACCCCAACGAGAATTTCAATAAACAATACATTATATAGTTGAATTTTATTTACTAACGTTATATTGCAAATAAGTTTTTTGTTATCTCTGCCTTGTAATTTTGAGATTAGATAAACCCGAACAATTTAAAAGAAAATATTTAAATCCGTATAATATTTTATAAAATCACCTAATTTGATTTTTTTTTTTAAGTTCACTAAATAGTTGAGCCAATTTTGGATAAAATTAACAAATAAAAGGATATCTTGATAATTTTATTAATTGCACATCCATGGCCAAAGCTATGTTTGAGGGATTTTGATCCCCCATCACCTCATATTATCGTCAACTTCTCACATTGTCTTTATCTAAATTAACGGCCTTAATTAATTTTACTTTTATAGGGTAAAAATATAAAAATTAGTATCAATAATCCAGACCGTTGATTTATTATATTGGACATATAAGAAGGTGAGAACAATTAAAGTGAGGAGAGGATCCAGATTCATGTTTGAGATTGTTGTAGTTTAAGAAGTGTTCAGAGCAATGTTTATATGTACTTTTGCTCCAGTAGTGCTGGAGTGATATTTGAGAATGATATTTTGTAACAAATTTAATTATGCCTAATTTATAACAAGTGGTCAATAAATTGTAATTTATAAACTTTAATGTTGATAAAAATAATATCATTGTAAATTTCTCAATGAGATCTTTAAAATGGTACTATTATTTAATAATTTTAAATTATTACCAAATTTGATAATTTTTAAAAAATTAATTTTTAAATAAGGAAACCTCGTAAAATTTAAATTTCATAGAAAAATAACATGCATAATCGAAAGTACAAATATAAATGTAAATCACAAATAAATTTTTCTATAATTTTTTATAATTTTTTTTGGATTTTTGTTGATTTTCTAGTATTTTTTGAATAAAAATAAATTTATTTCAAATTTTAATGTCTGAAAAATTGTAGACCGTCCATCTCCATAGGTCAGAAAATCCGATCCGTCCATCTCTAACAGTGAACAAATCATATTCATCTTCCTCCAACGGTTAACAAATACAATCGGGTCTCACACATTTATCTCTATTTTTTTTATACTTAAATTATGGTATAAATCCCACGAAATACTAAAAATATCACTATTTTATTTATCCAACACATAGGTTCCACTACCTTATATATGGGTCGCACCATATAACTCTCGCCCTCACCTTTACTAAATATAACTCAATCAAATAACTCTCACTTAAACTCTTTATTGTGGATGGTTTTGAGACTTAAAATGAGCATTTAGTTGTCTATTGGAGATTGTCTTAACTTAAGAAATAATTTGTTTAAAATAAAAGTAAATGTGTGTTCGGTAAATTAGTTTTAAAAATAATCAACTTTATAAAAAAAAACAAGCAAAATGTGTTTGATAAACTTGATTTGAGTATGTAAAAAGGCTTAAATGCCCTGTTTGATGCACAAGATTGGATTGGACTATTTTATGGGATTGGATTGGACTAAGATGGGACTATGATTAAATGGGATTGGACTGGACTGGACTAAATTAATACTATGCTATGTTTGGAGAAATATGAGACTGGATTAAATTAATACCATGTTTTGTTTGGTAAAACGTGTGATTGGATTAAATATAATAATTTATTTTTAAAACGGAAATAACAATAAAATAAATAAATAAAAATAAAAATAGAAAAAAACTAATTAAAATTAAATTAAAAAACTATAAAACTTTCTTTTTTCCTAATTTGCTATCATCATCACCATTTCTATATCATCGTCATCATATGAGTTGGGTTTGATTTCATATCTAGGTTGAATCTGGAATATGAAGATATTGAATTTGTTTTTTTATTTATTTTATTTTTTCGATTCTAGATATAGGTGGTTTGATTTTTTTTTTTAGATTTCCAAAATATTAAGTTTGTAGGTTCGATTTTATTTTTGGTTTCCAGAATATTATGGTTCTGGGTTTTGATTTACATTTTTTATTTTTGATAGTGCATTAAAAAATCTAAAAAAAAAACTTTAAAAAAATCTTAAAAAAAAAAATTAGTCCCAGGACAACTAAACCCACCAATTTCACTAAAATTGGATCCCACTGGATTATTTTATTCAGTCTGGTGTTGCTTCCAAACATAGGATTGGACTAAGATTAGTCCAATCTCAGTTCAATCCTATGTAACAAACAGGGCAAAAAGGACATCATGTAATATGTTCTTCTATTTTTATTTCTTATTTTTCATTCAATTTTTTTTTAAAATAAAACTATTTTTTTCTAGATTTATTTATAAATTAAGAAAAAAAGTATAATATATATATATATATATTTTCAAATAAATAACATTCGCCTCCTTTCCACATTGCTAGAGGAAGTTGGGCCTCCTTCGACGACATTGCCGCAAGACTAGGTATGGGCACCTTATTATAGGGATCCACCTCCCATGGTTCCCCATCCCCATTTGAAGGTAAATTTCACCCACAAATTTAGGGGTGGGGGGAATTTAACCCCCAAATCCTAAATGGCAGTCGGAGAACCTTCATCCACCCTCATTTTCTACATTTCCAAAATAAGGGTGGGGTCTCATTTTTCTATTTCCTCCAAATATTATGTATATATCTTTTTTTTTTAAATAGTAATAATAATTTAACTATAAGTCTCTAACCCTGGTACTAAATTTAAACCACACTTGCACAAAGATGAAAACTTTAAATTTGTTTTGACTTTTTATCTTGTAAAACTTGTATCGTGTGATAATTATTTGTATTTATTTTAGAGTAAATTAAACCAATTAAATATTATGATTATTTTTTGGATTGGATATTGAAACATGATAAAACGACGAAGTTGGATAGCCGGATTATGAATTCTAAATTCTGAATTTCAGATTTGAAATTGAGATTGGAAATTAAGGAAATAGGAAATAGGGGATAAGGGTGAGGGCGAGAGAACCTCCCTCCAGACACATCCTTCCTCAGTTCCTCCAAATGGGGTTTTGAGACAGGATGGGGTGGAGGACCTCCCGCCCCAATCGACCCCCAAAACCATCCTTACGAGAGACAGTCCGTTCTCTAGCGATATCGCCAGATGAGGCCTATCTTCCTCCGAAGTAAGGAAGATAGATCTTCCCTCCTGCGACATCATCGAAAGTAGAGCTAAACTCCTGCAGCGTTGTAGGAAGTCCCCCATTTAATGGAGAGGCTGAGATCCCTAAGGGATGCCGGCTCTTTCCCGACATCCGTTGTTAGCAGTGGTCGTTAGTGTGGCTACCACTAATGGCCATTTACGGTAAATTTTTTGTTTTGAATTTTTATTTTTACTTTTAAAATTTTTAGGATTTAAAAATAATATTATTAAAATAATTGTACTATTTGTCTTTTCATGAAAATGGTGAAAGTATTATGGACATTCAAAAGGTAATGGATTAGCTTTTCTAATTATCAGCTTATCTAATTATCAGCTTTCAAAAGCAATTCCGACCAGCTTCTCAAACATTGATTATATAAAAATTAATTATGAAATAAACTGATTTTGAGAAGTTTATCAAACATATTCTTTTTCTAAACTTATGGTACAAATGATTATTTTTCAAGTAAAATCAATCATAAACACACCTTAAGTATGAATTAGTTATAGGTTTATTACTCATCGGTCATCCTCTCTTCACATTTATATAACGAGATTGTGGGTACAAGTTCTCCACATCCTCAAAATAACCCCGAATTGATGTAATACTTTAAAAAAAAAATCTAAGAGAAGCCTTACAATAAATTTTGATTCTTAAAAAAAAAACATTAAAAAGGTTTAAAACCTATTAATATCAAACGCTACATTTATGTTTCGAATATCAACTCCTATAATTAATATCAAACGCTACATTTATGTTTCGAATAGAAGAAAAAAACCTCCATAAATAATTGTAAAATGTATTGGGGAATCTTCTGCAAATAACGTGGAAATGAGGTGCGGTACTTCTTGTGTGTTGGTGATGTGCCTACCAGTTAGTCTATAATTCCCGTATATCTTGGTTTTGGGAAAACTTTGGTAGTTGGGACATAGATGCAGTGTGCACTATCAGTAGTAATTGTTCCACGTGGCACGTCAATACATCTTGAGTTTAATCAGGCGGCGACACGGGATATACAAGTATCACCGGTGGCACGTGATGCGATGATAACAAGAGATGTTAGCGTGCATCCATTAGCTTGAAAACTCTGATCACATACTTGAATTTGATACGTTGATGAGATCCGACGTCCAAAAACACAACATCCAACGATCTTACCTCCAAAAAATTCAAAAGAAAGAAAAAGTCAAGTCCGGTGCGCAGAACAGAAACCCACATCTAGGATTACCAAAACCTCCAGCACCTCCACGTGTCCCCATGCATGTCTCCAACTGTACACCTGTCACAAAACACCACCCTTCTTCCTCACCTCTTAACAACATCACACACAAACACAAACACAAACACAACAAACAGACGTACACTCTCGCTCTCGACAATGGCTGATCGAAACCCTAGCCACACGAGAGCTACTACACGACCCAACCAATCCTTCAATGCCAACTCTTTTCTACGCAAGCTCCAGACCCACACACCCAACTCCGCTCAAGTCGTCGGGTTCATGACCCTGTTCATATCCGGGTCGATTCTCCTTTTGCTCACGGGTCTCACGATCACTGCCACTGTCCTTGGCCTCATCTTCTTCACGCCTCTGCTCATCGTTTCAAGCCCCATATGGGTTCCTTTAGGGACCGTACTCTTCCTTACCGTTGCCGGGTTCTTGTCGTTTTGTGGGTTCGGGGTTGCGACCGTGGCCGGCTTGTCGTGGATGTACAGGTACTTCAGGGGGTTGCACCCACCCGGGTCGGATCGGGTCGACTATGCTCGTAGCCGGATTTATGATACGGCTAGCCATGTCAAGGATTATGCGAGAGAATATGGTGGGTATTTGCAGAGCAAAGTGAAGGATGCGGCTCCCGGTGCGTGATTTTTTCGGGTCGGGTTTATGAATGGGGCGTTGTTTTGTCGCTAGATATGAGGACGGTAATTTTTTTGTGTTTTTTTTTTTTTTTTTACTCCTTTTGTGTTGACGTTTATTGAAAGAAATGACCACATTTCTTATTATTTTGTGTTAAACTTGGTGTTCAAATGTCTCTAATTGTAATGAAAATAATGAGAAAAAAAATTGAAAAGACTCGAGGAGAAATATCAATAAATTTTTGGTTCCTTTTCAAAATGCTAGAAGTTTCTCTTCAACTAAAAATGTGAAAGTTTGGTTTTAACAATAAAAATTATGTTAGATTATAAGAATTTTTATTTTTTTAATAAAACAAAATTATGGAAGTATTAATAAGTTCGAAAGGGAAGCGAAGGAATGAATGGATAGAGGCATGTGAAGACAAGACAACCGGTTGATATGAGAACACAAATGGATGGCAGTGAATACTGTTGAAGAATCCATTCCTTTTTTACTCCTTAGGCTGAGAGATTTTTTTGTTTGGATAAGTACCGGGCCACAATGACCACCATGTGATTGGACACTATCAACATATCTATTTGTTAACTTTCTTATGAATCGGTGATATAGAGGATAGCATTTTGGTAAATTTCTCTAGAATTACCAACACTGAAAGATTGGATTCCGTTTGATTGCTGAGAAAGATGTGAGTCCATTTTACATGTGTATATGAATGGACTAAATTTATCCAAATACTATTATCAAAATTTATAACACTCAAAATCATCAATGCGGGAGAGGTAGGGGTGAGTCAAAAGTGAACTCGAAAGTTGTGAAGTGAACGAGGATTTTCATTTATGGACTTTAGTGGCAGTTTTCTAATGGTTCTCTGTGTCTCCAATCTTTCAAAATCAACGGAACTAAATTGACTAATTCTAAACATCCTAACTAAAATTGTGAGAATTGTGGGGGATACGTATCAGTGATTCCTTTATACCACTTACCACAAAAATTTGATATTAAGTGCCAGCAATTTGATATTTCTTATTAATGACCATTTATCTCACTTACCACATCATAACTGATATTAAATGTTATATGTTTATCTTTATAGAGATAGAACTAGAGGGTCAAATAAAATTTTAAAATTTATAGTATTAAAATATAAGTTTCATTTTTTTTTTTTTATGATTGGTAATTTTTTTTTTTTCAATGGGTTGGGGGCCAAGACTCCCGCTGGCCTCTGCCCCTGTTACATATATTGAAGGAGATTTGATTTTATATGGAATGTATAGTATTAGTGTATTACTGAATTAAATTTACAAGTTATGAAAAAAAAAAACGAATATCAGAGGCAGAAACTACCCCAGCATTAAATTTACAAACAGAACAAGTAGTTAAATTGCAAAGAGTAAAAACAAATAAATAATAAAAACCGACCGTTTGATTTTTGTTCGATGTCTTCGTGCCCGATCTCTTGGGCTTTCCTCTTATAAAAGTTTCTCAAGGAGCAGATGGAGCGACTTGCTCCACGAATCGATCCATCAATGGATTAGATCCATTTCTTTTTTCTTTTTTTTTTTACTTTATTTCTGTTTGTGCGGAACCGGAAAATAAAATTTTGATTTTGTTTTCGACAGCTTTTCTATAAGAATTTTATGGTCATTTTGATAGTGTCCAATTAAACGTATAGTTATCAGGATAATTATCATTTTTTATTTATTTAGAACAAACTAGGTTAGACATTTTATTCTTGGAAATTAAAAGGGTAAAATAAAATTGGATAATAATTGATTAAATTTATAACTTTAATATCCAAAGTAAATGACAATTCTTAGATTTAGACCAAATAAGAAGTCAGCAATTAAATCAAAACTCTATATTAATATTTTTAAAATATTCACGATGGAATGGACTATCAGGTACGTAAGTCCACATTCTTCAAGAAATGTCATTATTCACTATAGAAAATTGAAATCATCCATCCAGAAAGTATAGCACAAGAGATCGCTCCTAATTCAACAATGGGCATAGGAATTGGGTTTGTTGACGTTGATTTCTAGATTATGCCAGAAAAGCCAACAAGAATTGGATTTTGGCTATTGAATCAAAGAGAAAGAGATGCAGAGAGAGTAGCAAAAACAAATTTTACGTGGTAAAACTCCGATGGCCGGAGAAACATCCACGGGTGGTTGAAAGATCAACCAAGCCAAAATCCACTAAGGGAATAAGATGTTTTACAAGCTCTCGATCTCTCTTTTTTCTCTCTGTATTTACTGTGATTGCTGCATGCTATATTGCCTATATATTTTGGACGAGATTATGGGTCTATTTATATGTTTATAGAACCCTAATCTGCATTGTACAAGTAATACAGGATCTTTGTATTTAATTGTGATTCGGTTACTTTCTTGAGGTCGATTCGTCTTCTTTCCTGTTTCGGAGTCTCTAATGGAAATCGAGTGGGATTCTAGTAGTGCAATTCAAAATGGACTTGTTTCTTTATAAGAATGTAGTCTTCGCAACGAAATCAAGTTATTTCCTGATTGGGGACTCTTCTAATTTAATACTCTATTTCATTTGGGATTCCTTCCTGATGGATATCGTTACGTATTTAATGACAATCCGTATGAAATAAGCACCAAGTTCTTACTCGGGTCGTATTTATTCCCGAGTAAGAGTAATACCTGATGGTCTCGAGTAGTACCGTTTGAGCCCGAGTGGAAGTGTTATTTAACCAATCCCGAGTGCTGTTAGCTGATCCCGAGTAGGTTTTATTCAGTATATGCTTACTCGGGCTTTCTTCTCTTTAATGATGCCTTATAGGATATTTCCCGGATGCCCATTCAGGCGTCCACCTGGCTATTTTTTCCTTCCTGTCAATGACGTGTATGCTTGGTAAAATTTACATACAACAATACCGCCTTAAAATATTTTTGCCGAGAAGATTTTATTTCGGGCAAGAGTATTTTAATCATCTTGATTTTCTTTTGTCAGAATAGCCGTCTTGTCATAATGACGCGTTTTAATGGTGACTCTGTAATTTCGATTCGTTTTATCACGCAAGATCTTAAATGATAGCGACGTTTTAAAGTTTTGACGGTTGAGGGCTACTTTCTGTCTTGACACGCGTCCCTCATCTCTTCGTTTTTCAATACCATTTATGAGAAATGATTTTTGTGTTTCCTCAAGCGCCGCCTACGTCATCGAGTTTTGTCATAAATTTTTTCCCGCTTTGAAATCCTAGGGTTTCGTGCCGTCTCATCTTTAAATTCTTCGCTGAGAGACATTGTTGGTTTATTCTCAAAAATTCAGCAGAAATCTCTTCAAACTCAGATTTCTTTATCCAGAAGTTCGTGATTCTCCGCTTGAAGATCTTGCATTGGTCTCAATTCAAGGTTAGTTTTAATGGGGCCATCTTCCCGCCATTGTCTCTTTAAAATCGCTTTTGATGCATTAGAGCGTGGGGATTTCCAGTTAGTATCTTGCATTAAACGATTACTGGGGGATATCCCAATAGATGAACCTCCATTTTTAGAGGTTGATGTTTCTGGGCTTCACCCTGACGTCACTTTCAGCCCTGTATCGAGTTCTCCATCTAGTTCTGATTCTGAAATTTCATGATCACAGGGTATCTTCTCGAAGGATGGGTAAACATCAGAGCACAAGTAAAGTATACAAGCACGGCTCGAGCAGTGTTCAGACCAGAGAACAGACTGTTAACGAGGGTGACGTTGATGAAGTGTACAGTACGTCTCATCTTTTGTTTTCTGATACTCGCCCGAGTGGCTTTGATACTGAGCCGAATGTGGTCGGGCAAGCTGAGATAGAAAAATACAGCTCTCGATTCGACTTGCCCGCCTCAGTCACTTTGGTTCCAGTGGGGGATAGAGCCGTATGGAATCCTCATGAGGGCATGGTCGTAATTTATGGGTCGATGCTTTGATGTGGCGTCACACTTCCCCTTCAGTCTTTTATTGCCTGATTTTTGGCCGAGGCAGGGATAGCCCCAGCTCAGTTGGTCCCGAATAGTTACAAAGCCTTGATGTGTATGTGGCACGTGTTCAGTCGAATGAACCTTTCACCGCCTTCCCCGAATGAAATCAGGCATTTCTTTACGCTGAGACAGGTTAGCAGAATGGGGACTTATTTCCTTGCATCTACTTCTTCGGACGGTTGGGTCCCCAAAGAAGCCAAGGTGAATCGGGGGGTCGATGCTTCTGATGATCCGAAAAATAAGGGTTTCATATGGGGATTTCCTACATCCAACAAATTTTGGAAGAACAGTTGGTTTTTTGCTGGAGGGGCCCTCGGGCTCGATATCACTGTTCAATATGGGGATTCCCACATGGTGTTGAGTGTTCCCCGCTTCTTATGTTCCCCTAAAGTGTGGAACAAGAAAACAATTGACTATAGCGACTCAGAGGTGAAGAGGCTGACTCGGGCAATTGTTCGTATTCTGGAAAAGAGGAGCAAGAGCTATCTTTTCAAAGAGGATGACTTGATAAAGCTCGGCTTCTTCAAACAGATTTTGGGCTATCGCAGGCGTTGTACGTAACCCGGCCCCCTCTATTGTATTTCTTTGCTTTTCCATTTTCTTTTCTAATTTTTTTTTTTAGTGTTCGATACGGACGTTGTCAGCGATCTTCAGGCTCGCCAAGTGAAGGCGATTCTACAAGCGAGTAGAAAGGAAGCTTCCCGTCAGGGCGATGAGGGTATTGCTCCACCCGAGCCTGATGAGGAAACTGATATCGCTGAGGAAATTCCCGAGTGCGTTAGTCTGGGTGCTCAGCCTTCTACTCAAGATTTCGCTGGTCCAAGTGGCCAAGATGAGCCGATTGACACCCAACTGCCTCAAAATAGGGAGAGGCAGTATGAGGGTCCAGGTGAAGAGCCTGTTGGACGGTTTGAAGCTAGCGACGGTAGTAACGTCTTGACGGATCAAGTGCCCACCGGTGCCGAGTTCTTTGAGTCTTTTCGGGACGATCCGTTAGAAGATCCTGGTGCTGATCTTAACTTCCACCTCTCTCAGGGTGAGAAGCGAAAGGCAGTCAGTTCGCCGTCTCGTCCTCTCAAAGTTCCTCGGGTAGTCTCATTCATTGACTCCAGCGACGAAGATGTTGCAGACGAGATTGCCTCGAGTGTTGGTGCTGGAGCATTAGTAGATGCAGCCACTTCAGAACCGAGTAGGGCTTCTTCTACCCCCGAAGTTGGAGATATGAGGGCTAAACCTTCGGAGGTACCTTCTCCATCCTTAGAGCCGAACAAGGCTTCTCCTGCCCCCGAGTTTGGAAATCTGGGAGTTGAACCCTCGGTGGTTCCTTTATTCCTTTATTCCTTTCTCCCCAGGATATGCTACAGGAGATGTCCTCCGGTCGGGCTTATATCGGGGAGGACCGCTTGAGCAGTTTTAGAGATGGTTCACTGACCGGACGTCTCCAAAACGTTTTCAACAACGTATCTTATGTAAGTTAAATCTGACTCAGTTAATTCTGACTCAGTTAATTCTGACTTCTTTATTGTTTTTCTTCTGTCGGATTTCTAAGTATATTCTTTTACAGATGGTGGCCGAATTTGCTGAGCCTGTTCAGACGCAGCAATGTCAAGCTGATCGGATAAGGCGTCTGGAAGCTCAGCTGAAGTCGAGTGAGGAAGGTCGTGCTCGAGCTGAGCAGGCTTATCAGTAGGAGGTCGGCTCTGTACAGATATTTACAGACCACTGCCTGGCGAAGCAGGTTGAAGCTGAGGACAAGGCATCTCTGGCAGAGGAAAAGGTTGCATCGCTTCAAAATCTTCTTTCTTCTGCTGAAGAATCCATGCTTAAGGCCGAGCAGGAGGCGGAGCAGGCGAAGTCGGCGTATGACCAAAAAATTGAAGATTTGAAGCGCCAAGTGCTAACAGTTGAATCCCTTCCCGAGAGGCCATGTTGGAACTGGAAGTCCAAGGGGTGGATCGTTTTAAAAGATCCCCTGCTTATGATGCCCTACTCCTTCGGGAATTTCAACGTGGACTAGTTTCGGCCGGCGAGTTCTTCAAAGTCAAGAATAGGGCGACCGAGAAAGCCTGTGCTAATTGGGAGTTGTCAATCAAACACCATGTGGACCGGTCCTTGGAATCTCTTTGGATTCAGATGAAGGAATGGAGAGCCTACTGTAGTAGTCAAGGCAAAGAGCCCCATCCTATGCATTTAGAGATTCCGTCCGAGCATTCTCTCTCGACCTTTTACGCAAGTCAAGAGTCGGTTGAGGGTGTAGTCCCGGATGTCGGGCCAGTCCCGGGTGAAGATTATAGCCAGTGGAGGGATGATACTGTCGATGATATTACTTGGCCATCTAATGAGAGCCTGCTTCGTGAGTACGAGATGGTGCCAGATCCGAGTATTGACAAAGGCTCAAAGTCCTCACAACCTTGATTTTGTAAATTTGCAGAAAATTCTAATTCTTTATTTTTTACTTGTAAAGAACCATTCTTTGAACTGTAACCATTATTTTAGGAGCAATAAAATTAAATTTTATTCTAAGTTGAATGGTTTTGGTCTATTTTTTGCTGATTATTGCCGAGTGTTGTATTAAACTGGCTGATGGTCGGGTAACTTAACCGAGTATCTTATTAAACCGGTTGTTACCCGAATAACTTCAATTGCCAAGTATTTTATTTAACTGGCTTCTTTGATGTTCGGGTAACTTAACCGAGTATCTTATTAAACCGGTTGTTACCCGAATAACTTCAATTGTCAAGTATCTTATTAAACTGGCTTCTTCGATGTTCGGGTAACTTAACCGAGTATCTTATTAAACCGGTTGTTACCCGAATAACTTCAATTGCCAAGTATCTTATTAAACTGGCTTCTTCGTTGTTCGGGTAACTTAACCGAGTATCTTATTAAACCGGTTGTTACCCGAATGACTTCAATTGCCAAGTATCTTATTAAACTGGCTTCTTTATTATTAACCGAGTCATCTTGAGACAAGTTTTTCACTTGTGTTTCATACCCGGTTGCTACCCGAATGTTACATCAAGGCTCACAATGATCATACGTTCGAGTCCTTACGCAATACCAAGGACGTCTCCCTAGTTTTTATGCGCAAGGGTTTGCCGAATCGTTGAGCTTCTTTTTTTTAAAAAAAAAGATACTTCAACACAGCTACGCATTTCACCGGAATTTCTCCAGATAGCGTCCCGAGCATTTTTCCAAAGCCTGGTGCATCGGGTTTGCCTTTTTACGAATGTCATTTTGACCCTTCTCGGCTGGCATGCTCCTACGAGCTTCTCCTCCCATTCGGGATTTGATGGTCCCGAGATTTCTATTTGCATGTTCTTATCATCATGCTCTGCTTCCATATGATCTTATTATCATATCCCTTTTTTGGAAATCCCGAACTAGATGCTATCCTTTAGGAAATTCCTTGTAATTTTATTTATTACTGTAAAAAATCGACAGATTTAAATTACAATTTTATATTTATCCTACCAATAAAAGAATAGAATATTCAATATAAATATATATATTTTTTAAGGATAGAAAATCTTAAGATATTGGGCATTGCATGGTCGGGGTAACACCCCTCCATTGGGTCGAGCAATCAAATAGGCTCCATGGCCAGCTATCCCCTCGATCTTGTATGGACCTTCCCATTTGTCAGTCAGGGATCATGCGGCTCTGTTTTTTATGTTCAACGACACCTTCCTGAGCACCAGGTCTCCTAGCTGGAATTTCCTGATCCGAACACGAGAATTGTAGTGGCAGCCACTCTTTGTTGATATGCTGTATTTCTTATTCGGGACTTTTCCCTTTTTTCTTCTAGCTCATCCAAACTTTGTAGTAGCGTATCAACATTCTATTCTTCATCGTATAGCCTGACCTGTGGGGACGCATACGATGTTTCTATAGGGATGACAACTTCTATTCCGAACGCTAGGGTGAACGGAGTTTCTCCTGTTGAAGTCCTTGCTGTCGTCCGATATGCCCATAATACTTCAGGAAGATTTTCAACCCAACTTCCTTTTTGGTCATCTAACTTTGCTTTAATGGTGTGCTTGATAATTTTATTTACTGCTTCTACTTGCCCGTTTGTTTGTGGGTGAGCTGGAGTCGCATAGTAGTTAGCAATATGATACTTCTCGCACAACTGTCTGAACTTTTGGTTATCAAACTGAGTGTCATTGTCAATGATTATAGTGTCCGAAACTCCAAACCTATAAAGTATGTTTTTCTTTACAAAATTTGTGGTGTTGGCTTCCGTGATATGCACTAGCGCTTCAGCTTCTGCCCATTTTGTGAAATAATCGACAGCTACTATGGCGTGCTTTGCTCCACCCCTTGTCCTAGATGGCATTGGAACGATCAGGTCTAGGCCCCAAATGGCGAATGACCATGGAGCAGTGAGGTTTCTGAGCTTTTCTGGGGGTTGTCGGATATCGTTAGCAATCCTTTGACAGGTATTGCAACTTTTCGACCACTGCTGTGCATCTGAGAAAAGCGTAGGCCAGTAATTGCCTTGTCTGAGTACCTTATGCGCCAGGCTTCTACCTCCAGTGTGGTTTCCGTAAACCCCTCTGTGGATCTCTTGAAGTATTCAATGTGCATCTTCCTCAGGTACACATCTCTGGAGAGCTCGGGAGAGCTCGGGAGAACCCCCTTCTGTATAATTCTCCTCCGATCATGGTATATCTAGCCGATCGATACCTGATGCGCTTTGCTAATACCGGATCTTCCGGGAGCACGCCTTCTTCCAGGAACCTTCTCAGCTGGACCATCCAACGGTCTTATGGTGTTTGGATTTCTGAAATTTTCAAATGCTTAGGTTCAGCTGTACTCGGTTTAAGGAGGTGTGCAACTGGAATGGTCTTTGGTCTGATTGAGGTTGTTGCTGACGCTAATTTAGATAAAGCGTCTGCCTTTTCATTTTCTTCTCTGGGGATCTGAGCGATCTTGTATTCTTTAAATTTTTGGAGGAGATGTTTTACGATGTCACGGTAGGAAATCATTCCTTCATCTTTGGCCTGGTACTCGTTCATAACCTGGTTGACAACTACATGTGAATCGCTGAATATCTCAACTTCATCTGCCCCAAGAGCTATGCAGACTCTGAGTCCAGCTAACAATGCCTCGTATTCGGCTTGATTATTGGTTGCTTTGAAATCAAATCTCATGGCACATTCAACATCATCTCCTTCTGGGGTGCGAACTACGATCCCTGCCCCGCTGCCATGAGTGTTTGAAGAACCATCAACATATAGTTTCCAGGGGAAACTTTTATCCAACAGTCTTTTTGCTTCCAGGTTTGGTTCTGTGAACTCGGCTATGAAGTCTGCCACCGCTTGTCCTTTGAGGGAGGTTCTAGGGACATAATGAATATCGAATTCACTTAACTCGATTGCCCATTTAGTAAGTCTTCCTGATATCTCTGGTTTTTGTAAGATTTGTCTTAATGGGCAATTGGTGAGAACCTGGATCGTATGGGCCTGAAAATATGGTCTCAGCTTTTTTACTGCTGAAACCAATGCTAAGGCTATCTTCTCTGCCTGTGAGTACATGGTCTCGGCCGGTACGAGTGTCTTGCTAGTATAATACACTGTTTTCTGCACTCTATCTTCTGTTTTAACTAAGACTGAACTTGCTGCAAGCTCGGTTATTGAAAGATACAGCTGAAGTATTTCCCCTTTTTACGGTTTTGAGAGGATGGGAGCTTGCCCCAAGTACTCTTTTATTTTTAAGAATGCCTGCTCACACTCTTTATTCCACTCCAGGCCTTTCCCTTTTTTGATTATCTTGAAGAAAGGTGCGCACCTGTCTGAGGCCCTTGAGATGAATCTTCCCAAGGAGGCTAAACACCCTGTTAAGCGTTGTACCTCTTTCAATGTTTTAGGTGAGGTCATTTCTTGCAAAGCCTGGATCTTCTCGGGATTAACTTCGATTCCTCTTTGATGGACTTGAAAACCCAAGAATCTTCCCGAATGGACTCTGAATAAACATTTGTTTGGGTTTAATTTCATCTGGTATCTTCTCAAAATATCAAATGTCTCTCGGAGGTCGCGGGCATGCTCATCTGCTGAGACGCTTTTAGTCAACATGTCATCAATGTATACCTCCATGTTCCTTCCTATTTGCCGAGTGAAGATTTTGTTGACCAACCTTTGGTACGTAGCTTCTGCATTTTTTAAACCGAAGGGGATTACTGTGTAGCAATATAAACCCTGATCCGTTGTGAAAGCTGTTTTTTCTTCATCAGCTTTGTTCATCCGGATCTGATTGTATCCCGAGTAAGCGTCCATGAAGCTAAGCAGTTCATGACCTGCTGTGGCATCCACCAGCTGATCTATCCTTGGGAGTGGGAAGCTATCCTTTGGACATGCCTTGTTTAGATCCGTGAAATTTACGCACATCCTCCATTGTCCATTTTTCTTCTGGACGAGGACTACGTTGGCGACCCACTGAGGGTAGCAGACTTCTCTGATTGATCCAGTCACTAGTAGCTTTTCCACCTCTTGTTTGATTGCTTGACTTCTTTCAGGATTGAACGATCTTCTCTTTTGTATTACCGGTTTTGCATTCGGGCTAACTGCGAGGTGATGGAATATTACTCGGGCATCTATCCCGATCATATCTTTGTGACTCCAGACGAATACATCTTTGTACTCTCTAAGCAGATTGATCAAGTCTCGCTTGACTTTTCCTTCCAAGTTGGCCCCAATCTTGATTTTCTTGTCCGGATTGTCTTCTTCGAGTAGTATTTCAACCAATTATGTCTTGTATTCGATCTTTCACTTGGATCCAGTTCGAATGACAAGGATTCTTCACACTGATTTGGCTGCATTATGGTGCACACTTGTTCGGCATCATGCTTGTCTCCATATACCGACAGGTTTACTCTTCGGGCCATCTCTTGGGATCCCTTGACTATCTCAACCCCTTGTTCTGTTAGGAACTTGATTATTAATGCATAAGTGGTCGTCACGGCCCTTGTTTTATTCAGGATTGGCTGGCCCAATAACGCATTATACGGCCAATTATCCAAGTCAACTATCACAAAGTCGAGCAAGACAGTTCTCTGGCATGGTGCCGTTCCGATCTTCACTGGTAGTTTTACTGTCCCGAGTGACCTGACCTCTATTCCCCCAAATCCTCTTAATGGAGTATGGAAATGCTGTAAATCTTTTCGGTCTAATTTTAGCTGGTCGTATACGGCCATGCTTAAGATGTCTGCTGAACTCCCATTATCTATTAAAATTCTCCGGACTTCCCTATGGCCAATCCGGGCACTTATAACCAAATCGTTATTAGGTCGAACATCGACGCCATGAGAATCTGCCTCTGTAAAGACTATTGGGTCCCATCCTTCCTTTACTCTTTTGGGTCTGGTTCAACCGAGTTTACGTCGAAGTTATTCCATGCTTCTATTGCTTCTCTGATTTCCTGAGTTCGTTCTCGGTTGCTTCTTCCAGTAGAAGGTACTCCGAAAATTGTATGTATTACTTGATTGGCTTCGGGGCTGATTATTTGGTTTTGACCAGGGTTGTGATCAACCTTGATTTTCTTGGTTTCTGGTCTCTTGTCTTTTTTCAAGATCACATCCCGCAGGTTCCCTTCCCGAATAAGAGTCTCTATGTAATCTCTGAACTGAAAACACTTTGAAGTATCATGCCCGGTTTCTTTATGAAACCTGCAATACTTGGTTGTATCTCTCCGGACGAACTGTGATTGTCTCCGCGGTTCTTGCACCATATTCTTTTCTTCCAAGATGGCTAGAATTTCTTCTTGTTTCTTCCGAAGAGGGGTGTAATTGGTATATTTGCCTCAGTATTTCTCTGCGGACCGTTCGGCGTTAAGCCCATTACCTTCATCCTTGTTTTTCTCCTTGCCTTTCCCTTTCCGTTTTTCCTTTTGATTCTGCCCTTTGGATTCGGTATTCTTCTGTTCGGGATTTCCTCCATGCATATAGCTTCCTCCTGTAGCTAACTCTTCTTCCTCGGCCAGAGTGTATTCTCCCGCCATATCCATCATGTCGGTGTACCTAGTCAGCTGTGCTCTTCTCAAATCAAATGATAGTCGTCCATTCTATAAGTTATTGGTAAAGGCAGCAATAATTGCTTCATCATTAGCGCTGCCAATTTCTGATACTGTTTGGCCGAATCGGCCCAAGTACTTTTTTAATGACTCATCCTTCCCCTGCTTTATTTGAGAGAGAGGTAGGCCACTGACTTCTTCCTATGAACATTGCTCAGGAATTGCCTTGAGAAACTCCTGCTCAGTTCGCTGAAATTTCCGATGCTCGCCGGGGGTAATCTTCGAAACCATCTTGACCCTGTATCCCCTAGTGTTTGTGGAAAGTTGAGACATAATAGGGGGTCACTGCGGGCATATTGAGCCATGGCACTTTTATAGCGTCTAACATGCTCCTTTGGATCTGTATCTTTTTTGAATTGCTCCACATACGGCATCCTGAATCTTTTTGGGAAAGGGGTCAGCAAAATCTCCCTAGTGAATGGACTGTTGGAGTCATCGTCGGATAGATCATTACAGCCATAACGTCTGACTAGTGCCTCCATCTGTCACCTGTTATTCTCTACTTCTCGAGTTAGGCTCTGGATTGTGACATCTCTATCCCCCACCGGGCTTTCTTGACCGTTGAACCGTTGGGTAACTGTCATTCTTTCCTCAGATTCTTCACTTTGATGCCGGACCTCTCGTGTGACTCCATGGTGACGTACTCTGCGTCGATCGTATTTACGATTTCTGGCACGTATTGTTTGATTGCGATCCAGCCTCTGGTGACTTTTCTCTTCCAGTGTTTTCTGTCCAGCTGGATTGATTGGGAAAGAGTTCCTTCTGGTTTCTGGCATAGTCATTCCTGACCCCACCACCATCGAACGGAGCCTTACGGGTGGAGGATTGGGAGTATGTGCTCCTGCGGCCAGTAGATCAATCCCTTCCCTTGCTGCGTCCATCACCAATTGCTGTAAGGCCTCTTGGAAACGCAGCGTAAGATCTCTACTGGTTGGGAGAATTTGCTGGATCCCCACCAGGTGCGCAGGCTGGTTTTCTGTGTTTGCTGCAGGATCTTGTGACGTATTGCCAACATGGAAATCGCCTGGTGATTTTTGACCGTTCCCTGAACTACTTCTACTTCCTACCATTGCTTTTAACAAGTTCGGAGGTTCAACCCCTCCTTCTAGCACCAATTGTTGACGTTGATTTCTGGATTATGCCAAAAAAGCCAACAAGAATTGGATTTTGGCTATTAAATCAAAGAGAAAGAGATGCAGAGAGAGTAACAAAGACAAATTTTACGTGGTAAAACTTCGATGGCCGGAGAAACATCTACGGGTGGTTGAAAGATCAACCAAACCAAAATCCACTAAGAGAATAAGATGTTTTACAAGCTCTCGGTCTCTCTTTTTTCTCTATGTATTTACTGTGATTGTTGTATGCTATATTGCCTATATATTTTGGACGAGATTATGGGTCTACTTATATGTTTATAGAACCCTAATCTGCCTTGTACAAGTAATACATGATCTTTGTATTTAATTGTGATTCGGTTACTTTCTTGAGATCGATTCGTCTTCTTTCCTGTTTCGGAGTCTCTAATGGAAATCGGGTGGGATTCTAGTAGTGCAGTTCAAATTGGACTTGTTTCTTTATAAGAATGTAGTCTTCGCAAAGAAATCAAGTTATTTCCTGATTAGGGACTCTTCTAATTTAATACTCTATTTCATTTGGGATTCTTTCCTGATGGATATTGTTACATATTTAATGACAATCCGTATGAAATAAGCACCAAGTTTTTACTCGGGTCGTATTTATTTCCGAGTAAGAGTAATACCTGATGGTCCCGAGTAGTACAGTTTGAGCGCGAGTGGAAGTGTTATTTAACCAGTCCCGAGTGCTGTTAGCTGATCCCGAGTAAGTTTTATTCAGTATATGCTTACTCGGGCTTTCTTCTCTTTAATGATGCCTTATAGAATATTTACCGGATGCCCATTCAGGCGTCCACCTTGCTATTTTTTCCTTCCTGTCAATGACGTGTATGCTTGGCAAAATTTACATACAACAGGGTTAATTTTGCTTTTCTTAATTGGGATCCCTTTAGTTGCTTTTCAAGTTATTGAGATTGGGGTGGTTTCTAAATTCTAAGTTTAAAAACAAGGCTAGCTTGTAGGTCATTTGAGAACAAATTCAATCCATATAACAAACATTATGCCAAGTGTAGTAAGATAATCAATCGGTATTGTTGGCCTTTGTAGGGATGTTGGTATTTCTAAATGTCAGGCTATGGTGTGGCCCATAATCCCTCTTCGTGGCAGTCTCCTCTTTGAGAGAACCTTTGGCAAGGGTATTGCTCCTAGTAGTCTGCTGTCAGGTTGCTATGACCGGTTTTAAGTCCATTTCAAAGAAAAGAAAGAAAGAAAGAAAATAAGATCATCAATCTTTGAAATACATGTCATGAAGTCACCGTACAGGTCTAACAAAAAAAATAGGGTTAATTGTAATAGCATACCTTGGTGTTTTGCAATACCACACTAATATTGAAATTTTACGTACATACCCTTGGCTAACCATTAATCTAATGGTAGACAGGTAGACAGTTAAGAGTAGAAGGATAAAAAGGTCATTCACATCAAATGGTTTTTTTTTATAAAATAATAACTGAAAAACAAATAACAAAAAAAATTATAAAAAACATATTAAGGTTGTCTATGTCGTGGTGCTAAGCCAGACAGTGGTGGCACGATGACGGTTGGGACGTGGTGGCCGGCGATTGAGGTGTTATGGTGGAAGTGTGGAACACTGATTTTTGTTGCGAGTTGTGATGTTTGAGAAAATGAAAATGTGATGGTTGAGTTGTGATGTTTGAGAAAATGAAAATGTGATGGTTTGTGTATGGTGTCCGTATTTCCTCTTTATTGAGATGAAGAAGAAAAACAATTGTCTAGAATGAAAGAAAAGATGAAGTAGAAAATTTAAAGAAGGAAATTTCTTTTGATTTTCTTAATACTTTTTAATTTTATCTAACGTAAAACCAAAAAAAGGTAAAAAAAAAACTGTTTGGTTGGTGTTTTTTAAAAACTGAAAACAAAAACATAAAAACAGGTTTTTACGTTTATGGCTTATAAATTGGTGTGTAATGAAAATAGTTTAAAGTTGTTCTCTCATTTTTGTTTTCATTCTTATTGACCCTACTAATTAATTCTCATGGATCCATTAATTAAATTATTAATTGTTGTACTTTTCTTTATATAAAATTATAATTTTTTATTTACAAGAGTTGATAATTTGGATTTATTATTATTATTAGTGAATTATGAATATATGGGGGTAAGAAGATATTTGCCACCCTTAACAAAAGCAATTCCAACAATATTAATTAACTTTCTTTTCATAATATTTTTTTCATTATTAAAAAACACAAAATTTTGAATTGTAACCTTCTAAAATATTTGATGATAAGGTTACAATTAATTGAAAATTATTACGCATTTTTAATGTTTTGATTCTCAGAATATCACTTTCAACAATTGTTAACAGATACATTTTCAAACCAAAAAAATAGAAAAATCAATTTATCGAAATCAAATGAAAACGAGAAAAAGGAAAAATGTTACTGATCGGATCCTAATCTTTTTATTTTTTATTTTTCACTAGGGATTTTTTTTTTTGAAATACCGGGGAACTTTTTAATTTTTCTTATTCATTTTTTTGTTGTTAAAATTGTTTAGTATTTTATTTATTTTATTGTTAATTGTTTAGCACTTTTTTTTTGCTAATTGTTTTGTAATTTATTTCTAAATTAATAAAATATTGAAAGGAAGAGCAATCTGGTAATTTTGAACTTTAATGATTGTCAATAAATATATTTGACTAGTCAAAGGGCATGTATATATAATAAACGCAAAAGTATAGTATTTCTGTGACATTAATAAACATTAAGTTAGTAAACCAACCCTAAAAAATAAAAAGATTTAAAAAAAACGAAAAACAAAAATGAAAAACAAAACCAGTGTTAAAAGTGAAAGACTTAAAAAACACAAAATACTTATTTTTTGTTTTTGTTTTGTTTTTCACTTTTTTTTATATATATATTTTTTTAAAACTATTAATTGTACTATTATGTAATTGATATGTCTAGAACAAGACGAGACAAGATTTTCAAATAACCAAAGTGACCCTCTTATATATATATATATTTCAGAATAATTTATTTCTAACTAAAACTAAAAGCAATCATGTAATAATATATATATATATATATATATATATATATATATATAAATTATATTAGAATATATAATATTATATAAAATTATTTATATATATTATGATATATATATATATATATATATATATATTTATAATGTTATAATATATCAAATATTATATATTTATATATAATAATATTTAATATATAAAATAATATATATACATATATATATATATATTATATAATAATAATATATATATATATATTATAATTATTTATTTATAATTTTAGAGTTTAGTTTTGATTATTCATTTTTTGATTTTTTTAATTAATTTTTGATGTGTTACTTTTATTTAATTTAAAAATTACAATACAAAAATTATATTGGTTAATTATTTAATCAATTTGTTATAGTTGTAATAATATTATACAAAATGTCAAAATTAATATTTTAATTTTTGATAGATGGCTCTTCAAACACTCATGGCAGCGGGGATCGTAGTATGCACTCCAGAAGAAGATGATGTTGAATGTGCAATAAGATTTGACTTCGAAGAAACCAACAATTAAGCCGAGTATGAGGCGCTACTAGCTGGACTCAGAGTTTGCATAGCTCTCGGGGCAGATGAGTTTGAGATATTCAGCGATTCACAGGTAGTTGTCAACCAAGTCTTGGACGAGTACCAAGCCAAGGATGAAGGCATGATTGCCTACCGTGACATTGCAAAACAGCTCCTCTAGAAATTTAAAGAATATAAGATTGCCCAGATCCCCAAGGAGGAGAATGAAAAGGCAGACACATTATCCAAGCTAGCATCAGCAACAACCACAATCAGGCCAAAAACTATTCCGGTTGCGCATCTCCTTAAACCGAGCACAGCTGAACCAAGAGACTTGGAAATTTCAGAAATCCGAACATCGCTAGACGGTTGGATGACTCAGCTAAAAAGGTTCCTGGAATAAGGCGTGCTCCCGGAAGATCCCTTACGAGCAAAACGTATTAGGTATAGATCAGTCAGGTACACATTGGTTGGAGGAGAACTATACAGAAGGGGGTATTCCCGAACACTCCAAAGATGTGTGTCAGAGGAAGATGCATATCAGATATTATAGGAAATCCATGGAAGAGTTTGCGGAAACCACACTGGGGGTAAAAGTTTGGCACATAAGGTACTCAGGCAGGGCTATTATTGGCCTACTCTATTCTCAGATGCACAACAGTGTTCAGAAAGTTGCAATACATGCCAAAGGATTGCTAATGACATCTGACAGCCCCCTGAGCAGCTCAGAAACCTCACGTCCCCATGGCCATTTTCCATGTGGGGTTTGGATCTAATCGGCCCAATGTCAGATGGGACAGGGGGTGAAGCGAAGCATGCCATAATAGTCGTTGACTATTTCACGAAGTGGGTAGAAGCTGAAGCATTAGTGCATATCACAGAAGCAAATACCATAAATTTCGTGAAAAAGAATATACTTTATAGGTTTGGAGTCCCAAACACTATAATCACTGACAATGGCACTCAGTTCGACAATCTGAAATTCAGACAGCTGTGCAAAGAATACCAGATTGCCAATTACTATGCCATACCTGCCCACCCTCAAACAAATTGGCAGGTGGAAGCAGTGAACAAAATCATCAAGCACACAATCAAAGCAAAGCTAGATGCCAAGAAAAGAAGTTGGGTTGAAAAGCTTCTCGAAGTATTATGGGCATATCGGACAACAACAAGAACATCAACAGGAGAGACTCCATTCACTTTAGCGTTTGGAACAGAAGTTGTTATCCTTATAGAAACATCGTATACGTCACCTCGGGTCAGGCGATATGATGAAGATTAGAATGTTGATATACTGTTACAAAGTCTAGATGAGCTTGAAAAGAAAAGGGAGAAATCCTGAATACAAAATATGGCATATCAGCAAAGAGTAGCTCGCCACTACAACTCTCACCTTCGGGTCAGAAAATTCCAGCTAAGAGACCTGGTACTCAGGAAGGTGTCATTGAACACAAAAAATAAAGCTGCAGGTTCCCTGACTGACAAATGGGGAGGTCGGTACAAAGTCGAAGGAATAGCTGGCCATGGAGCATATTGGATTGCACGACCCAATGGAGGGGTTTTACCCCGACCATGCAATGCCCAATATCTGAAGATTTTCTATCCTTAAATTATTTTTTGTTCTTTTTTCTAGTCAGGACAATTTTAGCTAGGATAAATATTAGCTGTGGAATTTAAAACTTTATTGATTTTGCAGTTTATGAATAAAAAATCGAACTCGGGATTTCTGAAAGAAAAGCATCGAACTCGGGATTTCCAAAAGAAAGCATATGATAAGAACATATGGAAGACAAGCATGATAATAAGAACATGCAAATTGAATACTCGGGACCATTAAATCCCGAATGGGAGAAGAAGCTCGAAGGAGCATGCCAGCCGAGCAAGGTCAAATGACCTATGCAAAAAGGCAAACCCGATGCATTAGCTCGGGACGCTATCGGGAAGAATTCTAGTGAAATGCGTAGCTGTGTTAAGCAATTCAAAAAGCTTAACGATTCGGCAAACCCTTGCACATAAAAAATGGGGAGACGTCATCGGTAATGAGTAAGGACTCGAACATACGATTATGGTGAGCCATTATGTAATGTTCGGGTAGCAACCGTATATGAAACACAAGTATAAATTCACTTGTCTGTTTTAAGATGACACGGTTAATAATACTTGCCAGTTTAATAAGATACTAGGCATAAAGATTATAAGAGCCAGTTTAATAAGATACTTGACATTAAAATTATTCGGGTGACAACTAGTTTAATAAGATACTCGGTGAAGTTACCCGAACATCAAAGCTAGCCAGTTTAATAAGATACTTGGCATAAAGATTACAAGAGCCAGTTTAATAGGATACTTGGCATTATTCGAGTGACAACCTGTTTAATAAGATACTCGGTTAACTTACGCGAACGTCAGAAAAAATTGGTTTAATAAGATACTCAGCAACCATAGTCAAGTTAAAGAATTTTGCGAGCAATAGAATCAAAACACCAGATTCAGAAAAACTACTCGGAATTTTATTGATCTTTCAAAAGTGGCTACAGTAAGAACTCCTTACAAAAAATTGTTTACAAAAAGATTGTTAAAAGTACAAAAAATCCTATCTACAAGTCAGGATTGTGAGGATTTAGAGCCATTGCCAATACTCGGGTCAGGCACCATCTCGTACTCGTGGAGCAGACTTTCGTTAGAAGGCCAAGCAATTGTGTCGACTGAGTCATCCATCCATTGGCTATAATCCTCTCCTGGAATCGGTCCGACATCAGGCTCCACACCCTCCACGACCGATTCTTGACTGGCGTAGAAGGTCGAGAGGGGGTGTTCGGATGGAATCTCTAAATGCATAGGATGAGACTCTTTGCCTCGGCTACGACAGTAAGCTCTCCATTCCTTCATCCGAGTTTGAAGAGACTCCAAGGACCGATCCATATGATGTTTGACTGACAGCTCCCAATTGGTTCAGGTCTTCTCAAATGCCCAATTCTTGACTTTAAAGAATTCGCCAGGTGAAACCAGCCCTAGTTGAAATTCCCAAAAGAGAAGAGCATCATAGGCATGGGATCTTTTGAAACGATCCACCCCTTGTACTTCAAGTTCCATCCTGGCCCCTCGGGATATGGATTCGACTATCAACGCTTGACGCTCCAGATCTTCAATTTTTTGCTCATACGCCGACTTAGACTGCTCCGCTTCCTGCTCGACCTTGAGCATTGATTCTTGGGTAGAAGACAATAAGTTTTGAAGTGATGTTGCTTTCTTTTCTGCCGAAGAAGCCCTCTCATCGACCTCTATCTGCTTTGCCAAACAGTGGTCGGTAAAAACTTGTGAAGAACCAACCTCCTGTTGATAAGCCGTTTCGACCCAAGCACGTTGATCCTCACTTTCCTTTAGTTGAGCCTCCAGATGCCTTATTCGATCAGCTTGATATTGATGCGTCTGAGTTAGCCCAGCGAATTCGGCCACCATCTATAAAAAAGATTTAATTAAAAATCTAAATCGGGTAAACAAGCAAAATAATTAAAGGGTAACTTACATAAGATGCACCGTTGAAAAAATTATGAAGACGGTCAGTCAGAGAGCCATCTCGAAAACAGATCCAACGATCGTCTCCTATAAAATCCCGACCAGATGACATCTCCCGCAGTATATCCTAGGGAGAAGGATGAGAAGGAACCCCCGAGGGTTCAACCCCTAGATCTTCAACCTCGAGGGGAGGGGAACCTATGTTTGGCTCTGAAGCCCCCACATCCGCCGATGCTCCAACATCAGCACTCGGGTAAGTCTCAGCCACAATATCTTCATCGCTGGAGTCGATGAAAGAGACCACCCGAGGAACCTTGAGAGGACGAGTTAGAGAGCTGATTGCCTTCTGTTTCTCACCTCGAGAAAGGTGGAAACTGAGATCAGCTGCGGGATCCTCCTGAGTATCATCCCGTAAGGCTTTAAAAAATTCGGGACCTATGGGTACCTGTCCCGCAGAGGTATTACCTCCATCACCGACGTCAGTCCGCTCTGCAGGCTTCTCACCGAGACCTTCACTCTTCCCCTGCCCATCGCCAGGCAGCTGAGTATCGGTCGGGCCACTTGGACCACTAGTTTCCCTTGCCGTCTGTTGAAAAACGTCCTCAAGAACGTCTTCGGGAACTTGCTTCTCAACCACATCAGTCTCCTTATCGGACTCGGACGGGGCGATGCCTTCATTACCGTGACGAGAAGCCTTTTTCCGACTCGTCTGAAGAATTGATTTCACTTGGCGAGCCTGAAGATCGCAGACGACGTCCGTATCATACACTTAGAAGAAAAAAAGAACATCATCAGAATGCAAAACAAAAAATATATAATGAAAGGAAAGGGTTACAAAAATCGCTTACATCGCCTGCGGTAGCCCGAAATCTTTTCAAAGAAGTCAAACTCAATCATCTTCGACTCAACGAAGAGATAAGTCTTGCTCATCTTATCCAAAGTGTGAACTGCTGTTCGAGCAAGTTTGGGCAGCTCCGCATTGTTGTACTCAATTTTCTTCTTGTTCCAAATCTCGGGGGAACAGAAGAAACGAAGGACCTTCAACACCGTTCGAACACCCCAAGATAAAACAGTAACTTCAAGCCCGAGACTCCCTCCAGTGAAAAACCTACTGTTCTTCCAGAACTTGTTGGATGTAGGAAATCCCCATATAAAACCCCTCTTTTTAGTGTCATCGGAGATATCAGCCCCCCTACTCACTTTTGTCCCCTTAGGGACCCAGCAATCTGGTGAATTAGACATAAGGAAGTAGGTCCCTGACTTGCCTGATTGCCTCAGTGTAAAAAAGTGTCTGATTTCATTCGGGGATGGTGACAATAAGTTCTTCCGGCTGTACATGTTCCATATGTACATCAAAATTTTATAGCTATTCGGGTCAAGCTGAGTCGGATCAATCCCTGCTTCAGCCAAAAACCAGACAATGAATGGCTGGAAGGGAAGAGAACACCGCAGCAGAGCATGGATCTGTAGATAGCCACCATACCCGGGGGAGGATTCCACGCAGCTCTATCACCCGTTGGAATCAGAGTGACCTAGTCGGGCAGATCGAATCGTGAACGATACTTTTCTATCTCGTCTGCCCCGACTACATTTGGCTCGGTATCAAACCCACTCGGGCAAGTAGCAGAGAAAGAAATGCGAGATTTTTTGAACGCCTCTTCAACGTCGTTCTCGTTGACATTCTGCTCCCTGATCAGAATATTGCCTGAATTGTGCTTACAAACTTCACTTCTGCTTTGATGTTTTCCCATCCTTCGAAGAGGTACCCTGTGATCAGAAATGTCAAGATCAGAATCAGAGCTAGATGAAGAACTCGATACAGGGCTAAAAGTGACGTCAGGGTGAAGCTCATAAACATCAACTTCTAAAAATAGAGGTTCATTAGCAGGGATTTCCCCAGTAATCTTCTAATGCAAGAAACTAACTGGAAATCCTCACGTTCTAATGCATCAAGAGCGACATTAAAAAGACGATGACAGGAAGATGGCTCCATTAAAACTAACCTTGAATTAAGTTTGATGCAAGATCTTCAACGGAGAATCGCGAACTTCTGTGTAAAGAAATCTGGGTTTAAGAATTTTTTTTGCTGAAAATCGTTGAGAATAAACCAACGCTGTCTCTTAGCGAAGAATTTAAAGAAATAATAACATGAAACCCTAGGATCTCAAGGCGGGAAAGAAAAAATGATGAGGATTGATGACGTAGGCGGTGCACGGGGAAACGAGTAAGTCGTTTCTCATAAATGATATCGAAAAACGAAGAAGCAAAAGACACGTGTCAAAAAGAGAACTAGCTTTCGCCGTCAGAAATCCAAAACATCACCATCATCAAAGATCTCACATAAGGAGACGAATCGAATTTGCAGGGTCACCATTAAGACACGTTATTATGACAAGATCTTACTCGGGTACTGAAAAGATATTGAAAACTAATTAAAATACTTTTGCCCGAAGAAACTTTGTTCAGCAAAAATATTTTAAGGGGGTATTGTCATATGTGAATTTTATCGAATTTACACATCATCAAAAAAGAGGATAAATTGTTAGGTGGACATCCGAATAGGCATTCAGAAAAAATCCTACAAGACATTACCGAAGAAGAAAACCCGAGTAAGCAGATGTTGAATAAAACCTACTCAGGGTCAATCAACGTTATATACTACTCGAGATCAGTTAACGACACTCGGGACTGGTTAAAT
Organism: Dipteronia dyeriana; assembly: GCA_032871835.1. NCBI lineage: Eukaryota > Viridiplantae > Streptophyta > Magnoliopsida > Sapindales > Sapindaceae > Dipteronia > Dipteronia dyeriana. Next base: position 72,362,162 of record CM065295.1, read on the forward strand.
GACGCTTCTACTCGGGATCAAATGATGTTACTCAGGACCAGCGGGTATTACTCTTACTCGGGACAAACATGATGAAAATCAAATAAAAGCCCTAGTGCATAGCTCACGTGGATCAAGTCATCAGGATGCACAGAGATATCCATATCAAAAAGGAATCCCAATAAAAATAGAATATTAAACATGAAAGGTTCCCAATCAGGCAGCAACTTTACTTCTTCAAAAAGACTACTCTTATAAGGAAATAAAGTCCAAATCGGACTACATTACTAGAATCACATTCAATGTCAATACAAGATTACGAAATAGGAAAGGAGACAATCAGCTTCAAACAAGTAAATAATTGTAATTAAATACAAAGATCTATTGCTTGTACAAAGCAGATTAGGGCTCTATAAACATATAAATAGACCCTTAATCTCGCCAAAAAAGAGATATAGACAACAATCGTAGATAAATACAGAGAGAAGAAAGAGAGTTCGAGAGCTTGTAACATTATAAATTCATAGTGGATATTGGCTCCATTGATCTTTCAACCTCCCGTTGACGTTTCTTCCGTCATCAGAGTTTTACCACGTAAAAAACTCGTGTCTTGTTTACTTTCTCCTCCTCTCTCTCTCTTTGGAATTACAGTCGAAATCCAATCCTTGTTGGATTTTCTGATACAATCCAGAAATCAACGTCAACACTACCAGATGCGTATTTTTTGTTTTTATTTTCAAAATACAACTTTCAGTATGCGCTACCAGATGCGTTTTCAGAATTCGAAACTGAAACAAAAAATACTGTTTTCATTTTCATTTTTAATTTCGAAAAACAATAACTAAAAAACTCTTACAGGACGGACCCATAGTATCACCTTGTTCTAATTCTCATTTTAATTCTATTGGATTGAATGTGAAAACAAATATATTTTGATCAGGATTCTCTCGTGTTTGTTTTCCTTAGTTTTTTATTAGATGTTGACATCTAAACATTTATAAAAATGTATGGTCCAGTTTTATTCGTTTCTGTATATCTCATGCAAGTAGATGTTTCATTTATTCTTGGAAAAATCATTTTGTTTTTTTTTTTTATCTAAAGATTTTAATGATGCAAAAGTAACAGGAAAGTCGAATCCAATTAAATTTTTGTAGTGGTAAAAAAATAATAATAATATTAGATTGTCTAAATTCATACTCAAAAGATACGGTACATGAATTATCAATTTTTATAAATAATAAGATTATGGAATAAATAATGGGGTGTCGCATACCATCAAATTTGAGCAAACCTTAGAAACGGGATAGTTTTATTTTTTCTTTTATTTTCATCAATTATGAAAATTTCACGTGCACCTCATGAGATTAATGGGCCTAACATGCTTGCAATGTAGAATCAAACATCACCATTTCGGGCCCATTTCGGGCCCATTAAGGGAAAGTAAACACATGCCTCTTTCTCATATAATTTATAATGTGTATAATACAAAAATAACTCTAATTAATTTATAATTATTCAAATTCAAGAGTTAACAAATCTGAATTTAAAGGTGATAAATATATAACTTGAAGGCCGAGAACAATTAGATAAAAGCAACTAAATGGTAAATATAAATTAACTTTAAAAAATAAATAAATATTATATTGTTTTGAAGACTTTGAAGTAATAAAGAACTTTACTATGCATCATAAAAGGGAACATTAAGGAAGAAGTATTCTATTTTTTTTTTAAATAAATAAGTTAGTTTTCGATTAGTTTTAAAATTGTAATGGTTTTATTTTTTTCATCGGAAAGAAGAATTTTTTTAGAAAATAAAATTATTTTTTAAAATGATTTTTTTTTTTGTAATTCAATTAATTATCAGTCTTATTCAATAACATCAATAGAATATAAAACAAATAAAAAAAAGCAGAGTTTTCCAAACTATCTTTTTACGTTTTTTTAGTAGTGTCTTAAAAAAGGTGTAAAAAGATAAAAAAAGGGGGATTATATGAAAAAAAAAATTACAAAAATATTTACAAAATAAAAAGAGGGAGAAAAAAATTTGTTCGAAATAGAATTATTAACTCTATTGTTTTGAATGTTGATGAAGTCAAAGTCAAATACAGAAGTCAAAATAAACCCGAAAGTGAAGGTTGGGTCAAATACAAATGATACGTCCCTTGGGGTTCGTTTGATACGGAGATGAGACAGGACAAGGTGGGACGGGACGGGACGGGACGGGACATATTGTTTTGTATTGTGTTTGGAAGGTCTGAAATAGAACTGTTAGCTGTACTGTTATACGTTTGGTATGACTAGGACATGACGAGACAAGAGGTACAAATGACCAGAGTACCCCTCTTGACATTTCTAATATTTATAACATTTTATTAAATGTGAAAAAAAAAACCTCTTATTTGGATCAAATTCAGATTCTTTCATTAATTTGAAAAAATTCAAATATTACTTCATTAAAAATAATTAAAATTCATTTAATTCCACAAACCCTAATTAAAATTTTCTTCATTGAAACTAATTAAACTAACTAAATTTTTATTAACTGTTTCTTCAATGAAATTAAATATTTCTTCATTGATTCTTCAATGAAAACCCAGCCAAACAACCAAAATTGATTGAAAACAACCAAAACTGATTGAAACAACCAAATTGCTCCAATTCAAACAAATCAAAAACTGATTGAAAACAACCATCATCGTCAACACCAAATCATCATCGGCAACAAATCAAAAATTTCTCCAAAAACTGAAACCCAGATCGCCAAAAATTGAAACCCAGATCGTCAACACCCCTCAATCAAACTGGAACCCATATCGCCAAACCCAGATCCCAAAAACTGAAACCTAAATCGTCAACATCCCTCAATCATCGTCAACACCAAACCCAGTTCCATCCACCCTTATAACCACCACCAAATTAAACAAACCCAACCATCAACACCGAACCCAGCTTCAATCAAACATAGAACCTTCTCGGCGGCCTTGGTTCGACGGTGTACGAGTGCACCGGTTCGGCGGCCCTCCTTTCAATCAACACCTCAGATCGCAGCCCTGGTTCGACGGGAGAGACTGAGATCTCTGCTCCTCATCGTCGGCCAAAGAAGAGAGATGGAGAGAGAGAGAGAGAAGAGTGAGAATGAACAGAGAGAGAGAGGCGTGAGAATGTAAGAGAGAATGAAGGGTTGGGTTTTATTTTATAATTTGTATTTTTGTAATTTTTGCAATATTTGAGGGGCAAACATGTATTTTCCAGACTTGTCCCATGCATGGGACAAGTCTGGCCGAGGGTCTGAGGTGAGACAAGATTTTATGGTTTTTGTCTCACCTTGTCCTGTCCCGTCCCGTCCCATACTAATGGCATGCCAAACGTGGGACAAGAGAAAGTTGTCCCGTCATGTCCCGTCCCATCCCATCCCACGTACCAAACGCACCCTTGAGGACCAAGAACTTGGCTTTTTATTATTTTGTTGAGATAAAGTATTGACCTTCTCTCCCACAAAAAAAGAATTATAATAAATTTGTCTATGCTATTTTCATATTTCCATTTTTTCTATGCGACTTAAACCAACATGTTTAATGTTGCGGGAATATAGGGAAATAGCACAAAATGAGTTTGGTTTGTGGGAATATCACCGAGTTAGCTGAACAAAAATACCCTTGAGTTTGATTTTATCAACTTTTTTTTTCCTCTTTCTTCTTTCTTCTTGTTGAAAAAAAAAACACAAATCTCTCTCTCACTTGTCTCTCTCACTCCATCTCAAAGGTCTATCTGTGTTTTCTTTCTTCTTTATTCTTGTTGGAAAAAAACGCAGCTCATTGAATCTTATTGGAAGGGCAATTTTTCATGGAAGGGAAAAAAAATGCAACTCATTAAACCATTTTTATAAGTTCATGATTGAAGCTCATTTGTTTCATTTATTAGTGTTGACACTTGGAATCCGTTTTTGTTAAGCTAAGCAATAATCAACTACTTATTTAAGGTTATTCGAGAGGACTGAGACTTATAAATTGTCACCTGAGACTTATTTAAGGTTACCCGAAACTTAATGAATGACTAAATGTATAGTATCCGACAATTAGTCGTTAGTATCAGAAGTTTATCAAATACTTAAAAATACATATTATTTGTTAGTATCTTGGACTTTATCGGATACTTAAAAATACATAATATTAGTAACTAAGTGTCTGTTTGATTTTTCCACTTAACATTCAATGACATTTAATTTGTGTCATTAAGTTGTTTTGTTTGATTTTTTAAATGATAAAATCATTGAATAGACTCTTCAGATCGTTGGTTATGAAAAATGAATTTTTTTCACTTTTCACCTAATAGCAAATCAACTGAATATATATTACTTTATAACTTCTAATTCTCCTTACAAATCTTATCTAAATTTCTATTTTATCTTCTCTTACACCCTTAACCATATTAATATTTTTTTTCTTACTATTTAAATAATTTTAACAACCATAAAACCTAGTTTTTTCAAGACTCCAAAATCTCCATTTCCATTTGAATCCAATGTTTTTATATTGTATTCAAACTTACTTCGACTTTTATTTATATTTCGGTAAGAAAATTTTTTTCTCATAATTTGATTAGTTTTATATTATGTGATTGGAGAAAATTAACACTTAAAAAAAACCGGTTTTGCAAACAAACTTAAACCAACTTAACCATAAACTGCATGCAGTTTACATGTGTCGCAAGCATCACGATATCATCTTTATATAACTAGATGAGGTACTCTCAAATTCGACACTAATTTTGTTAATATATATATATATATATATATATAATTGAATTATTTTTATTTGTGACATATTTATATGATATGTTCACATTGATAAAGTATATAGATTTAATTACAAATGTATAATTATATTATTATAATTCCACATATAAACATTGAACACATTAAAATATAAATATATAATGAATAATAGTTGAAAGGCATAGATGTAAAAGTATTTATTTTCAGATATTTGTAACTTAAAAAAATAAACAACTTATCACTTATATTCAGTTTTCAGTGAAAAAAATCAAATATGTTATTTAGTTTTCAGTTTTCAGCTCAGTCTTCAGTATAAATCAGCATCATTCAGTCTTCAGACGAAAAATCAAACGTAATCTAAGACTTATTGAATATTAGTAGAGACTCATTCCAAGTTGAAATTCGGCGGCGGCAGCTTCTTCAATTCATCGTCGCCGTCCATTCTCCGATTCGTCGCCATCAACGATAATGGGTCTCTTTTCTGACGGTCAAAAGTAATTAAAAAAAATCTCCTTAAATTCAAAGCGCACATGTGTATATTAAGAGCAATTTTAATAGAATACATTAATTGATATTATTTTCAAAATACTTAATAATTTGATGACTTTTACATTAATAACTTTGGAAAAAATGCTATGTAAAAAAATAACTCTTTCATTTAAGAGTGTAAAAAGCATATCCCTTTTTTTTAGTACAAATTTAAAGTTCAGATAAATACGATTTGATTATACAACGTTATAGTATGGATATAAGAGGTTTACCATTAAATTACCTTGTGATGAAAAGCTTTTCAATTAATGACATCAATTATTGTCAAATTTGTGTATACTTTTAAAGCTTAAACATTCTTGACATGTGTAATTTGATTCATTCTACTATTTTAATAATAAAAATAAATTAATAAAGATCTTTTCGATTTCATTGTCCATCGTTATAGGATATAAAATTAATCTCTTTTCTATTCATAATTTTAATTTCCAATCAAATAATATTAATTATAAATAATTTTATATTATTTCATATATTATTATTTAATATATTCCAATGATAAAAAGCTAAGTAAATATTAAAGGTTTATTATCTTATTTTATTATATTCATCGTATCTTATTCTATAATACTCATTATATCTTGATATAATTCTTTGAGTTTTCTACAATATTGTTTATTAATTACACAATATATATATATATATTGTTCTCGATGATTTTTGAGATATAAAAACGATAAGTTACATTTTAATTCTAAATTTGTTTGTGACACTAACTTTATGATCAAAGGGTATCATATTTTTTTTAACAACTTATTTATTTGTCTTTACGTGACATTAAATATTAATTTTTGTAATGCTACCTTAAAACCAAATTTCTGACTTCACTTCTTATTCCATCCAAATCAGGTTATGATTACAAAACATTTAGGTTGTGCGTGATGCAATTTTTTTATTTAATTAAATTAAATTAAATTGTAGCCGGTCCACACTTAGAAAATTATTTATATATAATATCTTAAGAAATAAATCAAATTACACTAATGTTGTTCAATCCAAAAACTAACTTAAATGACGTGGTCAGTGATTTATCTTTACATATTATTCATCACACCATCTCATGATTTGTATAATGAGAACTCATTTATCACATCATTTTGATTAATTTTTTTTTTAATTATATAGTATTACTCTAGCTGTTATAGAAGATCTGGTTAGGTCCTTCACCACTAATCCAATTGGTATCGAAACTTAAAAAAAAAAAAAAAAAAAAAAGTTGCAAATTTGCGATGTAATATAAGAACAAATTATACAAGACTATCTCATTATATTACTTTATTTTCTGTCACTTTCCAAAATTTTTAAAAATATGTAGTCCTGCTTTGTGCCTTGAATTATAAAAGTTGCAATTGTCATGCGTTTGTTTACATCCCTAATCTTTTGTGAGATATCATATTCTATTTTGTTCTACAATTTTCAATTTTGTATTCTCATATTGCTTATATAATTTATTTATTTTTGATATACCATATACGTTATATTACTTAATTATTATATAATTAATAATTATATGTTTTGCTGACATTAGAAAATAGTAATCTTAGTACCAAGTTTTTCCCTCGGTATGGTTAAAACTAAGAAAGTATTTGAATGAGATTTTGTAAGAAAAGAAAAGAAAAAAACCAAACCCTAGAAAGAAAGGGACTTCAAATACTCCTAATAAATTATTTTTTAAGTACTTTAATTTTTTTTTTAAAGTACTTCAAAAATTTCTCTTCAAACAAAATAAATAAATAAGAAGCTAGAACATTTTTTAAAAAAATATATAATTTTTTTATAACTTTTCTTATTTTAGTATTTCGTTCTCCAAGTCTCCAGTAGACCAGTATATAATATGTTCAAATTTAAAAACACAAATATTGAGAAAAGGAGCTAGGAACCATTTTTAGGTGTTTTGGTTTTTGGAAAGTGAAGAAGGAAGAGGCAAGAACACATGTGTACGTAGTAACGATACTTTGCTGCTCGTGATCAAATGAAGATGAGCTTGCCAATTCATCATCTTTTTCTGTTTATCGATTAATTTGTATGTTTCTATTTATATACATAATGAACAAGTCAAGCTATATATATATATATATATATATATATATATATATATATATATAGGGGAAATGGTGAGGAATGTCACATTTTTTATGTTGTGCTATAATGATATTACCAGTTTAATAACTTATGTTTAAAAGACACCTATTACGGTGAACTATCCAAATTGCCCTTAAAATTTGTCTACGTTATCTGAAATCGTTCTCCTTATTTTTTTTTCAACCATTTATGACTGGTTTAACAATGTATAAATCCGTATATGAACATGTAGTTTCCAGAATTTGTACGAGCTTTTTTTTTATTCTTTTCAGATATTTTTTTCATTTTTTTCCGAGTTTTTTTTTTCTATTGGTTCAAGCTTTTTTTTTCTAATAGTTCGAGTTTTTTTTATTGGTCCGATCTTTTATTTTTTTGATTATTTCCGAGCTTTTTTGGAAAGAATTCGATTTTTTTTTTTATTTTGGTTCGAGCTTTATTTTATTGGTCCGAGCTTTTATTTTTTTGATTATTTTCAGGCTTTTTTGGAAAGAATTCGAGCTTTTTGTATTAGTTCGAGCTTTTTTGTATTGGTCCGAGCTTTTTTTCCATTAGTTCGAGTTTTTTTTTGTATTAGTCCGAACTTTTTTTCCATTAGTTCGAGTTTTTTTTTGCATTGGTTCGAGCTTTTATTTTTTTGACTATTTCTGAGCTTTTTTTGTATTGGTTCGAGCTATTTTTTATTGGTCCGAACTTTTTTTCCATTGGTTCAAGCTTTTTTTGTATTGGTTCGAGCTTTTTTTTATTAGTCCGAACTTTTTTTCCATTAGTTCGAGTTTTTTTTTGCATTGGTTCGAGTTTTTATTTGTTTGACTATTTCCGAGCTTTTTTTGTATTGGTTCGAGCTTTTTTTTATTGGTACGAGCTTTTTTTATATTAGTCCGAGCTTTTTTTCTATTGGTTCGAGCTTTTTTCTATTGGTTCGAGTTTTTACTTTTTTGACTATTTCCTTGTTTTTTTTTAAAGAATTTGAGTTTTTTTGTATTGGTCCGAGTTTTTTTTATATTGGTTAGAGCTTTTATTTTTTTGACTATTTTCGAGTTTTTTTTGTATTGGTTCGAGCTTTCTTTGTATTGGTCCGAGCTTTTTTTGTATTGGTCCGAGTTTTTTTTTATTGGTCCGAGTTTTTTTTCTATTAGTTCTAGTTTTTTTTCTATTGGTTCAAGCTTTTATTTTTTTGATTATTTCCCAGTTTTTTTAAAAAGAATTCGAGCTTTTATCAACACACAACAGATCAAAAATTGCTTTTGTTAAAGCGAGTGTCTAATTAACCATGACATCAGGTTTCAAATGTCAAACATATTACAGAAAAAATAATTCTGAAACTTAGAAGATCACTTGCAATTATATATTAAATATTATTAATATTTATAAACGAGTGTTTCAATAATGTTGCTTTGATTTTATATATATATATACTTTTCAAATAATGGCAGTTTAATGACTATTGTATTGTATTTTACTACGACAACTTAGACGTTTTTCAAAGAAAGAAAAGTTCAACATTTTTTTTCTTTTGAAGATGCATTTCTAGAAGTAATTTTTAACTGACTTAGTAAAAATTCTTTTTGTTTGATAACTTTTTGTATAAAATTACCCATAATCTAAACAGATAAACGTTTAGGTTCTAAATCTTACATCGTATATAATTTTATATTGTATCTGCAATTGCTACACAATCTCAAAGCAAAAATAATTAAAGTACACTTCTTAAAAGCAAAAAAATGGTCTTAGCATCACATTCTTGTTAAGTACAATTCAAAACAAAATCAAGATTCTCAATTAAATTAAACTAAGCAAAAATAATTTTAGAGTATCTAAACATTTGTACATGCATATAAAACGACACCATTAACTAATTTCAATAGTTCCAGTCGCTCCACAGATGGTATATCAAAAGAAAAAGAAAAAAAAAAACCTAATTTCCATAGTTGGATGACTTGGTCACACAAGGACCCTGAGACTCACTCCATGCCCAACCACAAAGTCTAAGACCACCACAACCGCATAGAAACTAAAGAGAATTAATTCCAAAAACTCACCCCAATTTTAATCGGAATAGAAAAACAGTCCGAAAATTCTTAAAATTTATTGTTTCAACCAAATTTTAAAAACTTGTAATTGTTTCTCAATTTTGATCAAAGGAATGTTTGGTTTCTGCTCTACGAGCCAGGTACCCGGGCAAGGGACTGGCACGCGGCGAGCGAAGAGGAACCTCGTCCAGCTGGTTGCCGGTACTATCGTAATAAATTACCCCAGAGAAATCCAACGGCTGACACTTATCTCCCATGAGGATGGACCTTTGCCACACCCCACCGTCGCCGAAATCCTTTCCGTCTTGGCCATGGCTACCGTCCTTTCCGTCGTCGATTATCTTCTTGTTGTGCATGAACGTGATGGCCTTGTTGCTTAAGGTCGTTATCAGCTCTTTGGGCAGCGCTCTCAACGGTGACTTCGGAGGAGGATGATTTATTGGACTACTTGAACTACTTGTCTTGTGGTTGCTGCTGTCCTTGTGACTGTACTTGTGCTTCAGGCTCGATTTAATCGGCCCCGGCATGGCTTTGAGCTTGCTCGAAACTCGGGTTGCATGTTTGGCGCATACAGCCATCAGGGACATCAAGAACCCGAGCGTTAGCCGCTTTGGTGCGCCGGAGCCGTGTTCTGGTGACGATGGTCCGACCATTTTCCTATTGGTGTTGTGTTTATGGAAAAAAAAAAAAAAAGGGAGAGGAGACCGGAGAGTTGTGTTTCAGTAAAGACCAGGTGTATTTATAAGGCATATTATGTGTTTAGGTGACTGGCGATAGGCGGTAGCCGGTTGCAGTTGGCTCACAGTTGACTAATTTTTTTTTATAATAATAAATAAATAAAGAAAAAGAAAATTGGAGTATTGGAATTTTGGAATGTAACATGATTTTTTGGATGGTAAACACTATTGGTGGAAAGGAAATTAACTTAAAACGATTAGAAAAACAAGTACTTATCTTTTATTATTTATTTTTCATTATTTCTGCAGAAGCAATGTTTGATTTTTAATGTGAATATATATAAATGTAAACCAAATTATTTCATATTCAAATATGAGTAGTAAGGGTGTGTAGAATCAAATCCAATTCAATCAAATATTGGATTGGATTTGAGGATATGATTGGATCAAATTGAATTTTAAAGTTTAAAATACATTGGATCAGATCTATTCTTGAGTTTCCATAACAAAATTCGTAAGATGTAATTTATATCGAGCAATTTATTTGGTCTAGTTGAATATATGTTAAGAGCATCTCCGATGTAACAATGACTTGTAAATGATTTATATATGAATTATTGTTAATATGACAACAATGTCAAGAGAACAATGTCAAGAAACTTGTTTCCTGTATGGTATAAATATGAACTTAATAAACGATAAACTTAAAATTTGGTTTCTAATGCTTCCGTTTAAAACCCATATTGTTTTAATGTCGTGTCCAAGTTTATCTCTTATTTTATTTTATATTTCATTTCTTTATTAAAAATAGATAAAAAAAATTAATATCAATCATAAATGATTGCTGAGTCAACCTAAAAAAGGTTGTGCAGCATGCCGTTTGAAAGTGGACGGTCATACTAGCAATGTCTAATATATTTTTTTTTGCCATGTCAGTTTGAGGTTGAATATATACGGCTGCATTGGAGAAAGATTTTTTAACGGAATGTCTATTAATCTTACGTGACATTTTTTTTTTCACAAGCCACATTTGTTTATTCATAACATCTCTTTTTAACGGAATGTCTATTCAAATTCCAAACAAAAAAACAAACACCCCCTAAATTGAGGTTTTGAGATCTAATCCTCAATTCCCCACTCTTCCAACTAAGTAAGAAGATGATGAGATGAAATTGGTTCGATGGTAAACCCCTCAAACATACACCACGAGGTTGGGAGTTCAAGTCCTTCCCCTTCCCGAAAAAAACCCGAATTTATGTAATTGTGTAATACTTTAAAAAAAAAAACTAAACAAGATGACATTTTATTTAAAATGTGACAATAGTTATAACATCAATGTATAATATATCCATTAATTATAAATGAGTTTGATATCACCGTCCATAATTTATAAATATGATTTACACACCCATTTTATAAGTATAGTCTTATCTAAAAACTTTATTGAAATGAATAAATTTATTTTAATAAACTTTATTTGTAAACCATCTTAAATTATTAATACACCCAATTTAAAAAATAATAATAATTTATTTTTAGATCTAAATGTGAAATATTTTAGAGGTCCAACGTATAATGATATCTTTTTACTAAATATTTGTGGATATTATTTGTTCTTCATTCGATCATTGCTCCAACTTTTTGTTTTGTTTTGAAAAGATCATTGTTCCAACTTTATACATATTAATTATCGGCAGTAAATGTATTTTGATGACAACGTGGGTATCATTGTGAATCCTACTGGAGAAATGAAAGGATCCGCTAACTAGCCTGATCGGGAAGGAGAGTCCAGATCTCTGGCCAAGAATTGCAAGTGCTGCCAATGCTATATATCGTCTAACATTGAATTTTAAGTGATTAGTATCGTTAGTTTCATCGGTGGAAGTAGAGTTTTATTTTTCTACTTATGAGTTTATTCTTTTTGTTTGGACGACATACAGGGAGATTTTCATAGAGTCTATAATAATAAAAATTAATTAACTGATGTATATAGTATTTGGTTTATTTTAAATTAAAGTAATTTATTTTTATTGATAAATTTATATTCTCAAATGAGTAAAGAGAGACTATAGCTGAGACTAAGATTTGACTTTATTTTACAGCCCCAGTGACCCAAGCAAAATTAAGTCTTATTACGAATTGGATTGTACAGGTTGAGGTAGAATGAAATGATTTTGGGTAATTATAATTGGTAATTTTTTATTTGAATATTTTTATAAATAATTCTTTTCAATAAAATATAAATATATAAATCATATTTATAGACAATAATATTGATCCTCATTATAAATAAGATGGCCTATTTAGATTTTTCATTTTCTCCCGTAAATTAAATTTAAAGCTTCAAACTGCTAAAAAAAATAATTAATAAAATTCTTTTTGACAGAAAATTAATGATAGATAGGGTGACACTTAAACCGTGATGGGTCCAAGCAAAATAAAAATAAAAATTCTGGTGACCTATATACTAATTGAAAGGTCATAGTGAACAAAGCAGAAAGAATAGCTATTAATTTAACTAAAAGATTAGTATCAGGATATGTAATCTTACAACTTGTTTGTAATAAGACGTAACCATCCAATTTAATCAAAATTTACCTAAATAATCTTTGACAAGTTTGGGTAGTCATATTATATAATAATTATAATAAATATAACTAAAATTAAACACTAAATGTGTTGTTTATAAATTTATTCTTATAAAGAAAGATATCTATTCATATATTATCGGGATCAAATGAATATTTTAACATATGTTTATAGTATATATATATCAAAAATCATACACCAAAAAAGATAAAGACGAAGATGAAGATGTATTTATTATAAGTTAGGTTGACACAACCATCCAAATAGATCAAATTAAAGTGTGAATTAGTGGAACCTCATTCATATTGAGTGGGTAAAATCCCCCACCAAAGTGAAATGAAGTACACGTGTCGCACACGGGTGAGGTATGTATTGTGTAAGCGATGAGAGGGGGATGGTGGAGTTGGTCAACGCTGGTGTCTGGTGACGTGAACGAAGGAGGTCTCATATTTGGCCAAGTCCACCTTTTTTGTGGGCAAATTGGGTGTGGGTCCCACGTTGACTCACTACCCAATTTAAAAGTTTTTGTGTTTTGTGTGTGTTCCTCGATTTTCTTGGACCCACCAAATTTCTGCAGCCAAGTCCACCATCTTTTTCTTCTACTTTCTTCTATTTTTTTTTAATATAAAAACATTATTTTAATTATTTATTCAATCAGGCAATTTTATTTTAAGCTTTTAAATATAATTTTAAACGTTATCTGCCTCTTTGTTATTGGCAATTGTTTATTGAAGGCATTTTCAACTTTCAAGGAAGTTGTTTTTGAAGAGAAGAAGATGATCAATGATTTACAAGATAAGATAAATGTAACATAAGAGGGACGGACAAAGAAAAGCAATATAAACTTCAGAACTAAAAATAATGAGTTAAAAATAAAATAAAATTAATAATATTGGATTCACAAACCATAATTATATGATAAGATGAATATTATTGTTAATAGTTAAATTTGGTTAGGGACCAAAGAAAAAAATTTCACCCTTTCATACGAGGGTCCAATCCCAAGTCGACGTAACGAGGTATCTAGAACCCCGATGTCGAGGTATCGCATGACCCCACAAAAGTAAGGCGAGGTCGTCCATACCCTATGAAACATGTTGCGCATCTTCAGCCTCGCTACCCCAACAAAGCTCCCACATAATCGGTCAAACTGTATAAAAAAACTCGATGTAATCTAACCAAGCGTTTGGGACCCCAGAGGATACCTCTTCTCTAGGTTGGTTAATGTAAGCTCCAAGGAAGCCTAACATATTTAAATCGAACTCATAGCGTTGGAATAAGAGCTTAAAGCATACCTCGCCTCCAAGATAACAAACGCCATGCTAAGCAAACTCCACGAGGTACACAGCTAGGGCAACGTACAAGATCAAAATTACACTCCAACGTGTATGAAACCACTTCGTGCATGCAAAGCCAAGCGATAGAGTCCAAAAAGGAAACAAACATATTTCCCTTAAAGATATGCTCGAACTGTATCTCGCCAGAGAAGGGAAGGAGATTCCGTCATTCACGGTGGATGAATCACCGACTCTAAAGAGTTTGCGATATAAAGGAAGGAAGGATCCCATTTATAGGATCTCATAGACAAGTTCCATTTATACGATAAGGCAGAGTTCTCCTCTAATTAGTTATTTAGTTATTGCCGACGACCAACCCAGCGGCAATACGTTTTTCCCCAAAGCGAGTTCGCCACCAACCGTAGCAGCACCATCCGCTAAAACTTGTCCCATATTTCGTATATCATAAAAAGGAATGCTCCGTCAAGTTCAGGATTGATCTTTGATAATGGTCCAGATCGCACAACTATCAATCCGTTTTACTCCATTTATTTCAAGGCAACGACCATCTCTCCGAAAGACAATTTCTATTTTACTTTTACCGAATAGAACATGGCCATATGAGTGGATACCATCACTAATCCAGCCAAAGTAATAGGAATTAGACCTAAGACAATTCCAAATAGAAAAACTTCAATCATTTCAATTTAATTTATTTGAAAGAGGAAAAGGGGAGGAAAGAACGAAATCCGGATAAATACCAATACAAGACTTACTCGAACAATTATTCAACAGAAAATAAGAGCTTTGGTTTCGGTGCATCGTGCTAAAGATAGGAAAAAAAGGGAGGAGACCAGGGCTCTGACCACGTGCCTATTCGGAAGCAACAATAATTTGAGTTTATCATGGGCAGGAGCGGGGTAGGTCAAATCGTCTGCAGGTACATAAACAACTTGAATGGAAGTTATGGACCCCTCCTTGGTAGACGTAATTCGCCGAAACCAGAAGTAAAAATTTTGGTAGCAGAACGTGACTTGTTGTTCACAATAAGAGTTGTCCATTTATCGATAAAAAATAACTTCGCCACCTCCAGTATTCTCCAAGAGAGAGGGAAAGAGAGAGAGAGAGGCTGTGAGGAATATTTCTCATTGTAACATCTCCATATCGACTAATAGAAAGTCTTATTTCCCTAATATATCTAGCATATAGCATTTCACCATTTTTAATATCATCCCACCTCTATTTTTACACCTAGAATCGGTAACAAGGGTACCTATTCCGACCACGACCTCCGAGGTAGTGGTCTCGAGGGTGTTAATTTATATTTCTCACATTAAGCGAATTTTCGGTTAATGCCTTTAGCGAACAAACAAAGGCGGATGTTTTCCACAAAGGCCGCTGCTTGCTGACTAAGCATGGCCAGACTTACCACCGAAGGGCCTGAGGCCCGCACATCAGTTGGTTGGACCGAAAATGGGTTATGATGTGTGGACTTTCTGCCCTTCTTTGGAGTCTTTCGTGTTGAAGCGGTAGACTGTTGCTCCGAGGCCTCAGGCTATCCCTGGAAAGATCGAAGTCTCATAGTTCTTGTAAAACAATAAGTAGATAAAAATTATTTTTAAAATGGGTGTGGATGTTTCCCACAGATGGTGCCAAAAAATGTTAACCGAAAATTCTCTCGAGGTGAGGAATATTAGTTGACACCCCCCCAACCGCAACCTTCGAGGTAGTGGTCTCGAGGGTGTCAACTGATATTCCTTACCTTGAACGAATTTTCATTTAACAATTATAACGAGAGAATAGAGGGAAATAACACCAAATATGTTTGGTTTCGTGAGAATATCACCAAATTACTAATTCTATATTTTTTAGCACCAAAGTATGTGATGAGACTAAAATACCCTCACTTACTATTTTACTTTTCATTTTTCTTTTTAAATTCCTTTCTCTCTCTCATATTTTTTTTTTATCAAATAATCAATGGAGGTCAGACAGACCTCAAATAGAGGTCGAAAAAACCTTCATTGTAGGTCGAAATGACCTCGACCTCCATTGGTGGTCGATGAAGAAGAAGATAAAAAAATAAAATCTGGAAATAAGTCTCGGCAATAATTCTCGGGTAGGTCACCCGAGACTTATTTCCAGCTATCCGAGATTTATTTCCCGATACCTGAGACTTATTACCAGCTACCCGAGACTTATTTTTAGATTTTTTTTTAACGAAGGTCATTTCGACAACCTCCAAAAAAGGTCGTCTAATGGACCTCTAATGGAGTCGATCGTTTCGACGACATCCATTGGAGATTCGTTCGACCTCCATTGATCCATCAATGGAGGTCTTTGAAAAAAAAAAACAGAGGAGAGAGGAAGAAAGAGAGAGAGGGAAATAAATTTAAAAAATAAAAATAAATAGACAATTTTGACAGAACACATTAATTGATGTTATTTCCATAAGAATTATTAACACGGTGACTTGTGACTTTTCCACAAATGACCTTAGAAAGAGTGCTACATACAAAAAAGAACCCTATTATAATTTGCGTATTGTAATTGCATAATGTATGTTGAATATTTAAGTATGTATATATATATAAAATCATCACACCAAAGTACTTTCTATATGAATGCCCGAGTGGTCAAGTTACAATGCATATCTAATAACATTAAATATACATTAAATAACTATTAGATTTAATCCAATAGTTTAAAGAAATAAAAAAAAAATTTAAAAATAAAGAACCCCGTAGCTATATGCTTGTATATTTGTAATTACATTACATATAAGCTCTCAAATTAAACTGTACGTTTATATACATAATTTTTATCTAGTTTCATATTTTGGTGAAAATAACCAACAATGAGACATAAATAACCAAACTTAAACCTAAAACAACTTGTCAAGCAATCTAAGTATGAAAGAAATGCAAATCAGGATGAGAAGGACCAAATTACATGTATATATAATAAATACATCATATGTTTGATATTAGATATATAAATGTTGCACAGGCGGGTATAATTTAGAAAAATTCATTAAAAAGTTAATGCTGAGGAAACAAAATTAGAACTAACAAAATAAAAATAAAAATAAAATGGTCGTAGGTTACCAAATATTCAAATAATAATAACGGATAAATGAAGTAAAGCAGTGGTAAAATAGTGGTAGACTGGTAGGTTACCTTCCATTCTCATTGTTAAGTGCATTTAGCATGACTAGTTACGTCAATTGTGGAATTGACTAGTTATTGATGACCTTGTCAAAGGAAGCTTTATTAATTAATTTCTTCGTAGAACAATATTTTTGTATTCTGAATGCAAATGGGTGGTATTTTCTTGCGTAAAATGAATATATATATTATCATAATCATATAGGGGTCTAAACCAAAATCTATTAAGGACCAAAGTGAAAGTTGCCATTGGTGAAAGCAACAGGGATATATTAAGGGAAAGAGTTGTTTCGATATCGTGTAAAAATGCTTCGAACAGGGAAAGGGTTAGAGATGTACGTTTGAGGAATGAGGATGGATATAGGTCCCCCCATCCCTATCCCTATCCCTATCCCTATCCATACTTTCCAGACCATTCTCTCATCCCTAATTTCCCTATTTGGAGAAAATAAGGATGAAGATTTTTAGAGGGAGGTATATCCATCATCATACCTAGTTCCCCATATTTTTCGTTTTTTCCCGTCTTCCCGTTTGCCCTGGTCCCTCATTTCCCCGTTTTCCTATTTAACTAAAAATTACTAACTAAACTAAAAAAAACAAACATTTCATTACAAATACAAAATAAAGTTTTTCAAATAATTCAAAGTTTAAAACTAAACCAACTTCATATGTGAAGTAATACAAACTGTTTTTTAACAAAAAAAACTCCACATAATAGATAATCTAAAGAAATTAACAATCAATTCATTACAAGTACTTTAAAAAATCTCTAGGGTTAGGTTTTGAAGATAACCCCCCCCCCCCCCCCCCCCCCCCCCCCCCCCCCCCCCCCAATTTTCCATTTCCCCCCTAAAACAATCCTCAAATGGAGATGGGGGTGCGGAGATTTGGGACCCCGGGGAAAAGTGTGCATCTCTAGAAAGGATGCCTCTCTTGCAGCCCAAAAAATCTTTCTCATGCCTTCGGTCTTTCTTTTCTACACCCATAAAAAAATGTTAATTGCATTAACTTACCTTTACTTTTTGAATCTAGCAAGATTTTAAAAGATACCCTAAATTAACACAAACACCCATTGCCATCAAATCAATATATTAACTTTAACGGCCGATTAACTTTAACCTATAGAAAACCAAATATACCCCTGCCACATCATCCCAAACATAAATATTTTTTAATTAAAAATTAAATAATAATAAAAAAGATAGTATTTTGACCGGCTACTGAAACATCCTCGATTCGTAAAGGAGCCTCCTTTAGAAGGTCGATCTCTGAGATCGTCGAAGATCTCTTCTAGTAAGTGGGAGATCGTCAATCTCATTTCCTTCGACAGTAGAGCTCCATCGTAGATAGATTATCTTGTTTTTTTTTTTAAATGATTTTTCAATTTTAATTAAAAAAATATTTTATGTTTGAAAAGATGTGGTAATGGTATATTTAGCTTTCCAATTGTCAAGGTTAATTAGCCAACCATTAAAGTTAACGAATTGACTTAATGACAAGGGTGTTTACATTAATTTTGGATATCATTTTGAAATTTTGTTAGATTTAATAATCTAAGGGTAAATTAGTGCAATTAACTCTAAAAAATTACTTAAAGAAAAGACAATCATCAAAAAAGTATATTTTTAGGTTTGTTTTTTTAAACGTGAATTTTTTTATCAATAATTGAGAATAGTCAGTAATCTAATTATTTACTTTGTGAGGAAGGATAAGTCCTTTAACAGTTTATAAATCGTACACGTCATACGCAATTAATGTATATTAGAGTATTTTGTAATACAAAATTAAATATTAAAAAAAAGAAAATTATTATAATTAATTTTTAAAGAACTATGTAGTCGATCTGGAATTTTTTTTCCTCATCCAACTTTAGTTATTCTTCCAACTTCTGACACTCAATTATTCATCAAAAAATTTACCTCATCCAACTTCAATGTTGTCCAGATAGAAGATGGACCGGCCGGAGAGGATTTCTTTCTCGTTCTTTCCATCTCTTCTCTCCTCTTCTTTAAAAAAATCAATTTTTTTTGAAAGAAAATAAGATCTGCAAAGTTTGAGTCACTCATTCGCCACCGCGAGTTACCTATCATCGCCGACCTAGAAAGCTTCACCAGTCATCGATTACCAAACCACCTATGAAGCCCGTGAAAAAAATCATCTTTGCTGCCCTGAACCGCCTTGATCCGCCATGATTCAAGTCGTGTTCCACCATTATATTCATCGGAGTCTACCATATGTGATTGACTACTCCTCACCCCCGATCCAATCGTGCTGATGATCCCACGAACCACACGCGATGTGAACTTGTGGTGCTGTTTTATTTTGGGTTTTTGATTAGGTTGGATTGATTGATGTTTTGTTTGTCTTTTTCAATTTTGATTTGAATCCGGTGATAGTAGAAATTAATGTGATACGTGCAAGATCGCACTAGCAAGTCATGTCACTAATAGATGTTGTATCTGCAGCAATTGTCATGTTCAGTTAACATCTGTGGTCTCTGCAACAATTATTATTTACAAGCAGTTGTTATGCATTAGATAATCCACTAGCATGTATGTTCCTTAATTTTCTCACTTATATGCACGTTTCTTTTCAAGTATGGCTTAGTTAGTTTGTAAGGCTTATTAATAGCCATATCTGAAAGAATAGAGATAGACAATTATCTCAAAACTATATTCTCTATTACTCTCCCTCTCTAACTAGATATCTCTTCTGAAGTTTGTTCATGTCAGTGGTATCATAGCCAGACGTTCCAATGGGCAACTGAAGCAAAACCAATGCTGAGTTCTATAATGAAGTTAACAGAATCCTAGCTCGCTATGAGTCCGTTTCGACCAAGTGCATGCCACCCTTCAAACCGTTCTTATAGAGCTTCAAGCTCTACAACCGTTTTGCAATCAAAGCCAGGTTCCTAAGATCGGTGACGTTAACCCATTTGCCATTGGAGAAACATCCCCCTCGACAACCCTACCTTTAACCTCAAATTATATTTCCTAAAAATCACAGGGGACGACCCTATCAGTTGAATATGTATTGTTGAACACTACTTTGAATTTCAGAATGTTGCTCTCAATCTACAAGTACAACTCGCCTATTTTCATTTAGAGGGAATTGCCTTCCAATCGCATCGTTGGTTCGCCAAATTTTAAAGTCCCTGAACTTGGGAAGACTTCACTACAGTCTTGCTACACCGACACTGATTTCGATGACCAATCTAAGGCTCATGCAAGGCTTATACAAACCAACACAGTAGGGGTTTACCATGAGGAGTTTGAACGACTCTCCCAATGTCTTAACGATTTACCAGACATCTATTTGATGGGTCTATTTTTACTTACCCCGTTGGAGAGGGTGAGCAAAAGTAAACTCCTATTTGATTGGGTGTTTGATAGCAGATCTCAAAGTTAAAGTTCTGACATAAAAATCAAGAAACTTTGAACCTTATCAAATGCCACCGGAGTGGCTCCACTATTCGAAGAATGCAACACAATATACAAGAAGTCTATCACTTTTTAATCACCACCGATACTAAAAAAGAAAAAAAAAGAAAAAAATGAAAAAGAAGAAGAAGGTGTTTTATGACTAAAAATCGTCATAAATATTAATTTAATTTATGATGGTTTTAAAACATCACAAAATCCAATATCAAAAACCATTTTATGGTGGTTTTATTTTATGATTGTTTTCAATGTCACGTTTTTTAACCATCATTATTTACCAATCATTAAATAACGATGATTAAAAAACATTATAAATCTAAAAACATTTAAAATAATAATAATAATTTTCAGTAGGGAATATATTAAATATTATATTCCACAATAAAAATTAATTATATATATTATTAAGTTTTAAATTTTTAATAATTTATCAAATATATGAATACAACTTACTAATTATCTTTCAAAATTAAACAAAATCAATATAATTGAATAAGCACATTATTTTAAAAAAACAATACAATTGGATTATCAATTACAAAGAAGTATATACTCTATTTACAAGAATATGTATCTCAAAATTTAACTACATATTCCCTCCTAAAAAGAAAAAATAATAATAATTACACAAAGTGTCAACACTAGTGATTGAAATTGTTTGTAAGGAGAGTAAAACTATCCCAAGAATTTCTTCTCTTTGGATGCCTTGCAAAACAAATATAAAAATAGAATGAAAAAAAATAATTTTTCATAAGGTCATTAAAAAAAACATATACATTCTTCAAACTTAAAATTTAATTTACTACCAACAAGAACAACACCCATTGGAATAAGATTGAACAAATCTTTATCAAGAAACAAATTAAAAAAAATGATCTTATTTTTATATCTCACATATCACAATCAATAATTTTTTTTTTACAAAAATCAAACTTTTTAAACTCAAATTAATATTACAATGAATCAAATTTAATTCAAGAATATAAAAATAAACTATTGAAAGGAGAAAATAAACGAAAATATAGAAATAAAAATAAGGAGATATAACAAAAGAAATAAAGAAAAAAAAAACCTGGATTATAGTAGAAGTAGGAGAAAAGCCCATTCGCAGAAATGCCTCATGAGAAAATTTTGAAAGAAAAAAATTGATTTAGGTTGGGAAGGAGGTAGCTATACGGCCACAGCTCTAAAAACAAAAGAAAGTTAAAAACTTAAAAGTTAGGGTTATGACTTAATGGAGATGTTGAAACCTAATAGTAATGGTGTGACCCATTCTTTCCCTTTTTTTTTTTTTTTTCCCTTTTAGTTTTAAATTACTTTTAACTTTTTTAGTTTCCCTCCCTCTTTTAATTTTAGGGATATTAAGATTTTAGTCCCTCTGGTTTGTGTTTATCTGAGTTTAATCCACTAGTTTTTTGAATTACTTAATTCAGTCCACTAGTTCTCTGACAATACATAATCTAGTCCTTTCCGTCCAACTTTGTTTGTTTTTCGTTGACTTCCGTTAGGTCAAAGGGGCATTATGGGAAATTTAGCAAAATCTTCTAGAAACTAGTCTAGAAGAAGGGTAAATCTGGAATTTCATAGTAATAATTAATATTACAAATAATTTTAAACAAAAGAAGAAATTAAACTAATAAAATCAATAATTAATAAATATTAAAAATGAAAAATGGAAAATCAAAATTGAAAAAAACAAAACAAAACAAAACAAAATCTCTCTCTCTCGAGATCTCTCCCCCCTCTTTCTCTCTCTCATCTCCATCTGAATAAAAAAAATAGTTTAATTCAATCAAAACCCTAAATCTATCTCTCACAACCGCTCTCTCTCTCTCACTCCTTGATTCATCTTCTCTCTTCATCTCTTCTCGCTCATCGGGTTCGATTCATCTTTGAGGAAATCTCTTGGAGGTGATGAGTGAGAATTGGGTGATAATCTCGACCCAACACCCGACACCGTCCAACAACATCGCACCATATCACAATCAAACCTAGAAATTGAACTGTCGATGTCGCGAATCAATCTCCGCCACTGTCGTGAATCACACCACTGCAGTCTTCTCTTCTCGCTCTCTCTGGTCCATCAGTATCGAGTCTCTTGGAGATGGAACTTCGACTTGTCATGGAGCTGCAGGGCATATGTTTTTTGTTTTACATTTTCATTTTTTTTTAAATATGTTCTTTGAAGTGTTAGGTGTTGGTTTTGTGTTTGGGAAATTATTATGAATCAGATTTTATGAATTTTGTTTTGTTTCAATTACTGATTTTGAAGATGATGGCTTTCAAATACCAATAACTGGAGATGGTGGTGGTTTTCAATTACTGGAAAATTTCAAGATCTGCTTTTGTTGTTCAATTTTTTTTTCTTGAAAATTTTTACAAGTTTTTTTTTTTCAGATCTCGTTTTGTTCGAAAAAGAATTTTTGTTAACCTTTTCCAGATCTCGTTTTATGAAAAAAAAAATTGATGCATGTTTTTTGGTTTGATTTCTGGGTTTGGGTGTATTGTAGATAGATTTGTTGTTTGAGTGGTGGCTTGGGTTTGGTTGTGTTGGAAAAGATGATGATGAAAAGATAAGATTTAGGTGTAGAAAAAAATGTTGAATATGGTGATCGATGATATTTGGATGATTGTGATCTGGGTCAAGAAGATAATCTGGGTTTTCAGATTTCCAAATCTGGTGGTAGCCACCAGATGATTTTTATTTTTTAAATTTTGATTTTTTAATATTAGTTTTTTATTAAATCAATTTTTTTTTTCAATCATTAATTTTAAAAAGGATCCATCTTTTTTTTTTTTTTTTTAAATTTTTTAAATTTTGTTTTTGTAGATATATTTTTCATTTAATAAATATATATTAAGGGTAAAATGATCTTTCAAAAAAAGTAAGGATAAAATTGTCTTTTGTACAAGATTACCATATTACCCTTAATTATAAACTTTTATAAAGGGTATTTTGGTCATTGTATCCACTGACATTGTCAGTCTGTGTATTTTGACGGAATTTCTAACGGAAAGACTAAAGTTAGTAATTCTAAAACCTAATGGATCAAACCTAGATAAACGCAAACTACAGGGACTAAAATCTTAATATCCCTTAATTTTAAATTACTTTTTATCTTTTTATTTTCTCTCCTTCAATTTAGGTTACTTTTTTTACTTTTTAATGTAACATTCTTTAACTATACATAATCAAAATTTAATATTATTTTGTATTTTTATGTTATAATATAATTATAAAAATTGATTCAATAATATAACTATAAATGAAGTTTATAAAATGCTATAACTTTAAGTTTAAATAAAATACTTTATATTATCTTACGGAATTCACATAAATTTTTATATAAAAAAAATAAATTATATTTATTTACAATATCTATTTATTCAAAACCCACTTTTTTTTTTAAGTTTTTGTTTTTTCTTTTGGTAGGATTCGAGCCGCTACCTTAGGAGTTATTTGTCCAAACCTCAAGCTCGTTCATCTACTAATTGAGTTAGAACAAAAATAGATACAACATTTTTAAAAGGTTAAGTACTAGGTTATGACAGTAAAAATTGTCATCCACCTATGATATTTTGTTGTTTTTATTAAAAAATGTCACAAGTTACGATGGTTTTTAAAAACCGTCATAAACTTATGACGGTTTTTAAAAACCGTCATGATATGTTAATGGTTTTTAAGAAAATGTCATAACGTTATGACGGTTTTTAAAAAACCATCGTAACGTTGTGATGGTTTTTGAAAAGCGTCATAAGTTTTGACACTTTTTAAAAAACCATCATTAATATGTGTCATAAATCATCATTTTTGTAGTAGTGCACCCTCCACCGGTACTACCACTTTGGTCCCGTTTGGTACACGGGATTGGATTGAACTATTTCATGTGATAGGATTCGATTGAGATGGGACTGAGATTAGATGAGATTGGACTGGACTGAACTGGACTAAATTAATACTATACTGTGTTTGGAAAAATATGTGACTGGACTAAATTAATACTATACTGTGTTTGGAAAAACATGGGACTGGATTGAATTAATACTATATTTTGTTTAGTGAAAAATGGGATTGGATTGAATATAATAATATTTTTCATTTGATAATATTTTAAACATGAATAAAAAAAATATTGAAATGTGCATTACTTGTTAGACTTTGAGAAATATCAATCTCACTTTTGTGAATTTATCAAGAAAAGACTTAACACTGATAGCATAGAGGCGATGTACAAGAAGGTATATGCTGCCATTCTACTGTAAAGAAATCAGAGAGCAGCCTTCCAAGGAGTACGAGAGGTAAAGTGCAACTATGAATTGCTTTTTTTTTAATGTTTGGTAATTATAAATTGTATATTATATATACTGTGTATGGTCACAATCTTTCCGACATACAAGCATCAAAATATTACTATATATTAAAAAGAATTCAATAAAACATGTATCAAATATAAGTAGGGACCACGTATTGGTGAGATGTATTAAATGAGTGGGGACTATGGATGCACATTTTGGGAATGAGGATGGATATATGTCCCCCCATAACCCCCCCATTTCCCAATTTGGGGGAAATGGGGATGAGAAATTTTGGGGGGAGGTATATCCATCCCTATCCCCATTTCCCCATTTACCCCGTTTTTATTCGTATTTATCTGTTTTTCCATTTTTTTCGTTTTTTCATTTCACCATTTAACTAAAAATTACAAATTAAACTAAAAAAAAACATTCCGTTAGAAATACAAAATAAAACCCATTAATATATTACAAATACAAATATATATTATAATTAATAATATATATTATAATTATATTTATATATGTTTGGGGGAAATGAGGAAATAGGGATGGGGGATCTCATCCTCATCCCCATTTCAATATAATTGTGGGGAAAATGGGGAAATGGGGACAAGGAGGGGTTCCCCCATCCCCATCCCCATCCCCATCCCCATTTCAATTTGGGGATGAAATTCATCCCCATCCCCCCTATTTCCCCATTTTCCCAAAAAATATATCCCCAAATGGGGATGGGGATGGGGACGCGGGGAATTGGGGCTCCTGAAAAAAATGTACATCTTTAGTGGGGATCATATGTTTATTAGTCATAGGATAAATAAAGATGGGGTGGGAGGTAGATTTATTTAATCCCACAAACATGTGATTAATTTTATTTTTAGGATTACTAATCCCATGTCCAAAACAACACCAAACACCGGATTGAGACTAAAATTGTCAAATTCCAGTCCAATCCGATGTGCCAAACAGGGCCTATAGGTATTCTTGGACCATCACCCCACCAAAAAAAGTGCCCGTTCCAAAACACTCCATCAATTCCATTTAACCAAATCATAGGTCAAAAAGCTAAGGCATGTGGAGAAAAGGGCCTTGGTCAGGGACGAAGCTAAGATTTTGATTTTGGAGGTCAAGACAAAAATAAATATTCAAATTAATGTATGAAAAATATACTAATATTTAAAAACCAAAAACTATACTAATATTTAATTACCAAATGTAATATTGTTTATATGGTGATAAAGATAGCGGATATTTTAATTCTTTTATAAAATCCATCAATTATCGATGACTTTCTCATACGAATTCAAAGATTAAAGAAATATGTAACTCATTTTTATTTTGTTTTAATACTATATATATATATATTGCAGTTATCAGGTATGAGATTCTACATGATTTTTTGTATGGAATCCCTAACTTAATAATTCACACACACACACACACACACACACACACACACACACACACACACACATATATATATATATATATAGTTCATGATGTATTGGAAACTAAATCCTAAAAAGAGTAGATTTTCGTTCTTACCCTAAGTACGAATTCACTTATTAGGAATCCTGATGAGAGAAAATAAACTTAATTCTTTAGTTGTAGTTACCGATTATTTAAGAACAGATTATGTGGGTTACATATACAAATACAGAATTTATTTATTGTATTAATATTTATGTTTTTAATTCATAATTATACTTTTAACTAATAAATAATATAGGGTTTCATAGGACCCAACTCTTCATGATTGAAGATTTTTCAACCACAAACAATCAACCTCTTGAACCAACCCCAACTGAACCTATCCCTGAAATTTCTTACCATGCAATGATTGGAACCATTCATCTTCAAACCATGCGAGTGCATGTTAAATTACAAAAGAAGGACATCACGGTGCTTATAGACGGGGGAAGCACATATTATTTTATTGACCAACATGTTGCTTCCAAATTTGGTTTGAATGTTGAACAATAAACCGTTCCAAGTCTTGGTGTCCAATCGAGAGAAAGTTGACTGTGTTGGGCGATGCTTAGCTTTCACTTTGGTTATTACTACCGATTTCTATGTCCTACCAGTAGCCGCTTGTTCAAGCAGTATTGGGAGTTCAATGGTTAGAGACGGTTGGACCTATTCAGACAAATTACAGGGAGTTGAAAATGAAATTTTGCAAAGATGGGACGACACAACAATTTCACGCCTTGCAGCGTTTTAGCTTGAAGCCTTGACTAACCAGTAATTAAATCAATTGGAAGGTACTTGATTATTTTTTCAAATAATTCCATGCAACTTACACAATACCCCAACTGTTCACCAAATCGAAATTGACCAAATTCTTACAAAAATTGAGAAAATCTTCTCTAAACTAGATGACACCCCAACAAAACAAAGCAATGACCATAAAATTCCACTACAACCAAATCATGATTCAGTAAGCGTACGACAATACCGCTACCCTTATTATCAAAAGACAAATAGAAAAAATGGTACGCGAATTACTTGCCTCAGGTTTCTGTTATAGAATTTATCGGAACCGATGAACGCGGAATCACCGTGCCTAATATATACCCATAACTCATAACAATTAATAACGTTAATAGCAGAAAAATAGATGAGAGAAAATAAACCAATCACAACACAAGATTTACGTGGAAAACCCAAATCGGGTAAAAAACCACAGGCCGTCAGGATGACAGAGAAAACTCCACTATATGATAAATTGTTACAACCATATATTCAAGGATTTTCTCTCACACCCAAAACCCCAAACCCCAAACCATGCTCCCAAGATCCTTACCAAGAACCCCGCAATATCCCCTAGGTCTCCCCTGAATATCACCCACGGATCTCTTAATTGATCCACTGATATTCCCTTAGATCCCTCCCCGGATATTCCTACGGGTCTCTCACCCGGATCTCTCTACTACTCTCTGATGATACATGGTGTTCTTTTTACTCCACTTCGCAAAATATTCTAGATACAAGGTCTATTTATACTAGTTACAGGGAATTTAACATAATAGGAAATCCTACTCCTAAACGTACAAGACTTACTTATTCCACATAAATACTATTTCCTATTTATGACAAGTTTTCTTGTTACAGGACTTTCCTATTCTTCATGAAGACAAACTCTTTTCTTTTCTGATTAGCACAAGAACTTCCAGAAGAAAACACTTTCCTATTTCCACGCGACATTCCTATTTGAGCAAGATACGTTGTTCCCGCGGTCTAGGTCGCGGTGTGCACCCCGCTTCCTATACCGCGAAAAGCCACTGTCAACTACCGCTCTCTGTGCCGAGGTCCATGCCATTACCTCCGCCGCGGTCCGCACCGCGCTTGATCTCCTGGACACGACCGCTCTCCGTGCCACGGTCTAGGCGTCTGTCTACACCGCGGTCTACGCCGCGGAACCCATCAGACTTCGTTTCTTCAATTCTTCTTTGTTTTCAAACTTCCCTCAAACACCATCTTCAACTTCCAAACGTTATCCCACGTCTCCAGAAAGTACCACATCAATTGAGTCTTGTTTGATTCACATTGGGTCTACTTGAGAATACGAGCCAAAACCTAACAGTTTCATCCGACCTAGTACTAGTCTTTTTTCTTCTCTAGTACTATTGATAAAGAAAGCAGATTGGGGATGGAGATTCTGTGTTGATTATCAAGCTTTAATCAACATCACGATCAAAGATAAGTATCCAATCCCAATCATTGATGAACTTTTTGATGAATTACATGGAGTTAAGTATTTTTCAAAATTGGACTTACGCTCAGGATACCACCAAATTCGTGTGTGTCATAGATATTCATAAAACCGCCTTTCATACTCATGATGGTCATTTTGAGTTCATTGTCATGCCTATCCAACGCACCATTCACTTTTTAAAGCCTCATGAACGATTTGTATCAGAAAACTCATTCTTCTGTTTTCCGATGATATTCTGGTATATAGTCGAACTTAGGAAGAACACCTACAACACCTAAACACAATCCTGATGGTTCTCTTGACCAACAATTTATTTGCAAAAAAATCAGAATGTCGTTTTGGAGTTTTGTAGGTGGATTACTTCAGTCATTTGATCTCATTTGAAGGTGTAGCAGTCGACCCATCAAAACTAAAGTCATTTTTAGAATGGCCAATTCCCACCACTGTAAAGAAGTGTATGGATTTCTCGGGTTGGCGGGATACTATCGTAAATTTATCCATGGTTTCGACGGAATTGCAATGCCGTTAACTCATCTTCTTACTAAGAATGGGTTTCACTAGACAACAGAGGCTGCAAATGTTGGAAATTTTGTGATAATATCTCATTTTGAGAGCAAAAATTGAGTATGATAAATTCCATAGAAATAGAAGATTAAAGTGGATTCGAATTCTCCTCCGTGAGATCTTCGAAATGGTGTACTCAAATTCACAAAATGGTTAATGGGTGAATGGGAAATTGAGTCTCAAAGTGGACCCATTGTGTAGGGATTAAAAGAATCCCACATTGTTTAGAGAAATCATTTATAAGTAGTTTATAAGTGAATGTGTGATATGAGCTTTCAACATGTGTGGCATAGAGGCTCTCTTTCGCGCGTACAGGGGGGGGGGGGGGGTGCAAATCATGGACCCCGAACCTTCGAATGCACGAATTCCGCTCCGATTGGACCGTGAGAGTCCAGTTGACTTTTTACCACTTCCTTAAGTCAACGTTTTTGATTGTGATGAATAAGGAAAACTTTAATTGTTTGGATTCTGATTTCTTACTTGATCACTAAGAATACAGAATCGGGTTGCAGCCGAATTCTTTTCTTCTCTGGTTTTCTTGGTAAGTTCAAAACTCGGTTTGAGTTCGCTGGTAGTGGATAGTGCCTAGGCCTACCACTGTTGAACCGTTGTATCTTGGGAGACAATCGCCTAATACACATACGGTGTTGTCCGGCGAAATTGTCTTAAGGACACTGTGTGAAACACGGACCTCGGATCAAACTCTGTTTTCTAACGTTACTTTCTGTTTTCCTTGATACCAGTCAGGTTTGATTGCAAATTACGTTTTAGAGCAGAAATATTTACCAGCTTAAAAAATGCTTTGACAACTCTACCAATGTTGCAGTTACCGGATTTTACACAACCATTAATTATTGAGTGTAATGCCTGTGGTGTTGAAATTAGAGCAATATTAATTTAAGAGGATCAACCGATAACCTACTTCAGTGAAGCCTGAAAAGGATTAGCTATTTCTCTATCAGCCTATGACAATGAGATGTTAGCAATAGTGAAGGCAATTAGCAAGTGGAGGCCGTACCTATTGGGGAAATCATTCATAGTGTGGACTGACCAGAGAAGTCTAAAGTTTCTTCTTGAACAACGAATTACCATTCCAATACAGACACGCTGGTTACCTAGGATCTTACGTTATGACTATGTTATTTAATATAAAAAAAATGGAAGGAAAATCAAGGTGTAGTTGCCCTTTCTCGAGCGACTGAATTTGAATTATCAGATATTTCTATTCTAGTAACAAATTGGTGGAGTCAACTCCAGCAAGAAGTGTAAATCAATACCTTCTACACCAAATTAGAAGAGTCGACTAATGGACAAGACCTATATGAATATATTAGTTGACATGGAGTTTGGTTTTTAAAAAATAAAATTTTATTGAGTCCTGATTCTTCTTGGATTGCAGTTATCTTGGCAGAATGACATTCAACGCAAGCCGAAGGACACTTTGGGAACCAAAAGACCCTAGGTCACGTGAAGGCATGTTACTTTTGGCCTCAAATGTAGGCAACTATAAAGGAATTCATAAAAAATTCTGATATATGTAAGAGGTACAAGCCTGGGTGCATGAGTCTAGCCAATCTTTTTCAACATTTACAAATTCCTACAAGGGAGTGGTCCGATGTATAGATGGATTTTATTGAAGGGCTCCCATCATCACCAGGTAAGTAAGTAATTGTAGTGGTGCTGGATAGACTATCTGTTGACATATTTGGGTATAGGCCGGAGACCCATTATACATCAAAGTGGACCAAACCCAAGCTCATGGCATATATGTAAAGCCCAAGTAGCCTAGCCCAATACATGCAAAACCCATGTACCAACTTGTATAACTGCATGAGCAGTTTTATGCTATATATATATATATATATATATATAAGTGTTAGAAACTGATTGAAAAACAATAAGAATACTCAACAGAAAACAACGTGTAATATGTATGTGTATGGGAAAGCATTGTCTGTACAATGCAAAAGCTTGTGTGCGTGTTATGCAATGCAAAGGCATATGTGTGTGCAAGATAGTATTGCACGCAATAATGCATGTGTTCAACAGAGAACACAAAATACAGAGAATATAAACATAAGAGAGATGTGGAGAAAATCTGTAGAATTTTCTCCCATCTATAATCAAAGTGTGGGTAACATGCATTGTGATCAGAGAGGACTTTCCGATCGTGTGATCGTCCTCCGACCGGTGATAAAGTTCCAGGTGTTCGATCCCGCTTCCGTTGGAATTCGGATTTCCGTATGGTAAACGGTAAAAATCCGAATTCGTTTTATTTATATCGAATATTATTTACATTGGTATCAGAGCATGATTGAGACTGTATTCTGGTAGAAATGCCATGTTTAGGAATTGTTATTCACGTTTTGAATACTTCACAATTCAATAATGGCATAACACCACACACTTGTTATATTTCGTCTTTAGATGGCATGATTGTATACATATATATGTGATTATATGTTCGGGATTTTATTGCCATGTTATATCTTCAAAATTGAGAGAATTTTAAAGAATTAAAAACGAAACCCGTGACTGTTATGGGGTTCGAATTTTATTGTCATTTTTTTGTTTCTCTGCGATCATGGTACCATTAGATAGAGCCTTTCGATAGCTTTCCAACGATAGGTCATTTGCATAATTTGGTTAGGAGACGAGGGAGAAAAACGATTTCGAATATTTACGTTCGAAATCAAAATCTGGAAACTTATTTTGTTCTTGAATGTGGGTGAAGAACATGAAGAACATGTTCCACTCTCCTATAATCGGAGAGTGTGTTTCACCCCTAACCCGAATGTTGTTTTCAAGTGCATATATGGAATTAAAATTAAATTTAGAGTCGGATGGTGATGTTCCCATGATTGGAAAAGTTTGGGAAGATGACGAGTGCGTCTCAATCTCCTCCGGTGCGAGTGGGCGTTAGCATTCCATGCATAAGTGGCATTGGTGTTGACACATGGACGCACCAGAAGATGACACGTGGAGGGTTTTTTTGTCTTTTGTGACAAGTGGCCCATTCTCACTTTGACATGTGGCGTCAATTTGTGAAAGAAACTGTTGACGGTTTCCGACCACCGGGGAAGTTTTTGACGATGGTTTCAGATGTCTGGAACAGTTACCAGTTGCCACGTCATCACCGATCGGACCGGCTCCCGTTCCGGTCCTCCGGCGGCACATTTCCTATGATTTTTCTGGCGGCTCGTGATTTTTCCGGTGATGTTTTTCGGCGTCCAATAACTGGTTTTCCGGTGACCAAAGGCGGTTTTCCAGAGATCATAAGTGGTTTTTGGGCGACCGATGGCGGGTTTCCGACGATAAAAAAATATAATATATATTTTTTATTTTTCTTATTTCAAATTTTTTTATTTCTTTATTAATTCCATTGATGTGTTTCGCTCCATTGGGAGCTGAATTAATGCCCTATAAATTCCAGATGTGATTTTTTTTTTAATAAATCAGATTCAAGTGACAAATTTTTGGTGTGGATTCCAATGACAGTTTCCAGTATGATTTTCGGTGACAATTTCTGGTTACGGTTTATGGCATGGTTTCTGATGACAGTCTCCGGTGCGGTTTCCGGTAACAGTTTTTGATACGGATGTCAAAGATGGTTTCCGCATTTTCAGCCACCGTGGATTTTTCCAGCAGGACTTTTAGCATTGTTTTCTAACGGTCATGGAATTTTCCTGCGAACAATTTGCCACCGAAATTTAGCTTCAGTGGGAGCTATGTATATTTAAAGGTCTTCGTTTAAAATTCTCTTTCTAATTAATTATGCAATCGGGGAAAATAATTTTTATTAGAATG
The DNA here is from genome assembly GCA_032871835.1 of Dipteronia dyeriana. Taxonomy (NCBI): domain Eukaryota; kingdom Viridiplantae; phylum Streptophyta; class Magnoliopsida; order Sapindales; family Sapindaceae; genus Dipteronia; species Dipteronia dyeriana. The sequence continues at coordinate 72,395,105 of CM065295.1, forward strand.
TACATTAACAATGTATAAGGTTATTAAAAGATAAATTTTTCTAAATGAGTTAGATTTTTTTTTTAGAATAAATCTGTATTATCTCATATGTTTTAATGGAGAAGATTTCATGAATCTTTTATTGACATATAGTCGCAGTTAATGACTCGTGTTTTTATGTGGAGAGATGTAGCGGATAGTCTTTTAATGAAATTTCCCGAAGAGTTAATAGATTTATAAGGTTGGAAAAGTTAGAGTAAGGTACCACGATGTATTTTGGTCATATAGCGTGTGAACTAGAAATCGTAGAGGAGCGTTACATTATTGGGAATGTGAGGCAATCTACTACATCCGCTATGAATATTCATAGTGCTAGACACATGAGTTATTGCACACATAAAAGATGACCAAAATTCTTGAGAAAATGACAATCAAATGAGTTGTGAAGACTTAGAGAGTCTTTCTTAGTGGTGATCGATATAAATATGAAACGTATAGAATGAATAGAATGCAAAGTCATGTATTTTGAGAAAATACTGTGCTTTTAATAAACTGTTCTATAGTAAATAATTTTTGTTTATTTACTTTGTAGTAAAAACGGTTTGACCCATAAAATATTTTTTTGGGACTTGTGTATTGTATTCTTCTGTTATTTATATGATCACTTGTTTAGGGAATTCTAAATTGTTAAGTACAATATTAGAATTAGAATTTTGTGCAAAGTACTAAATTAATGATGATTAAATTTTTGGAAACAAATGGTAATTAGAGGCTTTGAAGACTTTTTCGATTCTGTTCCTTAAATTGTTTCATCATTTGTTCGGTCAGCGTTTGCAGCAAAATTAAATGTGTGTATTTTTTGAAAATTATTATGCTTGCATAGTAGATTGTATGTCTCTACATAGATTAGCATAAAATATAGATTATATATCTATAATATTGTGGCCAATTCGATTGCGATAAACCAAATCTTGTAATCTAGGAAATAGATACAAAAAAAAAGATTTAGTGTATATTAAGAGTAAGAAGCTCTTGAGACTATAACATGAATCATGATTGAACTTCGGCATAGTACTTATTCCTCGACATACAAGATGTGAAGACTTATCAAGTCAGATGTTAAATTACTTGCATCATGTTGAGGAGTAAGTTAAATAGAAATTTCACATGTATGTTTTACAAGTACAGTAGAATTTAAGTAAGGTGATTTACCTTTTAGAGTTTGGCTTGAAGGGAAAATTTTAGTAATATTTTCAATACTAAAAATTTTAGTAGGTACGGTATCAAGGTTTGATTACTTATAAGAAGCGCCAAAATTAGTGGCAGCCTCCAATAAGAATATAAAACATGATACACCGACTAAACGATCTGATCTCTTTTGATAGTTGGAATATATAAAATTAATATGACACGTTTCGATCGCGTCATTTCGGTAGTAGAAGATGAGCTTTTAAAGGCAGCTTAGGCTTCTAGCCAATTTTATATGAAAGATTCCAACCTATACAAAACTTTTAGTTTTGAGCATATTAGTGGAAATAGTTATTTCCAAAAGGAGAAGAGAATCTAGTCTTAATCACTTAATCTTAGATCGGAATATGCAAGAAGTTGAGGGATAACGAATTGAGGAAGGGCTAAACTCAAATAACTTGTTGCAGTTGTGACAAACTGGGACATTTTCACTCATAAATGCATTGAATCAAAAAGAGAAAAACCCAAACTCAAGAATTTGTTAAGTTATGCTTGAGTTTCTAGCTAGGTATTTTCTTTTTGAATCTCGTCCATTGTGGAAGGTGGATAAGTAAAGACATACCATCCAACAAGAAACTGTAAAGCACACTTTGAGTATAGTTAGATAATTAGAGACAAGATGTATATGTGTTAGAACATTTTTTTTTAGAGTTTAGTACCAACAAACTAGGTTTGCATGGTAGCCTAAATTTAGACTCCATGCTGTTTTAATATACACTTGAGATCTAACTGGGTTTTAATGTCTGTGGTTATCCTCATTGATTCGGGTTATCATTAATGATCATGATGGTTATATGAATATTATTTTATCAAATTATATTCATATGGTACTTGATAGTTTAATGGTTTTATGGAATTATACGTCAGTAGAGACGGTTATAATTTTGTTTGTTTTTCAATCATTACAATGGTAATGGTGCAGATATTTTGGCATGCTAGATTAAGTCATGTTGAACTAGATAAAATGAGTATATCAGTTAAGTAGGACTAATTTGACTCATTTATCATAAAGGTCATGCAAATTATATAGCAAGGAAAAACAACTAGAAAACCATCTAATAAAGAACTAGATCAGAAATTTCATTGCAACTAATTCATTATTACATTTGTGATTGAATGAGTGTAAAGACTAGATTGAAATTTCTTATCTAGTTACATTCATTAATATCTTTAGATGTCTCGGTCATATCTATTTGATCTCTCATATATCGAAAGCATTGGATTGCATTCAGATTGTTTGGTTGAGGATCATATTAGATGATACACTTTTTGAGTTTTAAAGAATAAACCGAGTACATAAATATCTTTCTGAACAGTTCAAGAAATTGTTTAGTAAAAAAAGATATAAAAAGATATTTATTTATTCTTAGGACTCCGCAACAAAATAGTGTAGCGGAAAGAAGGAATTAAATAATGTTGGAAATAGTTAAGTTTGCGATGGCGCAAATGAATTATTTAGTATCTTACTAGAAGATATGTTTATTACTGCCTACTTACTTAATCATGTTCCATTTTAATCAAACACTTCTACACCATATGAATTCTAGACAGGTAGGTAGTCTGGTCTGACTAATCTACAGCCCTAGGGGTATGCAGATTATGTTTATAATCCATCTTATAGAAATGAGAAATTGGATGTAAGAAGAGAAGTTGTATCTTTATTTGATACTCTGTGCATTCCAAAGGATTAAATAAACGATGGTGTATAATTAGATAGAAGTGTGACTGAATTTGAATCACAAGATGTCATTATTAGAGAATGAATTTCTTAGTAGAAGTGAATTTAATATATGAAACAAATAATATGGTGTGTATAATATTAATCTAGAGGGGGGTGAATAGATTTTAATAAAATTTTACCAAATTTTTGTTAATGGTCAATTAGATGAAAATACCCCTAACTAGTCACAATAATATCACAAGTGTAATAAGTACGGAAATAATAAAGACACTTGAGATATACGTGGAAACCCTCCAAATGGGAAAAATCACGGGCTGATGAGTGCGCCACATTAGAACCTCAAATCCACTAATGATATAGGAATTACAACCTAATCCCGGTTTAATCCTTCACCACTACCTAATCCCGGTATAAGTGAACCTAGTTCATCATGCTTGTGCTTTAAGCTACCTACTCCCAGAAGCAACACAAGTATTACTTCTCAATAAAGAGATAAAGTGTCTTAAGTGAATATATGATGATATTCAATGAACAAACAAGGCTAGGAAACCCTATATGCTTATCTAGGATAATGAGATGACAATTAATGCAATTCTAGATATTAAGTTCTAAATGACATGTTCAAATAGCCTAGCTAAACATAAATCAATCAATCCTATGAAGCTATCACAATACAACACTCAATCATGTCATCACAACAATCTCTAATTTGTATCTAAAAATATTCAAAGAGAATGCAATTAATTAAAGAGATGGTTTAGTAAGCAAAACACTTAACTTGTAAGAAGATAGTGAAGAACTTACCAAACAAGATGTGATGAAGCAGCCCTATCCATTGGTGCACTCTAAATGAACTTAGATGATACAAGATGAAGATTTAATGCTCATGGGAATGCTTTGAGTGATTAAAAATGAGTTCTTGGAAGTGTTTTCCCTTTGAAATGTGTTCTAAGGAAGAAATGTGATATTCTGAACTCATACACGACCTTAAGGCATTGAGTTATATATATATATAAAAGATCCAAACAAAGTGAGGTCGTTTTGAAAAAAATGTTCCAGCTTCCTCTGTGTGCGCTGGTGAGGTGCGTTGGTCGAGTAGCGCACCACCAGTGCACAACCTATTTTTAAAACAGGCGTTGGACGAGTGACACATCCCAGTAGCGCAACACAAGCACAGATTCTCTGGGAAGTTTGCGCTGGTGAGGCTGCGCTAGACGAGTAGCGCATCACCAGCGCACACCTACATTTTTCAACAATACGCGGGTGCAGCAGTGCAGATCAGTGGCGCAACACTAGCGACAGTCCACTTTGAAAGTTACGCTGGTGAGGTGCGCTGGTCGAGTAGCGCACCACTAGCGCAAGGCCTTTTTTTCAACACTCAAATGCACAAAAACAATAAGTTCAAGAGTGATGAAATTGCATCCTATTTTAATGCCTAGCATGACATACAACTTTCATAGCAAGATGCAAATAGGTCAACAAGAGTCATTTAAACTAAAATGCACATAAGAAAACACTCAACATATAAGATCAAGAGTTATACATGAAAATGTGAGTGTGTGTAACTATCTCTTCAAAGTAAGTAAGCACAAGAATTTTATCTTTGATGCTTCTCCACTTGAGGTCTTGAGAGCCTAAGCTACCCTTACATGAACCCCAACAATGTGGTTGTTCACGAAATAAGTCAATCAACAAATAAGGACTTTTCAATATAGATATCTAATTTTAGAATTAGATGATCCGTGTTAATATGCGAGTGGAGGTAAATTAAAATTTAACTTGATCCTCCATCCCTAGTGGGAGTGGAATTCTAAATGGATCTTTCATCCCTAATGGGAGTGAAAGTGGAAATCTACATCCTAGTAGGAGTAGAAATCCTCATGGATCTTTCATCCTTAGTGGGAGTGAAACAGCTGTTAAATCAGCTACTATAATAATTTACCAACTCGTGGACATAATCACCAAATTATCCCGTTTCATCTTTTGGAGATTGAAAGGGAATTTTTGATGATTACTTCACTTGACAGTGATGAGCCAAAGATTTTAGAATTGAGCTATCACTTATATCTACTAAGTGAATATATGAATGAAAGTAATGGAAGGGGAGATGGAGTATAGAAAAGTGATCATATCCGGGACTTGATTCACTTACCGCCTGGTCATTAGACCGTTATGAACATACGGATTCCATATATATCATATGTAAGGCGGAAAGTACTAATGAGAGGTATAAGGCGCGATTAATCTCAAATGAAGAAACTTATTCTTTGGAAGTAAAGTTTTATTCTATACGCCTTATTCTAGCACTAGTCACATATTTGAACTTGAAATTACATCACATGGATGTAATGATTGTACTTCTCGATAGAGAACTAGAGAAAGAGATTTACATGAAGTTGCCTGTAAATTTTTCGTTTCAAAAGATCAAGAGCGCATAAGTGTGCTTGCTTGATTAATGTATGGTTTGAAACAATCCTCTAGAAAGTGGTATCTTTTATTTCATTAAGCTATAATGTCTTACAGATTATTGATGACTAAAGATAGCCATGGTAAGTACACTAAATAGGTTAAGGATAATTTTTATATTATCTATATATGTGGACTATATGTCTTAGCTAGAAATAAGGAAGAGTTTGTAAAACCATAATGAAATGGTAATTCTCAAATTTCTTTGAGATTTTATATGAGCATTGTGGCTTATATATATTAGGAGTAATAGTTGATTCGAAATGAGCAATGATAAGCTCATAGATACTCCTATTGTGAAATTACAAACTCTTATCCTCAATGTGTACATTAAAACTCCATAAGATCAAGTTATTAATTACAAGTTCCTCATGTTAGTACCATACAGAGTCTCATGTACATTATTATATGTACAAAGTCTATCATTAGTTACGTCGTAAGATTGGTGGGTGGACACCAATATAATCCTTGATTACAACATTGAGATGTTGTCAAGAGGATTATGACATACCTTGAAAGTACGACTAACTAATAAGTGTACATTGTGATATGTACAAGGCCCAATAGAAATTTTGCTACAAGATTGGTAAATGTATATCAATATAATCCTAGATTGAAAGGATTATGATATAACTTTAATAGTAAGGGAATTTACCGTTAATGCTAGCATATTTACACATTATGTAATAGAAATATGTCGTCAGGTTGAGACCAGCATTCTTACACGTGTGGTCGCCTCAGTTGCTGAGATAGCAAGCTAAGATGAGACACACATATATATTAGAGAATATGTAGGATATATTCTCGCTGAGCTAGTATATATGAATATGTTGCCTTGAATTTGTCAAGATGAGGTTCACAATAAATATACTAATATATTTTAGAACTGATCATAATAGACCCCACTATCATTGATACATGATTCAAGCTAGATATGAGATCTTAATGTGGCGTCAGAGAGAGACGAGCTTTTAAGAACTCAGGTTAGTCACAAGAGTTGTAGCTAGACTAAGATCTGTACAGTGAATAATATAAAGACATATGCATTCTTATTTAGAATGAAATTCAATGTAACACGTGTTTCATACCACGTGTGCTATTTGTGACCGATGTGAGAAAATGAATCCCTGCTTCCTCATTGTGTAAGTTCCACAAAAGTTTTACGTTAACTTCAAACAGTGTCCTTATGACCATTCACTTTATCTTGAAGTGACAGGATAACGTTAGCACCTTTAGCGTGTTATTTCTATGGCTATGATAATTTAGCCTATGGGGCACGTCTAGGGTAGCAGTTGTTTTGGAGACAGAGAGATAAAGATGAAATGAGAAGATTTAATGAATTTTTATCTAACTTATGTATTCACCGGTCGACCAATTGTATTTGTTACAATTGTGAATACATGAAATGTGATAAAGTCAAGCATAGCTTTTGAGGGATCAAGTATGTTTTAGACTGATAAAAATTATAAATTAAATCTAGGATACAATAATGAACAAAATTTTCTCTTGTAAATAGAGAATTTACATTTGAGATTGTTAGCTCCCTTATATATATATATATTGATTGTTCATAGGTCACACGATGCACTTACCCGTATGAACATTTTTTATAATGATGATAATACTTGTGTTTGAATGTTTTAAAGGCTCCTCTGTATATATCACATCTTATACCATTTGGGGAGTGACAGATGTTGATTAATAAGGTTGCAATTATGATGGACTTATGGTAACTTAACTATGTTGGCCCCACTTGTGCGAGTGGGAGATGTTGGCATATTTGGCTATGGGATGGAGACCCATTATACACCCAAGTGAACCAAACCCAAGCTCATGACATATATGCAAAGCCCAAGAAACCTAGCCCAATACATGCAAAACCCATGTACCAACTTGTATAACCGCATGAGCAGTTTTATGCTATATATATATATCAGTGTTAGAAACTGATTGAAAAACAATAAGAATACACAACAGAAAACAACATGTATTATGTATGTGTATGGGAAAGCATTGTCTGTACAATGCAAAAGCTTGTGTGTGTGTTGTGCAATGCAAAGGCATATGTGTGTGCAAGAGAGTATTACATGCAATAATGCATGTGTGCATGTGTTCAACAGAGAACACAAAATACAGAGAATATAAACACAAGAGAGACGTGGAGAAAATCTGTAGAATTTTCTCCCATCTATAATCAAAGTGTGGGTAACATGCATTGTGATCATATGGGACTTTCCGATCGTGTGATCGTCCTTCGACTGATGATAAAGTTCCACTGGAATTCGGATTTCCATACGGTGAACGGTAAAAATCTGAATTCGTTTTATTTATATCGAATATTATTTACACTATCGAGGTATGCTCACTTTGTTCCATTGAGCCACCCAATCATGGCTTTTACAGTTGCACATACCTTTATTAATCAAGTTGTCAAGCTTCACGGTGTTCCTACTGGAAGGACCTCATTTTTATGATTGACTTATTTCAAGACAAACCACACCACATTGAGGATGATTGTGTAATGACTAGCTTAGGTTCTCGTTGACAAGCTTCCAAGTATCTCCATGACTTCAAGAGCAAACAGTATATTCACTTGACTTTACCTCTTGAAGAGTTTAGACGTACACACACATACACTTCATGCATGATTTGTTTCATCTTGCATTTGTGTTGTCTGTTGCTTATATGTGCATATTATTTACACATTGTACACACTCTTATATGCATTTGTATCTTATTGATATGTGTGCATCCTTACTCGCTATCACGCTTGCATTTCATTCTTAACTTTAAGTGTGGTTTTGTGTTGTGTACACACTTGCACAATGGTGTACTTGTTTTAGCGCATTGAGTGACCATTTGAGAAGGTCTCATTCTTCTCTTAGTTTGGTCTTTGGTAACATGGTTTTATTCCATAAGTTTGGGCATTCTTGTTAATGTCCAAATCTGACCTTTGGTCGTTCATTTGACCATAAATCTTTCTAGATGCATCCAAATTTTATTTTATAAATTGAAGTAGAAAGTAGACTTCTACATCTTTCCAACGGTATATTATACGAAAGGTTTCGATTTCGTTTGGTCTTGTTTTGGGTAGCTACCTAGAGCTGTTGTGTTGTAGTGTTTTTCTAAAAAATGTAGCTACCTCAGGGGGACCTGACTTCCAAGTCTCTTTTCAACCGTAATTTGACACCCAAACCCTAGAGCAAAGCGACCTTGAAGCGACCTATCATCTAGGTCACCGTAAGGTCACTTTTGATGCCCATAAATCGTTTTTTCTTTGTAAAATGAAATAGATTCATCTTGGGCCTCTATTTTGTTCCTCAAATTGTTTTTTTAGGGCTTTAAGAATACTTTTTTAGTGAGAGAGAATCCCCTTAGAGAGAGAAAGCTTCATGCTTTGTTTATTAACTCTCTAAACCCCAAAACTCATCTTCATCTTACATCTCTAGCATATTTCAAACCATGGGTCTTCATTAATTGGTAAGTAGAACTATCATTCTTACTCATTTATTGCTTAGGTTTGAAAATCTTTATATTTATTGTATATCAACGGCATTTATGACATGTTTAGGGTTTGTTTGTGATAACTTGCATCATTAGGTCTTTTATACCTAAATAGCTAATTCATATATGTTCATGTATGCTTAATTGATGATGAGGATGACCTTGTGCATCTAATCTAGTTCATGAACATTTTTGTGTATGCCTCATTAATTTCATTTCTTGATTGCATTCGATTTCCTTTGAATATATGTTGTGACAACTTATGTTGGTTGGACGTTTATTGACAATTAGGTTGTTAGATTTTATCTATACACCAGCCTGAGGTTGTCAAGAGTGAGAGTTCGAGTATCACTTGAGGGTGTAACCTTTTAATCATATAGTGGATTTCTGTGATCGTGTGTGGGTAGCAGAATAACCCGTGGTTTTTCCCATTTGGAGGGTTTCCACGTATATATCAAGTGTTCTTTATATTTTCGCACTTTACACTTGATTTTGTATGCTTGTTTGTTGGGTGAATCTATAATATTGACTAATCAAGAAAAATTGGTAATTGACTTAATTAAAACCTATTCACCCCCCTCTAGGTTTATTAGACACACGCTTTAAGGGAATTTTCACCTACATCTATTGTCAGCGATCGAGATAAGGTTTTCATTGGTTTATCCTAGAAAACTTTATTTCAATTGCAGGGAACACATCTACATATGATTTCAAGTTATCACCCCCAATTCGATGGGAAAATGGAGGTGGTAAATCGAAACTTGGAACAATACCTCAGATGTTTCATCAGTGAACAACCAAAAAAATGGCTCAATTTGTTAGCATAGGGATGACAACGGGTCAGGTTCAGACGGGTTTTATAAAATCCAATCCCGCACTCGTAAAACTTTATGTCACCCACAACTGCTCTTGAACCCGTTTATTTTCAAGGATTCGTAGGCAGGTTTCACCTGCGGGTTTTTGGGGCACCCACACCCGCACCCCGTAACTGCAAACCCATAATTTTTTTAATAATATTTTTAATTTATTTAAATATATGAAATATTATGGTTTTAAAGATTAAAAGCACTTAATAGAGTAAAAATTTCAACACATTTCATGTGTGTTTCTTAGTTGAGAGAAGAGGCAAATCACATTATATATAGCTAACAGTGGAACCTTGCACTCATGTTTTTTTCAACGTGATACTTTCAAAAGTCCCACGTTTTCACATTGAAAAAACAGTAGTACAAGATTCTACCATTAGCTATATATAAATGAAAGTTTAGAATTGTAATTTTTAAATTTAGATTGGATGAAGTTTTTATATTTTACTCTCTATATGGCTAAAATGTTTCCATTTGAGTTTGAATTTATAATATTTCATTAAATAAATTTTATTTATACGGGTTTGAGAGTTCACCAACGGGTTCATTTTTTCAACCCACACCCGTACCCTAACCCATTGGGTTTTCCTTTAAACGGGTTCACCGGTTGTAAATTCACCACCCAAACTCGACCCTGTAACTCGACCCTACAGGGTCGGGTTTGGGCGGGTGCCCATAGGTACAGATCAAATTGCCATCCATAGGTTATCATGGGTAGAATTCAGTTATAACACCTTGGTTTATTTATCAACCAAGGTTTCTCCTTTTGAAGCCGTTTATAGTGTTCCTCCCCCAAATATGTTAACATGTGTTCCTAGCACAACCAAGGTCCAAGCTGTGGATGAATATCTTCGAGATTGTGTGACAATTCTTGATGATTTGTACCGGAATTGGGGGAATGTAAAAGTGCGCATGAAGGTCAAATTTGACAAAAACAGACAAGAGGTTGATTTTAATGTGGGTGATTTTGTTTTTCTGAAATTGCAGCCATACCAACAGACAACAATGTCTTTTCGGAGCTATCTCAAGTTAGCTTCTCATTTTTTAGGTCGTACAAAGTTTTGGCTAAAATTGGTTCAGTTGCTTATAAGTTGGAGTTGCTTGAAAGGTCTCAAATCAATGATGTTTTCCATGTGAGTCTCCTAAAAAAAAAAGTTTGGGCTTATCTCGCCTCTTTCTCAACACTTACCACTAGTCTCTGACATATATGAAACTCTTCCTTAGTCGAAAGCTATCATTAATAGTTGTATAGTTCGAAAGGAAAATTACCGTCCAAAAATAGAAATTCTTAGATTAGACATCGATATTATTGGAGAAGTTGATATGTGTGGTAGAACTATGCGTCAAATAGCTAATCAAATAAGTTATACTTGTTCCACCTCTTAAATAGAGCCCAGAGGTTGATGAGGCCTTGAGTGATGAGTTTTGGGTTCTTGTCATACAAGAAGAGCTAAGCCAATTTGAAAGAAATGAGGTTTGAACTCTTGTTCCTACACTTAAGAATATCAATGTCATAGGCACCAAATGGGTGTTTAGGAACAAAACGGATAAAGATAGCAACATTGTGCACAACTAGGTTTGTGGTAAAAGGGTACTCTTAAATTGAGGGTATTAATTTTAGGAGACATTTGCTCCTGTTGTTTGTTTTGAGTCTATAAGGCTTCTCTTGTTCATTTATTGTGTGTACAAGTTTAAATTGCATTAAATCGACGTTAAAAGTGTCTACCTCAATGGTTTCTTACAGGAGGAAATGGTTGTTGAGCAACTCAAGAGGTTTGTGGATCCACACCACCTCAACCATGTCTATCGCCTCAAGAAGGCTTTATATGGATTGAAACAAGCACCGAGGGCTTGGTATGAGCTTCTCACTCAATTCTTTATCGATAATGACTACTATAGAGAGAGTGTCGACAAAACACTTTTCATCAAGAACAAGAAAGATAAGATCTTTATAGCTCAAATCTAAGTTGATGACATAGTGTTTGGATCTACTAATGAGTCAAAAGTCCATCAATTTATTGATATCATGTCTCATGAGTTTGAGATGAGTATGGTAGGGGAATTGAACTATTTCATAGATTTGTAAATTAAGTAAATGTATGATGGGATATATATATATATATATATCTCAAGCTAAATATGCAAAAAACAAAGTGAAGAAGTTTGGAATTGAGAATGTCAAACATTGTGACACACCCATGAATACTACCTTGAAGCTAAGCAAGGATGTTAATTGCAAGAGTGTGGACCAAAACATTTATCGTGACATGATTGGTAGCTTGCTTTACTTGACCGTAAGTATGCTCGATATAGCTTTTAGTCTGGGTGTGTGTGCACTAGGTACTAAGCAGATCCTAAGGATTCCATCTCTAAGCAGTGAAGAGAATCATTCGATATGTGAATGAGACATCCAATTATAGGATATGGTAATATTTTGACACTAATAATAGTTTAGTTGGCTTTAGCGATGTAGATTGGGTAGGGAATTGTGATGACCGGAAGAGTACATCGGACCGTTGATTATTCCTTGGGAACAACCTTGTCTCTTGGTTTTACAAGAAGCATAATTCTATCTTCTTGTCCGCAGCTAAGGCAGAATACACTGCCGCGGGGAGTGCTTGCACGCAATTCTTATGGATTAAACAAACACTTGTGGACTATGATTTTGATCAAGGTACTCTAACCTTATTGTGATAATTTGAGTGTCATTAATATTTCCAAGAATCTAGTTTAACAATCTAGAACTACTCATAGAGACATTAGACATCACTTTATTAGAAAGCTTGTTGAGAACAAATGTATTGCACTTGAACATGTCGGAACCATTGATTCACAAAGCCCTTAGATTGAACTAGGTTAAAGACACTTAGTATGTCTGTTAGGATTTGCCATATGCCTTGATATGGTTTGGTATTGATCCTATGAGGGGAGCTCAAACAATGAGATCGAACTTGCATTCTTATAATGTGCAAAAATTTGATCAACTTTATGCTTCTTCATTAATTGCTTTAGAAACTTGGTTGCACATATATGTTTACATGGTTTTTTTAATTCAATAAGTGTGCAGCTTGTTGGGATTATGCTCGATAGCAAGAGTATAGTAATGTATTTGAAAATCTTTTCATATTAATAAAGTGATTTCTAGTTTAACAAATCTTATAGCATTTATAGTTTAATTATTATAATTGTCAAAAGTAAATAATCATAAGGTCAAAAGACTATGAGAAAAGAAGAATTGTTCATACATCTAGATATGTATAAGGTAGACACAATTCTTTAGTTAGTCTTGAATATTATTCACAACTTAAGATAAAGGTTGGGCGCCTTTATCTTGTCAAAGTTGTAGATTCTTTTGCTAGGATTTGAGTGGGATCGAATGTGTTATGATGAGTTTTTAATCATCAAAGTGTGATGTCTTTGGGTAAAAGAATCTATTGCACTGGGTGCATTGAATTGGATCACAGTGAAATACTTTATCTAGAACCGTCAATGGATAAAAGTTTTCACTTGAAGACAATCGGAGAGTCTATCTCAATCCTGAGATAAATGATGGACTTATGGTTACAAGTGTTATCATTTGAGCTATCAATGAGTATGATTATATAACATAGTCTATCCTCGATAGTTTGGTGGTATTCATTTGTTAATCGATAGAGGACTTCATTATAGATATGGACATCATGGCTCCATTTATGTAATGAGAGTAGAATATCATCACATGGATGTTTTGAGGTACTGGATATTAAATCTTAACGTTAAGTTTTCAATAGTGTCTATTGAAACATGGCTTTTGGGCAAGTCAAAATATCCAAGTTTAAAATGTGTTCATATGAGTAAATATGGTAACTTGGAGAGCTATAAGCGGTCTATGAGCTCTTGGCGATTACTGATATTCCTCACGAGGATACACTTTCTCCATTAAGATTGTCTAGGGTATGAATGAGGAATATTAACTTATTCTAACTTTATTTAAGAGTTCAATTTTAGTTCATTACATTAGTTCATTACATTAGTTCTTTAGTGGAATGAACTAAAATTAATAGGTCGAACATAAGTGAATCATTTGTTGATTGTGATTGAGTTGTGTCTATTGGAGCTTAAATTTAGATTGCCCCTCCAAGATCCCCAATCCACACGAACTTGAATGGATCACTTGATATATTCTACCGGACCAATTTAGGGGTCCATCTAGAATTGTATTGAGGCATGCAGACTTGTTTCTTTTTGTAAGAATGAGTCTAGTTCACATGTGGATTTTTTATTAAGGTCCAATGGATTTAATAAAATAGAAAAAATAATATATTGGCACATATATGGTATTGGGCGGCAAAGCTATATAGTTTAGCTTAGTTATATTATTTTTATTTTATCATTTAATTAAATAAAAATTAATTAATTTGGTAATTAATTAATTATTTAATTAAAATTCAAAATTTTTTTTCTAGTAGGAGAAGGTTTCCTAATATTATACTATTGTTGGTAGTATAATTAATATTAAAGATTATATTTGATAAGTAGATAAATAAAAGGAATTATTTATCTAGTCAAATAAAAGGATATGATTCTTACCCACCTAGTAAGTCCTTCTTAGGAAAGGATTTGTGATCTTATATATATATATATATATATATATATATATATATATATATATATCTCTCTCTCTCTCTTAAATTCGGTCAGCCCTAATAATAAGAGAGAATTTTGGCCAGCCCTGGGAATTTTAAAGAGAAGATTTCGGCCAACTTAAGAATACTACTTGGAGAGAATTTGGTCACCATAAGAATTTTGGGAGAAAAAATTATTTTTGGTCTAGACAAAATTCGATCAACTCTAAGAAATAGTGCGAGATTCGGTAAAGAAGAAAAGGAAAGAACGTTTAGTTTTCAATAGTACACTAGTGGCCTTTATATTAAAAGGTTTTGTGTATAACATTGAATCAAGGTTCACGCGAGTTTCAATCAAATTGATTGATAATTCACAAGTGACCTAACGTTCTTTGTTTTCTTCTTGGAGGATTATTGTGACTAACAAAGAGAAAGATTTTGTTTGTTTCCATCATCAGGTATACAATTTAAAGAAAAGGAGCCCACACTCCTAGGTGATTCACGTTTGTGATTGGATTGTAAGATCTTACGGATTCAATTCGGTGCTAGTTCAATCGTCACGAGAAAAATGTACGATACTTTTTTATATACATCAATTAATCTAGGGTTAAGGTTCTTATTATTAAAAAGGGAAAATTTTTATTTATACCAAACCCTAATTTATTAAATTTTCACGCTTCCGTTGCGTGATTTTCCCTACACAACTTTGCTTTGTTTGTAATCAATGTCACTTTTATGTTCACCAATGCATTTTTAGACTATGAGAATTATTCGGTAAGTACATTTAAATGACCTATAATTTATCTTCATGACATGTAGATTTATTGTATGGCATGCTTGAATTGATATGCATGATTTTTGTGATTGCACAACTTAGAATGAATAAGGATCTAATATCCATTCAATTAGTAAGGATGTCACATCCAATGTAATCTAGTCTCCATTCTTAAAGGTGTAAACAAGGCTACTATCATACAGATGTCTCATCCAAAAAAATCTATTATGATTTCGCATATCCATATCTTGGTTTGCCTTTAAGGATTAATATAGTTGCTCTATATTACAACGAGTTTTAGAAACTATATATTACTTGCTTATAACAAAATGGTACAAATTGGTTTGAATTCTTTGGAAACCCTTTTGTTGTTTGGTTTGTCAAATATCATTGCTTGAACTTTGATGTTATATGTCTTGCATACAAAGCAACTTCTCACATTCCTTTAAAAATAAATCTCTTTGATTCTCACTCAGTTATTTAAGTTGCATAATGTTATTGCATATGATTATGCAATCATCTTCTGTGCTAATTACTCTTTTTTGCTAAAGCAACCCGTTTGAGGATACTAATTTACCTAACTCGTGATAAAAAGGGAGAGTAGTATTTATGTTATATATGAGAGTTTTTTCTATGTGGCAATTATGCATTGAAGAGATTTAGATGCACATACACACACATAATTCATGCATTTCCATATCTTTTGTATTTGTGTTTCTTTGAATGTGTGCATTCATGTTTTTTATCACACTTCATGTATGATAATTGTTCTTGCATTTATTGGACCTTTTCCACGTTAATTTCTTACCAAAAATACCCCTTGAAGTGAAATGTGCAGTATGTGCATGGTTCATGCATGGTACAAACAACTCACGTTATTTCAGAGATCTTAAGTTGTACAAACGTTGTTGATACGTTGTTCGTACAACGCTCACTTGATTGGTTATAATTGTTCCAGGTCTATCATTGTATGTCATGCGGCTGTGCCCTTTTTTTTTCCAGAAAGTTATCGTTTCAATCTAACCTCATATATATATATGTTCTCTGGTTTCTTTTTCATTTTCAAGAGTCAAGAAATATATCTTTAGAAAGGGAAAAAAGTGATTTTCAAGAGAGACTCCCAAGAATCCATTTTTACTCAACAAATCTCAAATCTCAAATCTCATATGCATCTAGCATTATTCAAGCATCAATTCTTCATAGGTCTTCTTTGGTCTCATAGCTTGGTAAGTTGAACATGTCTTAGAGCTTATTGTTTCCATCGTTGTTCATCTTTGCCTAGGTTTAACAATCATTTATTGTGTGATTAAATTCATGACTCCTTTCTTAAGCCTATTTTGAATATGTTTGAGTCTTTGTTTGTTGATTGAGATTGGTTCTTCATGATAGCTTGCATCTAGGTTATTATTTCCCTTTCTAGCTATGTCTTTAAGTTTTTACGTCCAGACATTGATAATTAGGGTTTGTTGCTTGCATATTTAATTTCCTAATGAAGCATTTAGTGTTTGCCTAGCATTAATTGCATTTAGAATATTTTCATATATTCACTTAGGTTGTTTAATCTCTTCTTGAGTTAAGTCTTCTGACTAAGAGTGTTAGTGAACAAACATTGGTCTAGAATCACTATTAAAAGCCTGCAGGTAGAGTGGAATGTGTTAGTAACCAAGGATGGTTTAACTAGAACTCAACATAGATTGTAAACTTTCATTTAAAAAGTGAATTTGAGGACTGTAAGTGGCTAGATGGATAACCCGTGAGTTTTGCCCAGTTGTAGAGTTTCTCACGTAAATCAATCATCGTGTTTTTATTATTTTCCTCACATATATCGTTGATTGTTTGCTTGTTTCTTTTGGTGTTTTGATATTCTTGGCTAATCAAAAATTGGTAATTATTTTTGATTAAAACATATTCACCCCTTATTCTCTAGGTTATATTAGACACACTTTAGTTATTTTTAGTATGGCTCGGGAAATTCTTAATAGACTTTGAGGTTATCCCTAGTGCAAAAAAGCGGATCATACTTTACTATGATAACAGTGGGGTTGTGGCTAATGCAAATGAACTGAGAAGTCATACGAGATGAAAGCACATATAATGAAAATATCATTTACTTATGGAAATCATACAAAGAGGGGATGTGACGATATGTAAGATAGCGTCAGCAAATAACTCGACAAATCCATTCACAAAGTCTCTGCCGTAAAAAAGTTTTGACAGTCACCTATAAGGTTTTGGGATGAGGAATATAACACATATGCTTTAGTGCAAGTGGAATATTGTTAATAAGTATTCCCTAAAACAAGGGTTTTTTCTGTAATAAATCATTTGATATCAGTAAAAGTCTTTTGTTTACAAATAAATTATGTAGCATGTATAAATCGTTTATTATATATGTCAAAAGCAAAATATTCTAAGCATCTAAGACTAAAAGAAGTATAAAGAATTATTCACATAAAGAAGTTTATGTGTGGTAGACATAATTATTTATTTAGTCTAAAAATGTTCACAATTTAAGATACATGCTAGACAAGAAATGCATATTTTTCCCCGGGGTCCCAATTCCCTACGTCCCCATCTCCATTTGAGGATTATTTTTTGAAAAAAATGAAGAAATTGAGCGGGGGATAGGGAGGATGAGGATGCAAATCATCCCAAAATTGACATGGGGGTGAGGATGAGGATAGGGATGGGGATGGGGATGGGTTGGGGGGTGGGGGTGGGGATGGAGGGACCCCCCATCCCCATTTCCCAATTCCCCCAAACATATATAAATAAACATATATAAATATATTTATAATAAATTTTTTCAATATCTTTATTTTATTCTTTGAAACCATAAGTATATACACACATTTACTCTTTTTATTGTATTAATGAGTTTTATTTTGAATTTGTATTGGAATGTTGTTAAATGGGAAAATTGGGAACTGAGGAAAACGAAAAAATAAGAAAAAAATGGAGAAAAACGGGGAAAATGAGGAACTAGGATTGGGGATGGATATACCACCCTCCAAAATTCCTCATCTCCATTTTCCGAAAATAGGGAAATGTGAGGGATAGGGGAAGGGTCTGGGAAGTGGGGATGGGGATGTGGGGACCTATATCCATCCTCATTCCCCAAACGTTCATCTCTAGGCTAGACACCTTATCTTGTTCAAAGTCATGGGTCTTTTTTTTTTCAATTGGGAAGTGATGGTTCTAGAATCACTAAGTGAAAGACTTTAAACAAAAGACCTAGTACGTATGATGTATTGAACGGATCAAGCGAATAATATATTTCGATTTTACCGTTAATGGAATAATATATTCATAATAAAGCAATTGATATATCTATATTAATCATGAGATAAATATTGTACTATATGTATTATGAGTTGTAATGTTTGAGTTATCAATGAGTACGACTAATCCCGATAGTAGCAGACATATATTTATAAATATGGATATCATGACTCTTATACTCAAATAAGAGTAAATACCACTTTATGGGTCTTACGAGGACTTAGATAATAAATCTTGGTAGCGAGTATTCAATAAGGAGTTATTGAATCATGATTTATGATAAATCAAATTATCAATTAGACGTAAGGGCGGTCCTAAGGAATAAAATAATTAATAATGCAACGGTCATAAGGCATTTTCATTATTGATATTTTTCATGAGGATACATATTTCACTCAATTGGTTAGGGTAAAAATATTTAATATATTTTATTTTACTTCAAAAGTACAATTTCAATTTTTTAGTGGACTAAACTGAAATTAATATATTTGGGTTCAATTAATTAAGAGTTAATTTTTATTTGAGTCAAATATATTAGAGTTTGTAATTAAAATAAGACGTAGATTCTCCAAACTTCACAAGATAAATTTGATCATCTAAAAGGAATCTATTGTGCTAAAATGTTGGGTTCCAAGACAAAGATTCATCTTACTTTTTTTATTTATTTCCCATTAGAAATGGAAAATAAATCAACATAGGAATTTATTGAAAAAATAATTAAAATAAAATAAAAATGAAAAGACTTATAATAAAGAAAAGACTTACTAAATCACAATATGATTTGTGATTATTGTGTACTACGAGAAAATAAATTATTCTTTTCTAAACTTATAAATATATGGCTTAAGAGAAATAATAGATTTACACACCAAGCTTGTCATTCTCATTGGCATTGACACAAGCTTGAAAGTAAGTTGTAAGTAGATTTAATCTTTTTCTTTAAGTCTTGTAGGTAGATTTACACCTTGGTTCAAAGAAAAAGCAGCTCACAGTCCTAGATGATTTAATCTTGTGTTAAGTGCGGTAGATTTGTGGAGACTAAACTACATAAATCTCTTTATTAATTTAATTTGCATTACGTTTAGAATACGATCCGGTGATGTTTTGATTTTTTTTAAATCCATGAATACATTTATTTTCAAAGCAATTATTTTCCTTACAATGCTTGTAAAGAAGAAGAACAAGCAGTGGTGGATATCCGTGGATTTCATAGACCCCATTAAGGTGTGCCCGAAAGATAGTTTCCCACTCCCCAGAATTATCCAATGCTCACCTAGGATACAATCAAATTAATATGCATGGAAAAGATGAGGAATAAATGTCTTTAACCATTGACCCGAGGCTGTACTGTTATATAGTCATGCCTTTTAAGTTAAAAAAACGTATGAGCCACATACTAGCGGCTGGTCAACCAAATGTTAGCAACACAAATTGGGAATTCAATAGAGGTATACGTGGACGACATGCAAACGAAAAGCAAGTGGGCCACTATGTTCATGACCCGTGAGAGACCTTTGACGTGCCATATGAGTGCAATTTGAGGTTGAATCCCGCCAAATGCGTATTCGAGCTACCCTCCGAGAAATTCTTTGGCTTTCAAGTCCATCAATGAGGAATATAGGTGAATCCAAAAAAAATATATACATTGAAAGGAATGGAGAACCCAGAAACACTCAAGGAGTTTCAACGTTTAATAGGTTGTCTGGCATCCATGGACATGTTTATTTCAAAATCGATAGACATGTGCGAAAGAGCCTTCCAACAACTAAAAGAATACTTAGGGCAAGCCCCTCTTCTATCTAGACCAAAGACAGGTGAAACTCTTTACTTGTACTTGTCTCAGTCAAAATTCACCATCAGCTCTGCATTTGTGAGACAAGAAGAATGGGTGTAACGCCCTATCTACTACACCAATAAGGCACTCATATCGATAGAAACAGGATATTCTTCAACCGAAAAGATGGTGTTGGCCGTAATGATCACTGCTAGAAAACTTCATCCCTATTTCTAAGCCCACAAGATCAAAGTGTACACCAATTGTTCGCTCACGCAGATGTTGCAGAAACCCAAAGTATCTGGCAAACTAACTAAGTTGGCCATCGAATTAAGCAAATTTGATATCAAGTACCTCCCCAAGTCATCCATCAAAGGGATATGCGATAGGCGATAGGCGATTTCATCACTGAATTTTAAAAACCAAGTGTCGAGGTTACAAGGGCAATCGACAAAAAAAGAAGAAAAAATCCAATGGCAATTGCATATTGACGAGTCCTCCAACACCCATGGTAGAGGAGCTGGATCATAATTACTACTCTCGAATGAGACATCATCGAATGTGCCTTGCTATTCGATTTCATAGCTACTAACGACCAAGCAGAGTACGAAGCCTTACTCGATTGATTGAGGATTTCAACGATGCTATGAGCCGATGAGGTCGAGATATTCAGTGAATCGTAAGTGGTTGTCAACCAAGTTAGAGTTGAGTACCAAGCTAAAAAAGTAACATGGCGACCTCTCTGGTCATTGTATGAGAGTGTTGCAACGCTTCAGAGATTTCAGAATTAGCCAAATCTCACGAAAAGAAAATGGTAAAGTCGATGCCCTTTCCAAACTGGTCACTGCTGTCACGCAGATATAACCGAAGTCAATCTAGGTAGCTCACATTGTTCGACTCAGTACGGAAGGGATGAATGAAGAATTGGAAATAGGTGAATTTGGTGTTGGCGAAGTCACCTAGATGATGCCTATCAAGGAATACCTCGACAACGACGTTTTTACGAAAAATCTGTAGGAAGCATAACGTATCAGGTATCGAGCTACGAGATATACCACCTTCGAAGGTGAGCTCTACTAGAGATGGTTTACAAGGGCACACTACAAAAAAAGGTCATTTCCGATGGCTAAATGCTATCAGAAAAGGCTATTTTCCATTGGAAATACGCTTTTCCAATGGGCTTCCGATGGGAAAAAGCCGTCGGAGGTCGTCACAAATACGCTTATCGTAAATAACCATTTACAGACGAGCCGTCACAAATAAGACCATTTTCGACGGTCAGGGCCGTCGGAAAAAACAAAAATGTTGTCGGTAATAGTAATTAAAGGTGATCAAAATTACTAGTATTTCCGACGGCTTACCTTTATTTTCGAAGGTAATTTACCGTCGGAAAAAGTTTAATCATAAAAAAAAAATTGGTGCGTGCTGCATCAGTGATAAATAATGAATGTTGCTCTTACCGTTTTACTATAACTTTATATATGATATCTTTTACATACTATTTATATATAAGCTATTTATATGTTTGAATACTATTTAATTAAATTTTTTTTTTTGCATAATATTTAAATATAACTATTGATATTGTTTTTTAAAATATCATTTTTATTAAAATATTTTCCTTATATGATAGGAAATTATATTTTACTACTTTATCTTGAAATATGATACGTATATTATACCTTTGTTGGTTTTATTTTTTATAATCAACATTTTACTAAAAAAAATTAATAATTTAAACTTATTTTACTAAAATTTATAATTATTTTGTATGATAAACAAATAGATATTAAAAAATAGTATTATATTTTTTTTTTCTAAAAAAATCTAATGTAGTAGCGTCATTAAACACAATTATAAATAACTAAGTAATTACAAGAATGTAATTACTAATAATTTTGCTATATTTTATATTTATATAATTTAGTTAGATGTACACATAACGTAGACTACTTATTAGTACCATTGTTTTGTCCCTAAAGGCTGGTCCCTATTGTATAATTTTCTTGCAGTGATCGTCATATATATATATATATATATATATATATATATATATTTACATTATCTATGTTATAGTTTTTTGTAAAATTCAAAATTAAATCAAAATATTTGGTGAAAAATGTGACAGAGAGATTTCATCAAAAAAATAGTGATAAATAAAAAAATAACACATTTAAAATATTGACCTACAAGTTACATTTTTTTTAAATTATCAAATGTATTCCATTGTAATTTATTAATTAATATTATAATAATAAATTACTTATTTTTTTTCATGACAATGCCATAACAAATAATGTAGAAATTAGTACTACATTTTCGATAGCGTAATTTCCGTTAACATTAATTTGAATTAAATTTTATCATTTCCGACGACTCTTTATGCCGTATGAAACGTGTGTAATATTGATTGTTTTTTTCATTATTTCCGGCGGCACGAAAAAAATTGTCAGAAATATGGACTATTTTCGATGGCATGAAAAATACTGTCGAAAATATGGACTATTTCAGACGACCTATTGGTCGTCGGAAATGTTGTATTACTTTTTGCATATTTCCGACGGTATAAAGACTATTTCCGACAGTCATTTGGCCGTCGGAAATCTGGTATTTTATTTTCACCCATTCCGAAGGCTCTAATATGGCTGTCAGAAAATGTACTATTTTCGACAGTAATTAGTGCCGTCAGAACAATTGCCTTCGAAAATAGTTCGTCACTAATATGCATTTTTTTTGTAGTTGCATTGCAGAGATACACATGTCCCACGGAGGCAACTGACGTATTACAATGAACCCATGGGAAAAATCGTAACTTAGCTCACAAAGCCCTGAGACAGGGTTTTTAGTGGCTACAATGTTCACTGACGCTCAAGAATACGCTAACAGATGCGAAACGTGCCATCGAATAATAAAAAACATCATGTAACCCCCAGAGCTACTCAAAAGTCTCACTTCTCTATGGCCATTCACATATAGTAGTGGAATTTCTTTTTCCATGGTTTTTTCTCTACCTTTGGGTTTTTCAGGTGCCAAATTCTAGTGTTGTTATTGCTTGCATTCGTTAATTCGTTTCATATTACATTCACGTGGTGGGATGGTGCTTCGGTTATAAGTCTCTTAGCCGATTTAAGTATCAACTTACCTACGTATCGTTGTTGACAGATGATTTGTCTATGAACCAAAAATCACTGTCATAAGAAGTATTACTCGATTACATAAATTTGGGGTTTTTGAGAGAGGAAACGACTTGAACTCGTAACCTTGTGGTGCAAGTGTGAGAAATTTACCACCAGACCAACCTCATTTTGTCTATAATCCCACTAATTGAAATGATAATTTGGGATATATATGATCCAAATGTGATAAAAGTAATACTACTATATGCATTGATATATCATCGTGATTCAAATTAATATATTATCAGGTAGTAGTATTTTAATTTCATGAAAAATTACTATTTTGGAAGAAGATAGGCCTTTTAAATACATGATAATTCATGTCAAAACACTCTAGAATTATTTGAAATTTAGAGATTTAACCATACCACCATATAAGTTTTTTATTTAATTATTTGAAATTTATAAATTTAACCATACCACCATGTAAGTTATTATTATTATTATTATTATTATTATTATTATTGATTAATTTCCAATCTTCCGCTAGCTATGCTTATTTTTATCTCGTTTGTTTGTCCTTCATGTGAAAGGTTGTTGAAGATTTATTTTACTTCATATTAACGTCTCAATGAGCGACCATTACCACCAAACCACGGTGGTGAATGTAATTAGGGTTGGGCAAAAAAGCCCATAAACCGCGAACCGAATCAATTCAAATAAATCCGTTTGGTTTGGTTCGGTGAATGACGATATTTGTATTCCCTAAAAGCTGTATGTGCATGTACACACCATTAATTTTTTTAAAACGTTATTTCTTATAAACACACCCCACATATTACAAAGTACATATATATATTAGAAAAAATAAAATAAAATAAAAATTATGGGAGGAACCACACCAGATAGATTTTTTTTAACAACAAATTTTTATTCAAGAGCCAATCAAGGCAACAACAACACAAAACACAAAAGCAAACAACAACAGAACAAGCTGAAGCTCAAAGAAGCAAAGCAGACACACCAAACCAAAACCAAACCCTGACCAGACATAACACAAAAAGGACTGAAGCAACATAAGAAAAACAGAGCAGTAATGCCGCCAACTCTCCAACAGACACCCCACCACCTCCATACCACACTAAACTGCAACAAGCAACCTAAAAACTCCACACAAAACGCAGGAAAGCTCAATTGCCCCACCTCCAGACCACACAAATTGCACTTTTAATGTTGTTGATCACATTGAAACCTGACAACGTTTGATCAGGAGTGTTAATGGCTGCATCCAGCAATACTGAGGCATCACATCCCCATCGACTAGCTTTGACATTCTTTCTTTTGCAGTAAATGCAAGTAAAGGATTCTTCGTTACCTGTACCAGTGATTTTGTTACATTGATCACACAACATATACCAGAATTTTTGATCCAAATTTTTCAAAATTGATTGCTTTGTTTAACCATTGGCTTCCATTCTTCGTTGATGACTATGAGCTCCCTGTAGAAACACGAACAACACCCCAAAAACACAGGCACAGACCAGGAAAAAGCAACAATAAAGCCCCAAAACAGAGCAAAAGGGAAAACACCCACACAAGAGGGGGTTAAACATCGCCTTATACAATGGTTTCCCCGTAAGAGGATGGGTCTTGCTTTGCCAATCTATCAGCCACAGAGTTTGTGGTTCTGGAATTAAAAATCAGGGAAGCATTGCCCAACCCACCTAACATAACACGGATGTCGTAAATCAAGTCCAGATGCTTTAGATTACCCAAGCCTTCATCGTTACCCCATGACACCACCTCCCTAGCATCACTAATGAAGACAATCCTTTTCCTTATCAACCTATCTGAATTAATGCAAAGAACACACACCTTATGGATGGCTGGTAATTCTGTTGTATTGGCTTTACAGGGGCTGACCGAAGCGAAAAAAGAAAGAACCGACTCACTCTTGAAGTTGCGAAGAACGCCCCCAATCCCAGCTCTAGTATGATCACCTGTAACCGAGCCATCTACATTGAATTTCAGTTCATCTTTCTGAGGTGGGGACCAAACCTGACTTTTATTCGACTTAACAGTATTATCATCAATGCAAGATATTTCCAGATTTTCCACCAAAATGGTTATCGGAACCATAAAGCCTCTCCTATGATGTTTGAACCACCACGCAACCCTGAACCTGATCAAATCTACAAAGACATCCAAAACCACAGGAACGTTCCTAAAAATGATTTGATTTCTAGCCTCCTAAATTGTCCAAACAACCGTATAGAAAAGAGTCATCCAAGCTCTTCCAACCTTTTCACTTGGACATAAACCTTTCCAAACTCTAAACCAGGCTGTGAATGAGCTGCTAGAGCAACTCGCAACTCTCCACCAATTCATACATTTAGCCCAAACAACCCAAGACCACCCACAGAGAAGAAAAATATGGTCAATTGTTTCATAATTGCTGTTGCATAACGGACAAAGGGAACCGCTCGTGACAGTCAACCCAAAACGCTTTAGAACATCCCTCACCATTGTCCTACCTTCCAGCATTTGCCAAACAAAGAAATCTACATTTTGAGGGCAAATGCACTGAGTGCTTAGAACAAACTCCCTTATATCGTCACCATCTGCTTGTTCCAAACATCGCCTAGCCGAACTCACTGAAAAAATACCATTTGGACAAAAAAACCAAGCCAAAGTATCCGAAACGCAATTACTAATCTTCTGTCTCTCAATGCATCCTTCAAAACGATTCCATTGCTCCGTTTCCCATCCAAAAAATTCTTCTTCTCAGCTGCACATCCCAAATCCACTCATCACTATCCCACCTCCCAAACTCACTCATATTCCCTCTTTCTTAGATGTTAAAGCAAAAATTCTAGGAAAGACTCTCTTCAAAGGCATTTCTCCTGTCCACCTGTCATTCCAGAACTGAGCTCTAGAACCATTTACCACAGCCACCTTAAAACCTTCACCTATAATCCTCATCGTTGTTGTACCATCCACAAACAGGCTTCCAACAACCCTAACAAAAGAAGACGCTGCCGGCACAACAGACCACCCCCAAAGCAAGCTTGAGACTCTCATTCCATATTTGGCACAAATCAATCTCTTATAAAGAGATCCTTCTTCAGACCCAAATCTCCACACCTATTTCATCAACAAACTTTTGTTTTTGTCCATGATTCTACCAATTCCCAGGCCATCACTTTTCTTGCTCTTACACACTATTCCCCAATCCATAGCGTGAAATTTCCTCTTTTGAACCCTATCACCCTAGAAGAAACCTCTCTGTAATTTCTCAATTGTTAAAATCGTACCAATAAACATTTTGAAAATAGACATATAATACGTAGGAATACTAGATAAGATAGCCTTTATCAAGACCAAACGCCCACATTTGCTTAAAAAATTCTTTTTCTAAGGAGCGAGGCGCCTCTCAAATCTGGTCAACACTGACTCCCAAAAGACTTTCGAGCTAGGTCTTGCTCCTAACGGTAATCCCAAATAATTTATTGGAAGGTTGGCTTTTTTTTTATCTTAAAGTCGCAGCCTAGTCTTCCCCCCCTATCGATTTTTTCCCCACTTTCACCATACATGACTTATGGAAATTGATCTTTAAACCTGATGCCATCTCAAAGCAACGTAAAATCCTTTTCATATTCACTAAGAATTCCAGCTTAGGTTCCAAGAACAGTAAAGTGTCATATGCGAACTGTAAGTGGGAGATGTGAGTGTTGTTATTATCAAAGAATGCGTCTCTGATCATGTTTAACTCAACAACTCTCTTTAAACAACTCAAACTTTCCACCACCAGATTAAAGAGAAAAGGTGATAACGGATCGCCTTGGAGGAGGCCCCTCTTCAACTCAAATTCTTTCGTACGGCTGCCATTGATCAAAATAGACAAAACCGGTGTGGAAACACAACTTGCAATCCACAGTCTCCATCTACTTCCAAAACCTATATCATTCATGATTGCATCTAAAAATGAGTGATCTACAGAGTCATAAGCTTTCTAAAAATCTAGCTTCACCAATAATCCGCCTACCTTATCGTTCCGCCACGAATGAATAATCTCCTCTGCCACTACAAAGCTATCCATAATCTGTCTCCCTTTTATAATAGCCATTTGATTTTCACCTATTACCGACCTTATCACCTCCTTTAATCTATTGGACAACACTTAAGCTAGGATATTATACATAGACCCTACGAAACTTATAGGTCTGAAGTCGGACAAAGATTCTGGATGGATGCATTTTGGAATGAGTGTGATAAAAATATGATTTTACTCCTTCACATTCACACCATCTCTATGAAATTCCTGAATAATTCTCATAAAATCCGGCTTAATCTCCTCCCAGTTGGCTTTAACAAAGTTTAGATTAAAACCATCTGGCCCCGGGGCTTTGTTACCATCACACCCATCCACAGCAACCTTCACCTCCTCCTCCGTAAAGATAGCCTCCAAACCTTCACGTTCCTCCTTTAAAATATGGGAAAGATTTAGACCTCTGATAGATGGTCGTTTCCAAAGCTCATTCGAAAAGTGATTCTTAAAATAATTTATCACCCCCTCCCTAACTTCACTAGGATCCGACACCTTCCTGCCATCCAACCATAAGTCACTGATTCTATTTCTGCTTATTCTACCATTAACAAGGCAATGAAAGAACTTCGTGTTTTTGTCCCCCTCTTTCAACCAATGCACTCTAGAATTCTGTCTCCAATGTTGTTCCTCCCTTCTAATTGCCTTCCATAGATCTGACAAGAGAGACAACCTCTGATTTCTCAGAATATCAGACCACCCATCCTTGCTAGCCTTATTGTCGACTGTAGCCAAATCTGCCTCTAACTTTTTTGACAAAACTAGATCACTCTTATTGTTCCTAAGCCAAGACTTTATACTGCCTTTAGAGGTTTTTATTCTAAAAGCCAATCCCTTTGGACCCGCCCACCTTATACCCTGTCTAACCCCACACAGCCGCCTTCATCAACTCCTTATCCTCCAACCAATCATTAACGAAATGAAAAGGCAAGGGCCCCCAATCGACACAACTTTCCCCTAACAAAACCGAATTATGATCCGAGAGAGCGAGGCAGCTCTTTTTGAAACAAAGAAGGGAACCAAGAAAGAAACTTCGGAGATATGAGAAAACGATCTAAATGTGCCCAAGACTCTACCTCCCTATTATTGGACCAAGTGAAAGGAATTCCAAGTAGTGGAAAATTCACTACCTTAGCTTTCAAAACGAAAGAATTAAAATTACAAATAGAGCTCAAATTACACCCCAAACCCTTCCTCTCCGTCGGGTCAAGCACCGTATTAAAGTCACCTCCCATCACCAAGGAATAGGAAAAGAATTTTGTACATTACAAATGAACTCCCAAAGCTTCTTTCTCTCACCTTCCATATTTGTCGCATAAACATTACAAAACACCACCTTTTTCTTCGAACCAACAAACTCCCCAGCCAAAAGTAAGCACCTTTTATTAGAAATACACGCCTTAACCACAAAGAAATCCTCATTCCACAAAGTTAAAAGCCTACTCGAAGCCCTCTCTACTGCCTCACCAATACCTCTTGAAAGGTAAGACCCCCCTTAAATCTCTAATGATTCCTCTATCAAACACCTTCAATTTCGTCTCTTGAAGGAAAAGGACCCCTGGTTTATGATGGAGAACTAATCTCTTCACAGCCTTTCGTTTTTCCAACCTACCCAAAACCCTAACATTCCATGAGATAATAATCATAAAACTCGAGAAACCCAAAAACACAACAAAAGCCATTATTGTCCATTCATCACTGAAACCTCTCATCATCCTCTACTTCCTTCTTAGATAAACTTTCCACCACTTCTTTTTCCTCTCCTCTGAGGTTCCAATGCCGAACTTGTTTCCAGAATTCTAGCCACTTCAATCTCAACCAGCTCTGATAACCTCTGCCTTTCCTCTAAGTGACCCACCTGTTCCCCCGCGTGATTCTTACCTTTCGAGTTCCTAGTTTCCATTTTGTGTCTACCTGTAGAGCACAAACCTGTCTTACTTTTCTTCTTAACCGCCCTTACCACCTCTAAGCTTCCTCTACCCGCTACTTTTTTTTTCCATTTCAATAGTCTTTTGCACCCAATCATCCATCGCAACATGCGTTTCCTCAATCGCAACTGTGGTTTGAACCATGGCCGCTTTAGTTCCTGTACTGTCACTCGAATAGAAATCACTATTATCCACCTCAAGAGACCTGTCTTTCTCTATAGCTTCATGCCCTCTTGAATCTGAATGATTGTAATTATTCTCAATCATCACAGAGTTAATTTCTACAGTAATCGTAGCACTCCCCATCACCTCTTTAGTCTCAATACTATCAGTTGACACATAAATTTCTGTTGTTTCTGTCCCAACTTCTGTAGCCCTATCCTCTTCCATCTGCCTAGTTATGATATCACTTATAACGAGCCCTGACTTCAGTAACATATTTCTTGGGCCTTCTTTTGAAGAGCATACCTCCACAAAGGCCAGATCTATACAAAAGCCCTGCTCCTCTGCCCGTGACTTAACCTGGCTCCCATATGGGCTTTCCAGATTAAAGGTTACCTTTTTGGGCCTTAAAACCGAACTATCCCACATGGGCCTTTCCATAACACTCCTCTTGGAACATTCCCCCAATATCTTTTGAGAGTTGAGGAAAAGAATCCGACGCTGATCATCTGGTGGCGAACATGAGCTTTCTTCTGAGCTACTTACGTAACCTTGAACGACACTCTTTTTTTTCTCTAGTTCCAGCTTTCCATTGATCACAACAGTAGGTATAGGCTTTCTTCTTTCCCATATATTCTTTCCTTTTTCAGCTTTTATCCATAACTTTTTAACACTTTTACCCAAAATTCCTCTTTTGAGCACAACTCTCACACTCTTCTCTTCCACGCTACCTTTGTTTACCTTCCCAACAACCATCTGATTACTTTTTGTTGTCCTCTCAGCCTTCTTATTCTGACAACTAGGGTCCTTGAATAACACAACTCTGCTTTGATTAGGGTTGCTCGAAGTAGCCATCTCACCTATCTGCATAGTAGGATCGGTTTGAAAACTTTCCTTACTCTGCCCTGGCTTTTCTCTCCCTTGGTCTTGAAACTTTCTTAAACCCAAAAAATTTTCCTGCCACGCCATATCCACCAGACAAACCTCTTCCACAAGTTTTTACCTCTAAACTCTTATCACCCATGTCCACCTTGATGTTGAAAGAACATGTCTGCAACTGAGGAACTAAAACCAGAATTCTCCCTCTGTCCAGACGAACTCTATTTGAAGTTTCTTCATCTATGAGAACAGGTTCCCCCACTTGCCATCCCAAATTTGAAAAGAAAGTTGGACACCAACAAGACAAGGGAATACCCCAACATGTGAACCATGCCAATCTTGACTGCGGGATCGTCGATTCAGACCATCTTACCATTGCTAAGAAGCAATCGTCCTAAAGAAATCCGCTCTTAATGAACATTTCCTTCTGTGATTCAGATTAGAAACTCCAAAGGATACTCTTATCCCCTACATAAGTTGAAGTAAAAATGAAACCTTTGTCGAGCAACCTTTGACCGAGGATACCTTATAAAACTCTCTCAAAATACCCACTGCAAAATTACTCAACCAAGCATAATTGTTTTTACCGGGATCCCAGGTCATCCTAGAGTGTCTTGCCTCTATCTTCTCCAAGGATACACATCCTTTCCCTTTAGTCCCTCTCACCACCTCAACGAAGGATTTGTTCTTCTCAAACATCTGTTTGTCTCCTCTTCTTCTCCTATAAAACTCTTTATCCTCCTTGACAACACCCGAGCGCTTTAACCCCGAATAGCTCCTCTTGTTCCACACCTCTGAGTGCTTTGACCCTGTGCTACTCCTTTTACCCCATCCAAACGTGGCTATCTTCGTAGAAATTGGCCAACTGTAGACATGCATTCCATTTGTTGTCTTGGCCACCCTATCTGCTTCTTCAAGAGATTCGTATCTAACAAAAGCATACATGCTCTTCCTTGATGTCTTTGCACTTGATAAGAAAACATCCATAACTTTGCCAAAAGTCTTAAATAAACCCCATAAACAGACTGAGTCCACTTTTGGATTAAGATTATCAACAAAAATGGAGTGTAATCTATCCCTAAAGTCTTTTCCTTTGCTATTATGAAAACTTGAAGAACCTCTCTCTCTAGAAAACTCTCTCATTATCAAGATAGGGTATATTTTATTTCAATAACCACACTAGATAGATGATTTGATCTGAACAGTTTATAGTGATTTCTTTAATTTGTCTTTTACGATCTGCTGCACTTTTTCTTCCAACAGTTGTTTCCTCCTCCTTCTCCTCCTCTCATTTGACAATCTCTTGGCAAGTCACCAATTGGTAATCCTGAACAAGTTTTAATAGAATTTGTAGAGGCTTATCAGTTATCCCATTTCTGAAATTCGATTCACTTACAAAGAGTTTAACCAAGTTGCCCATACATTGACTAAATATGTTAACTCGGATTATGCTATTGTTTGGATTTGTCAAGTTTGTTTTGGTTGATAAAGGCATATTTTTCAATTTGTTGCTGTGATATTTTAATCTTTTGTGAAAACATTGTAATTTATTGTTGTTATACAAGTTCTGTTTAAAGTTTAAACAATTTCGTGGATCAATACTATCACTGCAAACGATTTGGTGGAGGAACTGAGGAAGAGGATGCAATTTGCTTCGCTTCTCTGTTCTTTAGTGAAAACAATAAAAAAAAAGTGTAGATTTCAAAATAAAAAACAATATTATAATTTAACTTAAAAGGATAATTTTGGAATTTTAAAAATTTATTCATTTGGGATGTACATACGGTTTTTGAAAGGTTGTAAATATTGTTACTTTTTTTACTTTTAAAAAACCGTATGGTTTTATTATAACAAAACCGTAAGATCGGCCACTTTTATTCGATCATACCCAAGACACTTAAAAAAAACATTAGGCCCCGTCCTGTAGCTGTTTTTCAGTTCATTCATTTTATTTTCAAAAAAAAAAAAACCAGTGTTAAAAGTGAATGATTTGAAAAACACAAAATACTTGTTTTTTGTTTTTGTTTTTGTTTTTCACTTTTTTTTATATAAAACAAATTATTTTTTCATATAAAAAATTTTATTTTTTTAAACTATTAATTGTACTATTATACGTTTCGTATGGTTGGGACAATATTTTCAAATGATAAAAATGCCCCTTATATATACATTATAATTATATATATATATATAATATTATATTAATATTATGAGTCTCTCTCTCTCTTTCTCTCTCTGCAAGTACATGGTGTGTATCGTATTAGATTTATTTGTGTTTTTGGGTTCATTTCGTTTTTTAATTTACGCAGACATGTTTGAGCAAAGGCGGGGGTTTCCACCATGTCGCATGCTCAATGTTTCTGGATTAATTCAGGGTTTTGTTCGACTACCCATTGGACCTTTCGTTCACGCTGAAGCCTCCACACCTACCGGGGGAGGATGGAGATGTGGAGATCAATCTAGATTCGATCTCTGCATCACTCTTCATTTTTTTATCTAAAAGAAAAAACTATTTGATCTTCACCATCCGAAGATTGTTGGTGGAGATCCATTTTCGTTTTTTTTTTCAAATAATTTTTTTTTTGTATTTTTAATTAATTTATATTTGTAATATTTTTATTTAATTTTTAAAATATATTTTTTATATTTTTAATATTTGATATTTGAAAGGTCAAAAATATCTTTATTTTTTACAGTCAAACTTTGTCAATAGTTAAAGTTGACAAAGTTTGACTGACGATAAGGGTTCAGAGTCTCAATTTTTGATAAAGTTATTTCTGGTCGTAAAAAGGCAAACCTTAGGCTTTGTTTGGTAAGAGGGAGAGATAGAGGGAGGGAGAGGGTTGGAGGGAGACGGGTGGGAACTTGTTTGGTTGGAGAGACAAGAGAGAGGAGAGGAGAAGATGAGGAATCTCTCTTCCTTCCGGTCCATCAAAAGCAATCCTCCTATCATTAAGCGGATGAGAAGATGAGGGGTATAATGGGAGGGAAATGATAATAATACCCTACAACATTTTGTTACCCTCGAATTTAGAAAATGATAATATAGTAAATTTATAAATTATATACTAATCCATATATTCAACTGTCTTTTTAATACCAAAAAATTTAAAGAATAAATGTTATCGTCCTCTCCATCTCTCCTACTCTCTCTCCCTTCTACTAAACA
This sequence comes from Dipteronia dyeriana, assembly GCA_032871835.1. Classification (NCBI taxonomy): domain Eukaryota; kingdom Viridiplantae; phylum Streptophyta; class Magnoliopsida; order Sapindales; family Sapindaceae; genus Dipteronia; species Dipteronia dyeriana. The sequence continues at coordinate 72,428,643 of CM065295.1, forward strand.
GTTAGGGGAGGTTCAATGTAATTTACTCAAATTAATAATACCAAACTATCAAGACATAAACTTTTATGAAATAATCGTACTGACTGACAACTCAAATATTATAATTCATAATCATAAATTTATTATTTATTTCAAGATTAAGATAGATATCTCAATTGCTATAACTATGAATATAGTATTCTATTAATGGTAAATATGATTATATTATGTACATTATCCAATTCAATACATCCCACGGTCCTTTTGTTCAAAGACCCCACTCCGGTCAATCTAGACTCGTCACTCCTATTAGAAGTAAAAGGAACCTATAACTTTATCAGTATAGGTTGACCAACCTCCATTTTAAGTTGTAAATAATCTTTAAACTAGATAAAGAATTACGTCTGTTGTATAACAACTTTATGTGAATAATTCTTTATTTGCTTTTAGTCATAGGGCCTTAGAATATTTACATTTGACTTAAATAATCTTTTATTATAAATGCTACGTGATTTAAATATAAACTAATAACTTTATTGATATTCTAAAGATCAATTAATAAAATTCCATGTTTTAGGATTTATTTCTAACGGCAACCTCTTCCCAGTCCCCATTTGCGGGAAATGAGGGTTGAGACATTTGATTTTTTTGTACTACCTAGGTTGATAGTTTTATAGATCAATTAATTTTCTTCTTAAACAAATATTTAGAAAACAACATAAAATATAATCTGTGTTCCTGCATGAGAAATGGTATGTTTCATCTTAAAAAGGTTCGATTTAATTTTAGGGGTATTATTGATTTAGTCCCTATGTTTTTTTTTAATTATCTATATTTTACTCACTTATCTGTTTTTTTTACTAGATTGGTCCCCATGTTTTCAAAAACCTATTAATGTGGTCCCTTTGACCGGATTTTTTACGGTTAATGGCCACAAAAAAAGTAAAATGATGTCTTTACCTCTGACCATTTATTTCTTTTTTTTAAAAATAAAATAAAATAATTTTTCAAAACTCATCCCTCTCTTCTACCACCACTCCATCGCCATCCATCATCATCATCATCATTCACCAAATTTATCATCATCCATTAGTTCACTTTTGTTCGAGTTCTTGAAGTGAACTACAAATTTATTCTAGAATTAAATATCCAAAATTCAAACAAAATACGAGTAAAAAAAATTATAAATCAATGTCTTTCTCCATCTGATTTCGAAAACAATCCATAAACCCATGGAAGGGTAGATTGAAGATTTCAAAAATTCATTATGTTGTTGCCTAAAAACCTAGAAACCCATAAATCCATCTGATTCTGAAAATAAATAAATACAAAAACAGTAACTAAAACACAATCAAACCCAGATCCAAAACAACCCAGAAACCTATAACCAAAACAACAACACAAACCAACAAATCAATCCCCAAAAAACCTATATCAAGTTCTACCTCATCAAAAATAGATCAAAACATAAACAAACACCTAAAGTAAGCGAAACCCACGAAAACCCACCAAGGAAAAACAGTTAAAACAACAATAAAGACAAAAGAGAGAAGCATTACTCTCTAGAATCATGAGGAGTGACACCGGGTAGATAGAAAGACTGAGTAGAGGAGGTCAAAAGGAGAGTGAAGAAGAGTGATCTCGTTGTTTCTCTCCAGATTTTGGGTTTCTCCATTTCTTTTTTGTTCTGTCTCCACACAGAGAGAGAGAGAGAGAGAGAGAGAGAGAGAGACGATGTTGATGAGAGAACTTATCTCTAGTCTACTTTCATGTAATATAAAAAAATTTACAGTGGATTTCGTTTTCGTTTTTGCTATTTTGGGTGTGGGAGAAGATGGTGATGTGAAGAAGAAGGCTGGAGAAAGAGAAGGGGATCGGCTATGGGTTTGGTGTTTGAGTGGTGGTGGTTGACGGTGTGGGTGATTGGGTTAGGATTTAAAGAGGATGAAGAGGATTTTCTAGGTTTGGTGGTTGACAGTGACGGTGGGTTTGGTGTTTCTGGGTTTCATTGGTATACAATGAAGAAGTTTGTTTAACTTTTTTATTTTTTATGATTAGGTAAAAAATAAAATATCTTTAAATTTTTGTTTTTGTTTTTTGCTTTTGTTTATTAGCCACCGTCCATTTGATCCATTTGATTCAAATGGACGAAGCATTTAATTTAATTTATATATATATATATATATATATATATATGTTGACACGTGATATATCATTGTTTAAAGATAAGAATACCCATAGAACCTTTAATTTGACTAATGGTTGATTCACATAAGGACGAAATTGAGTGATCTTAGAAAATATATGGTTCAATATAGTAAAAAATAGATAAATAAGTAAAAATGGACATTTAAAAAAAACCATACGGACTAAATCAATAATACCCTGATAAATTAGGCAAGAACCGAAAGGAATGTTGAAGGACTTGAAGCAAACAGTTGGAGCCTTACATGCAGTGGTAAATTTGATTATGGGCTAGACTGGGCTAATTCCGTCGGCCTTTTTTTATTATTATTATAATTTTGGTTAATAGTTTATATCAAATCACAATTTCACCATATATAAATTACAATTCAACCTTTATTTTAATAAATATTATAAATATACCCATTCACCTTTTATTCAATTTCAGTGTTTCTCCATGTCCCACCAATTTTTGTTTGCTTTTGTTTGCTTTTGTTTTTAATGTGGGTTTTCTTAATTTTAACATAAATTGTTATTTACATTTTATATACTTATTTATTATTTTGTTAGGTTTGCTTGTTTTATTATAATTGTTTTAGGATTAGTTTGATTTAAATAACTTTGTTTATGATTTGTTTATTACTAGAATAAAATAATTATTCACCTTTCGAATATTCAAAAATAAAATTATAACTAATATTTAATTCAGTCTGATCTGATATAAAATTATAGATTCATCATGTTTATATGAGATCAATTTGTCTTCTTGTTGTTGGAATCTCCTTCCCCCAGGACCCCTACCATATTCTATTGTTATTTTTTAAAATCCTTTTGGTTTTTTCACATTTTCTTTTGACTTATAATTTTGCTATTGGTGAAAAGTTAAAGTGAAAATTGACGTAACATAGAAAAAAAAAACATACAATGAAACTTGCATTGTTTATGGGATCCACATCTTCAGGCTCTTTGTTTTCCATGAACCATGCGTGAGTCTCGGATAATTGATCTCTCAGCTCAGTTGCTAAGGCCCTCTTTTGTTTCAAAATTGCATTCAAATCCTAATTTAGGTATTAAATTTGTTAATTTAAATACGTGACAGTTGAGGAGATATAGATCCGTCAAGGAGATAGAAGTTGTGTCATGGGCTCCTGGGTCGTAAAACCTTCCATTGGGATTGGTCCAATAACGGCCCACCATCATCCAGAGGTCAGAAACAGAACTATGGAAAACAACTTTTCAAATTTTTTGTATGAGTGGTGTTATTGACACCGGTTCAAGAAGCGTGACTCCTTGATCTATTTATATCTAAATTTTAAAATTATTTAGAGTCAGTTTGGTATTATTGTAACTTTTATAATATTCAATGTTAGCTATACTAAAGGAATAATCAACTTGACCCGCACCCGTGGACACCCGCTCGAATCCGACCCTGTTAGGTCGGGTATGGATGGTGAATTTACGATCCGCGGACCCGTAAATCTGTTTAATGAAAAACCCGGTGGGTTCGCGAGTGGGTGCGTGTTGAAAAAAATGAACCAGCAGGCTGGACCTGTAAAACCGCATAAATAAAATATTTGAATATAAATATATATACACATTTGAATTATTTTTGGTCGTTTTATTTTTATGGTTATTGTTTTGAATGTATCAAGTAAGGAATTAGAAATGGAAATTTAATTTAATTAAGAATCAAATAGGTGATTACATGTGGAAATTTACAAATGACAAATCGTGGGTTCGAGGGTTCGTGGATTGCGGGTTTATGGGTATCTCGCGGGTGAAGCATCCACCCGTGAACCCGTATTATTTCACGGGTTCGCATGTGAGGGTATGAGTGCAGCTATAATCTGCGGGTTCAAACCTGCCCGTGAACCCGCTTACCTATATGGGTTCGAGGGGGGGCGGGCGTGGGTGAAGAAAATTTTCACGGGTGAGGGTTTGGATTTTACAAAACTCATCCGAACCCGACCCGCTGCCATCCCTAGCTGTGAAGTTAATTAGCAGACGTTTGGTTAATTGTATTTTTAAAACTATTGTATAGCTCAAAAGCAGTATACATATGTTTGGTGATTTTATTGTAAAAGTGTTGAGATTAGTTATAATGACAAAAATATACATAGTTTAGGATCCTATTTCATTTTTTTTTTCATTAATTACATATATTAAGTCCATATATACGTAGAATATTTAAATTGAAAAAAAAAATCCATACGAACAATAAAAATATCTTTAAAAGATTTTATAAACTAAATCAATATTTAAATATAATATTTAATTTTGAGATGAAATAAGGTATATATATGATTTTAACTTGATTTAATAAGGATAATAGTGATATTTTAAAAGATGCATTAAATGCTGAAATATATTATTATATAATCTCTTTCAAAAAGTAACCCGTCACCTACTTCTCAAAATCACCGTAAAAACTTATCAGATTATTAATTAATAACTTTTGGAAGTTTTACCAAATATCATTTTATATCAAAATTATAAAATAATCTTATTTTAACTTTTCAAAAGTAATACCAAACTGGCCCTTAGTATTTTTTTTCTTTATCAAAATTAATTAACATGATATACTACTAAAAAAAAAACTTTGTAAATCCAATGAAATGTCACATTTATTTTTTAAAAGAATAATAAAAAAACCCATGTTTATTGTTCACTAGTAATTTGTTTTCTTGAAAAAATAAATTCTAAACCCTAAAATTGCTTTTTACTTAAATAAAAAATATTATGGAAAATTCAGAAAATGATATCAAATATCTGGAAGAATTGTTTGAGAATGGTATCAAGCATCTCTAAGGATTTTCTGAGTATTGTATCATTCTCTAGAAGTAAGTTTGAAGTTTAGTTTTTGTACTGTTGAAATTATATGTATATATATTCTTTCAAAAAATAAATATAATTTTTTTTTGTACGGATATTGCCACTAATAAAACTAATTAGTACACTCATTTTTATAAGTACACCCATATCTTAAAATAATAATAAAAAAATACTAAAATCACTCATCATAATGCCCATAGTACCCTGATTGAAATGAATATATTCATTTTAATACATTTTATTTATAAACCCTCTTAAATTATAAACACACCCAATTTATATATCTATAAAAATCATATTATTTTTAGAATCAAATCATCTTCTAATGATAGTCTAATTTACTTTTGAAAATGTTTCGAATGTAGAATTTTTGTGAAATGGAATATATAGAACTGAATTGTATATGAGGTTAAAATATTTTCAATATGAATTTATCTTATATATATAGCTATCTTACAGGAAAAAAAAAACTCATTGACATCTACAACTATCTTTAAAAAAAATATACTTTTTGTTTATTAATAAAGTATATAATTAAACAAAAAAGAAAGACAAAAATAAAAGTAAAATAATTCCTACCTCTATATGATCCTTTGATTTTTTTTTATTACTTTGTTATATGATTGCCACATTTCTATACCTATTTTGGCCATTGTTTCCTATTTTGTGCTCGTTTCGAGCAGTTTTGTGTATATAACGTGTTTTTGAAGCCTGTGTAAGATGCGTCCCTAAAGTAAGGTGTTTGAGCTTAAAGTGAAGATTGAGAGGCAAAAATGAGAAGTCGCGGTCATGGTGTCATTTTGAAGAGCCGCTGCAAGTTTTCCAGACATCGATGTTATCCAGGTGACGTCGTGGTGGACAACGGCAGTTGGACACTGGCGATGCCATCATGGTGGACAATGGCGATGCCATCATGGTGGACAATGATAAGCTTTCCAGAGATCGTCGATATCCAGGCGATGTCATGGTGGATAGCGGCAGTTGGGTAGCGGTACAATGCCAGCTCAGCTCAAGACGTTTTCTAGGCCATTTTTAGGGGGGGGGGGGGGGGGGGGGGGGGGGGGGGGTTTCAGCCCACCCTAATTTCATACCCTAACCTTTCCACACTATAAATACATCATCTTCTTCACCAAACATCCAACCAACCGACACCTCTCTTAGTTCTACAAAACTCCCAACACCAAATTAAGAGAGAGAGGGAGATAAGCCTTCAAAGGCATCATGGAGGTTTTCCTCCATGGATGCCTCACCACCACACCTTCTACACATCCTCCACCCATCTTAGAGTAGATTTCAAGAAGAAATGAGGGTCTTTTTACCAATTTTGAGCAAGCTAGCAAGGAGTTCTAGAAGGGAGTTTCTTCAAGGGTTTTCTATACAACTCATGTCTTCTTGTATTTCTTGTTTTCTAGATGTGTAACCCCATTGAGGAATATTTTTTAAAACCTAGACTTGTGTTCATTTATGAAATGGTTGTTCTTATCCTGCTATATTCATGATTAAATCTTTTATTGTGACATGCATGTGTATGAGGGTTAGAAATTGATGTGTATTCATGAATGATATTAGAAGTAGTTTAACTTAATTTAAGAGCACTGTATTGTAATGTTCCATCTGTTTATATATGTTGATGGATGATTTGAACACCTTGTGTGGAATAATTGTAGAGAATGACAATTAGGGTTATACCTTTGGATGGCCTTCCGGGTACGACCTTAACTACTTAGCTCTAAAAGAATGGATGAAACTTATTACACGGTCATGCTAGAATAGGTTTTGGCTCTATGTTTTGGTGCTTAATGAGTCTTTGGCCTAAGACACAATTACTCATTCCATAGCCTTGGTTGAGTCACGAGTGACGAGTAGATTTCAGTAAATTCCTTAATCAAGAGAACGAGCCATTGACTTGAATTGAATGTGATTTATATTTAACAATTAACTAGATGTGCATATTTATGTTTGGTGAACTAATTGCCCCTTGTGTGACCACTATCTTACAGCTCATCAAGCTACATTTGTTTTCGTAATTAAGGTGCTTGCCTTTAGGAGTAGATTAATTTAGTTTAGCGGTAGCGTAATTTATACAAGCAAGCACCCATTTAAATTTATTCATAGTGTAATTTAGTTTATTTTATTTGCTTGTCTCCTCACCGTCAATATTGTGCATACACCTCACACACAATTCTCACCATTTCCACATTCAATTTACATTGCTTTCAATAATCTTTAAAGCTAGAGATGGTTGACGAATGACACCTCCCTACGGAACAATACCTTTACTTGTTGCTATATTGTCTTTTGAATCGTGCACTTGCGAGGTAAAAAATATAAAGAACAATCTTTTGAATTCAAAAACGATTTTGACAAAATGGCGCCGTTGCCGGGGAGGTGACCTATTTGTTATTTGTTTCTAGTTTTAGCTTAGGTTATTTTAATAACTTAGATTTACTTGCTTTACGGATTTAATTTATGTGTTTGGTTTGTTGTTAATTGTTATGTTGTGTGTTTGATTTTGTTATTTTCTCGTTTCTTTAATGCATATGCATTTAATGTTGTTTAAGTTGTGTTTCAGCAAAGAAAGAAAATTTTCCAGGTAAGATGAGCAATCAAGACAAGGTCGGCAAACCAAGAGTAGTCGACCAACAATCGCTTGGTAGATCACGAAGGCCAATACCGCACAACTCAGGAGAACAGTGAATGCGATGATTTTCACCAAGCGAAACACAACACCACGATGCCCTAGTTGGTTGATACAACCAAGGACTTGGGATGGACCGCAGGAAAGCATAAGGTGGAAAAGAGGTCACAACATAGCTATGAGAGAAAATTACTCTGCAAATTTCTTTCTAAATGGAAATTCCGACAATCGACTCCTCCAAATTGGTAACTGCTCCAATTCTTTTAAGATAAAAATAAAATAAAAATTAAAGTTGAGAAATATTACTAAAAAGATATATAAAATTCCACATTAAAAAATCGTACCTTATTCAAAGAAACTTTCAATATATGAAGCTCGAATTTGAGATTCTGATCCTAAAAACAAGTACAATAAAATAAATCCTATTTTTTTTTAATTATCAACTATCAATTTAAAAAATACAAACATGAAAGACTCGATAATATATAAAATTTACTCTAAAATTAAAATTAAAAAAAAAAACATAAAAAATATAAGTTTTTCTACAATCTTGGTGACTTCTTCGATGATTCAAGGTTTCAAACAAACAAGGAAACATGAAACTAATGACGAAATCTAGATAGCCACTAAGGGACAAAGGGAGAATCAAGAAACATGTGAAAGATGGGATAAGAACAAAACAACATCAACAAAAAAGTCACCCCAAGACTCTGGGATTTTTTTTTCTAAAAATAAAATTAAATGTTTATGGTGCTTGTTAAGAACCTACATAGTTTTGTAAAATAACTTGTTAAAAGTTTAAAGGGGTATTATCAATTTAGTATCTAAGTTTTGGTAAAACATCAATTTTTTAAACGTTGTTTTTTTTTAATACCTCGTGATCCTTTACTTTTCGAAAATAAATCAAAATGGTCATTCTGACCCTAATTTTACCCTTTGTATTAAATTATTTAAATGGAAATTAAATGGAATGGTGTGTTTGCCCTCCAAACTTTACAATTTGACAACTTTACCTATTTGGATTTCCCAGTAAAAATTTGACATGTGTTATCAAAACTTATTTTTAAAAAAAGTATTTATAGAAAATAAAAACCATATAAAAATGAAAAATGAAAAATGAAAAATTGATTCTATAAGATCATATTTAAAACAATATACTAGATAATATTTTATTACGTTTGAAAATATTATAGCCGATAAATTCTTAAAAAAAAATGATTCACATTTTTTTTTCAATTTAATTCTTTTGAATAAAAAGAAAATAAATAATTACCTGAAAGAAGACAAATACATAAAAATAATATATTAAAATGAAAATTTTGATAAATGAATGGACACAACATAGTCCAGTACAGTGTAGAGTAGTGGATTATCAAACATAATTCCAGTACAATCTGTTCTAATCCTAAACAATTCAGTCAAGTGCATTACAGTACGTTTTGCCAAACATGGCCAATGTATTTTAGAGAGTAGATTTAATTTAGACAATATAGTTTTTGAAACCCTCCTAAGGACTTGATCAGTTTGCTTTGTAGAGTCGTTTTTTTTTTCATTTAAAACTTAATGGATCTGAATTAAATTTATTAAATTGTTTTATTTGTTTTTCTTAATTGATCAAACAACTTAAAAACATACAAAAAAAACTTAAAATAAAAAGTAAGAAATCCTGACTTTTAACTTAATTTAAAATCAATGGATTACAATTAAAATATTCTCTTTTAAATCTATTATACTATAGAAGATATATTTTCAAATTTATCTTAATTTGATAGGGTGAAGAATTTTTTCTTTTAACAGATTTCTTGTTTTAAACAGGTTTTAGAAAAGAAAAAAAACCCTAATTACTTCTCATACCGACATTATTCAGAGACTGAACAATTGAATTTCTCTCCTACCAAATCCCGGTAAGAACTCTTTATTTTTATTTTTATTTAACTATTCGTATAGTGCTAAAAAAATTTGTCTATCATATTGAGTAGATTTCGTGGCTTGAAGATGTTATGGAATAATTGTACATAAAGAATTCAATAACTTTTTTTATTTGGTTTCCGGTGCATATGATCCAAAAAAAAAAATGATTTCATGAATTATATACACCGGAAACGTGAAAAACATATAAAATTGAACTTAAACTTAAACTTAAACTTTTGTTTTTAACAATAAATTGAACTTAAATTTTGTTTACAGAACATATAAAATTATATTTTTTTATGAATTTTTTATTTTGTTTAGTTTGCAAAAAAAAATACAAAATATTATAAAGAATGGTACATGTTAAACTACTTCTTTTGATTAGTATGGATGTAAATGTAAAATTACTTATTTTCATATAATTTTATTTTAAAAAAAACAAGCATGTTGACAGTACATTCAGATAGGGGTGAGCGTTGATTTGATCGGTTTACTTTTAGAGTGAACCGATAAAAAACCGATACTATTCGGTTTTTGAAAAAATGATCCGATCATATCCGATATACACTTGTCAATCGACCCAAAACCGATTTCAGTTCGATTTTTTTCCGTTTTGGGTCGATTGGGCCCAATTACAGATGGAAAAGTCTTCAATGTAACAACTCTCGTAATATTATAAATTAAAGAGGGAACAAATCTAAAGATATACAAAAACCAGCTGAAATTATCTTCTTGTTTTTGAAAAATGGATTTATTAAGGATCCAAAAGGACCGCACGAGCAGCAAAGAGAACAAACAACCACTCCTAAAATCAGGAAAGGCAAAACGAGCAACATAATTTTTTTTTAAACCAAACCATCTTTCATTCATTCATATAAAAAATTCTATCAAGAACGGGTGAGAGTTTACAACCGTTTGAAACCAAAATGAATCTCTTTTCTACTATCTCTCTCCACCACCACAAAGAACACCAGCACTGGTAATGATTTGTTTTTTTTTCATAAAACCCAGAAAACAAAACTGGAACATAGAAATCCATAATCATAAACCCTAACAGAAAACAATCCCATCTCAGATTCAGTCCACAATGACTCAGACAAACAAAAAACAACATAATTAAATACATAAACTGAGAAATCGTAATCAAAGATCGAATTGGAAAACAAAAAATGACGAAGTAGATAAGAACGACATAGAAGAGAATCACAGGCTCACAACGTTGTAGAAGAAAATGGAGTGAGACGATTTGAGATACAAGTAGTCGAGCAAGACCAAGACTCGTCGATCCAAGAAGCAGTGAAACGGTGGCTCACCAGAACGTCGAACGTCGGACGACGGACGAGAGAGATGGCGGACGGGAGAGGCGAAGTTGAGAGATGGAGTTAAGAGATTTAGGGTTAGCTGAGGCTTGAGAGGCAGAGAGGTAATACGCGAAAATAAATTGGGTTTTTTCTTTTATACCCGGTTTTCGATTTCAGCCATCGAACCAGCCGAAACCGAATTGGAAAATCCAGTTTTCAATATTTTAAACCGAATTGAACCGGACCCTAAAGAAAAACTGGAAAAAAACTATTGGATCGGTTTGGTTTAATGCATTTTTGCCCAACCCTACATTCAGATGAGCAAAAAAAAAAGACAAACATGTCATTCATGCTTATATTTTCAGTCCCTATTCAGTCTTTAGAAAAATTCAGGATTGATCAATCTTCAGACAAAAAAACAAGCACCCCTAAATCTTTTCTTACCAAACACAAGAAACATGAGTGGAAATTGAAACCATTATCTTATAATCATTGTATATAAATCTAATGGAGAGTGGCCTCTCATGTTTGATGTAATATATTTTGTGTCAACTACATTTGTTGAAAATATTGTTCTAGATATTCTAAATGATTACATCCACAATGTGAGTCTTCATGAGAATATATATGGGTTTTGTAATGGTGGCCCTTTGATATCATTACAGAGACATCAGTGGATGTAATTCATCAAACTTTCACCGGAGTTTCCATTAATTTCCTTTGCAATATTGAATTTTTTTGGTCAAAAAGGTATTTTCCCATTTCATATTTGAAGAAAAGAAATTATACTGATTAGCAAAAGAAATATATAAAAGTGTTAATAAAAATTAATTCAAATCAATCCATCCAGATCTATCAAACAGTCAAACTGGATTCAACTTTGATTGGATTTAAGAGTTCTAGTGGTTAGATTGGATCTGAAACTTCCAAAGCCAATTTAATTCGACAGATACAGGAAAATATATCCAAAGTAAACCAAAATTATTGAATTTTAATGATTTTTTAATGAAAAATTAGCTCACTTAAATTAGTACGAATTTGGTTTAATTAATCTTGATTAGATTGAATGGGTTTGCATCTTAATTTATTGAACATTAGATTAGACTGGATTTCATCATTTTGAAATTGGATTAAACCAGATTGGAATTGGATAAATTTTGGATTTCAATTTAATGTATCAGAATAATGTATTGTATTGGAAATGTTTCAAACCCATCAAATTAATACTAGTTCAGATGTTAAAATTGATGAGAAGGGATTGCCACATGAAATTTCTCTCTTACAATCACAAGTCTAAAATGATGATAAAATCTGTCCACCATTGTTGCCTGAAGAAGAAAATATTCCTCCATGATCAAATGGTCCTGTTGCCCACTAATAGACTTACATAATTTAAAGTCAAAACCAATAAGCCAAGTAACAGTTCCACACTCAAGATCGTGCATATATGATTGAAACACGAAACTTGTAAAAAGTAAGTATTCAACTCCAGAAACTCAACTTTCAAATTACTAAAATATTGCAAGAGAAGAATATTGGTTTGGTTGGTTGCCCTCAAGCCAATTGAGAATAAAACACGTGTGAAATATAGGAAATGTCAATAGACATAGTAACTCTTTTTGAACTAATATACCAACCCCATGTTGAAATTTGATAACTTTTCAAGTTCAAGAAAAAGAAATTCAATTTAAGTCACCAAACACACCATTAAGCTTGTACAGATAGAATGGTGGGAAAATGTTCAACTTTTGGGTCATATTAAGCACAAGAAACATATATCCAACTGAGGATCCTATGTTGGGTGGGTTTCAGTTTCGATCCATGTGCCCATTGGTTAAATGGTTCTACTATAATTTTTTTTAGGTTCAATGTATGTGTGTTCTATGAATATATGTTAAGAAATTTTTCTACCCACAAAAATTAAATTATAAAATAACTTTTATCAATCTAAAAAACCAATGGTGATTGTAACGTTGAAAAAAAAAAACAAATAAACTTATGTACTTTTTACGATTTTTATCAGTAAAAATCTTTCTTTTAACTAATGTGATAAAAAGATAATCCATTTTAACTTAACTATTTGTGTGTATCCTCTTATATCTTTATAGTGGGAATTAGAATCTGAACGCTATATGAATTTTATAAATACGTGTAAGAAGTATTTTCACTATTGTTGTGGGAGTAACTAATTCCCGTCAATTGTATAGTAAATATTCGGGTAAATATTTAGACCGCGTATGTTTTTTTGTTTGTTTTTTTTTTTTTGTGTTAAAAAATCGACTTATTTATTTGTGTGTGAAAGAGACTCAAAGATGCTGCTCGAATAAAAAAAATGGAGATAAGTAGTTATGCATGCCACTAATTCCACCATCAATAATGCAAATATCTCTTATTAAGTCAACCCTTTAACTGTAATCCCTAATTAAAAAATTAATAGTTATAAAGTTGGTATTACAAGTAAACTTGTAGTTAATTATAAATATAATCCCCTCAGAAAGAGTTGCTAAAATGCTGCTTCTCGTGACATGCCGTGCCGTCACAGCTACTCTTGTTCATCATCACTTGATTCTTCCAACACCAGAATTATTTTATTTTAATAATTAAATAATTAAGATTTATAATTAAAATATTTGCATGATCAGACCTGTAATTCGATGACCATGAATATGATGATGCATCTAATTAAGATCTATAGATATTTGCTATAAGAAATATTTAAAATAATAATTTGAAATTTAAATAAAATAAGTATAACTTATTCTTATTCACATTAAGCATACACAAAAATATATGTGATCAAAAAGAAACATTTGATCCAAATGGAGTATGATCATATTATGAATCTATCCAATTTGGGTATTTCAATCTCTAAACAAGTATGGAATCATACAAATATTTTTCACCAGACATGAACCTTTTTTTTTTTGTAGAAGAAAAAAATAAATAAGATGAGAGTGCAAAATTACATGAAAAAATTAAGTTACAGCAGAAAGGGAAGAAGAAGAAACCTCAATGGTGCAATGGGTTGGGACCAGTTGGAACAAGCCGTTTCTCGACCCCATAACGCGGGTCGATATCGTTTCCTGCGGGTTGAGGCCGTGTCCGGTGATGATGTCGATGATGCCGGTGAGGGAGAAATGGGGTGAAATCAAACTTGTCAGCTAACACTTTCCTGTTATTACTCAACGCAGTACTGTGATGATGATGATCATGAACAGATAGTTGTTTGTGGATGCTATCACTAACTAAATTGCACCAAAATCCTTGGAAGAAGAAGAGAAGGAACAAAAGAGAGAGCCAAAGAATTGTAGTTAAAATATGTGGGGTTTTGATTGTCATGGCCATAGACAGCTGGGAGAAAAGAAGAGAAAAGAAGAGAGTGCATGGGGAGAAGATCAAAGAATTGGAGATGTCCGACGTGCAGAGAGAGATGATAAGATGATGAGATCAATTAAGAAGAAAAGTGGAGATAACTTAGAATGAGAATGAGAGATTTACAATAATGTGACAGCCTAAATGTGGTATGAAAAGAGAAAAATTTGTCATGGGAGAGTGTTTTCTTAATTTCTTCCATGAGATCACCCTTTGAAATTGAATAATTTCATTTAATAATAATATTCATAAGAGAGAGGGAGAGAGCGAGGGGCAGGATTGTGGAGCATTGTTGTTTTAATGAAACTTTGCGTTCAAGGAAAAAAGTTATGGTCATTAAAAGCACTTTGTCAAACCTTGTATTATTATATTATATATGTCGGGGTGACTACAGCTTCAATGGAGATCAAGGTTGAAAAGATGAGTAGTAAATAATGATTAGGTGACACTAATTTTAGAATTATCATTTTTAGTCATTAATTAACAAGTAAAAATCACATCATAATCATAATTATGATCATGAATTAATCATCATTTTTTTTTCTAAAAGACAACACTTGATTTTATTGAGTAAGGATTATGGTATAATACTATATGTTTTTAAGGATTAAAATGGTGAAGAGGAAATTTGTGCCGATTCTTTTAAGATTCGAACAATTATGCATTGTATTAAAGGAATTAACATAAGTTAATTTAATCTAATCTGATTTCGCAACAAGTAGTGTGAGTGAGAAAGAAAAATTAAGTTTTTTGTGTTTTGAAATTGAAACAATAGAACGGAAAGATTACAAACCCTATAACATTTTCAATTGAATATGATCGGTTCCTATTGTATTTGATGTGCTAGGAATTAAAAGAAACACATTTTTTTAATTTCTTTATAAGACTCTTCATTAAACCCTTGAAATTAATTGGGTATTAGAAGCTACTAATCTATGATCAGATTCTTAATCAAAACACACGTTACGCGGCTAAAACAAGTAGTTGCAGGTTTTGTGGATTTTACCAGCTTGCATGGTCTTTATATATCTTTCAAGACACACTTATCAACTGTGGAGGGACAACTCATATTTGTATAACTCTCTCTCTCTCCCTCTCTCTCTCTCTCTCTCTCTATATATATATATATATATATATGATTTTGGCCGACATTCAAAGTGAATTATTATAAATAAGTAAACAAATGCATTTGTATCTTCAAAGCACTATGTGGTGAGTTGACCTTGCTTAGTATATATATGTATATTATGGAAAGAATTCATAGGAAGATAGATAGGGCCTATAATTGTTCCGTAATCAAATGAAATAATAGATGGGTGGAACAAGTTAGAGTTGCATGGGAGGAGACAATTCCTTCACTCAGGCGCGGCTCAACAGATTTTAAGACCCTAAGAGAGGAGAAAAATAGACCATAATTAACAATAGAATTGATTAGAAATATCATACTAAACTCAGAAGATTGCAATCGAAAACAATTAAACATTGTAATTTTTAAGAGATAAACAAATTATAGCAAAAAGATAGTAGCAGTTATATTTGATTGTTGTAGATAAACGTGAATGATTTAGTTTTTAATTTTTTTTATAAATAATTTTAAAAAGTAAAATATTATGGGTGAAAAGTTTAAGAGTTTATTTATTTATTTATAATTGCTACAATATTTATGAGATGGATATTCAATAATCATTTATAACAGTTACTTGTTAAATAAATAATTATTAATATTATTAGTTTGTTCCTATTTTTTAGATACATTTCCCTAGAACTATTTACTAAGCAATAATAATAATAATAATAATAATAATAATAATAATAAGAAGAAGAAGAGGCTCTTTAATATAGTTTTATTAGTAATTTTATTATTCTTTTTTAACAATATCTTCAAAACCTATAATTGTGGCCTCCTAATCTTTTATTTTTTTGAGGCCCTACGCCAATGCTTTGTTGGCTTATAGCAAGAGCCGGCACTGCCTTCACGTAGTCTCTTCCTTCATCCCATCCATATTCTGCAAAAAATCTCCCATTCTTGTAAAGAAAATAATTACTTCAATGAAATCACATTATTATTCATACATTCGTCCAATCATATGTATATTATCTTTTCTAAAAATTTAGTTGTTATATTGATTTTGAGTTTAAGTTCAGATATATATATACACGCATTAGATAATTTCTTTTATATATGTACATAGCAGTATTTTATTGGAGGGATAAACTGATGATATGATATGTCCGTTTTATTGAAGTTTTTCTCCTTATACAAATTTTAACCATATTTATTTGTCTGTTTTATTATAAGATTATGTGTGTTTAAAGCATTATTTCAATTTCATTTGAATTGTCAATAATGGATTAAATAGTTAAAAAAATTCTATCATTTCGTGACTTTCTACATTGCATATATTACACGAAGAGGAGCCTCCGACAAAGATCCACCATTGTTGTGTGTGCTCTCACACTTGCTCCAAAGGCAGGTTGAAATTGAACTCCTCTCTCTCAAAATAAAAAATATATATATATATATATATTTCCATATCTTCAGGAAGTGGAAAAGGACTTTGAATAGGCTTTTGCAAAATACCCTCAATATGGTTCTCCACTTTCTAAATTCATGTCCACCACCTGCCACGTAGAAGGCTGACATGGCTCACAGTTTACATGCCCACCATCCTGATTGATTTATTATCATACTATTTTGGGTTTGAAATATGGGAAAATGTCAAATTAGTAGTTGGCCATCACAAGGAAAATCATTATAATTACCAACTTGGCAGATTACAAACTCAACCCACCCACCTTATCTACACTTCTTTAATCTCATACCATGAAAAAATGAATTGGGTGCACAGAATTTAACATCCACTTCGCTCGTATCATGTAATAACTAAATAAATATATTTTCATATAACATAACAAGATATGAGCGGATGAGAATGAATAACTAATCAGATACAGTTTCGTATTGCATAACAAAATATACGTAGATGAGAATGCTTACAACTGTCCCATCCAAATAACTCTATTAAACCATAGACACACCACCCACCGCCCAAAACACATGTTTGTGAGTGAATGAATTTGCTCACCCCACCCCCCAAATATTCGTGAATGGGTAAGGTATCTCTTGAATTTTTAAAATGATCACTTGAACTCTCTAAAATTAGTAACAAAGGGAAAACTAACGTTTAGGGTAAATTATACATATATATCCTGATTATATGTATAATTGCATTAAAACTAAAAAAAAAAAATATTACCACACGCCATTTGACTAGTTGACTAATGTAAAAAAAAAATACAAAAAAAATAATAATAAAAAAAATATAATAATAGTAATAAAAATAAATAATAATACTAATAAATTCAAATAAATATAAATATATAATAATTAATTATAACTATAATTATAATGGATTGTGGAGATTCAATCTGAAAATTTGAAAATATAATTTTAATTGTTTTTGTTTTTATTTTAATTTTCTAGATCTATTCGAAGTTGAAAATTTCCATATTTGAAGAAACTGGTTATTAATATATGTCATGAACTTTCACCATATGTGTTACATTATAAACTACAACCCCAAAACACACGTACTGACTAATGGGAGATGGAAGTTATTACATATGTTTTGGAGTTGCAGTTTATAACGTAACAGATATGGCTGAGGTTTATGACATGTATTAATAACCAATTTCTTTAAATATGAAAATTTTCAGATTCAAAGAGATTTGAAAAATAAAAATAAAAATAAAAAAAATTAAAATTATATTTCTAAATTTTCAGATTGAATCTTCACCATCCATTATAATTATAATTATATTGTTATTTATTTAATAATAATAATATTATATTTATTTTATTATTTTTTATGATTATTATATTTATTTTTATTATTTATTATCACTATTTATTATTATTATATTTATATTTATTTTTACTTTTATTTTATTATCATGATGTAGCTCCCGCATAAGCAGCCGATGGATAACGCCACCCGAAAACTTCATCTAAAGATGCATCTTCATGAAATGCCAGAAACACGACTCCATGAACCCACATCGGTCTTCAACAGTAAAATTTTCAGGGACCTGGTTAAGTGTGTCGTTTATATTGACAATGGCATCAAAATGGTCATGATGAGTGAGTTTGCCCTTGTATCATTCTCCCTCTAGAGTTATAAGCAAATCCTTCAAGTGATTCCTCATTTGTATTTGCACAGAAATAATACATAAATATATTGTAAAAGGCTCAGAAAGTAAGTAAAAAGTATCGGTCATTGCAAGAAAAAGACTTGGACACAGTATCAAAAAGCTCAGAGGTTTGATAAAAAAACTTGAAACTTTGAAAAAAAAACCTCGATGCTTTGAAACAAGGCTCGGAGCTTCAAAAAAAAAACTCGAAGCTTTGATAAAAAAGCTTGGTGCTTTAAAAAAAAGCTCGGACAATGTAAAGTTTAACCAATTTATTTTTTTAAAAAAAAAAACTCAGGTATGTTTAAAAAAAGCTTGGATTTGGTACAAAAAAGCTCGGATTTGTTTCAAAAGGTCACAAAGATTGAAAGTTAAACAAACCTTAATTATCAAAACATAGAAAGCTCGGACATGTTTCAAAAAAGCTCGGATTTGAAACAAAAAAGCTCAGACATACAAAACCTAATTTTCCATAAAAAAAAGCTCTGAGTTCTTTATAATAAGCTCGGATCAAATAAAAAAAAAGCTCGGACCTGGTTAAAAAAGTCTCAAAAACCCAGAAATCCATCTTCGTCAACAAATATTCAACCTGATTTCAAACTCTAACCTAACCCATAACCATTCTCAGATCCACAAATCAACCCTAATCTATCATTTCAATCAACACATAACTCATCAAACATTCACAACAACTTATCAACAATAAAATCAAAAACAAAATCTAACTCAACTTACCTCTATCAACTGTAAATTATCTGGTGAAGTGTCGAAAATCCACTGCTCTCCAACTTCCGATTACTTTGCCATCGATTTTTTTGCCGTCGTTTTCTTTCTGTCTCAACTTTTTCTCTTTTACTTTAAAAACGACAGAATCTCACTGTTTAGGGGTATTTTCGTCTGGTCACCTTAATTAGTACATTTTAAACATGAATTATTAATGGGGTGATATTTGTACAACAACCATCTCAAATAGTGCAATTTATTTTTCAAACCCAAATATTAATACACAAATTTGTTTAACATAGTTATTCAAGGTCATTAATGCTTCAAGCATCATGCTTCATGAACCTAGAAACTTATATAAAGAAAATGTTTGTTAATGGAAAAAAATGCAAAAGCAAAGAAAGAGAGGATTTTGTTATGAAAAATAATAATGAAGTAATATAACTAGAATTGAGGGATGAGGGCCGAAAGGAAAGGCATGCACCTTGCAAATGTAACAAACTAATGACAATTAACATGTAGCTACGGAAAATGCTTGAACTCTAATACAAACTGACCTCTTTCCCGTGATCCCGAGTGACAAGTTTTACTTCAACAAAACATAGAGTCCTACAAGTTGCTTGGAATGTAGTTTCAAATCCTTTGTCAAATCTTCTTCTCTAACCTATTGTCGCCTAAAAAAAGAAAAGAAAAAAATTACAACCAACACTAACTAAAATTAAAATTGTTAACTACTTAACTCTGTAATACTGTAATAGGCAGTACCTTCAAACTTATGCTGTAAAAAGTTATATTAGTGTTCATAAATTTAAAATTCAACTATTATATGCAGTACTAAGTTCCTAAATTTCAACCTCATTCTACTTGTTAAAACCAGACTTGTTTACATACTCAGCTAGTGTAGCACTTCACACTTACAAAGTATGTAGAATTTGATTGGTCAATGGAAAAATGCACAACACCAAACTTAGAAACCCAAAGCTAAAAAACGCCATTATTTAAAAAGAGTGGCTACTTGCCAATCGTAACAAGGATACCCTCATATCACCTCTTGCCACATCCAATGAGTTAAAACTTAGAACCATGCCAATTGGCACTGTTAGATCAAAGTGAGAAAATTATTGGTCTTCACAGGTCGGTAACTTTTTAGTCTTACAATTGTACACCAAAATTATCTTTTTATTCTCAACCACCATATTTCATACCCAAACTTATAAGATAGTTTTAACGGCTAACAGTGCACTGAAGGGATGGGCCTAAGACAACAACTCTAGTCACTACATTCGATGTAAGGTCGTTAGAGTTACAAGGTAGAGACAAACAATCAATGAACTATGATCCTACAAGGTGTATAGGAAACAAAAAAGAGCAAAATTTAAGCATGAGAAGGCCCATAATTCATCGAGTCACTATAGACACTAACTTCCCCTACCTAACCCTCAATGAAACGAAGACAAATGGTTCATTGCCAATGAAAAATCCAATCTTCAATCTCCTTTCGTAGCCGCCCTTTATTGAGCTTGTATAAAGTTAGCATGCCAAAAGCCAAAAGACTCTTTCGGTTTAATGGAATCACATTAGTGCGGTTACCACATTACCATTATAAACAATATCAAACAACCACCTGCTAGGCCTTTCAAGCCAGCACACCCAGCATTCAATTAGTCTGTATCTCACACAGTCACATGACACACACTAGAGAAAAATTATACCTAATTGATCTATATCAATGCCTGGTAAATTCAAGCAGCCCTAAACACAAACACTGGAAGTGGTTCAACTTGCGATCTTTTAATTAACATAATGTAAACTAAAATGCCACAATTACAAAGCCTCACTACCCTCCAAATATTCACAATATAATCTTCAACCCACCTAAAATCATATCACCTGTTGAGGTTGGCGAATGATCCGAAGAAGAAGGCCACTCTTCAATGGATGAAGATCAAGCATGCATGCCTTGCCATGGTTGGTTTCCTTGACTTCGCCACCCAAGAGAATTCCATGTAGTGTACTACTTTTGTTGTGTTGCTATTAAACTTATTATTTATGTGTATTCGTTTTCTGATCCTTGTAAAGATTATATAACATTTGATAGTTTGAAAAGGATTGTTATTAATTCTTTTTTGTAAAGAAGCTAATTTATGTTTCAGAGTTTTTTTTTTTTTTTTGACAATTTGTTTTGTTTCAGAGTTCATGGTATTTGTGGGAGAAATGGAAAATGAATGATTTAAAATAAGTATATGAGTGGAATATACGACTGAATTAATGGTCTATTAGGATCATGACTTACTACTTGATTGAATGAATGGTCTATAGGGATCAAGGCTTGGAACTTGATCAAAGTTTGAGTGTTTTTTTTTTCTTTTCAAAGTAGTGTTAACATATGCCTCAGGTACAACCGGACAGGTTAACAACAACTTTATTTCTATAAGAGCATCTCCATTGCAAATATGTATTTGGAGAAAATTGAGTGTCACATAAAATAGATAGTTAAAAAGTTAGAAAAACTCCCTCCAATGCAATTATCTAACTTCAATATGGGGATGATGTGTCAACAAAAAAGTTAAAGAATATGGAGTTGAGTTTCTAATTCTAGAAACTTTCATAGAAATGTTAACTAGGATTTTTAACTATTTCCACCAATAATATTAGAGCTCATATTTGATTTTAGATAGTTGTAATGGAGAAGTGAATATGCATTTCTCTAATTTTTTTCTCAAAGTGGATCCATAATAAATAGAAATACTGATGTAGTACTATTTAGAAACTTAAAATGCATATTTGCATTAGAGATGCTCTAAAAAGAAATAAAAATTAAAAACACCAATAAATATAGAGATTGTTTTCCTTTAAAGCAATAAAGTGATTATTATGGGCATAGATTAACACTACCATTTTAGAAAAAAACAATATTACTAAGTATTACTCGAATCAACAATTGGATAGTGAATGTATGAGGGGTATACCACTAGACCAACTTCATCTTGTCCAACGAGAGAGTCTTTTAGTTAGTGTGGTTCGATAACTACATTCATAACGAGAGAGGGTCTTTCTGCATTTATTTCCTGAATGTAATCTACATTCACATCGAGAGAGTCTCTTAGCATTTATATTTTGAACTACATTCACATCAAGAGAGTCTATCCGCATTTGTTTTATTTTTGCATGAGTAAAAGAAGCATTCAAACCTTATTTTGTCGTGCCACTCTATAACAAGCTTCTTGTTTTTCAAATCAATTCATCCCTAAGAAATGTAAAATGTTCTGCATAGACTTCAATAACAACAAGCACAATGAGTTGAGGTCGGTCTATGGGTAGTGAGGTATACTCCTCCCACTTAAATTTTGATACTGAGAGTACTAGGCTTCCAGCAAGTATCTTCTTCTACAAATATCGGATTATTGCAATTATTAAAAAAAAATGGAAATAATAATCAATAACCAAACATGGATTTTAGAAAATAGAAATAGCCATTAATAAAGGGGTAAAATGATAAAAGTCCCTATGGTTTACCATATTATTCGTTTTGGTCCCCCTAGTTTTAGTATTGGCTACGCAAGTCCAAACGTTAACTATTAATCGTTATTTTTATCCCCACTGTCCAATTTCATTAGGTTTTCGTAAAAAACGTGAGGGTATAATGGAAAAAATATAAATTAAAGTGTTTTAATTAAAGTACCGATAGAAACTCGCTATAGGAGAGGAATTTCAATTAATACCCTCAACCCGTTACCTAGGTAGGCAGCGGAGTGTAGGTACTTCGTACCAAGAAGGGGATTCTAAGGAAATTGAGGAAAGAAGGAAGAAAAATGAGACTGCTGGTAATGAATATTGTTTTATTAATCAAAATTAGAGATACGATTTTGACGGGGTACAATGTTTGTGGAAATGATACAAGTTTGACCTCACTATGCTCTCTCTCTCTCTCTCTCTCTCTCTCTCTCTCTTTCCGTCAAAAAATATTGGAGATGGCAAACTCTTACATGTCAATAAGTGGCTAAATCCTGAGAAAAAAATTATGAAGGAGCTCTGCCATTTTTCTCTCTTTTCTCCCATGCCCTTTCTGGATCAAAACTTCTCCTTCTTATCCCGCACCCCCATTGTAAATCAATCCCTATAATTTAGACCAATTGATTGGTCTTGTTACCGAAAATAATTGACGTTGGTGGGGGAATCGAATTTCATGGGAATTATCCCCTTTGATTACGTGAGGTTACTGTTTGGGCTTAAATTTGAATAAATGGCGAATCCGTTAACCTATCTGATCATATTATGATGCTTTAATGGTGAAGAAGTCAACTCTGTGACTTGGAGAAGAAAGCATGATTATGCGTATCAAATGACGAGGTACTTTGGGTACCATTTTAGTGGCGTGGTGCTTAACCGGTCCTTCTGGAGCTTTCCTGCTAGCTTCCTTTCTACCAGTTTAGCATGTCATGAACCTAGTGACTGGTGGCGAGGTGGTATCGAGGTACTCAGTCGGATACTTTAACGCTTTTGACAGGTGGGGAAATCTTCCAAGGGGTAGTATTGGGGTACTTTGGTTGCCGGGCTCAAATAGGTACCTAGATATCCGGCTGAAGATATCCCGGTACCTAGGTAGAAGGTTGGTGATGTTCTAGATTGGTCTCGGACTAGCGTCGAGGTACGAGGTAGGAGTTACCTCGCTACTGGCTAGTCCTGATCTTCGGGTGGTGTAGAGACCGGTACATCGGGGTAGGTAGCAACATGCAAGCTCTACCCGGTGTCAGGAAGCATGTCTTACTAGGTACCAGTTAGGTGAAAATTTTCACTTTGACCTTCTACAAAAAATAGCTATTAACAGAAGTCTCATTTGACTTGAACACCAGTGACTGATTGGGGTTGGAGTAAGATTTCCAGAACTATTTAGAAAATTTTCCGTTTCTCATCTTGTTACTAGAATCGGGGGAAGAAATCTTTTCATTAAATGTGATGGCCATGTGTCGAGCAAGGGGAAAACTACCCATTTGAAATAGGAGAGATTTTTGGCGGCATCCACGTATCGAGGCCAAAAATCCAATCCCATCGATCACGCTCCCGTCACCGGTTACTGTTCCATTACGCTATTTATACTCATTACTCTCTTCATGCTCTTCATGCTTCTAAACTCCTCTTTCAAAATTCAAAAAACCCATAATCTTTTCTCTGTCTTTTTCAACTTCTTTATCTTCTCCATCTTCTCCTAACCAATTTTCTATTGTTATCATGTCTCACTCCAATCATGATAGTGTAAACCGTCTCGTGGAGGCTGACTCCTCAATCCTTGCTCATGGGAAGATGGCTCGAGAAAAGGACAGTGACAAAAGTGATGTCCCTCAGCTGCAGCGCCATCGCTCAAGTCAAAATATTGTCAATATGATCGATTTTTTGAACAACCCTGATGCCCCGCTGGAGATTATCGAAGGGGATTCAGGTGAGAAGTCTGGCGAGGTTGGAACTGGTGTATGCCTAGTTGGTGCAGAGTTAAGATTGTCTTGTGGGACTCTGGTTCTCCCCTACGACTTCCGTGTCATCTCGGATTTGACCGTAACAGAGGTCATAATTAGGTGCTTGAGGAGCCAATTTAGGATCCCAAATAGCATCATCATTACCATACCGCACCGAGGGTATGATGTGTACATCCCCACCCTCTGCATGCTACCAATACATGTCACCGCATTTGATAGTTGATTCATGTTGCACCAGGATTCTAAAGACACTTGGTAGGTTTTCTTTTGCTTTAGAAAGAACAGCGCAAGAAGGACGACGTAAACAGGGAGTCGGGACCTAATAAGCTAGGGTTTGTCTTTCAGGTCACTAGCATGTCTCCCGGTCTAAAAAGGCAATTCTATGCTCAGGCTAAAAATAGTTTAAATTTCATTTTACCTAGTGCTACCAAGAAGGATGCCCCTTGGAAGTATCAATGGGTCATGGTAGGTGGCGATTGGGGGAGTTCAGTTCATATCGGTGGTACTGGATACATGGTTCCTACCCCGTTCAGTGGAAAACCAATCTGGGAGAAAGCCACTCTTTCTGCGGAGTCGAGGTCGATCCTGAAGGCTATTGTTAACTGGAAATTCATTATAATACCCTGCTTCAGACCCCTTCGATATTGGTAGGGTGGAATGCTACCTGTGTATTTCCATTGCCTCGCTAGGTAGATGCCACTTTCTGTTCCTTCTTCATTGTGTATTTCAACTGGTCTTGGCTGACTCTAATTCTTTCTCGTTTCTTACAGTTTCTGCAGTTACATTACTGGTCCAACGAGAGCCTTCACCTTCTGATGATCCGCCATTCTCCCTTCATCATACTCCTCCAGGATCTCTCATCACTCAGTATGCTAGAAACTTTCCTCTTTCTACCCTGGCTAAACAGGGTGGGTGTACGACTGTCTCGACCAAGATTCCAACTGCACTTCTCCCCTCCCCTCCACCTACAACCTGGATCTCGGATAAATGTGTTTGCATCCAGGTTGGTGAGGGTGATCTATCAAGATTCCAGTGCCCATACCACTACTTCTGCTGCTACTACCTCTACCACTGTTGCCACTACTTCTATTACCGTTGCCACTGCTACTGCTACTGTTTCCCTTCCCCCGCCTACTACTGCTCCTACTAGGGTAAGGGAAGGCATTGATCCGACTATGGTCTCTACTGTTGTGGCTCCCCATGATCAATCTCGATCTAGGTCGATGATTATTGGCCATGATGAAGTCTTGGATCGATTTATTGTCTCCTACCCTAGTGGAAGACTAAGGGAGATAACTTCAATGCTAGTGGATGTGTTGATGACCAGGGGATCAACTCTTCTAGCCGAGGTAAAGTATACTGCTCTTTACTACCTCATATGTGTGCATTTGATGTATGGGTATTGGTTAACATGTCTATTGCACCTTGCAGGCCTTCAAGTATAACGCTGTCATGAGCCATCAGGTTACCTCTCTCATGGGGGGTGTGCTGAAGTTATGGAGGTAGGACTCGAGGTAGCCCGAAAAGAGCTCACCCAATCATGGGCTGCCAACAATGAGCTGAACAAGTCCCTAGACAAGGCTGATAAACCTCTTGAAAAAACCAAATGCAGCTTGGAGCGATACAATCGTTTATTTGACATAGAGACACTCAGGTCTGAGCGGCGGGCTTTGGGGAGAGACAATGCAAGAAAGAAGATCTGGGAACTAGAGGAAGAGAACTAAACTCGGTGGGCTAATATGGTAAGCTTGGAATCCTAGGTAGACATCTTCTTTGGTGATGGTTATTTCTATTCTACCTTCCAGGGACAGGCATGGGATCTTAGAGAAGGCCAGAAAAATGGTGGCTCCTACCACTGAAGAGGTTGGCACTCCCCCGGGTTGTTACGGCTGATGAAGGTGAAGACGATGATGATGATCATCAGCTTATCTCATCTCTCCTACCAATAAGGGGTACTGCTGATACAGATCCTTCTTTGAAGTCACTATCTGAAACTGCATCTTAGGTTGAGGGTATTGTCCCGGTCCTACATGCTACTCCAACCAAACCTGCTAAAACAATAGAATGTTGTCCTGCTCTTAAGGAGGTGGCGGAAGAGCAGGCTATCATTGAAGAGGTCGTGGAGCTGGTAGTGGTCAAGAAGGTGGTTGATTAAGTAACTAGTGAGCCAGGTGTTGGTATCCAGCTTACAGAGGGGGCTAAGGGGCAGGTAGCCAGAGAGAGAGAGCAGGAGGAGAGGAAATCCAGGAAGAGGTTCACTTATGATCCAATGCCATAAGCTTTGTACGTTGCCCAAAAAAAGGGTGGGCACTCTGCTTGATCAAGAAAAATTCCATCCATTCATCTCATGTACCTATATTATTTTTTACATGTAGCCCGAAATTAGGGGATGGGGTCCCTGCCAAATCAAGGGAACAATCCTCTCATTCTTTTTATCTGATTGCCTTCCGCTCTGGCCAAACTTGCCTAACTCTAAACTTGGTTAATGTTTAATCTAGGAAGTAGTCCCATGCATATACCTAACTTTAACAAATATCTGGTAACATACGAAAATTTAAAATCTGTCAAGTATAAAGAGCTAAGCGTGTCAGATGAGTGGTACCAAGTTACTGAGGTACTTAGTCACGGTGAATCTTAGAAAAATCCCTTAAGGAAAACTGTCAACATTGATCATCCTTTCTGGAAGGATCACCCATGCCTGGGAAGCTCTGGTACTTGGGCGAAATCCTAATTCAACAAACCTTGGTGCTTAGGTTTCCCACGTACATGGTTCCTTAGTACCTAGACGATGTGGTTAAATCATGTATCTTTTTAATTTGGTGAGAGAACCAACTGCCACAGTCTGGATATAAAGGATCCTTCCATGCATGGTATCCTGATATCGGATAGTACCACAAGTATGGTATCATCCATCTCTGGATCTAGTCCTTTGTGTACACCTGTCAACACAAGAAAACTAACAAACTTGTAAGGATAAAAAATCATACGATAAGTGATTAATACCAGGTTTTTAGGATACCAGAAATGATCCTTCCGGGACTTTATCAAAGTTGATTATCCTTTATACAATAATCGATCCATACAGACAACTATTCAAGGGAAAATTTGGTCAAGCGTGATCCGGACAGACAACTATGCACTTATGTCTTTGATCATTCTTGAGGGTGGTTTCCCGACCAAGGCATTAGGATGGCCAATTGGCTGTCCTGGTCTCGTGTTCTGGCTGGCAATTATGCCCTTATGCACAAACCATTCTTGGGGGTGGTAGCTCGAACAAGACATCATAAGGGCCATTTGGTTATCCTGGTCTTGTGATCTAGCTAGAAACTATGCACTTACAATCAAACCCTTCTTAGGGGGGGGGGGGGGGGGGCACCCCAACAAGGGCATCAGGATGTTTTCCTGGTCTTGAGATCTAGCAGGCAACTATGCTCTTACGCTGAGACCCATCTTGATGGGAGATGAAGCCTGGTCAAGTTATCGGGGTAGCTATGTTGCCATTCCCAGTTCATGGCGATCATGGCGAACATCTATGGCGAACACTTGACGAATAGTAGAGACAAACATAGGTGGAGAGAAATAGAGACTTTACTGATAACAAACTAGAGATTTCAAAATGTATTCAGAGTACAAATACCGGTACTTATGGTGGTTCTAACCTCCTATGGGTATAATCTCTTTAGGTGATCAACACTTCAAGTGTGGTCGATATGTCGTTCATCCATGTCCACCAGTTTGTAGGCTCATCTATAGACCACTACCTTTACTAGGTAGGGGTCTTCCCAGTTCAGTGCTAGCACCCCGTCTGACTGGTTTCTGGTGTTCTAGGTCATCTTACGGAATACCAGGTCTCTTTCCTAGAAACTGTGGGCACTTACCTTCCTATTGAAGTACCTAGCAATCTGGCTCTGGTTGACCGCTACTCTCTCTACCATCCTGTCTTATTTTTCTTCCATGAGGTTTAGTTTGGCCTTGAGCTTGACCTTGTTGCTATTTAGTTCTAAATGTTGGACCCTGAATGAGGTGAGATCTTGCTCGATAGGCATGTCTGCTTCTACTTTGAAAGCTAAAGAGTAGGGTGTTTCACCGGTTGCTATCCATTTGGTGGTGCGGTACGCCCAAAGTACGTCGGGAAGCTCATATGCCCATTTACCTTTTTTCTGTTGCAATTTCTTCTTTAGGGGCTTTTTGATGTTCTTGTTTGTAGCTTTTACCAAGCCATTGGTTTGTGGGTGTGCTACGGAGGCATAAAGAAGATCGATACTCAGACCGTTATAAAATTCCCTGAACCATGCATTGTCGAATTGCTTGCCAAGGGTTGTGACCGTCACGTACTTCTTCATGAATTTAGAGGTGTTCTCCTTTATTTTCTTGGACAGAGGTTCAACTTCCACCCACCGGGTGAAGTAGTCCATCGCGATTATGACATGCTTGGTTTGGCTAGGAGCAGTAGGGAGAGGTCTGATTGAATCCACTCTTCAGATAGCAAAGGGGTATGGAGAACTGATAGAGAATAGCCTCTCCGGTGGAATGTGATTCTGGTTTGCTGTCTTCTGACATAGCTCGCACTATTTCACGAACATCCTAACGTCATGGTACATGGTCGACCAGTAATATCCCATGCGGAGTACCTGGTAAGCCAGAGTTTCTCCCCTCGATATGGCTTCTACAGTCCCCTGAGTAGACTTCTCTAAGTGCCCAAACGACATCATCGGGGTAGAGGCACCAACGTAAGAGTAAAGACCTGCATCTGCGGTAGAGGTGCCCGTCAATCAAGCAATATCAAATCGAGATACTCTTGATTCTATAAGCTTTATCGGGGCCTTCCAAAAGCTTTCCTTCCTAGATGTAATCCAAAATGAGATTCATCTAACACGGGAGTCGATCTACCGGGTTAACCTCATTTCCTCTTGATATGCTAGGCTGGGGGTTAACTTGGAGAGGTACCCCTTTAGGCAAGGTTTGACTTCAATTAGTTGTTATCTTGGCCAAGACATCTGCTCGATGGTTCTGTTGGTGAGGAAATTGTTCGATCTTGAACCCTCTGAATCGAGCTATGAGTTGTTGGACCTTGTACAAGTACACTGCCATATTGTCACTTTTGGCTTGGTAGAGCCCGGTGACTTGGTTGACGACCAGTTGCGAATCACTTATGACATTGGGGTAGTTTGTCTTTAGCTTGGTTGTTACCCTCATACCTGCCAGTAGTGCTTCGTACTGGGCTTGATTGTTAGTGGCGCTAAACTCGAAGCTGAAATAGTGACAGAGCTCGACCTTTTCTTCT
The DNA here is from genome assembly GCA_032871835.1 of Dipteronia dyeriana. Classification (NCBI taxonomy): domain Eukaryota; kingdom Viridiplantae; phylum Streptophyta; class Magnoliopsida; order Sapindales; family Sapindaceae; genus Dipteronia; species Dipteronia dyeriana. Next base: position 72,458,529 of record CM065295.1, read on the forward strand.
CCGCTCCCCGATTGGTTGGATGCCCCAACTTTATATAGGATCCTAATGTCTCAATTAGTTGGCCAACCTTCCAGTTCTTGATCCTTCTAGGAGCTTGGATCAAAGTCTAGAATGGTACCGGGATTAGGAAGAGCTGAGAACTCGGCCACTAAGTCTGCTAGTGTCTGGACTTTGATAGTAGTCCTTGATTTAAATTTTATGTCGAATTAGGTAAGCTCGAGGGCCCAAATAACTAACCTTCTTGACACCTCTGACCTCTGTATAAATTGGCGAAGAGGTTGATTGATGACAACAACAATTATGTGAGCCCGGAAGTAGAGGCCCAACTTTCTAGCCGAGGTCACCTCGGAGAAGGCAAGTTTTTCCAGGAGAACAAAGTTCCTTTCCGATTTGGTTAAGACATGGCTTACATAATAGATAGGTCGTTAAACCCTAACTCTACACTCCTTAACCAAGGTCCTGCTAACCACTGCCTTTGACAGGACTAGGTATATTTACAGTTCCTCTATAGGTTCTGGTTTGACTAGGAGTGGTGGGCTTGCTAGGTATTCCTTCAGGGATTGGAAAGCTCGCTCGTTGTCCTGGTCTCACTTCATGTTTCTCTACTTGATTGCCTTGAAAAATGGGGGACATTTTTCGGTCAATCGAGATATGAAACGGTTTAGGGTAGCTACTCAACCAGTCAGAACCTGTACCTGCTTGAGAGAGCTAGGAGATTTGAGGTCCATGATGGCTTTGATCTTGTCCAGATTGGCTTCTATGCCTCTTTCATGGACCATAAACCTGAGGATTTTTTTTATGCTACCCTGAATGCGTATTGGGCCATATTCAGCTGCATCTGGTTCTCGTTTACTATTAAGAAGGTTTGGCGGAGGTGGTCCTGGTACTGCTCTGCTACCTGGGACTTGGTGATCATGTCGTCAATGTAGACCTAAATTGTCCTTCCTATCTCTTGCTTGAACAAATGATTGACCAATCGTTGGTAAGTGACACCTGCATTCTTGAGATCAAATAGCATTATCTTGTAGCAGTAGAGGCATTACCTGGTGATGAAACTGGTCTTGTCATGGTTAGCGGGGCGCATCGTGATTTGATTGTACCCTGAGAAAGCATCAATGAAGCTAAGGAACTTGTTTACCACAGTGGAATCCACCAATTGATCAATCTACGACAGAGGAAAACTGTCATTCTGGCAGGTGCAGTTAAGATCTGTAAAATCAACACACATGCACCACTTCCCATTAGCTTTGTTGACCAATACCACATTCGTGAACCATTCAGAATACCAGGATTCCTTGATGAATCCAACTTTCAATAGCTTTTTGACCTCCTCTTGTACCGTAACATTTCTTTCAGGTTTGAAATGTCACCTCTTTTGCCTTATTGGTTTAAATGTGAGGTCGATTGCTAACCTGTGAGCTACCAAAAGATAGGGATCCCTGGCATCTCGTCATGACTCCAATAAAAAATGTCATTATACTCTCGGAGAAGCCTGATCAATCTTTCTTTCACACTTTCCTCTAAGTCGGCTTCGATTTTAAAACTTTTGATGGGTCATTCTCAATGTCTTCTCATTCTTCTACCTTAGGAAACATCCTAGCGTGGTTCTTCCTTGAGTAATTGTAAATTTCAGCCAGGGTAGGTCCCCCACTGATAGTGTGCATGCCCTGGATCTGTTGCATTAGGTATTTTCCCTTTGGTTTTTTTCTTTTCTGCACGGCATGTACCCCTTTCCCTGTGTGGATGCAACTGTAAGTTCCTTATTTTTTAATTGGCTTATTTCGATTGACAAACCCCAATTAGGGATTATCATGTAAGGGTAGATTAGGCTTTATTGCTCGTGATCAAGCTTTAACAGGCATCTTCAATCTCAAGAGCACTTCAAAGGTATATCACATTGCTTAACTCTTAGAAAAGACTTAGTTGCACACACACATTTTCATATGCATTTCTATGTCACTTATATGTATGTTTATTTGATCATGTGTATTTGTGTTTATCACACACTTCATGTGTGTTCTTTGTTGTTGCATTTCTATGATTGCATTCCTATGATTGCATTTGTGTTTCCATGATCATGTATTGCTTTTTATCATATGATATCTTGTTGTGTACATTATGTTCGATTTGGTTTGGTTATTTGGAGTAACGTGTCTAGTTTCAAAAGAACGGTTTTCAATGATTTAAGTGTTTTTTTTTCAAATCTAACCTCTGGTCACTCATTTGACCAAAACTCTTTCTACAGACATCCAAATCATGTTTTGTAAATTGGAGTAGAAAGTAGACTTCCATTACCAACAGTATATTATACTAAAGGTTTGGATGTCGTTTGGTCATGTTTTGGGTAGCTCTAATATGGAGCTTTTGTGCTGTCACGTTTTTTCCCGAGAGCTTAGCGACCTCAGGGCCACCTGACTTCCAAGTCACTTTTTCAATCGTATTTTGTCACCCAAACCCAAGAGCAAAGCGACCTATCATTTAGGTTTCCCTAAGGTTGCTTCTAACGTCCGGAAATCAATTTTTTCTTTCCCAAAACGTCGTAGTTTGATTTGAACCCTATAAATAAATCATATTCTTTTCCAAATCAGACCTAGAGCTCTGAAAATATATCCTGAGAGACAGAAAGTAATTTCTAATGAGAGAGAGCTCCCAAGAACTTGTTTTTACTCAATCAAACTCCCATTCATTAACATATAACATCATTCTTCATCTTCCAAGCATGGGTCATCATGTTGTTCTTTGACTAGGTAATCTACATATGTCCTAGACTTCATTGTTTCATTACTATGTCATATATGCATAGGTTTTAGCTTTTATTGCAAATTAAATGCTTGCTCTTGTGTTTAATAGCTTTTATAACATGCTTGTGATGTTGGTTGTTGGTTAAGAATAGTGGTGTAAATATGGTCCGGCCTGCTCAACCTGCCAAGGAAGGCAGGCCTTGCCTAGCACGGCCCGCCTGGGAGGCGTGCCGTGCCAGGCACAACCCACATTGATGGACCGTGCTGGGCCCTCGATCGAGGCACGGCGTGCCGGTCCGGCCCTGCACGCCTGGCCTGCGTGCCATGCCCACTGTCGGCATGGCGGGCCCATTTATATATTAAAAAAAAACTTAAAAAAACATTTTATTTATAAAAAAATATATTTTAAAGATAAATGATATTGAAGAGTATTGAACCTTGGTTCATAACCCTTGTTTAGATAAATAAGTTTTCATTTATCTTTCCTTTCTTTTTATATTGATTAGACCTCTCTTCAATACTCTTATTTATCCGATGTGGGATATGAGATTAAATACAACTATGATTATAAACAATTACTATAACCAAGATTAGAGAAGAATACTATGTGAATGATATTTAATGATTATATATATATATATACATATATAATTTTTGTTCATAGATGGAAAAGATGAAAATTATTGTATGATAATATAATATCAACATATGGTTTATTTGATTTTTTTAGCAAAACCATTATTTAATTTGAATAGACCTCCCAACTCTCTTTATGTTTTCCATATTTAGATTAAAAAATGGAGTCAAGAGAATATCATTATGTTATATACTTGTATCAATGAATGGAAATGGAAATTCAATCTCACATCCCACATCGGATAAATAAGAGGAATGAAAAGAGATATAACCTACATATAAATGAGGAAAAAGTAAAAGAAAACATACTTACTTGGACAAGGGTTATGGGTCATATCTCAATACTCTATGATGTCCATACTCTATGATATTATTAATAAATTTTATATTTTTTAAAAATAAAAGTAAAAGTGGGCCGGCCTGTTTGGCCCGCCTAGCCGGCACGGCCTGCCATGGCCTTGCCCACGTACCGTGCCGTGCCGTGCCGTGCTCTTGTTTTCCAAAACAGGCCCGGCAGGCCGTGCCAAAATAGGTCGGGCCGGCCCAATGTTACACCACTAGTTAAGAACATTGATTATTGATAGCTAGCATTTATGACAATTTTACCCTTCTAGCTAAATCTTCTTGCATTTGCATTTATGCCACGTTTGGCAGCTGGGATAGGATGGGAAAGAGACTATTTTTAATCCCTTTCCCATGTTTGGCTTGACAACTGGATAGGATAAATTTATTCCATCAAACTTATTTTATCCCATGGGATAAAATAATACAGTCGCTTGACATGGGATTCATTTGTTTCCCTTGTTGTAATTACACATATAACCTCTGTCTTCTTCTTCGGATCATCTTCAGTCTTCTTCTTCGAATCATCTTCTTCTAATCGGCTTCTTTTTCCTCTTCTTCAGTTCAACTTCTTCTTCAAATTAAAAAAAAAACACAATAAAAAAAATCACAAATGAATCCTTTGTTATGTTGTCTTTGCTGCAGCGATTTGTTATTTCTCTTTTGTGATTGTCGTTGCTGTAAAGACCCACCAATTAACCGGATATATAGTTTTTTTTTAATTTTTAGATTTTAGAGAAAATGAAAAGAAGACCAATTGAAAGAGAAAGAGGGGTATGAATTGATGGATTGAGTTTCAATTGGTGGCTCTCAACGTAACAAATAGATCTGGATCAAAAAGAACAAGAAGAAATTTGTTTAAAAAAAAATCAAAAAAGAAGAAGTTGTGAGAGAGAAATGGAGGTGGACTTACATGAAGTGTTGAGGACCAGTTTGGAAAGATCTGGATCTCAGCATAACAAAGAGAACTGGATCACTTTTCAGTTCTATTTTTTGAACGAAATATTAAAATCTTGATTAAAATGATGAAATAACCCTCATTTTGTTAAATTGGACAAACATAGGGGAGTTGGGTGTAATTTCTTCTCCTATTTTTAATTCTATCCTATGTTGCATCAAACACATGGTTACTCTATTTTTAATCGAATCATATGTTGTACCAAACAAAGGATAACATTAAAATTATTCCAATCATATCCTATCCAATCCTATCCAATCATATCCTATCCTATCCTATGCCACGCACCAAACATGGCCTTAGAGAATTGATATCTAGGATTTGCATTCAATTGTCATATTTACATTCCTAGATAAGCTCAAATGCCTTGACCTAGCATTTTTGCACTTTGAATATCATTATATATTCACTTAGGTTGCATTGTCGCTTCATTGTTGTTAAGCTTTGTGACTAAGTGTTTAGTGCACAAGTTTATTGATCAATAATCACTATTAAGGCTCGTTGGGTAGTAGTAGTGGGTTAGTAACCTTAAATTGTGACTAGGTGGTCAACTTAGATTGTAAACATCATTACAATAGTGGATTTGAGGATCGAATGTGGTTAGGAGGATATCCCGTGGTTTTTCCCTTGTTTAGGGTTTCCATGTAAATATCGTGTGTCAATTTTTATTTCCACATTTTTACTTGCTTTTCATGTTTGATAATGGGGTGAATCTATTAATATTGCTTAATTTGAAAAAGTTGGTAATCAATAGTGTTAAAAACCTATTCACCCCATCCCCCCTCTAGGTTTATAGACATACACTTCTTAGGGAATTTCAATTGGTATCAAAGCTAGTACCTAGATATACTTAGGTGATCTGTGCTCTATGTGTGTCTTGCTTATTGCATTTTTTTTTTGTTGCTTGCATTTTATGTGTTGCATTATATTTGCATCTCATTCATTCATTACCCTCAAACACTATGAGTGGAAACGGTGGTAGTCATAAGAGAGCCTCAAGCACAAGACCCATTTTGCTCAATGGGGTGAATTATGCTTCTTGGAAGGGCAATATGAAATCATATCTTTGCCAAATAGATAATCGTGCTTAGATTTAAAGATGGGTACACTCCTCCAACACTGACCACCGAAGAGGGAGATAAAGTTCTCAAGCCCAAATCGTAATGGAGTATATAAGAGTTTGAGGCATCCAAGTGGAACAACAAGGCCATGCATGCCATCCTTTGTGCAATGGACGATAATCAATACAAGTTGATCCAAACCATCAGGAATGCAAATGAGGCTTGGGAGATTCTTCAAACGGCTCATGAAGGCACTGATGTAGTTAAGAACTCTAAGCTCCAAGTCCTTCAAACACAATTTGAGATGATTATAATGGTAGAGGAAGAGTACTTCAATGACTTTCAGGTGAAGTTAATGAATATTGTAAATCAAAGCCATCAACTAGGTGATCCATACTCAGATAGAAGAATCAAGCAAAAGATTATGAGGTCACTTCCCAAGAGATTTGAGTATAAGGTAACGGCACTTGAGGAGAATAGTGACTACAAGAATATGAAGCCTAGTGAAGTGATCGGAAGACTTCTAGCTTATGAATCTAGATGAACATCTACACCAACACCTCCAAAGAAGCAAAAGACCAGAAAGGTTAAAACCTCTAAGGTTGAAAAGAAGGAGGAGGATGACTCAGATGAGGAGATGGCCCTCATGGTAAAAAGGTTTAAGAAGTTCATGAAGTTTGAGAAAAAAAGATTTGGATCCAATGGAAAAGAAGTAAAGAAGAAGAGTCCTTTCAAGAAAATGGAGAGATCATAAGAGAATAACGTTAAAAAGGGCATTCAATGCTATGAATGTAGTGGCTTTAGTCACATTGCTCCGGAATGTGCAAATATGAAGAAAAAAAAGAAAGGAAAAGCAATGGCGGCTACTTGGAGTGATAGTAAAGACCTAGAAGTGGAAGAAAAGTTTTCAGATGATGAAGATCGAGTTGCAAACTTCATAGCATTCACATCATCTTATAATGGCAAGGGAGTTATAAGTGATAAAGAAGAAGTAGAAGACTATAGTGATGAGAGCATCTCATCTAACTCTAGGTTCGAAATTTGTGAGGAAATGGACTATGTAGACTTCATGAAGTTCTTTGAGAGCTCTAGATTTTAGAAGAAGAATGCGATTCAAAAGTTGAAAAATGAGAAACTTGAGTTGACTTCCAAGGTGAATCACTTAAGTGAGAAAGTGAAGATTGGAAGAGAGTTGGAAGAAAACTTGAAGGAGGAGCTTAGAGAGGCAAAAGAATTGAATGCTAAGATGACCTCCAGAACCGAGAAACTTGATAAAATATTATCAAGTGGGAAGAGCCGTTGTGATAAGAAAGGCTTAGGATATGTGGAAGACATGGAAACCACTTCCTTAAAGAAGACTACTTTTGTCAAGAGTGAAAAGTTAAAGAAAATCCAAGGCCCACAACAACCATAAAAAAGAGTTGATGTTGTAGAATCTTCAAAACAAGTTCAAGTCAAGGCTCCAATAAAAGTTCAAGTCAAAACTCAATCACAACAAGCTAGGATACATCAAATAGGGCCTCAACCTCAAGTGAACCCCCAATCTCAACAAAGGATCTTTCATGCTCAATCAAGAAGGGATACAATCTTGGCTCAATCACAAAGAAGAGAGTTGGCTCTACACCAAAGATCAACTCAAAGGAGAAGGAAGCCTTCTATGTTTGCACAAGGCTATAATATGAATTCTTATTTTACTCATATTTGTCATTATTGTGGTGTTGAGAGCCATATAAGGCCTAATTGTTTTAAATATATTAATTTGTGTCTTATTGAAAGTATGATTGAGAAAATTATGCTTAGAAGAGCTAAAATGCATGCACCTAGGAATTTTAGAGCCAATGAACCCAAGGCTCCTAGAAAAGACAATGTTATTACTAGGTGGACTAGAAAAAATGAGTATTCTTTCCATGTGGCCCAATTAGCTTTGAAGGTCAATGCCTCTAACACTTGGTATCTTGATAGTGGGTGTTCTAGGCACCTTACCAGAAACAGGAGTTTCTTTGAGACTCTTGTTATGGAGGATGGTGGATTTGTCACCTTTGGTGAGGTTTAGGTAAAAAGGTTTTAGTAAAAGGAAACATATCTATCCTCGGTTTGCCCTCCTTGCCCAATGCTCTTTATGTAGATGGCTTACAAGCCAATCTCATTAGCATATCACATTTGAGTGATGAAGGGATTTCAGTTATGTTTGGCAAAGTTGATTGCTCTATTCTAAAAAAAAGATGGACAAGTTTTATTGAAAAAAAGAGATCAAGTGACAATTGTTATTGTCTTGATTCCAATGGCATCTCTTGTAATTTGTCTAGTTGTGATCAGGTTGAATTGTGGCATCAAAGGTTAGGTCATATGAATTTCAAAGACTTGAAAGTTCTTGAGAAATTGAATGTTATGAGAGGTCTTCCTAAGTTTAGGAATATGATTGAGGGAGTGTGTGGACCTTGTCAAAAAGGGAAGCAAACTAAGGGTGTGCACAAAAAGGGTAAGTATCTTACCACCAAGGAGCCATTAGAGCTTCTTCACATGGATCTTATGGGTTCCATGCAAATTGAGAGTCTTGGTGGGAAGAGATACATTTTTGTATGTGTTTATGACTTTTCTAGATTCACATGGACTTATTTTCTTAGAGAAAAATCTAAAACTTTTGAAAAAATTAAAATGCTTTGCATTAAAATCCAAAATGAAAAGAATTCTCACATTAAAAGCATTAAAAGAATTAGGAGTGATCATGGCAAAGAATTTGAAAATGCTTGTTTTGAAAATTATTGTAATAGTGTTGGCATTTCTCATGAGTTTTCAGCTCCTCGAACTCCTCAACAAAATAGGGTTGTAGAGAGGAAAAATAGGGTCCTCTAAGAGATGGCTCGTGTGATGTTGTTTAGAAACAATGTTCTTAGGAATCTTTGGGCCGAGGCTGTGAATACAGATTTTAAATAGGAAATAAAGTGTTTTTAATGCCCGGTACTAGGCAAACCTCCTATGAATTATGGAAGGGTAGGAAGTCAAATGTTAACTACTTCCATTCATTTGGAAGCAAATGCTACACTCTCAATGACCGAGATCAACTTGGCAAGTTTGATGCTAAGAGTGATGAGGGGATTTTCATTGGCTATGCTTTTAATAGTAAGGCATATAGAGTGCTTAACTTAAAAACTAGAAGAGTCATGGAATCATCCAATGTTGTCATAGATGATTATAGGCCCAAGTTGAGTAACCATGATGAGGAGGTTAGTGTGTCTCATGATTTACCTTTAAAGGAGTGTGGTGAGACTTCAAGTGATGTAAAGTTGGACCATAGATAAGAGAATGATAAACCTTTTGATAGAGATCCATCTTTGGACTCTAATGAACCCGTTCCTTTGGTTAGGAGACTCCATGATAAAAGTAATATCATTGGAGATGTTAATAAGGGTGTTAGGACTAGACAACAAATGGCTAATCAAATTAGTTATTCTTGTTACACTTCTCAAATTGAACCCAAAAAGATTGATGAAGCCTTGAATGATGAATTTTAGGTTCTTGTCATGCAAGAAGAGTTGAATCAATTTGAAATAAATGAGGTTTGGACTCTAGTTCCTAGACATAAGAATTCTAATGTCATAGGCACCAAGTGGGTGTTTAAGAACAAGTCGGATGAGAATGGAAACATTGTGCGCAACAAGGCTAGGCTTGTAACACAAGGATACTTTTAATTTGAGGGTATCGACTTTGAGGAGACTTTTGCACCGATTGCCCGTCTTGAGTCTATTAGGCTTCTTTTGTCCATATCATGTGTGCACAAATTTAAATTACATCAAATTGATGTTAAGAGTGCCTTCTTAAATGACTTTTTGCAAGAGAAAGTGTTTGTTGAGCAACCCAAGGGGTTTGTGGATCCATATCACCCTTATCATGTCTATCGCCTCAAGAATGCTTTGTATAGGTTGAAACAAGCTCCAAGGGCTTGGTATGAGCACCTCACCTTATATCTTGTTGAAAATGGCTACTCAAGAGGTAGTGTTGATAAGACCTTGTTAATCAAGGGTAACAAAGATGAGCTTTTCATAGCTCAAATCTATGTTGATGACATTGTGTTTGGTTCCACCAACAAATCCAAAGTCCAACAATTTGGTGAGGTCATGTCTAATGAATTTGAGATGAGTCTTGTTAGGGAGTTTAATTACTTTCTAGGTTTACAAATTAAATAATTGGATGATGAGATCTTTATATCCCAAGCTAAATATGCCAAGAACCTAGTGAAGAAATTTGGCCTTGAGAATGCCAAACATATTGACACACTTATGAGTACCACGTTGAAACTTAGCAAGAATGATAGTAGGAAAAGTGTGGATCAAAGCATATATCGTGGCATGATAGGTAGCTTACTTTACTTAACTGCAAGTAGGCCCGATATATCCTTTAGTGTTGGTGTGTGTGCTAGGTATCATAAAGGAAGTCATGGGTTATAAGCTTCTCTTTCCCTTTGGTAGTAGCTAACAATTTGAATTTCGTACTTCTATCGGATCCAAGATTCAACGCTATTCCTTTCACACCGTTGGAAAATTCAACCATTTCCCCAGCTTGAATCTTATTCAATCCATAAACATGTGCAATCCCATCTCCAACTGAGACCACTAAACCGATCTCATCCACTTGAAAATTCATGTAAAAGTTGGTACTTCAAGATTCCAATGTACTGCGTCCAAGATTAGAACGAGCTTGCCGGCGGACCACTGCCGTCCCATTCTTGAGTGAGCTGGAGCACAACCATTTTATCCATTGAACCAGCTAGAAGCTATCGCTTTGGGTCGAAGCACTAAAAGAAAAGGACCGGGAAATGCGGTGGCATAGGAACCACGGGACCCCCCTACTAGTAAAGAGAAAACGGAACTCCTGTGCACCAACATACATACTCCAATAGGTCGATGGATCTTTCTTCGGATCGCTCTGACTCTTTTCTTTTTAATATAACCTCATCTTAAGGACCGTCTGCATAGCAATCAATCGTCGTTGGCACTTCCTACTTCTTCGGCTAACACGAGCCCTATTGAGCCTATGCCTTTTCGGCTCTTGCTCACAGGCCTACCATTGGCAACAGATACCACTAAACCTAAACAAACAAACATAATCGTAGGAGCCCGGTGAAGTCAGATTGACCATGGATAGATTGGGTTCAGAGTTGCAAAACATAAGTGAAGATTTGAAGTGCAGTTCAGTGTGCAACTATTGAGCTCGAGCTTGCTTCGGTTCCCTCCCACATAAGCAGCTTTCTAGCTTTCTAGGCCTTGATTTACTAACTCTTCTTTATTTAACATTTAACTAAGGAATTACGTCCGTAGGTTCGCCCATCCGTAGTCCGCTTTCACCTCCACCCCTTATTAAGATAAAAGAGATCAAAGCAGAAATGGCAGCCTCAGAAGTACATAAGTATATTAAGGATGCCTTGAAGTAATACTCGAATCCACAGAATAAGATCATTATTCGCTTACATCCGTTAAGCAAGATACCTCACTAGGGAATACAAGTGTTTCAGTTGATCTGATCCTACTATATAGTTTGACTCTATCGGGCCAGATGTTGACCTGGTCGATCCATCCATTCCAGTTTGAATCGTTTTCTCCCGGTTGTATAAAAATTTTATCTGGAATTGTACCCATCGCTCATGGGAAAATGTCGGGGAGCGTTTACAGAAGGAAAAGTAAAAAAGAAGAGGACTATGCCTCTTGGCCAATTACACTAGAAGCTAAATTTAAGGAATGGAAAATGGAAATATTAAAGACTCATTTAGAGGAGGAATGGAAGGAAAAAGAAGTTAGGAAACAAATAAGAGAAGAAGAAAGAAAAGATGTGGATAGCGCAGAAAGAAAAGAAGTCGAGAGTGGAGTTACGGGAACAGTAGTCTGATGGAAAACGACTTTCATGTTCGGTTCAGAGAGTACTTTTTTCGTTGAGAATTCCTCGTTCCCTTTCGTGAATCGTGCTTCATCCCTCCTCGCATTGGAGAAAGACTCACTACTATCTATATGGAACTAGGAATCAAAGAGTCTTAGTGCTCGGAGCCGGCCCAAGTGAAGATCGGCACTCGAAAGCTTGAGGAGCAGCCAGTAAAAGAAAAGTAGCAGGTGCATAGCAGCCTTGTTGCACTGCCCTTTCAGTTATATCCCATACATCGATCAAGTAAGCTTTCACTTTAACGGAGATAGAAAGTCGTTTATCAATTCTCAGCTTGACACACTAGATACAGCTGCAGAGACATCCAAACCTTAGCTCGGCTAAATAGGCTCAATGATCTCTTTCTTGAATAGACCGGTTCGGCACTCCGTATGGTTATATTCGTACATATTCTGACTCACCGGTCATTATGAATCTAGTGGCATGGTGAGGCAAAGAAGGGGCAACTACAAAGCTTCGCACTGCGCCCCTCACTCAGTTTTAGACTTAGAAGGCACAAATTGAATTGGTGCAAGAGGTAGTCAGATAAGGTTGTTATCGCTCTTGGGAAGTTAGGGGTTTGGGAGTTATTCCTTGTTCTTAATAGCAGGTTTTCATGCCAGTCCAATAAGATCAGGAAGAAGTGTGAATCGGCGGAGCTCCGAGTATTCTAGGAGTAGTAAGGGTGCATCTAAATATGTTATTGCCCGTATGAGTACATCTTTTATTGTTGTTCTCCTCCTATTGGTGAGTGTTGCATATTTAGGATTCCAGGCTTCCCGGACTCGTAACAGACGGCTAAGAACAAGAAGAGGATCAGTAGTCTCTGCCGCTGCAGGTCCTTCTCCTTCCGCCGAGACGGCCCTCTTTTTTTTTTGTTCACCGTGGCACGAAATCATGAAGAAGCTGGATCAGAAAGAGAGTGGCGCCTAGTCGTTGAGAGCGTCTGTTGTCTTTGTAGAGGAACTACGATCTTGGACTGGCCCCCTTCGCATGGCCTAGAAAGAAAAAGAAGTCCGTGCTACTATAAGGCCTCTAAACTCCTCCCTCAGGACACTGTTGCGTTGCCCATGGGGACGGGGTAGCCCCGACTTCCATAGGGGTAGTCCCGACTTCCATAGGTCCAGGTTCCAGCTTCCCTTCCTAGACCCCTGGGAAGCCCTACATTTGCTAGTCAGTTTAAGAAGTCCAAAAGGTCAAGGAGCGAGTGCTCACATCGATGTCGAAAAGGGTAAAGGTTTAAGAAATCCAAAGGTAGCTTGTCTCCTGTAACAACCCCCTTGCCCGACTTCTATAAAAGGTCTCTCGAGCCAGGAACATCTATTAATAAAGAGTAGTCTACGAGGTTCTGGATAACTGAATAAGAGTGATCTTTTGCCCGCTAGCCCAACTAAAAAGAAAGAAAAGCTAGCTAGGCCTCGGCAGAGGGTTTAAAGAATAGGGTAGGGTCCTGTCCTTAAGATTCAGATAAGAAAAGAGTTCCAAACCTTTATGCATGCACCTCCGTATAAGTGCTGCGTACAAGTTCCGGTCAGGATAATTGAGAAAGATCCAACCAATTTGAACCGCTCACATCACAATAGTAGTAGCGTAAAGGCCGTAAGTTGGGGGGATATTACTTTCACATCTTTCTCTATAGATAGTAGTGTGTGTTAGGTACCATGCCCGATATATCCTTTAGTGTTGGTATGTGTGCTAGGTACCATGCAGGTACCAAGGAGTCCCATCTCTCTTTGTGAAAAGAATCATTCGTTATGTGAATGGGACATCCAACTATGGGATATGGTACTCTTTTGACACTAATGCTAGTCTAGTTGGCTTTAGTGATATAGATTGAGCAAGTAATTATGATGATAGGAAGAGTACATCGGGAGGTTGCTTCTTCCTAGGAAACAACTTGGTGTCTTGGTTTTGCAAGAAGCAAAACTCCATTTCCTTATCCACAGTCGAGGCCGAGTATATAGCAGATGGGAGTGCTTGCACACAACTCTTATGGATGAAGCAAATGCTTATGGACTACGATTTTGATGAAGGTACTCTGACCCTCTATTGTGATAACATGAGTGCTATAAACATTTCAAAGAATCCTGTCCAACATTCTAGAACCATGCATATAGACATTAGACACCATTTCATTAGAGAGCTAGTTTAGAGAAAATGCATTGCACTTGAACATGTTGGCACTAATGATCAACTAACGGGTTTGTTCACTAAACCCTTGGACTCAACTAGGTTTAAATCACTTAGTAAGTCTATTGGGAATTGTCATATGTCTTGATGAGTTTTGGTGTTTGACCCCGCGTGGGGAGCTCAAGCAAAGAGAGCTAACTTGCATTTCAATAAGCAACAATAATTGTTCAATTTTACGCTCTTTAATTAATTACTTGAGTATCATGGTTGCATATGCTAGTATATAACTTTTTATTCAATAAGTGTGTCTTTGCCTTGTTTAAAATCCATGTCTCATTTATGTTCAAACATGTATTTTTAGACTAGCAAATTTGATTAGGAAGTACATTTGATTGACCCAAAATTTATCTCTGTGTTTATATGAACTTGAGTTTGACATGCTTAATATTATGCATGAAGTAATTGTGTGAAATTTTGTGTGAATACAATTGACAAGGCTAAACTCAATAAGGACCTTGTGTCCATTCAACTAATAAGGATGTCTCATCCGATTTAGCTTTGTCTCTCTTCTTAATGGTTGAATAAGACAACAATCAATAAGGATTTTATATCCATTCAATCAATAAGGATTTTATATCCATATCTTGATTGGCCATTAAGAATTGATAATATTGCTTATCTTGTTCTAAAATGACAAAAGGGTGTAAATTGGTTTGACTTCTCTTGGAAACTTTTTTTATATTTGCTTTGCCAAACACCATTTTTTTTTAAAAGTTGATATTGCATGTCTTTTATCCAAGGCAAATCTTCACACATTTTCTTTAACTTAAACCTCTTTGCTCTTCTCTATAACTTAATTAAATTGTAAAAAGTTGTTGTATATGATTGTACAAATTTCTCTTGCAAATATCTCTCGTTGCTAAGTGACCCAATTGGGGAGACCTCCTTTACCTATCTTGTGATATAAATGGGGAGTAGTGTCGTGTGGTTTTTAAGGGGAGTTAGAGGTGTTAAGAATGGCATGCTTTAAGGGAGTTGAGAGTTGTATACGAGGGGAGACTTGTTGAAGGGGAGTTAACATATTTAAGGGGAGCATCTGCATTTATATTGTTATTGCATGGTGCTTGTTGATGTTGTATGAAAATTGCTTGTATTTTTATCTTCTTTAATCACCTCACATACACTTGTCTTGGAAAGTGTAGTTATATTATTTTGTAGAGATGTGTTGATTCTACAAGAGATGGATGACTTGAAGATCTAGTGTTTAGGCATCTCTTAGTAATGTAGAAAAACTTTTTGTTGACCCACCCTTATCTTTTGTTTTGTTTATTTGTGAGGATGACTTGTGAGTGGAAGTTTTGTCACGAAAAAGCCAAAAGGGGAGATTGTAAGTTCCTTGTTTTTTAATTGGCTTATTTCGATAAGCAAACCACAATTGGGGATTATTATGTGAGGGTAGATTAGGCTTTATTGCTTGTGATCAAGCTTCAACAGGCATCTTCAATCTCAAGAGCACTTTAATGGTATATCACCTTGCTTAAATCTTAGAAGAGACTTAGTTGCACACACAGACTTTCATATGCATTTCTATGTCACTTATATGTATGTTTATTTGATCATGTGTATTTGTGTATTTTACACACTTCATGTGTGTTCTTTGTTATTGCATTTCTATGATTGCATTCCTATGATTGCATTTGTGTTTCTATGACAATGCATTGCTTTCTATCAGATGATATCTTGTTGTGTGCATTAGGTTCGATTTGGTTTGGTTATTTGGTGTAATGTGTCTAGTTTCAAAAGAACGGTTCTCAATGATTTAAGTGTTTTTTTTTAAATCTAACCTCTGGTCACTAATTTGACCAAAACTCTTTCTACAGATATCCAAATCATATTTTGTAAATTGCAGTAGAAAGTAGACTTCCATACCTTACCAACGGTATATTATACTAAAGGTTTGGATGTCGTTTGGTCATGTTTTGGGTAGCTCTAATCTGGAGCTGTTGTGCTGTCATGTTTTTTTTTCCCTAGAGACTAGCGACCTCAGGGCCACCTGATTTCCAAGTCGCTTTTTCAAGTATATTTTGGCACCCAAACCCGAGAGCAAAACGTCCTTGAAGCGACCTATCATTTAGGATCCCCTAAGGTTGCTTCTGACGCTAGGAAATCATTTTTATCTTTACCAAAACGTCGTAGTTTGATTTGAACCCTATAAATACATCATATTCTTCCCCAAATCAAACCTAAAGCTTTGAAAATATATCCTTAGAGAGAGAAAGTAATTTCTAATGAGAGAGAGCTTCCAAGAACTTGTTTTCACTCAACCAAACTCCCATTCATTAACATATAGCATCATTCTTCATCTTCCAAGCATAGGTCATCATGTTGTTCTTGACTAGGTAATCTCTACATATCCTAGACTTCATTGTTTCATTACTATGTTATGTATGCCTAGGTTTTACTTTTATTGTAAATTAAATGCATGTTCTTATGTTTAATAGCTTTTATAACATGCTTGTGATGTTGGTTGTTGGTTGTTGGTTGAGAAGGTTGATTAGTGATAGCTAACATTTATGACCATTTTACCCTTCTAACTAAATCTTCTTGCATTTGCATTTAGAGAATTGATATCTAGGATTTGCATTCAGTTGTCATATTTACATTCCTAGATAATCTCAAATGCCTTGACCTAGAATTTTTGCACTTTCAATATCATTATATATTCACTTAGGTTGCATTGTCTCTTCATTGTTGTTAAGCTTTGTGACTAAGTGTTTAGTGCACAAGCTTATTGATCAAGAATCACTATTAAGGCCCGTTGGGTAGTAGTGGTGGGTTAGTAACCTTCAAGTGTGACTAGGTGGTCAACTTAGGTTGTAAACATCATTACAATAGTGGATTTGAGAATCGGATGTGGCTAGGAGGATATCCCGTGGTTTTTCCCTTGTTAAAGGTTTCCACATAAATATCGTGTGTCAATTTTTATTTCTGCATTTTTACTTGCTTTTCATGTTTGATAATGGGGTGAATCGATTAACATTGCTTAATTCAAAAAAGTTGGTAAGCAATAGTGTTAAAAACCTATTCACCCCCCCTCTCCCCCCTCTAGGTTTATAGACTTACACTTTTTAGGAAATTTCAGCAATCCCACACTTGTTGTATGAACTCTTCCAAGTAGCCGCCTTTCACGGGTCTCAATCTGGTTACGTAAGTTGTAGCATTTTGAGGTGTTATATCCTATATCTTTATAGAAGTCGTATTATTTGTAGCGATTCCTAGTGTTGATGGGTGCTTTCATGGGACAGGGCTTTCTAAGTAGTCCCTTGTCACGGATAGCGAGGTAGATCATCTCACAAGATGCATTGAGGGGAGTGTAATGGTTGTACCCTCTTTCTTCTCGGTCTATCGGGGTTTCCTCTCTTGGAGGAGGTGAAGGCAGTGATACCGCTCCTGTTGTGGTTGGAAAGGTGGGGGGTAGTATGTAGACCGGTTAAGGGGGTTTATTCTGAGTCTTCTGAGCCGGTGCTAACTTAAGTGCTTCTTTCTTTTGACGTTTGCCAACCCTTAGGTCGTCATGTTCAATCTTGACCCGGGCCTATTCATCTATCTCCACATGTTCAAGAGCCCGGTCATAGGCATTCTGGTACGTCTCTTGTGGTCGCTTTACAAATGATCTAAACAGCCTGACAACCCAGAGATTCCATCTAATGTTGGCTAGGGTCTCCATTTCTGTAAAGACTCCCATCTGGATCACTTCCTTGTGGAATCTCTCCACGTAAGATCTGAGTGTCTCGCTCCACTTCTGGACTATGTACTGCAGATGGATAGGGTTCTTTAGGCGTGGCTTAATCCCCTAAAACTGAGCACATAAATCACTAGATAGTTTAGTGAACAAATTAACACTACCTACAGTAACTTTTGGAACCACGTCTTAGCGTAAACGGTTAAAATGGTAGGAAACATTATGCACATGGTGGCTCTTGTAGCGTTCTAGACCTCCATCTGTTGTACACAGCTCTCCATGTGGCTCAAAAGATCCATTGTTCCGGAGTACTAGTCAGCAAGCATTTTGAATTTAGGGGGAAGCTCAGTTTCCTTGATCCTTCTAGAAAATGAGGCATTCATTTCGCCTAATGGGTCTTTTCGGTTCTCCATGTGCTTCCCCTTTTTCCGTTCATGGAGTTCTTTTATCATCTGGGCTATCTGGTCCCGTAGGTGCTTGTTCTCAGCATTTTTTGACTTGACCTCGGGTTCTCTATTTCTAGACTAACCCGATGCTATAGAAACATCATCTCGGTTCTTCTCCTAGAGGTTTTCTCTGGCACTTTTTTTTTCTCTCCCGTAACGGATAGCATGGCCCTCCATCAGCTACCAATTGTACTGGCTGATGAGGTTCCCTGAGTGGGAAGTCAAGAGCTTACCTTACCTATCAAGGCTGGTAGCTTACTGGCCTATCTAGTGTTAGGGGCACGACTTCTAACCTGTCTAGAACTGAGGACAGTGGCACTAGCCTCTCATAGACCGGTATCGGTGGCGGTGGTCCCAAACTGTCAAAGACTGGTACCCTGGTATCTGGTCTACTGGTATCACATCTGGCCTCTAAAGCTGCAAGTTGTGGGGTGATACCTTCTGTAGCTAACTTGAGGCGTACACTTTCCACAAAGGTCGTGGCCTACACTTGTATAGGGTTGAGCATATAGTGAAAAATTGGTTTGGGGGTTATTTCGTCCCCATGCCATCAATTTTGAATGTTAATGCTTGATGTTGGTTTGTGCTTAAAGGTCAATATTGTATTGAATTGCCTTATTTTATGTATGAGTCATTTTGAGTCTTTTTGTTTTAAGTCATGTTAGGTGTGCTGCACTAGGCCGGACTCTCTAGTCTTCAACACTGAGGACAATGTTGGGTTTTGGTTTGGGTTTGGGGATGTAGATGCCTTATTGAGTCATCTTGAGTCTTTTATTTGTCATTTTTGGTCCAAAATTTTGAATTTTGTCGCATTGGCCAAAATTTCAAGCTTTAACTAGCTTAGGTGTGATGCATTGAGTGTGTGTTTTTAGCGAGTCTATACATGCATTGTGAGCTTGTGTAACAAACTTTTGTCACTCGTGGGTTTATTTGCATTGTCATAGGCTAGTTCCATCATTTGTGTGCTTGATTTAAGGGGACTCAGTGCTCTTGCACCTTGTTCTAATAGTGGAGACACCCGTGAGTTCACAAACACAAGCCATTAAAAAACACCTTGAGTGTTAAATTCTTTCTATTCTTTAAACACTCTTCTCATCATTAGTGTCGCATGCCATAGGACATACATCTCAGACATATAGTGGATTGCTTGTTGGATGCATTCATTTCCTTGATAGACTAATTATGGAAATGATCTTAGGCAATGTGTTTAATTAACTACTTAAAATGCCTAAACACATTCGTTTATCCCTTATGTGTGCTTCAAAGCCAATTTTGTGGCCAAACACTTACCTTTCATTTGGAACAAAAAATGAACCATATAACCATAGCCAAACACTAGCCTACCCTTTATTGCCAATCATGTGGGGTGTGTGTGTTGTGTGGTTTGAAAGGTGTAAGTTCTAAAGTAAAGAGAGCGTGTATGTAGGCAACAATGAATTGTGTATGAAATGGCTTAATTTGTAAAAGTGCTAAATTTGCACTTATGAGCTTAAATTGTAAATATGTAATGTGCAAGTGTGCAAAAAAAAAAAGAAATGAAAAGAAAATCAAAAGAAAGAAAAAGGCAAAGAAAAGAGAAAAAGAAAAGAGCCTTGAAAGTAATGTTAAGTACTCACAATATGTGTATATTTGTAAATGCCTACTTGCTAAAATGTGTAAATGTGTATTAAAGCTTTGTATGGGGTGTGTGAGTATATGTAAGCATGATTGGTGATCTTTGAACTTATATTTCCCTTTTTTTTTGTCACCAAATTTAACCTCATGACCCCATTACAATTAAAGGGGTCATGATTGGGAATGTATGTCTTGATTGGGAATGTTTGTATGTCTTGATTGGGAATGTTGTTGAAACTTGATCTTCCACGTTCATGGCATAGTGAATCATTCCTAGGCTAGTTCACAGACATTACCGGTTGTTGAATATACATTGTATGTAATGCATTAGCTTTCTATGTATAAACTCCATCATTGTATACCTTGAATGGGAGTGAACTTAGGACTCTAAGTGGAAAAAGAATAGCAAAACTGGGTGAGGTTTAGAGTCAAAGCGAATTATGCTCGAGGTGTGGGGGTGAGTAGCTCCCGATATGAGAGCGCTGTTAGGTGTGGGATTCACGATAGCGCGAGTTTCCCTCAAGTGACTTTGAGTTGATTTAGATTACTTTGCATTTGTTTACTTCTCTCTATCACACATCTTTGCATCTTATCACAAGTTGGACATTCGACTTATTGAACTATTTGTTTTGAGTCTAGGTGAGTTTTAGATCGAGTAATTTTCATTTGTGTCTGTTTGTTTTGTTTTAAGATTTACTCGAGGTCGAGCAAAGGATTGGTTTGGGGGTATTTGATCTTGCCAAAATTGTCATATTTTGGCCCTCAATTCCATTGCCTTTGTCTCACTTTCAATTGTTTTTACGTATCTTAAGGCTCGTTTGTTATGTTTGCAGGCTATTAGGTACATTTCGAAAGAAAGGATGAAAAGAGTAAATATTTGGCAAAAACGGGCTGAAATCGTTGAAAAAAAGCTAGAGTGTGCAGATCACTGCACGGGTCCTGAACCCATGCACCAACCGTATATATGTCTGTGCATTTCCCAAGACCCAATAGATGAAAACAGAGCATCAGGTCTCTGTGCGGGTCACAACCCGTGCACAACCCGTGCAAACATCAAGTCTCGAAAGCAGATCAGAGACAATATAGTTAGTGCAGGACACAAAGCAAGTCAAAAAGAGCAAAGGCTATATTCCTTACCGATGGTGTTTAAGCTCAAAGTAAGTTTGGGGAGGTAAAAATTAGCAAAGAGTGAGATTTGGAATCAAAACGACCTGAAATTGTAAAAAGGACATGCAAGTCATCCAACTTCAGAGCTCTCCACAGATCGAACCATGCTTTCATCTACATATGAAAAGCCCCGGAAGTCTAGTTTCCATCGGTTTTTACGGATTGTGATTCTGAGTATTCTAGAGAAAGTTATGCCCATTTTACTGACTGCTACGCAGAAATGTGCGGGTCCTGTGCGGGTCACTACCAACGCATTTGCCCGCGCACTGAGAGTCATGAATTTGACGGGATCAGCTCTTAGGACGAAAATCAGCCATTTTTAGAGGGGCAAATGTGTTCTTTCATGCCCAGATCATGCCCTAGCCTCCCCAAGCCTATATATACGCCATTTTCTTACTGGAAGTTAACTCTTGAACTCCACAACTCTTCCACTCTTCTCTCTCCCAAACATCCATCATCATCATCTACTCAAGGACACTTGGAGATTGGATTTGAGCTTGAAAGAAGGAGAATCTCTACATGGGTCTTCTCTATCTCTTATCTCCTAGTTATTTTTATGTATTTGTCATAAGTAGCTAGTCATCCTACTAGGGAATTGATGTGATTCACTTGTGAACATTGTGATTCATCTGTGAACATTGGGCTTGTATTGAATTTTATTTACTTTGTTAAATCTATTGAATATGTTTCATTCATTGTTTTAGTTGATTTCAAGAATAGTTTGTCTTAGATTGTACCCTCATTTCTTTGCAAATAGTTTGAGAAATTATTTGAGTAGAGAATTGGGTATACCCTATATTTAATTCTCTTAGCTCATTTGAATGAAATGATTGAATTAGAGTACCCTCCTCTAATGAAATCTGGACGTATTAATCTCTATCCTTTTCTAATCTCAATTGAGTGACCAATTCTATACCTTCTAGGTTGGTTTCTTGTGAGAGATTAAGCACCAAGTCTATACCTTCTAGGTTGGTTAGTTTATTAAGAGATTAGTCCCTTATTTTGGTAGATGTGCATTCATGAACAATCACTTGTAGGTAACCAATACTATACCCTCTAGATTGGAAACTCATAAGGGATATACAACCAATGCTATACTCTCTAGATTGGTTACATTAGATTAATGTTCATTTACATTAATTACCAATACGCCCATTGTTTGCTTGTGTGATCCATCAATTCCTTAGCCCTAACCATCATATTTTAACACTCATTCTCATTAACACTAATTGCATGTTAGACTAACTAGCCTAATTGTAGTTGCATTGTAGTTAATTAAAATTTCAAAACCAAAACCATTTATCTTTATCTTTTCAAGCATAGTTTTAGTTTAATAATAGTTAACTAGTTTTAGCCATTCAATTTCCCTTTCCCCGTGGACGATACCCTTGCTTGTCATTATACTTGTTTTCACATTTTAAGGACATAGCTAAGGACTTTATAAATAATTGTTTGACGAGCATTTTATAACGACTAAAAATAGCTCGGTCACTTAGCACCTAGCTCATCAATCTTCTCCACAAGCTCGACTTGTAGGTGTATGTCCCATTCCGGTAGATGTCTTGTGCTAGACACATTGCTTAACTCTTTATTTTCACCAAAAAATATAAATGTATCACTAACTGTACCCTTTTTCCCTATATGACATAAACGTCACTCGTTTCTTACAAAACTTCTCTAAGAAAGGTAGAAGCACATGACCATCTATCTTTGGAACTCCAAGTACCATAAACAAGTGAGATATAAACCCCAAAAATATAAGCTTTTTGTCCAATCGAGTTCAACAAGTCGCACTCTCAATATGTTCTTTCAAAAGCTCACCAAGGTTTAAAGGCTTGTTGGTAACCAATGCATACATAAGCTTGAATTTTTCTTTGTTAAGATTGGTTGCATTCGAAGAACACACAAGATTGGCACAAACAAAGAGATACCAAAAGACACTCACCTTGGTTAACTCACTTTGGCTAATAAAAGCCATCCTTCCCCACTCAAATTCACTTTCATCATAGAGTTCTCCCAATCTGCTTTAAGTGTTCAACATTGTCCACATCAAGAAATTCTGAAGTTATTTCATTTGAAAGCCCATGAAACTTATTGATACTTTCTAAGGAGACCCTAAATTTGTTTCCTCTAACATTCATAAAGCATCTTCATGGGTTGTACTCTCTTTGTACTTAAAATAAAATTCTCTAACCAAGCTATCATTTACAACCCCAATTGTATTCAACCATGAACCCCGTTGCCTTTCAATAATGATATGATGAATGTATGAACCTTTACACTCACACAAATCTACACCTCTATCATGATTAAGCTTATTTGTTCCCATGACACCCAAAGGATTCAACCTATTGGCTTTGGTCTTTTAAGAGGTTGAAGAAGTAGGTTTGTGTTTATTTATAGGTTTGGAGAATGCCTAAGATCGGTTGCTTTGTTTCTTCCCAAAGCTTTTTAGTAAATAAACATTAAACACAAAAAAAAATGTGAGTGGAAAAATCAAAGTGAGCTAGTAAACAATAACATATAAAGAGGCATATTATAAAATAATAAATCACAAATGCATAGAATTTACTAATAAACATATATGTGGTTTCCACCGAATTCAACAAATGAATTAACAATCATATCCACCTCAAATGTGGAGGAATTGGTTTCAATTACAATCATATCAACCTTAAGCAAGGAGGAACTTAATCAACCTCAATCAATGAGGAATTGATTGCAATTACAATCACATCAACCTCAAGTATGAATGATTGATTGCAGTCTCGACTACTTTTAACCCCAAACAAGAAGGAATTGATTTCCAACACACTCATACAATTATTATAAGATAAATATCATTTATTCACAAGATTCAACATTTTAAATAACCAATATTCCAAAATATATCAAAGTAAATCATGTTAACATATCATAAAAGAGAACAATGTTTAATATACAATGTTCTCCCTTAATAAGTGCAATGTCTAAGATTAAGATAGGATATTGTTCACAGTGATAACCAAACAATCATACACTCAAGCAATTTTTAAGAAATTAAATAAAATAAGCTCCACAACTATGAGAGATACACCAAGATTTTCAATCACTCTCATAATTCTTCTAAAATTGTTAGCAAACCAAATACACTTACAAGCAAAACAAGTGTGTGTGTGTGTGTGTGTGTGTGTGTGTGTGTGTGTGTGTGTGTGAATTTTGTTTCAAGCATATGTAAATTAGTAATTTGATCATCCACATTCAAACCATATCAACATATATTCATCTTAAGCTTTTCCATAAAAGGTCACACCGATTATCATCCTGAATTTTTACTTTTAAGAGAATAGATTTCAATATATTAGTGCGTGGTTGCATGTGGCTCTTCATCCCATTTCTATTTTTTAACCCGAGCAATCATGATTTTCAACTACACCATTTATTATTATTATTTTAGGCTTGAATCAAAGAATTTTTTTATTGATTATTTTTCAACTCTTCTTTGATTTTTTTCTAACTAAACTATATACGGTTCATGACAGTTTTCACTCATCATAATGGTGTAGCCCTTTCCTATATTGGGCGGCTTCTCCAAAATATGTAGCCCTTTTCGTAGAGTTCTATGTAGTTGTCGAAGCAAAATGGATGCTAACCATAAGTTATCTTTAATGTACTAGTCATGAGACTTCAAGGTGTATCCACAACTTACATATTATCAAACTCAACTTACTCAAACTAAACATACAAGAGAAACATAGTGCATTTTTGAAAACTGAATTTTATGGCTTACAAGCACATGATCTAAAAGAAATACAAAGAGATTTGCTTAAGATCATTACTTCTCAAAAGAGTAGCTTTCAATGAATATGAAACTCATATTTTTCAAAAAATATGTCACTCGTCATTCAAGCAAGTATGAGATATAATACATGCATCATGTATAAGATCTTTGTGAACAATTTCACTAAATGATCTATAGAGGGCAATCATTTAAAGAGAAACTTATGTATCCTAAACATGCTCTCTAGAATAATATGCTATATGATGTCATGCACAAGATGAGTTGATAAGATGTAATATAAAGCAAGCTTTAAGAGGTAAGAAAATACCTTAGCAAGCTTTTTCATCAATGAAAGGTCTCTACTCTTTTTATGAGCTCTCTCGGCTTATTTTTACTCATGACAACAAGTTGTTGGTGTGTCATCCCAATAGAATAAAGATCAAACATCTCAGCTCAAACAAACATATAAAGGAATTACTTTCTCCAAAAGTCCTAACAACCAATTTTCACCATATAGATTTCAAAAATAGACTTCTGTAAAGTCAATCAACAAGTCTTGACAGTCGTATCAATATTTGTGAGTTAGCTAAGTTTATAACAAAGTCATAGAAAACAAAGTTAATCTCACATGTGCACCTTACTCTAATATAAGAATACTCACCCATGGCTCATTTGGTCTTAGGCGCACTAACACAAAATCATCACTATTTTTCTTGACCTTGATGTTGAACCTAGTATGGAGACTTTCAACAATTTGATTCAAAAGAATATCATTGATACTTATATCCTTAACATCTTTATTTTTACAAACTTTGTCAAGTCTAGAGTGATTAGCACTCTTCTTCACCCTCTTTCTATTGGCATGCTTTGAAACAACATCATGTTTGTCAATATCTAATGCCCTAGCATGCTTCAATTTAAGGTTCACCTCATTATCTCTAGAGGCATTTCCAATTTTTTATACCAATTTACTTATAACATTTTGGCTTGATATGGCCACTGGTGTTGCAAAAGTGACAAATAGAAATAAATATGAGATTGTACCTTTAGGGTTTGAAGATGTGCTAGTGGGATTTTGTAGAGATACATTTCCATTCTTTTTACATTTTGCTTTGGAAGGATTGATCTTGGGAGACTTCTTGATGTTCTTTGATTTCACCTCTCTTGAAGGAAGCGATGCTACTACAAGCTTCTGATCATCTTTCAAGATGCTAAAGTCTCATTGAGGTTGAGTAAGATTCATAAATATCTTCATATCGATTGAGCCATTGGCCAAGTCTTTGACAGCTTGCCTAGCAACATCAATCTCCTCTAGATAGTCTTGTTCTCTCTTTCTCAAGATAGATTAATCTTTCTCTTTTTCAATAACAAGTATCTCAACCTTTTAAGCTTCTTCATGATATCCTCAAATCATCTTGGTAGTTGATCAAGTATCTCAACCTATGTAAGGTCTAAACAAACTCATCCACTTGGTAGTTGATCAAATCATACAAAGGCTTAGATTATTCACTAGTAGATTATATTTTTAATAGTAAAAAATCATAAATAATTTATTAGTTAATTAGAATTTGTTTCTAATAATGAATTAGTTAATGGGCTAGATAACTTGATTAAAGTTACCCGTTTAATCCTGTAGAGTCTATGTGCATTAACGGATAACAGAAAACCCTAATTTTAAAATAGTGAGTGAGTGAGTGAGGGATATATGACATATATATCCCACAGTCTCCATCATTAGTTTAACACCGTTGAGATCCGAGTGGGGCCTCATGACTGTTGTGCTTTCGTCCTCCCTAATGAGGGTTTCCACAAAGGTTAATATCAAGGTTAACTTCCTAACGGATAGGATTTCTGAGGGTATTTTAGGATTGACAGACCCTAAGGCGACAATTCTCGAGTTAAGTTCATGGGATCTGAAATGGTGGGTTACACTCAAGAAGGTTTTGATTAAGTTTGTTAATTAAGAACCTGACTGAATAAACGATGGTTGAATGATATGGAATAAGAGTTATTCTAGAATATCATTTGATTGAGAATGTCTCGGTCCAACATGCAAAGACTTGATCGACCCTAAGGCAGCACTTCTTTGTGGTATGTTGGATTGTTGTGGTATATTGGATTGTCATGGTATAGAAACTAGTTTTGGGGTAGTTCTAGTTTGTTAAACATGTTCATGCATCATGTTTAAATTTATACCAAAGAACTCTCACTTGTTTTAAATAAATGACTGAATGGATGTTTTATTTATTTCAGCGATAATGTCTTCTGCATTACTTCAAATTCTCGCAAACGAAAAATTAACTGGTGATAACTACACTAAGTGGAAACTTAACATTAATGCAATATTGGTCACCAAATACCTCAAGTTTATGCTTACAGAGGAAAGCTCTATAGCGCCTACTGTCAATGTTGTACGAACTGTTCATAAGGCATACGAGCGATGGGTCTCATCTGATGAGAAGGCCCAAGCATGCTTGTCACTAAACATGAAGCAATGAATTCAACATTCAAAATCATGGAGTCATTACAAGCTATGTTTGGGTAGCCCTCCAAGAAAAAGCGACACAAAGCTGTTCGTTCCGCTATGCTTGCTGGCATGAAGGAAGGTACGTTAGCTCGGGAACATGTCCTGAGTATGATGTCCTACTTCAACACGGCAGAAGTCAATGGCGGGGCCATTGATGAACCCAATCAAGTGAGCATCATACTGATGATTCTTCTGAAGAGTTTTGATCAGTTTAAAAGCAACTACGAGATGAACAAGTTAAAGTTCAGTCTCACACAATTGCTCAATGAGCTCACTACCTTTGAGTCCTTGACTAAGGACTGCAAGAGCAAGATCGGTGAGGAAAATGTTGTCGAACCATCTTTCTCCAATAATAATAAGAGGAAGAGGTCTGTTGGGAAGGCGAAGAGTAAGCCTAAACCCAAGAAAGCCCAAGGCAAGAAGAAGTCCGAGAAAGGTAAATATGATTTACTTGTTCTTGAGTCATGTTTGGTGGAAGATGATTTTTCACTCTGGATAGTTGATTCGGGGGCCACTAACCATATTTGTTCTTCTTTGCAATGGAATGATTCTTTAACACAACTAGAGGAGGAAGCCTTCTCAATGCATGTAGGGTCAGGGAATATCGTGTCAGCACGAGCAGTGGGCGTAATTAGATTACGTTTTTGTAATAATTATATATTGTTGGACAATGTATTTTATATTCCTGGATTTACACGAAATTTGATTTCCGTTGCTAAGTTGTGAAACAAAAATATTATATTTCGTTTAATAATAAGTCTGTTATTATTGGAAAGAATTGACTGAATATTTGTTCAAGAATTAATGAAAATAATTTGTATATGTTAAAGCCGTTAATACATACTACACTGCTCAACACCAAAATGTTTAAGGTTGAAAAACCAAAAACTAAACGACATAAGATTTATCCAGATAATGGCACGTATCTCTGGCATCTAAGGCTTGGTCATATTAACCTTGACCAGATAGACAGACTAGTAAAAAACAGACTTTTAAGTGAGTTAAAGGTTGGCACCTTACCTGTTTACGAATCATGTCTGGAAGGTAAGATGACTAAGAGACCTTTTACCGGAAAAGGGTTTAGAGCTAAAGAACCGTTAGAGCTTATAAATACAGACATTTGTGGACTGATAAATGTTAAATCTAGGGGTTGTTATGAGTATTATATCACCTTTATAGATGACTACTCAAGATACGGATACGTCTAACTGATGCAACAGAAGTCGAAAACATTTGAAAAGTTAAAGGAATTTCAAGCTGAAGTTGAGAATCAATTAGGTAGGACTATCAAGTCACTACGATCAGATCGTGGATGTGAATACCTAGACCAAGAGTTTGAAGACTTCATGGTCAAGTATGGGATAGTTTCTCAACTCACAGCTCCCAGTACACTGTAACAAAATGGTGTAGCGGAAAAGAGAAATAGAACCCTGATGGAAATGGTGAGATCTATGATTAGTTTTTCATCATTACCAAATTCCTTCGAGGGATATGAGTTACTGAAAAGTCCTCATTTGTTGATTGGCTTATTTCGTGAACAACCACATTGTTGAGGTTCATGTAAGGGTAGCTTAGGCTCTCAAGACCTCAAGAGGAGAAGCACCAAAGGTAAAATTCTTGTGCTTACTTACTTTAAAGAGATAGTTGCACACACTCACATATTCATGCATAACTCTTGATCTTATATGTTGAGTATTTTCTTGTGTGCATTTTAGTTTAAATGAATCTTGTTGACCTATTTGCATCTTGCTATGAAAGTTGTATGTCACGCTAGGCATTAAAATAGGATGCAATTTCATCACTCTTAAACTTATTGTTTTTGTGCATTTGAGTGTTGAAAAAATAGGCCTTGCGTTGGTGGTGAGCTACTCGACCAGCGCACCCCACCAGCGCAACATTCACAGTGGACTGTCGCTAGTGTTACGCCACTGGGTTGCGCTGATGCACCTGCGCAAAGATGTAAAAAGTGGGTGTGCGCTGGTGGTGCGCTACTCGACTAGCGCAGCCTCACCAGCGCAAACATTCCAGTGGTTTTGCGCTTGTGTTGCACCACTGACGTGCGCCACTCGACCAGCGCCTATAGAAATTTTTAGGCAGTGCGCTGGTATTGCGCTACTCGACCAATGCACCTCACCAACGTACAATGAAAAAGCTGGAACATTTTTTCCAAAACGATATTACTTTGTTTGGATCTTATATATAAATATATATCTTATTGTCTTAAGGTCGTGTAAGAGTTCAAAATATCATATTTTTTTCTTAGAACACATTTCAAAGGAAAAACACTTCCAAAAACTCATTTTTAATCACTCAAACCATCCCATGAGCATCAAAACTTCATCTTGCATCATCTAAATTCATCTAGAGTGCATCTATGGATAGGGTTGCTTCATCACATCTTGTTTGGTAAGCTCTTCATTATCTTCTTACAACTTAAGTGTTTTTGCTTGCTAAACCATCTCTTTAATTAATTGTATTCTCTTAGAATATTTCTATATACAAATTAGAGATTGTTGTGATGACATGATTGAGTGTTGTATTATGATAGCTTTATAGGATTGGTTGATCTATGTTTAGCTAAGCTATTTGAACATGTCATTTAGCACTTGATATCTAGGATTGCATTAATTGTCATTTCATTATCCTAGATAAGCATATAGGGTTTCCTAGCCTTGTTTGTTCATTGAATATCATCTTATATTCACTTAGGACACTTTATCTCTTCATTGAGAAGTAAGACTTGTGTTGCTTCCGGGAGTATGTAGCTTAAAGCACAAGCAAGATGAACTAGGTTCACTTATACCGGGATTAGGTAGTGGTGGTGGATTAAACCGCGATTAGGTTGTAATTCCTTACCATTCGTGGATTCGATGTTCTAGTGTGGCGCACTCATCAGCCCGTGGTTTTTCCCATTTGGAGGGTTTCCACGTATATCTCAAGTGTTTTTATTATCTCCGCACTTATTACACTTGCGATATTATTGTGACTAATTAGAGGCATTTTCATTAATTTGACTCTTAACAAAAATTGGGTAAAAAATTAATTAAAATCTATTCACCCCCCCTCTAGATTAATATTACACACCATAATATTTGTTTCAATTGGTATTAGAGCAGGTTCCTAGACATACATAGGTGATCCTTGCTCATTTTGGTGTGTGTTGCATTTTGTGTGTTTGTGTTGACCATTCATACACTTGCATTCATATCATTCATTCATAAACACAATGAGTGGAAACGGTGGCAATAAAGGAGCTTCCAGCACTAGACCTCCACTCCTCACCGGATTGAATTATGCCTCTTGGAAAGGCAAGATGGAGTCGTACATATGCCAAATTCATGACAGGGCATGGATGGCAGTTGAAGATGGCTACACTCCACCCATGATGACTCCTGCAGATGGAGGAGATGATGTACTCAAACCAAAGGCTCAGTGGAATGCACAAGAGTTTGAGGCTTCAAAGTGGAATAGGAAGGCAATGCATGCCATCCTTTGTGCAATGGATGAAAACCAATACAGGTTGGTTCAAAATACTAGGATAGCTAAGGAAGCATGTGACATCCAAAAAGTTGCACATGAGGGAACCGAGGTGGTTAAGGAATCGAAGCTTCATGTTCTCCAAACGTAATTTGAATTGCTCAAGATAGATGACAATGAGTGCTTCAACAACTTTGAAGTGAGGTTGATAGACATTGTGAACCAGAGTCATCAACTTGGTGATCCTTATTCGGATAGGAAAATCAAGCAGAAAATTATGAGATCTCTACCCTATAGATTTGAGTCTAAGGTGACGACTTTAGAAGAGAATAGTGGGTATAAGGACATGAAGCCTAGTGAAATGATTGGGAGGCTTCTAGCTTATGAATCTAGGAAATGTCCTAACCCCACATCATCAAAGAAGCAAAAAGATATTGCTTTAAAAGCCTCCAAAGTTGAGAAGGAGGAAGGTGATGACTCGGATGAAGAGATGGCCTTGCTAATGAGGAAGTTCAAGAAATTCTACAAGTTCGAGAAGAAAGGATTTGGATCCAAGGGTCAAGACTTGAAGAAAAAGGCTCCATTCAAAAAGTTTGAGCCTAGGCAAGAAAAGACCGAGAAGAAAAGAGTCCAATGCTATAAATGTGGTGGAATAGGTCACTTTGCCCCGGAATGTGCAAATCACAATAACAAGAAGAAGGGAACAGTTATGGCTGCCACATGGAGTGAAAGTGATAGCTCTAATGAAGGAGATGAGTCTTCGGATGATGAAGAACTCATGGCTAACTTCATAGCATTTACATCCTCTCTTAGGAGCAAAGATGCTAGTGAAGAAAAGAATGATAGTCAAGAGGAAGACTACTCAAGTGATGATGGATCTTCATCACAATCCATAAATGGAAGTGTGGATAGGATGGATCTCAAGGACTACATGGCTAAGTTTGAGAGCTCGAGATTAAAGAACAAGAATGAGATCAAGAGATTAAAAGAAGAAAACCTAGACCTCTCAATTCAAGTTAACCAACTAAATGAAGAATTGGAAAGATCTAAAAGGAGTGAAGAAGGGTTGAAGAAAGAGCTTGAAGATGCTAGAGAGTTGTTGGCCAAGATAAACTCTAGCACCAAGAAACTTGACCACATGTTAGATGTTGGAAAAAGGCCAAGTGACAAGAAGGGGCTTGGGTTTGAAGATGACAAGATGTCTTCCACTCCAAGCAAGACTATTTTTGTAAGAAGCATGAACTTCAATGGGTC
Organism: Dipteronia dyeriana; assembly: GCA_032871835.1. Classification (NCBI taxonomy): domain Eukaryota; kingdom Viridiplantae; phylum Streptophyta; class Magnoliopsida; order Sapindales; family Sapindaceae; genus Dipteronia; species Dipteronia dyeriana. Next base: position 72,490,291 of record CM065295.1, read on the forward strand.
CTCTCCTCATCAAACTCCTAGGAAGAAGCTTGATCTAGGAGAGTGCTCAAATAGTGCTCAAGTAAAAGTGGCTCCAAGAAGCCCACCTCAAGCTCATCCTACAAGGGCTCTTCAAGTTAACTTCCCTCAACCAAAAGCTCATAAAGGGAAGACACCTATCATGTAAGCTCAACCAAGGAAGCAATCAAGTCTTGCTCAACAACAAAGAAGGAAAGCTTCTCAACAACAAGCAAGACAACCACAATGACATGGAAAGGCTTCAATGCATCCTCAAGGATATGTTATAATTCCTAACTTTTTACCTACATGTCATTTTTATGGTATTGATGGTCACATTAGACCAAATTGCTTTAGGTATATCAAATTGTGTAGGATTGAAAGCATGATAGAAAAGAAAAAGGCTAGAGCCATGAAGCATGATCCTAGGACATCTAGAGCCATGATGCATGATCCTAGGACACCTAGAGCCATGATGTATGTGACTAGGAAAAGTGTAACATCTTTGCATGATCCTAGGACATTTAGAGCCAATGTACCATTGACCACTAGGAAGGAAAATACTGCACCCAGGTGGATTAGAAAGGATGAACACCTTTTCCATGTTGCACAAATTGCTTTGAAAGCTCATTCTTGTGATTTTTGGTATTTGGATAGTGGGTGCTCTAGGCACATGACTGGAAATAAGAGTTTCTTTGAGACTCTTGTGATAGAGGAGGGAGGAAATGTCACCTTTGGTGATGGATCCAAAAAGAAGGTCAAAGGAAAGGGAACCATTTCCATTCCCGGATTACCTTCCTTGTCCAATGCTTTGTATGTTGATTGTCTAAAAGCCAATTTGATAAGCATTTCACATCTTAGTGATGATGGACTCTCCGACTTGTTTAGGAAAAATGATTGTTCTATCCTATTGCCTAATGGACAAACCTTGTTAAAAGGTATGAGGTCTAGTGACAATTGCTATTGTCTTGAGGCTAGAAGTGTCTTGTAATGTGTCTAAGGATGAACAAATAGAGTTGTTGCATGAAAGACTTGGTCACATAAACTTTAGGGATTTAAGAATCTTAGATAAGTTCAATGTTGTGAGAGGCCTTCCCAAGCTTGGGAAAAAGGTTAATGGTGTTTGTGGACCTTGCTAACAAGGGAAGCAAACCAAAAGTATTCACAAAAAGGGCAAGTAGATAACTACCAAAGAACCTCTAGAGCTTCTCCATATGGATCTTATGGGTCTTATGCAAACCGAGAGTTTAGGTGGAAAGAGATACATTTTTGTGTGTGTAGATGACTTCTCTAGGTACACATGGACTTATTTCCTTAGAGAAAAATCTGAAACTTTTGACAAGTTTAAAATGTTTTGCTCTAAAATTCAAAATGAAATGAACTTCAAGATTAAAAGCATTAAGAGAATTAGGAGTGACCATAGGAAGGAATTTGAGAATGCCCACTTTGAAAACTTTTGCAATAGTCTAGGCATTTGTCATGAGTTTTCGGCTCCTAGGACACCTCAACAAAATGGAGTTGTTGAGAGAAAAAATAGGGTTCTTCAAGAAATGGCCCGTGTGATGTTGCTTAGCAACAATGTCCCTAAGAATCCTTGGGCCGGGGCTGTCAATACGGCTTGCTACATACGAAATAGAGTCTTCCTTAGACCTCACACTAGGCAAACCTCCTATGAGTTATAGAAAGGTAGGAAGTCAAATGTTAGCTACTTCCACACTTTTGGAAGCAAATGCTACATTTTGAATGACCGTGATCAACTTGAAAAATTTGATGCTAAGAGTGATGAGGGTATCTTCATTGGCTATGCCTTGAATAGTAGAGTCTATAGAGTTTTCAATCTAAGGACTAGGACCGTAATGGAATCATCTAAGTTGGCATTGATGATACTAGACTCAAATCTAATAAACATGAAGAGGAGGTAGATTTAGTTGATGACTCACCTTTGGAGAAGGTTGTTGATGTCTCTAATGTTGAAAAGACTAACCTTGATGATGACATGACACAGCCTATTGATAGGATTCCTCCCTTGAACTCAAAAGAACTTGCTCCATGGGTTAGGAAACTCCATGGCAAAGAGGACATCATTGGAGAGGTTAGTGAGGGTGTTAGGACTAGGCATCAAATGGCTAATCTAATTAGCTACACATGTTACACCTCTCAAATAGAACCCAAGAAAATTGATGAAGCCTTAAAAGATGAATTTTGGGTTCTTGCCATGTAAGAAGAGCTTAACCAATTTGAAAGGAATGAGGTTTGGACTCTAGTTTCTAGGCCTAAGAACACCAATGTGATAGGCACCAAGTGGGTATATAGGAACAAATTCGATAAGGATGGCAACATTGTGCGAAACAAGGCTAGGCTTGTAGCACAAGGATACTCTCAAATTGAGGGTATTGACTTTGAGGAGACATTTGCTCCCGTTGCTAGGATTGAGTCTGTTAGGCTTCTTTTATCCATTTCTTGTTTGCACAAGTTCAAATTATATCAAATGGATGTTAAGAGTGCCTTCCTAAATGGTTTCTTGCAAGAGGAAGTATTTGTTGAGCAACCCAAATGGTTTGTAGATCCTCACCACCCTAATAATGTCTATCATCTAAAGAAGCTTTATATGGGTTGAAACAAGCACCCTGGGCTTGGTATGAGCGTCTCGCCCAATATCTCTTAGACAATGGTTACACTAGGGGCAGTGTTGACAAGACTTTATTCATCAAGAAAAACAAAGATGAGCTCTTTATATCTCAAATCTATGTTGATGATATAGTCTTTGGCTCCACCAATGACACCAAAGTCCAACAATTTGTTGATGTCATGTCTCATGAATTTGAGATGAGTCTTGTTGGTGAGCTAAGTTACTTTCTAGGTTTACAAATTAAGCAAATGGATGATGGGATTTTCATATCTCAAGCTAAATATGCCAAAAACCTAATGAAGAAATTTATCCTTGAAAGTGCCAAACATTGTGATACACCAATGAGTACCACTTTGAAGCTAAGGAAGGATGCTAGTGGTAAAAGTGTGGACCAAACTTTATATCATGGCATGATTGGTAGCTAGCTCTATTTGACCGCAAGTAGGCCTGATATCTCTTTTAGTGTGGGTGTATGTGCTAGGTACCAAGCGGATCCTAAGGAGTCCCATCTCTTTTCTGTTAAGAGAATCATTCGATATGTGAATGGGACATCCAACTATGGGATTTGGTACTCTTTTGACACTAATGCTAGTCTTGTAGGCTTTAGTGATGCAGATTGGGCAGGAAATTGTGATGATAGGAAAAATACATCGGGGGGTTGCTTTTTCCTTGGGAACAACCTTGTCTCTTGGTTTTTTAAGAAGCAAAATTCGATTTCCTTGTCCACGGCTGAGGCCGAATACATTGCTGCTGGGAATGGATGCACACAACTTCTTTGGATGAAGCAAATGCTAGTCGACTATGAATTCAATCAAGGTACTCTTACTCTCTTTTGTGATAACATGAGTGCAACTAATATTTCAAAGAATCCAGTTCAGCATTCTAGGACTAAGCATATTGACATCAGTCATCATTTCATTAGAGAACTAGTTGAGAGCAAATGCATTGTACTTGAGCATGCAGGTACAAATGATCAACTAACGAATCTATTTACTAAACCCTTAGATGTTACTAGATTCAAGACTCTTAGTAGATTTATTGGGATTTGTTTAATGGAGTGATGTGTTGTGGTTTTTGACCCCATATGGGGAACTCAAACAAAGAGAGCTATTGTATACTTGTTGCATGCAATTTTTCTTAAATATGTTTATGCCTCTTTATTGATTGCTTGAGTAGCTTGGTTGCAGTTACAGTATATTGTATTTTCTTAAATAAGTGTGAACATTGCTTTGATTACAATCCATGTCATATTTATGTTCAAACATGCATTTTTGGACTAGGAGATATACATTGGAAGTACATGTTTGAATGACCTATAATTATCTTCATGACATAATGATTCTTAAATGACATGCTAATGAAAAATGATAAAGCATGATTTGTTGATTGCAATTGTCAAATGCAACACATTGTGTGAAACATACTAGTGAGACTAAAATGTTTAATCAATGTATCTCTTTCTTTATTAGTTGAACATGGCAATTATCATACGGGTATCCTCCCGAAAAAATCAAATAGGGTGCAAAGTTGCTCATGCCATGTTTAGTTTTTAAAGTTAGATATAGTGCCTTTAAAACTTGATACGTATAAGAACTCTATATCCTTGCTTCTCTCATGACAAATGGTGAAATTGGTTTGAATTATATTGGAAACCTTTGTCATTTGCTTTGCCAAATACCATTGTTTTTGGACTTGAATGCAACATGTCTTGTATGCAAAGCACTTTTTGATTCACACATTGTCCTTCAATAAATCTCCTTGTGTCTTTTCTATCAATTGAGATTGCATAAATGTGGTTTATATAATTATGCAACAATCTTGTATGCTCTTTTCTTTCTTTGCCTTTAGTGACCCGGTTGGGGACTTCTCCTTTGCCTATATCATGACAAAAAGGGGGAGTAGCATTGACCTAGCATTGTGATGTTAGGGGAGTAGCATGTGTTGGCTTTGAGGGGGAGCATTGCATGAGTGTACTTGTTTAAGGGGGAGATTACATGTAGGGGGAGTACCCGTTAAGGGGGAGCATTTCATGAGCATTTCACGATGTCATACTCATATTATTGAATGCAATTGCTTTTGTTTTATATTCATTTGATCATCTCACATGCACTTGGTTGGAAAGTGTATTTGTGCTTACTTTGTGTGTACGATTGATAGTTCTACAAGAGATTGAAGATTTGAAGTTTTTTTTTATGTTTATCTCTTTGTAATGTAGAATATCTTCCCGATGTTTTTCTATTTCGTTTTGTAAGGATCAATGTGAGTGGTGGTTTTGTCACGAAATAGCCAAAGGGGGAGATTGAAAAGTCCTCATTTTCATCATTACCAAATTCCTTCGAGGGATATGCGTTACTGAAAAGTCCTCATTTGTTGATTGGCTTATTTCGTGAACAACCACATTGTTGGGGTTCATGTAAGGGTAGCTTAGGCTCTCAAGACCTCAAGAGGAGAAGCACCAAAGGTAAAATTCTTGTGCTTACTTACTTTGAAGAGATAGTTGCACACACTCACATATTCATGCATAACTCTTGATCTTATATGTTGAGTGTTTTCTTGTGTGCATTTTAGTTTAAATGACTCTTGTTGACCTATTTGCATCTTGCTATGAAAGTTGTATGTCATGCTAGGCATTAAAATATGATGCAATTTCATCACTCTTAAACTTATTGTTTTTGTGCATTTAAGTGTTGAAAAAATAGGCATTGCGCTGGTGTTGCGCTACTATACCAGCGCACCCCACCAGCACAACATTCACAGAGGACTGTAGCTAGTGTTACGCTACTGGGTTACGCTGCTGTACCTGTGCAAAGATGTAAAAAGTGGGCGTACGCTGGTGGTACGCTACTCGACTAGCGCAGCCCCACCAGTGCAAACATTCCAGTGGTTTTGCGCTTGTGTTGCTCCACTGACGTGCGCCACTCGACTACCAGCGCACAATGAAGAAGCTGGAACATTTTTTCCAAAACGATATTACTTTGTTTGGATCTTATATATAAATATATATCTTATTGTCTTAAGGTCGTGTAAGAGTTCAAAATATCATATTTTTTCCTTAGAACACATTTCAAAGGAAAAACACTTCCAAGAACTCATTTTTAATCACTCAAAGCATCCCATGAGCATCAAAACTTCATCTTGCATCATCTAAATTCATCTAGAGTGCATCTATGGATAGGGTTGCTTCATCACATCTTGTTTGGTAAGCTCTTCATTATCTTCTTACAACTTAAGTGTTTTTGCTTGCTAAACCATCTCTTTAATTAATTGTATTCTCTTAGAATATTTCTATATACAAATTAGAGATTGTTGTGATGACATGATTGAGTGTTGTATTATGATAGCTTTATAGGATTGGTTGATCTATGTTTAGCTAAGCTATTTGAACATGTCATTTAGCACTTGATATCTAGGATTGCATTAATTGTCATTTCATTATCCTAGATAAGCATATAGGGTTTCCTAGCCTTGTTTGTTCATTGAATATCATCTTATATTCACTTAGGACACTTTATCTCTTCATTGAGAAGTAAGACTTGTGTTGCTTCCGGGAGTATGTAGCTTAAAGCACAAGCAAGATGAACTAGGTTCACTTATACCGGGATTAGGTAGTGGTGGTGGATTAAACCGCGATTAGGTTGTAATTCCTTACCATTCGTGGATTCGATGTTCTAGTGTGGCGCACTCATCAGCCCGTGGTTTTTCCCATTTGGAGGGTTTCCACGTATATCTCAAGTGTTTTTATTATCTCCGCACTTATTACACTTGCGATATTATTGTGACTAATTAGGGGCATTTCCATTAATTTGACTCTTAACGAAAATTGGGTAAAAAATTAATTAAAATCTATTCACCCCCCACCCTATCTAAATTAATATTACACACCATAATATTTGTTCAGTTACAAATAGCGGCATACATTTTGAATGTAGTGCCATCCAAATCTGTTCATAAGACTCCCTTAGAGTTGTGGAATGGTCTTAAAGCTAGTTTGTGATATTTTCGTATATAGGGGTGTCCAGCACACGTGTTGAAGAACAGAAGTGGAAAGCCAGACTCCAAATCTGTTGTCTGTCTGTTTATAAGATACTCCAAGGAGACCAGAGGTGGACACTTCTATAGTCCCGAAGACAATAAGGTATTTGTATCGACAAATGCAACGTTTCTTGAGGACAATTTTATTAGTGACCATAAACCTCATTCTAAGATTGTATTGAATGAGTTGGAGCCTGGTGAGACTAGTGCTTCATCAACAAGAGTTGTTCATCCATAAACATCTGAGAGTCAGATGGTTCCTGATCAGGATACACTACCATCTAGACGTAGTGAGAGGGTTGTGAGACAACATGAATGCAATTTAGGTATAGGTGAGGGACAAGGTGTTATCTCTGTTGTTAGTGTGGATGATCCATTGACATTTAAGAATGCAATGGAAGATCCTGATAAAGAGGAATGGCTTAAAGCCATGAATCTCGAGATGGAGTCCATATACTCTAACTCAGTATGGGATCTTGTAGACTTACCGAATGGGGTAAAAGCCATAGAAAGATAGGAGTAAACAGGAAGGTGGAGACCTTCAAGGCAAGGCTAGTGGCCAAGGGTTATACCTAGAAAGAGTGGGTCGATTATGAAGAGGCCTTCTCGCCAGTAGCCATGTTTAAGTCTATTAGGATTCTCTTATCCATTGTTGCCTATTTTGATTATGAAATTTAGCATATGGACATCAAGACTGCATTCTTGAATGGTAATCTTGACAAGAGCATCTATATGATGCAACCAAAGGGATTCGTGTCTTCAGATTAAGAGAAAAAGGTTTTCAAGCTGCAAAGGTCCATCTATGGACATAAGCAAGCATCTATATCTTAGAACATTAGGATTGATGAAGTGATCGAAACCTATGGCTTCGAGTAGAATGTCGATGATCCTTGTGTCTACAAGTGCATCATTGATAAGAAAGTAGTTTTCTTGGTCCTATACGTAGATGATATCCTACTCATTGGGAATGATGTGGGAGTGTTGTATGATGTAAAAGGCTGGCTGGCTAGCCAATTCCAAATGAAAGATTTGGGAGAGGCGAGTTATGTTTTAAGGATCCAACTTATAAGAAATCGTAAGAACAAACTCATAGCACTGTCTCAAGCATCATATATAGACAAGATTCTTGTGCGAATTTCGATGAAAAACTCTAAGAAAGGTAATTTACCTTCTAGGCATGGAGTTCACTTATCTAAGGAACAGTGTCCTAAGACACCTTAAGAAGTTGAGGATATGAGACGTGTACCCTATACATCGGCAGTAAATAGTCTCATGTATGATATGTTATGTATGAGACCGGACATCTGCTATACAGTGGGAGCAGTCAGCAGATACCAGTCCAACCCAGGATTGGATCATTGGGTTGCAGTCAAGACTATTCGCAAGTATCTTTGGAGAACAAGAAACTATATGCTAGTCTATTATGGACAGGATTTGATCCTGTTACGATACACGGATTCTGATTTTCAGTCAGACAGGGATTCTAGGAAATCCACGTCTGAATCAGTATTCATCCTGGGTGGTGGAGCCATTGTGTGGAGAAGTATCACGCATCATTGCATTGTTGACTTCACCATGGAGGCCAAATATGTAACCGCTTGTGAAGCAACTAATGAAGTTGTTTGGTTTCGTAAGTTCTTGAGTGATCTGGAAGTTGTTCCAGATCTGGATAAGCCCATCACACTTTATTGTGATAACAATGGTATTGTGGCTAATTCCAAAGAACCAAGAAGCCACAAGAGAGGGAAGAATATAGAGAGAAAGTATCATCTAATTAGAGAGATAATGCAGAGAGGACATGTAATCGTCACCAAGATAGCCTCACAAGACAATCATGTTGATCCATTTACAAAGACCTTACCGGCTAAAGTATTTTTGGGTCACCTAGATGGCCTAAGGTTACGAGACATGCCTCACATGCTTTAGTGCAAGTGGGAGATTGTTGGGGTTTATGCCCTAAAGATGTAATTTGTAAATGGATTTATGACATAAATAAAAGGAAAAGTTCAATTCATTTTTGTTGTGTTGTTTATTTTATAACTTGTGCATATTAACATCATGGATTGCCGGATGTAATCTCGAACTGTGTATATGAGTGTCATATACGGATGGATACAGTAAGAGATGTGCAATCTAAAGAGTCCATAGATAGCAAATAAAGCTGGGTACTTTATTTATCGTTAATCTATAGTTGCGGTCCATTCTGTAATGTACGGTGATTCTATCCTGAATTATTCATATGAGATATGAGAATGGAGGCACCATGTATGATATGATCATATAGGACGGGGTCATGATCTATATGAATCTCTCACTAAGATTCGTTTACCGATGAGATTCATATATCAACTAATGATGGCTATATATGGGTGATCTTAATCCTGAGTGTCTTATCGACTTCTTCAGGTTAAATCGTGATCTTTTATATATCATAGGTAAGGTCGGATGCATTTCCTGATCAATATACTTCATATGGTGGGATTACGGATTGGCTTATGGCTGGGAAGGTTTGTACACAATAGTAAAATCCACTCATTCTTGTGAGAAGTAGGTGGTAGTTCCCTTAAGGGTTAAATCAGGGCTTGGACAATATGAGCGCTATCCTAGTTCCGTGAGGAATATGATTTATTTTCCATTACATAATCAACGGTACTTAAAGGAAATATGTAATTAGAGGGGTATAACGGACATTATGACCCAGCTCTAATTATGAACTACTGTGTAGGATCACACTATGTGTAATAGCTATATCGATGGACACCGAGTTGTATCGGTCTGTGGAGTGTGCAGTTTCGGGTTTTTAGTGGAATAACACTGGAGTTAATAATCAAGGAATATTAATTAAAGAATTAATTTATTGATTCCAATGATTATTGGATCTCAAAATACTGTAGGTCAATTAGGTCCCCTTGTTAGCCCGATTGATTTAGGTAACAAAGGTCACGGATAATTAATTGGATTGTCCAATTAATTGTGTTACGAAAGTGACGCGCATTTATTCGGGAAATTAATTGAATAATGAGATTATTTAATTAATGAATAATTGTGATTAAATAAATTAATCACTAAATGAAGGATGTTTGTTGATATTTGTTTTTGAATAAAATAAGATAATATGATTATTTTATTTTTAATTTTTGAATTTAAATATTTTAAATTCAAAATATATGGTATCTTTTAATAAAAATAAAACATTTTTTGGACACCATATGTAGTCCATACTCTCAATCTTGCTTTGAAAAACATTTTATAACCTTCAACACATCCAAAATATAATGATGTGATGGAAGTATATGGTTGGATTCTAAAGATTGCTAGTGATGCTTGGTTCATACTTTTTTTTTTATGAACCATAGTATGAGATTTACCATGTTTAATGAGCATTCCATATTGAAGTTGCTCACAGTTGTCGATACATGGTTTGCTCATACAATTGTGATGCTTAAGAGATTTAAGCAAATAAAGCAAGACTTACAGCAAATGGTAATTGGTGAAATTTGAGATATGTATAAAGAAGATGATGTGAAAAGGCAAGATCAATTAAGATAAAATTAATAGATGAATACTTTTTGCTTGACATTGACTATATACTTAACTTGACAGCTCTCATTTATGAGATGTTTCGCATGGTCGACATGGACACACCTTGTCTTCACTAGGGAGTGGCGGGATTCTATGATAGAAAAGTGAAGAGTGCTATATTTTGATAAGAACATAAGCAGCTTCATGAAGCATCAATGTTCTTTCATGTGGTGTATGGAATTTTGGTAGATCGACGTACCAAAAGCAGTACACCACTTTATTATTTGGCACATTTTTTAAACCTTTGGTAACATTTCTTAAAGTTATTATTCTTTACACTTTAGTAATTTTTTCCTATTTCACTTTTATCATTATATTTTTATAATTTGTTTTTACTACTCTGCTTCTAAGTGAAAATAAATTAAAGTGTGTGTCTAACAGCCTAGAGGAAGGGGGTAAATAGGTTTTAGTCAAGTTAATTACCAACTTTTCTTGATTAGTTGATATTAAAAATTTACCCCATTTTAGCAAGCAATCAATTTGCACTAAACATGCGGAAAGTAATAAAAACACAAGATATGTTTATCTGAGAAACCCTCCAAATGGGCAAAACTCATGGGATATCCATCTAGCCATATACGGTCCTCAAAATCCACTACTTGAATGAGCGTTTATAACCTAGGTTGACCTCAAGTCACACCATTCTTGGTCACTAACCCTTTCACTCTAGCCAATGTGCCTTTAATAGTGATCCTCGACTAACAAGCTTATGCACTAATCTACTTAGTCACAAAGCTTAACACTCAATGAAGAGATATAGCAACCTAAGTGAATATGTAAAATTATTTTAACATGCAATTAATGCTAGGCATCACTAAATACTTATCAAGAGATTTAAAGATGACAATAAGTACAAATCCTAAATATCAATGTCTATATAAATGCTCATAAAGACCTAACTAGATATAGATATGCAAGTCTAAAGTATAGTCATCAAACAAAAGTCAATTAACAAGAGTTGTCATAAACTATGGCAATGACAATAAATGCAATTAACAAATACAATCAATTAGTTCTAATCAACAATATATAAATGTAAAGCATAAAGATTCAATTAGAGGGAAAAATGGTCCTAAATAGGGGTGTCAATATGGGTCATGACACGACGGGTCGACACGATACGAACCCATTTATTACGGGTTTGGGTTGAGGTTAAACGGGTCGTGTTAATAAACGGGTCAACCCGTGTAACCCGTTTATTAATCGTGTCGTGTTCGGATTAAGCTTAGCGGGTCACAGGTTGACACGATTAGTAAGGGTAAATATGTAAATTTAGTGATAAAGGGCATTTTTTATAAATTTGGTGTAACTATATAAGGTTAAAATCAAAACCCTAAGCCTAATCTCACATTTTCACTACCAACACATCCTTCTAAGTCTTGAACTCTCTCTCTCTCTCTCTCTCTCTCTCTCTCTCTCTCTCTTCTCTCTCTCGCCGTTCTAGTCTTCAAAGTTCAAAGTTTCAAACAGAGCATCTTTGTTTTCTATTATCTTTTCCTCATCATAACACTTTCTACTCTATCATTTTTGTTTTCTATTATCTCTTCCTCATCAAAGCATCTTTCATTCTTCAACTCTCTCCTCTATCATCAGATACGCTGCTACTTGAATACTTGATGTCTTTGAAACATTGAAAGAAATAGAGCCTCCTCTCGCCCACTGTATCGCATCTTCAACTCCGCTTCTCTCTTCCAGTCTTCCGCCGCATCTTTAGCCACCGCATAGTTCTCCCCCAATTTCAATTTTTTATTTGAGATTTAATATTAATAAAGGAGATCGGCTGAATCTCCAAGAAAGAAGCAAAAATTAATCTGTTGGAGTCTAGAAAAGTTACAGATCAAGCTAGTATCAAAAAGAAAGGGCAACTTGAAGAATATATCAATTTGTATTTTTGGAGATCTGTATTTGTGAAATTGGATTTGTATTTGCTAACTTTTGGATTTAGATTTGGGTTTTTGGAATTATTTTAGTGTGAACTTGTTGATTACTTTGTTTTTATTTTTAATGTGTAATTTAGTAAAAAAAGAATTAATAGGTTAAACAGGTCATATATGGGTCATCTAAACAGGTCATCTAACATGACCCATCAAACCCATTTATTAAATGGGTTATTCGTGTTGTGTACGGGTTGACCTAAAATTAATCGTGTCGTGTTTGGGTCGAGGGGGTGTGACCCGTTTATTAATCATGTCATGTTTGAGTCGACCCAAAATTAGTCATGTTGTGTTCGGGTTGACCCAAACACGACCCGTGAACCTGAATTGACACCTCTAGTCCTAAATGCTAGCTATCAATGAACACATATTCTTAACCAACAAATAACAACTCAAGCATGATATAAATACTATTAAACAACTAATCATGCATTAAATCAAAGAAGTAATTGCTAATCCTAAGCAAAGATGAACAAAATGATAAACAATATGTTATGACATGTTCAACTTACAAGGACGTGAAAGCATGAAGACCCATGAAAAGATGATGCTTGAAGGATGCTAGATGCATATGGGTTTTGTGTTTGGTAAAGTAAAAGTCAAGTCTTGGAGCTCTCTCTCTCTTGGAGTCATTTTCTCCAACTAAAGATATGAATTTCAGAGCTCTATTTCTGAATGGGGAAGAAGATGATGAATATATAGTGGAAATTCGAGCTGCAATAGAAAAGACAAAAATGCCCTAAAAAGACCTCGGTCGCGGGATGCGTTGTGAGAGACACGACGACGAGATGTCCCGAGATAACTTCTGGAAAGAATTTCGAGGGAGTGATCACAAAAGGGTCAAGGAAGAGATGTCCCATGAAACCTACTAGAAAAAGGTTCGTAGGAGAGATAACAAAGAGATGTCTCGCGATAACTTTTGGAAAGAAGTTCGCGGGCGAGGTCATGAGAGGTCTAATGAAGTGTCTCGTGACATATGCAAAATTTGCATCCCAACATGAATTTTCATAGGATTTTTAACGGATTCAAGCAAGGAAGAGACAAGATAAGGATGCACACATGTAAGCAAAAAACACAATACAAGATGAATAAACATGCATGAGAATAGGGTGTATGTGTGTGAGCAACCAAGTCTCTTCAAAGAGTTAAGCAAAGAGATATACATTTGAAGTGATCTTGAGTTTGACGGTGCCATCGAAGCTTCATCACGAACAATGAGGCATAATATACCCTTACAAGTAAATCCCCAATATGGTTTGTCAACAAAATGAGCCAATCAAAATATTAGGAACTTACACTAAGTATTATAACAAACAATGGCTTGAAGAGATTCTCGGTCATGTTGCTCCACACCAAGACTTTGAGATTACAAGGGAAATAAAAAATGTATTAAGAGATATTTCTCTGATCAGGGTGAAAGAAGAAAAATCAATGAGGAGTATGCCACTTTTTCGGTGTTTTTTTATGAGTTTTCAAATATTGGTTCTATGTATGATAGAGGTTTTATGGCTCTTGAGAAGTGGTCGGCTATTCATGGAAGTTCCACACTAACTATCTAAAGGCACAACTTTTAAGTTATTTGGACAACCTTGTTCATCCTTATGTTGTGAAAAAAATTAGAGGGTCTATAATTTCATACATTCTATGAAGAGAAACAAGATAATACCACAATGAACTGAATATTTTGTATTTGTACATACTAATTTTCACCTTTTATCAAGGAAATCCCTAATCTACAATGAAGGCGTGTCTCAATTGTGGGATGTTAGAGAGAATGGTTTTGATTCCATATACATGGGAAATGCAGAGATGCTTAAGATTGCAGATCTTTTGCTTAGTGAACCACAATTAGAGGTCGTATTATTTAGTTCTAATGACAATGTTAATTAAGTTAATTAGGATTGAAGAACATGTTTTACTAGTTTTTTTTATTTTTTATTTGGATTTTGGAATACACTAATGTTAGTCAACCAAAAAATTTAACCAAAAACCCAACATAAATGATGTGGCAGGTGATTTTTCCTTGTCATATCATTCACCACATCACATTATGATTTATGTGGTGATGACAACTCATTTACCACACCATTTAGTTTGAATTTTAGGTTCTTTTTTGGGTTGTATAGTTTACTCTTTGGAATATTTTATATGTGACAATGTTTATATTGGATTTTAGTGTTATTGAATTCTAGAAACATATTGCTTGTGTTTTACTGAATTATCTTTTTATATATTATTTTTTTAATATAAAAATATTTTATTTTGATTTCTTTATCCTACCGTATATGTATCCTAATTTTTGGAGATTTGTCGTGTCCCCATATCGTATTGTGTCGTGTCGTCATATTCGTATCCGTGCAACATAACTGGAGGCAAAGGTGAGTAAATTTTTGTTCCAATAACTTAACCACTAGGGATGCACATTTATCCCCGGGGCCCCAAATCCCCGCACCCCCATCCCCATTCGGGGATTTTTTTTAGGGAAAAATGGGGAAATGGGGAAATGGGGGGGATGGGGATGATTTTCATCCCCAAATTAAAATGGGGATGGGGATAGGGGGACCCCTCCCCATCCCCATTTCTCCATTTCCCCCACAATTAAATTGAAATGGGGATGGGGGTGGAGATCCCCATTTTCCCATTTTCCCATTTCCCATTTTCCCCAAAAGTATATAAATATAATTATAATATATATTTGAATTATTTGAAACATTTTATATTGAATTTAAAATGCATTGATATTTTTTATTTGTAATGAAAGGTTTGTTTTTATTTAATTTAATTTATAATTTTTAGTTAAATAAGGAAATAGAAAAATAGAGGAAAAGGGGATACGAGAAAACAGGGAAAAATGGGAAAAATGGAAAATTGAGGATGGGGATAGGGATGGTGATGGGGATGGGGATGGGGATGGGGGGACCTCCCCCCAAACATCCACATCCCCATCCCCATCCCCATCCCCATTTTCCCCAAATGGGGAAATAGGGGGGATAAGGATAGGGGGACCTATATCCATCCTCATTCCCCAAACGTGCATCCCTATTAACCACATGTCGCTATGTAACTGGTAAAGAAAAAGTAAATGTTTTCACCTTTTCATTTGGTCTGTCTCACCAACATCAGATGTAAGATGGACTCGTGAAAGATTTTCTCTTAAACTACATTATATTGTTTATCTTTTACTCTTCCAATAGACAACTTGATTGGACTATCTCACCACCTGACGATGAGACCATTCCACATAAAACTTTCTCATATCGATCAAAGATGCTTCAAATAACACCTAAACACAATCACTTGTATGAACCTAAAAATATTATTAAAAAAATAAGGAACAAGAGATTAATTTGATAGATGATTTTTTTTAATGATTTTTATTTTTATTTTTTATATACCACTTACAATAACGATGATTTAAATATGATAGATGAATTATTAATACATACCTTTCGCTATGGG
Source organism: Dipteronia dyeriana (assembly GCA_032871835.1). Lineage (NCBI taxonomy): Eukaryota > Viridiplantae > Streptophyta > Magnoliopsida > Sapindales > Sapindaceae > Dipteronia > Dipteronia dyeriana. The sequence continues at coordinate 72,505,924 of CM065295.1, forward strand.
GTAACGAATGCTAAGGAGCTGTACGACTAGCTGGCCCATGAGAAGGAAACTGCAGCGAAGGCAGTGGCTAGTGCCAAGAAAGAGACTGCCTGCGTAAGGCATGCGTTGGAGAAAGAAGAGTTGTGATCCCTATGATGTAAAGAGGAGAGAACCCAATTAAGCATAAAAAGGCGACCCTAAAGGCGAATATGGCTGCCATAGATGTCCAGGTGGATAAGGATCTTAAGATCACTTTATACCGCACAGGATGGCCCTTCGAATTTCGACCTGAGCCAGCTACGTGTATTTGATTGGATGACCATTTTGAAGAAATCCCAAGGTATGAGCAAGGTGTTCTATGATTGGGCAACAGTGCCTGCTAGCATGCCAGACGATGAGGCCACCAGCGCCAATAGTAGCAACACTTCAACCGGATCTCCTTCGGCCCTTCCGGTCAAGCCTGTTAGCGAGCTTTCCTAAAATGAGGAGGATGAGCATACCTAAGAAGAGGTGGATCGTACCAATCAGAGTTCCAGCCTCATTGGTTTATAACCATGAACTAGTGCTTATGCACCCTTAACTTCTCTCATGTTTGTTAATTTTTTTATTGAGGCTATCACGCCTCTTACCTAGCAAATGAATTCTTATCTACTTTAATTTCTCTTATCATCTATGCTTTGTTCGAGACTTTATTTTTCTTGCCTTGCTATTTTCTTTTCTCTAATTTGGATTTGGTATGCTATCAAAATCACTCAGTCCCTAGTCATTTCGTACGTTCTAGTACCTGAACCAAGGTATCATATCTTCCTTACCGGGAGGTCCCATATAAGGATACGATGGGTAACTAAGGACTCGAGTCCGGATCCTGGATCTGGTAGGCAACTAGGGCCACTTAATCCCAGATCCCTTCCTTGGGGGTATTGTACCTATCTTAAAGTATCGAGTCTTCTTTATCGGGAAATCCTATCTAAGGATATAGCGGGCAACTAAGACCACGAGTCCGGATCCTGGATTTGATAGGCAACTAGAGCTACTTAATTCCAGACCCTTCCTCGTGGAGTCTTGTACCCAACCCAAGGTTTTAGATCTTTTATATTGAGGAATCCAATCTAAAGATGAGGCAAACAACTAAGGCCGTGAGTCTGAATTCTAGATATGGTAGGCAACCAGGGCCACTTAATCCCAAATCCCTTGTCAAGAGATGTTATATCTAGCCTAAATTATCGGGTCATCCCAATTGACCATTTAAGAATACGTCGGGCAACTAAGACCACGAGTTCGGGTCTTGAATCTGGTTGGCAACTAGGGCCACTTAATCCCAGATCCCTTCTTAGGGGAGTTTTGTAACCAACCCAAGGTATTTGGGTGCATTCTAAACCAGCTTATATTTAGAGACAACATTGCTTTATTGATGAAGAAAAACTACAAAGTGAATGTGAGAAAACCAAAAATGTCAAAAGGACTTGTTGGGCCCAATTACAGCTTCACATCTTTGACATCTTGATACAGAAAATAAAACTTAAAACAAAAGGAGCTTGGTTGACTAGCTTCATGCGAGGTATCGATGTAATGTATATTCTTGTCTCTGACATCTAAGAATAGAACTTCTAGAGGTGGTTCGCTTTCCAAGTGTGGCTGATGTGATACCCGTCTATATCTTCTAGCTTGTAATCCCCTTGGTACACCACCGCTTTGACCAGATATGGTATTTCTCAGTTGGGAGCTAGAACACCATCAGAACGGCGACATGTTATCTTTCTAAGGACCATGTCCTTTTCCCTATAACTTTTAGTCTTGACTTTCTTGTTGAAACATCTGGCTATCCTCTGTTGATAGGTTGCTATCTTTACCTTGGCCTTGGTATGTGTTTCTTTCAAGAGATCCAAACTTGTTCTTAACACTTTCTCTTTTTACCTGGGGTCATAATGTGGGGCCGATAGGTTGGTGACTTTAGCTTAACATGGAAGACCGCTTCTACCGTGAAGGTGAGAGAGTAGGGGATTTCATCGGTGGTTATTTTCGCAGTGGTCTAATAGGCCCACAATATGTTGAAAAGCTCTTCTGCCCATCCTCTCTTTCCCTCGCTCCTGAACAACATACTGTAGCATGATTGGGTTCTTCAAAAAAGGCTTTACCCACTGGAATCGAGTGTATAAGTCTCGAGACAGCCAGGTAAAAGAGTCAACACTTCCTGGTGATAGTTTCCTAAACCAAGTCTTAGCGAAGTCGATGAGGGTATGACGGGTATATTTTTAGTCGTTGAAAGCATCGTCAAAATATTTATAATAACCAACCTCGCTAATAAATCACGAGTCAAAAGACATATATAACTATAAATTAGTACAGTGTGCAAGCAAGGGAATCGTTCACTAACCGTTTCTAGTTCTAGAGTTTATTGAAGGCTATGTAAATAGAATGCGGAAAGGTGAGGATGGTGTTTGTGTGATGTGTGAGGGAAATGGAAATGAAAGTAAAAATAAACAATTGTAAAAACAAATAAAAGGATGTGGAGAGGTGAGAATGGTAATTAAGTGAAAAAATAATAAAAGGGTTAATAGGAGAGATGCAAGATAATGGACACATAAGGGTTTACAAATTCACCAAACACAAGGGCATATCTATTAGAATATTAATCCCTTAAGCACATTCAATTCGAGTTAAGGGTTTGTTCTAGCCTAAATCCAACTTAGGGTATCCATTCATTTGAGCAAAGGGTTAAAGAGTGTGTTGGAAGCCATTCAAACACTAAACCATAACCGACGTATGTGAACTATTCTACAAGACCATACCAAATTGAGCCCTAAAATTAGCTCGGTAATGTAGGTAGCAACGTTAGGTCCAATGACTTGGATAAAAATCCCAAAAGTGGATATACTAAATTTGTCTCCAACCAAAACTCACTTAGAGCCCCTAGAGTTAGAAATGACCAAAGAAGCATTTAAGCACAAGAACAAAAAAACCAAAACCTATTCTAGCAAGCCATGCATAAAACAAGTTATTTCCACTCTTGTGAGCAATTAATCAAGTTCATACTCGAAAAAGCCTTTCCAAAGGCATAACCCCAATTAATTCTCATACAATCAAATTGATCATAACATAGCGTTTCTAATCATCCATCAACATACACACAATCATGGGATGCTTAATTAATCTACTCCTAAATTACATTAATCTACTGATAATCCCAATCATGAATTCATACTAATTTCAAGTCATCCATACACATGCAATTCACAATAAGAGATTAATTCATAATAATAACAAGAATGAAACAAGGCCCAACATAAATATTATAATAAATAAATAGTCAAAATGTAGGATTACAAATACTCCCAAATGGGGATTACACATAAGGAAAATAAGAAATACAAAGAGAATGAGTTCAGATACAACCCTTGAAGAAACCCATCCAAGAGCTCCATCCTTTACCTAGCTCGAAGTTTGTCAAAAAACTCTCCTAACTCCATGAAATCTACTCACTAATGTGGGGTAGAAATGGTTGTGGTGAGCTTTACATGGAGGAAAACCTCTATGGAAGCTTGAAAGCTTCTCTCTCTCTCTCTTGATTTGTGAAGAAGAATGAAGAAGATGATGTGTGGTCTGTGTATTGCTTTAAGAGAAGAGAGAAAGAGGTGTTTATATAATGGAGGGAGGTTATGGCAAGAAATGGTAGTGAAGGGATGAAACTGCCCCTCAATTTCGAGCCTAAAAATGACATTTTAGAGGTGTTCGGCAGCTAAATCAGCGGTTTGGGTGCCAGCAGAATTCCACTTCTATAATGTGCACCAACTACTTAAATAGACATAACTTCCACTAGGATAATCAGAATCGTAATCCGTAATATGTTCTGGAAATTAGACTTCCATACCTTTCCGGTTATATGTGGATCTCATCATGGTTCAATCTGAGGAAGGATTTATGGCTCCTACAAGTCGGATGTTCTGCACAGCCAATACAGTGGGTTCATGCACGCAGTCTCGATGTTGAGTTCTTGCTTGATGATAGATCAACCATGGAAACGTCTGGATTTTCTTGGCCATGGCTGAGCTTAGATCACGTTACGGTCTGTATCAACGGTGAGGCTTTATAACTTTTTATACTTTCCATTTTATTCTCCTTTTTTGATCATTTTGCCTCCCATTCAAAACTTTCAGCTCAAAACCTTATAGTATTGAATATATACCTACACATGGCTTAACAAAAAAATTATATACAAAAATATGCTCGAAAACAAGAACAAATGATAGGAAATAGGGGGCCTAAAATAGATATTAAATAGTTCGATCAGGGTACAGGGGGAACATCCATGCTGGTGGGGGGGGTCGCATTCTGGAATTCTCCTAAAAGTGAGGCGCTCATTCGCCAAGGGTCCTTATTCATTCCCTGGCACTTCCCCTTTTCATTCTCTAGCTCCACCAGGTGTTTTTTCCATTTTGTTCTTCTGATCTTTTATACGTTTGGAATCTCTTTCTATGGACTATACTTCCGATCTTTCTTCACGGCTGCAGTCCGGGATGAGGTAGAAGCTTCGTGCCTCATTTCTCGATCACTTTTGGTTCTTCTTGATGTTGGTTTCAAGCCCTGGTTCTCTTTGCTTCGGTTCGGCTCCTAGTTTTGAACCTATGGGTTCTACCAACTGATGGTTGAGAGTTCTTGGGAACGACTCATCCAAGTGGTGCTCTAACTTTGGATCAGAGTCTACACAGTTCTAAGGTGATAGGTCTTTGTTGAACCTCTGATAGGTCCAATCTTTCGAACACAGGGATCATGGTACTGAGTCCAGCCTTACCTGATAGACGATTAACTCAAAATTTAGTCTCTAATGCTTCTGTTTAAAACATAACTTGTTTTATTGACCTGTCCAATTTATTTCCTATTTTATTTTTTATTTTATTTCATTACTTAAAATAGATAAAAAATTAATGTCAATCATATATGTTTGTTGAGTCAACCTAAAACAGGTTGTCTGAAAGTAGAGGGTCATGTTGACAATGTCTCATATTTTTTTGTCACGTCAGCTTGAGGTTGAATATGTACGGTTGCATTGAAGAAATATTTTTTAACGGAATGCCTATTAATCCTACGTGGCATCTCTTTTTTTCACAAGCCACGTTTGCATTGGAAATGCTCTAAGAGCACAGGTTAACACTATAGTTAAAAGAATTAGGAAATAAAATTTAACTCCTTAGAAGTACTGTAATTATGGACCGGCTCGAGACAGGTCGGTCCGTGTGGTCCGCGAAGCAAAACGGGTTGTGCCAAGCAAGAGTCGTGCCAAGCACGGGCCGTGAAGAAGGCAGGCCAGGCGGAAGCCTAGTCCGTGACAGGCCGCGTGTTGGGCCGCTGGTACCAGGTCCGGCTGGCCGGCCTGACAGGACCCACCCCGACTCCTCTCTCTTGAGTACGAGGGAGACCCTGTGGGATGAACTTTTACTATCTTGATAAAAGGACTTCTACTAAGATTTCCATAGGAAATACTTGCTTTTAAACAAAAATAAATGCGAGGAGAAAATTGGAGAGTACAAAATGTACATAATTGCAATTCATTTACATATTTTCGTTCGTTACAAAAAGTTTATCAAAAATGACCGTTCGGACCAAAAACCGACCACTTAAAAAACTATGTAACCAGTCCATCCCGAGTGGGAAACCGAACAGGCCGACTAAGAAACCCGAGTAGGCCGAGTAGACCGAATAGGCCATGTGGGCCCAGTAGGTCAAGTGGGCCCAGTAGGTCAAGTGGGTCGAGTAGGCCGAACAGACTGAGTAGAAATCCGACCATGCCTACCATCCCGATCATGCCTACCATCCCGATCATGCCTACCGTCTCGACCATGCCGACCTCATATTTCTAAATATGTACATGAAAATTTAAAATGCATGACATTTATGCTTCATGATGTTATCAAGTGGCCCACCTCAAAACTTCTGAGTCCGCACAACCGAGCAGCTACCTGGATAAATATTTAAGAGTGAAAGGATGAGCGCTAACGCCCAGTGAGTGAATGAAAACTTTTTAAAACAACATTTCTGAATAACTTTTCAACATGCATTCAGTAGTACATAGTAAAATAATATATCTACTTTCATATTTAATAAACTGAATAAACTGAATGCATCTTTTTTCTGAACAAGAACAAGATACTTTATAAAATCTTAATCTGTACCAAATTCGTACCCAAGGATATCCTTAATACATAAGCCGAATTTCTTCGGGCAAACGCAAAGTCAGGAATAACTTCTAGTCATACCCGTGCAGAGCGACTCAATTACTCTTTCTCTAGTCAATACACGTCCAGAGCAACTCATGACATACACATGTGTAGAACGGCCCCAAAAGCCAACCATAATCATAACTGGGGAAGGGTAAATACATGGTGCTTTTGTAGAAATCATGATCTCTTCTTGATAATTCATAAAATAATATATCTGATTATGAATGCTAATATAAGCATAAAACATATACTTTCAGCTCTCTGTACCATCACCATCAATCATAAAAAGCAATTAAAAGCTTAAAAGATTTGCAACAATTTATCTTAAGCATAAAACTGGAAACTTTTAAAGTTAAAAACAAAACTGAAAACTTATTCACTCACAACTTAGACGTCAAGCTTAATTTGGACCAAGTATGCTAGGTTCCCTTACTTCGTCTTCTTTCCTTCTCCTTCTCTTTCCTTTCTTCTCTTTCCTTTCTTCCACTGGATTCTACTGATTTCTAGCTCTCACAACGTTTATCCTCCAATATATATATTTATGGAAGGACACAGCTGAAGTTATGAGCTAATTAACCAAGCTCACAGCTGCCTGTCAGCCATGCAATTCACTTAGACTTACTCACCTAATGCCTTTTCTGCTTCACGCTTATCCTATCAATTTTTTTTTTTTTTTTCAAATTAGGCCTTTCAATTGGGCCTGAAAGACATGGGTGTTACAATTCACCCCTCCATATAAGAATTTCATCCTCGAAAATTATTTACTTAGCTGAAACACATGGGGATACTGAGTCCGCATATGACCATCATGTTCCCAAGTCGCCTCTTCCACTGCATGATTTCTCTACAAACACTTTTACAAGAGGAATAACTTTTGTACGTAATACTTGTTCCCTTATATCTAGAATCTCAATAGGTTCCTCTTCATAAGTTAAATCTTCTCTTAACTTCACTGGTTGCTTGGTTAAAACATGTGTAGGGTAGACTATATATTTTCGAAGCATAGAAACATGAAATACATCATGAATTCTTGAAAGCTCGGAAGGTAAAGCTAAACGGTATGCCACTGCTCCTACTCTGGCAATGATCTCATACGGACCAATGTATCGTGGACTTAACTTACCACGTCTTCCAAATCAAAGTATACCTTTCCAAGGCAAAATTCGTAGGAACACATAGTCACTTACTTTAAATTCAAGTTCCCTTCTCCGCTTATCTGTGTAGCTTTTCTGCCTATCTTGAGCAACCTTTAATCTGTCTCTGATGATTCTGATCTTTTCTATTGTGACTTGAACAAGTTCTGGACCTAACAACTTTCTCTCGCCTACTTCATCCCAACACACCGGTGTTCTGCATTTTCTCCCGTACAAAGCTTCATAATGAGCCATTTCGATACTAGCTTGATAACTGTTATTGTAGGCAAATTCTATCAAAGGTATATGTACATCCCAACTACCTTTGAAATCCATCACACAAGCTCGAAGCATATCCTCTAATGTCTGAATAGTACGCTCCGATTGACCATCAGTTTGCGAATGAAAAGCGGTACTAAAATGCAATCTAGTTCCCAAAGCTTCTTGTAAACTGGGCCAAAATCTAGATGTAAACCGAGGATCTCTATCTGACACTATGGATAGTGGTGCGCCATGAAGATGAACTATTTCATCAACATAAATTTTGGCTAATCTATCAAGAGAGTAAGTAATATCGATTGGCAGAAAGTGTGCAGACTTTGTAAGTCGATCAACGATCACCCATACACTGTCGTGACCACTCGGACTACGAGGGAGTCCTACCACAAAATCCATGGTAACATGTTCCCATTTCCATTCGGGAATAGAAAGTGGTTGTGATAGTCCTGCTGGTTTCTGATGTTCTGCCTTGACTTGCTGACAAATCAAACATTTAGAGACGAATTCTGCTATCTCTCTTTTCATACCTTGCCACCAGTAATGCTCTTTCAAAGTACGATACAACTTAGTACTTCCTGGATGCATTGTATAAGCTGAAGAGTGAGTTTCCTCTAAAATTTCATTCTTGAATTCCTTAATGTTTGGCACACACAGTCTGTTACCTAGAACCAATGTACCATCACTTCTCACTACAAAATCAGCTCGTAAGCTTTTCTGTACTTCTTCCTTCAACTTAACTAAATAAGAATCTTGAGTTTGTAGTTCTCGTATACGATCAATCAAAATAGGTTTAACCTGAAAAGTAGCCAGTAATGCTCCACAATCTCGTGCTTCCAGCTTAACTCTCAACATTCTTAATTCAGCTAATAATGGAAGCTGAATCATCTTCAAAAGAGCCATAGAACTTGAAGACTTACTACTGAGTGCATCTGCCACCATATTTGCCTTACCAGGATGATATTCAATCGTGCAGTCATAATCTTTAATCAACTCAATCCATCTTCTTTGTCTTAAATTCAGTTCCTTCTGAGTGAAAAGATACTGCAAGCTTTTATGATCTGTATAAATCTGACAAGTAACCCAATATAAGTAATGCCTCCAAATTTTTAAGGCAAACACCACTGCAGCAAGCTCTAAATCATGGGTTGGGTAATTCTATTCTTGCTTCTTTAATTGTCTTGATGCATAAGCTATCACTTTCCCATGTTACATCAAAACGCAACCCAAACCATGTTTAGATGCATCACTGTAAACCATAAATCCATCACTTCCGGTTAGAAGAGCAAGTATTGGAGCAGAAGTCAATCTCTCCTTGAGTTCTTGAATACTCTTTTCACAAGCTTCTGACCACTCAAACTTCACATCCTTATGAGTTAATCTTGTTAATGGTGAAGCTATTTTAGAAAATCCCTCTACAAATCTTCGATAGTAACTTGCTAAACCCAAGAAACTTCTAATTTCAGTCACACTAACTGGTCGTTCCCAATTCACTATAGCTTCAACCTTTTGAGGATCAACATAAATACCATCACCAGAAATCACATGGCCCAAAAATGTAACTCTATCGAGCCAGAATTGATACTTGCTAAATTTGGCATAAAGTTGATTCTCTCTCAGGACTTGTAGAATAATCTCTAAATGCTCTACATGCTCCATCTCATCTTTAGAATAGATCAAAATGTCATCAATGAACACGATAAAAAATCTGTCTAGATAAGGATGAAATACCCTATTCATCAAATTCATAAAAACTGCTGGAGCATTTGTTAATCCAAAAGGCATAACTAGAAACTCATAATGCCCATAACGAGTTCTGAAAACGGTCTTTGGTATATCACAGTTTCTAATCCTCAATTGGTGATAACCTGTTAGCAAATCTATCTTGGAGAATACCTTTGCTCCCTGAAGCTGATCGAATAAGTCATCAATACGTGGAAGTGGGTATTTATTACGCACTGTTTCTTTATTCAATTGCCAGTAATCGATGCATAAACGTAACGTTCCATCTTTCTTCATAACAAACAGAACTGGCGCTCCCCATGGTGACACACTAGGTTTAATAAAATTCTTGTTCACCAATTCTTTTAATTGAATCTTCAACTCTTTCAATTCGGTTGGAGCCATTCTATAATGTGGAATAGAAATCGGAGTTGTGCCTGGGACCAAATCTATCACAAATTCAATGTCTCTATCTGGTGGTAATCCATGAATATCTTCAGGAAATACATCTGGAAATTTCCTTACCACCGATATATCTTCTAGTTTTACCTCACTATCCCGAGTATCAATTACATAAACCAGATAAGATGAACATTGTTTCCTTAGCAACCGTCTCACAGTAATAGCAGATATAACACAAGAAGGAAGAATCCGACGTTCACCACAGAAAATAACATCCGATTCTCCTTGAAGTGTAAATTTTACCTCTTTTCGAAAACAATCTACAGTAGCATGGTGTATAGCCAGCCAATCCATTCCTAAAATAACATCAAAATCACGTATATCAAGCGGGATCAAATCAACATGTAGCTCATGCTTACCGACTATGACCTTACTGTTTCTATATATATTCTCAGCCAATAAAGATTCACCAGTAGGTGTAGCCACTACCATACTAGAATCTTGTGGTCTTAATTCTACATCCGCATACACCATAAAAGATCGAGATACAAATGAATGAGTAGATCCAGGATCAATAAGAACATGAGCATCGTGGCTAAAAATTGTTAACATACCTGTAACGACATCTGGAGTGGTCTCGGCATCTTGCTGAGTCATAGCAAAAACCCTTATCTGAGTACGAGGTCTACCCGACTGACCTCTATGTTGGTTGCCTCCAACCCCTGCTACGCTAGCTTGAGTTTTCCCTGTAGTTGTAGATCCTCCTACTCGGGATCCTCTTTGTTCTTGCATCTGACTAGCGTCACTTTGCATTGGTTGAAAACCTATCTTTCTTTCTTCATTGCCTCTCTGAACTAACTCGGGGCAATCTCTTTTTAAATGTCCTGGTTGCCTACATTGATAATAACCTGATCTCCCCAAATAACACTCACCATCATGGTGCTTTCACAAGTCTTACATAGAGGACGCCAACCTCTACCCATACTAACACTCTGTTGACGACTACCCATTGGTTGTTGTACTGAGGCTTGGCTAGAACCAGGTCCACGACTCTGTTGATAGTTACTAGTCTGACCTGAAAAATTGCCTATTGCCTTAGGCATTTTGTTATAAGAGCCCCCTGCTGACCAGTTACTGCGATTTTGCTTCTGTTGTTCAAATCTACGAGAGTTATTAAGGTCTCTCTCCACTCTCAATACAGCTTCAAACAACTTACCAAACTCAACATGTCCAGAAGTAGTCACTATTGAATTAATTTCCGATCTAAGTCCATCCTCAAATTTTCTGCACTTATTTTCTGCATTATCTACTACATACGGAGCAACCCTCGAAAGTTCTGTAAATTTCTTCTCATACTCTTCTACCGTCATAGATCCCTGTACTAGTTTGAAAAATTCAGCTCTTTTTAAATCTTGGTAGAATCGGGGATAATAATGATTATTAAACTGCTTCTTGTGCACCTCATCACTTCAAATACCCGTTCCAGCTCATTCAACCAAGAACTAGCACTATCTGGATCTCCTGTTCCATCAAAATTCGTAGCTCCCAATTTTCGTGCACGCTCAATAGAATTCTCTGGCATTCGCGTTTGGTGTTGAACCATGGCAGTCAACAGTTCTGCAATTCTATACATTGGTTCCTCCCTAGGTTCTGGTACATGAGGTTGAGCTATAGGTGGTTTTCTATCTCGTTTTCACCTTGGTTACCAGTCCTCTCTCCAAGGTCAGCTACCGGTCTTGTGCGTAGGCAGCCAACTCGACGCATGATGCTGTTGCAAAATCAAATTATGCTTAAATGCATGAAACTAAATGCAAACAATTATTCTGTGGTCTAAGGAATTATAAACCAGGCTCTGATACCAAGTTGACAGGACCCACCCCGACTCCTCTCTCTTGAGTACGAGGGAGACCCTGTGGGCTGAACTTTTACTATCATGATAAAAGGACTTCTACTAAGATTTCCATAAGAAATACTTGCTTTTAAACATAAATAAATGCGAGGAGAAAATCGGAGAGTACAAAATGTACATAATTGCAATTCATTTACATATTTTCGTTCGTTACAAAAAGTTTATCAAAAATGATCGTTCGGACCAAAAATCGACCACTTAAAAAACTAAGTAACCGGTCCATCCCTAGTGGGAAACCGAACATGCTGAGTTAGAAACCCGAGTAGGCCGAGTAGACCGAATAGGCCATGTGGGCCGAGTAGGTCAAGTGGGCCGAGTAGGTCAAGTGGGCCGAGTAGGCCGAACAGACCGAGTAGAAATCCGACCACGTTCCGACCATGCCTACCATCCTGACCATGCCTACCGTCCCGACCATGCCGACCTCATATTTCTAAATATGTACATGAAAATTTAAAATGCATGACATTTATGCTTCATGATGTCATCGAGTGGCCCATCCCGACCATGCCTACTGTCCCGACCATGCCTACCGTCCTGACCATGCCGACCTCATATTTCTAAATATGTACATGAAAATTTAAAATGCATGACATTTATGCTTCATTATGTCATCGAGTGTCCCACCTCAAAACTTCTGAGTCCGCACAACCAAGCAGCTACCTGGATAAATATTTAATAGTGAAAGGATGAGCGCTAACGCCCAGTGAGTGAATGGAAACTTTTTAAAACAACATTTCTGAACAACTTTTCAACATGCATTCAGTAATATATAGTAAAATAATATATCTACTTTCATATTTAATAAACTGAATAAACTGAATGCATCTTTTTTCTGAAGAAGAACAAGATACTTTATAAAATCTTAATCTGTACCAAATTCGTACCCAGGGATATCCTCAATACATAAGCTGAATTACTTCGGACAAACGCAGAATCAGGAATAACTTATGGTCATACCCGTGCAGAGCAACTCAATTACTCTTTCTCTGGTCAATACACGTGCAGAGCAACTCATGACATACACGTGTAGAATGGCCCCAAAAGCCAACCATAATCATAACTGGGGAAGGATACATACATGGTGCTTTTGTAGAAATCATAATCTCTTCTTGATAATTCATAAAATAATATATCTGATTATGAATGCTAATATAAGCATAAAACATATACTTTCAGTTCTCTGTACCATCACCATCAATCATAAAAGGCAATTAAAAGCTTAAATGATTTGCAACAATTTATCTTAAGCATAAAACTGGAAACTTTTAAAGTTAAAAACAAAACTGAAAACTTATTCACTCACAACTTAGACGACAAGCTTAATTTGGACCAAGTATGATTGGTTCCCTTACTTCGTCTTATTTCCTTCTCCTTCTCTTTCCTTTCTTCTGCTGGATTCTACTGCTTTCTAGCTCTTACAACGTTTATCCTCCAATATATATATTTATGGAAGACACAGTTGAAGTTATGAGCTAATTAACCAAGCTCACAGCTGCCTGTCAGCCATGCAATTCACTTAGGCTTACTCACCTAATGCCTTTTCTGCTTCACGCTTATCCCATCAATTTTTATTTTTTTCAAATTGGGCCTGAAAGACATGGGTGTTACACGGCCCGCCACGACACGCCTAGCCGGCGTGCTAGGCCCCTGGACCGGCACGCCAGGTCGATCAATTCGACAGTTTTTTTAAAAAATATATATATATTCCCTCCAACGACTGGATTTTAAAATCCAACTGTTGGCTGACGTCAGTGATGACGTCTTCCAAATTTAATTTTGAAAATTTACAAAAAAAAACCCTGAAGTCTTCCAAATTTAATTTTGACCCAAAAATCAAATTTTTCTATAAATACTTTCATCCATTTCATTTTCCATTCACTCTCTCTATCATTCTTTCAATCTCTCATTCTCTCAAATCTCAATCTCTACATTCTCCAATTCTCTACATTTTTTCATTCAATTTCATTATTACATATGTATTTAGTATTTACTTGTAAGCTGTAATACGATTGCACTATTTTTCCCTTACCAAGTTTTTATCCCAATGGGTTTTTCTTGGTAAGGTTTTTAATGAAGCAATCATGTAAATATGTAATACTGAATTCCATAAGTGAAAAATAATTAAATAAATAAATAATTGTTCATTTCATACTTTCGTAATTACATTTATTTTTATTATTTTGTATTACTTTATCTTTACTGGATTATTATTTTTCATATTAATTATTTCAAGAGATAAACAAATTAATTTCAAAATTACATTTATATAATTGAATTGTTAATTTGATAGAACAAGCAAATTTTTTTGTATATTACTTTATTTTCCGTAAATCCTAAACCCTAAACCCAAAATCTAAAAAAAACTTAATTTTTAAAAATTGGTTTCGATAATGATTCTGGACCAGGCCCGTGGACCGGCCCGGCACGGCCTATAGGCATGTCCCGCCTGAAGCAGGCCACCGGGTCGTGTCCTGCCTCCGTTTTCATAAACGGGTCGGACTTGGTCCGACACGCACACCGGTGCATGCCGAACCAGGCCCGGCCCGTTTACGAAAACGGACATCGGCAGGCCATACCTAATGGGTCGGGCCTGGTCCAGAATTACACCACTACTCCTTAGGTTTGAAGGGGTAATTAAATTCATTTTTTCGGTAGAAATCTGGTTTAATTTCTAATTTTTGTGTAGGTTCATGTTACGATTTTCGGTAAATAATGTAATTACAATTAAAAATTGATATTTTTCCTTCTAAAAACTATCAATCAGTAATATCAAATCTATGTTTTATAGAGTCCATTACTCCATTTAGAAAAGCCACGTTCCATCACCATAATCTAAATTTGGGGGAACAATTTGGCAGTAATCGTGTGAGGCGTGAAGTGATTGGTTATTTGGTTTTGGTTTTAGAAAGAAGATTGTTATCACACATCTGACTGAGTAAAGGGTATTTTATTTATTTATTTATTATTGTTTCCAATATAAAAAATATAGTGAGATACGTAGAGGAAATTTTGGAATCAATTGGTGTGTACGCGAAATTATATAAATTTTAAGTTCATCAATGCATTTGTGGTATAAGAGTATAAGACAAACAACATATATATAATTAAGAGTTAAGATGAAAAGCCTATAATATGAATACTTTGGTGGGGACGGTAACCACTGATATGGTGAGAACGCACCAGGTAAGTCATAGAGATGACAAAAATCTCAGATCCACACCAAACTCTAGGTTTACGATTCGTTCTAAACGGGTTTGGAAGGATTCAACAGGTAATGGATCGGGGTCATGTCAAAAAAAATTATCCGGACGGATAATCAGGTCAAGTATTAGTCAAACCATTTTGTTAGGATCCGCTCCTTTTAACCCAATATTTATATAATTATTTTTAAAAATATTAAAAAGATAAAATGAAAAACAAAACCTTATTCTCTATCTTTTTTATCTAATTGTATTTTAGGTTTGGATTTAAGATTTATTAAATTTAGATATTTTGTTATATTAAATTTAAGTTCATATATGAATTTTAAACGTATTTATATGTTAAACTTTTGAGTTTTTTTTTTTTTAAATAGCTTTCATTAGAAAAGGAAACTATAGAGAAACAGGGATATCCTCCAGAACCATACTCTCCACACATAACGGAGAGTCTTCAGACCAATGAAACTTGCCCACATAAGGTAAAGCAAGCTTAGCTAAACAAGGAGCAACATTATTCGCCAACCAAGGCACAAAATTAACCTGACTAAGAAAATATAGAATATCATTCATTACCACACCAACCTCCAAAGAGGGAGCCTCTTTCTTACGAATCGCTTGCACGACAGACAAAGCATCGGACTCCAGAATAGCTGGTAAAAGCCCGAGCTAGTAGCTAACCAAATACCCTCCAAGATCGCCAAAGCTTTCACAATTTGGGACTGATAAAAGGTTATTTCTCTAGAGGGAGACCTAAGATCGTGTCAGCCTCATCAGGAATGAAAGACTCTAACCAAATCAAAATTCCAACCTTCATAAGGCAATTTCAGGATGTCAACAACAGCATTCTCACCCAACAACTGCAGAAAAATAACCTTAAAAGTTGATAGACGTGGAATCCAACGATCTTTATAAATGCAGATCGACTTCCCATTACCAACTCTCCATCGCGACCCACTTTCAATCAGTTCTCTTCCCCACAAAAGAGTTTTCTATAGAAAAGAACCCAAACCTGTTTTAGCCTTCAGAAAAGAAGAATGCAGGAAATAACAACCCTTAATCACCCTAGTTGAAAGGGAATCAAGACAACTAATAATCCGCCAGCATTGCTTAGCAAGAATAGCCTTATTGAAAGCGCCCAAATCCTGGAAGCCTAGACCCCCTTCACACTTCAGTTTTCACAGCACCTCCCAAGAACACCAATGCATCTTCCGCTTCTTTCCATTTCCTCCCCACCAAAAATTAACACTAAGACGATGAAGGTCCGGAATGAGAGAGACGCAATTTGAAAAAATTCATAGAATAAACTGGGATTGATTGGATAACCGCCTTCAGAATAAATAAGAAATGGCCACACCAACTTTACAGCTTCTTCCAAATCTGATCTTTAACATTTTCAAAAAGAATATGTTTGCTTCTACTAGTTAAACAAGGGAGCCTCAAATACCACATATGATAATCAAACACACCCATACCTAAAACAGCAGCCAAACGGTCTCTTTCCGGAGAGGAAATCTGCTTGCTAAACAAACTGCGAACTTGTTGAAATTCACAATCTGACCTGAAGCAGGTAAACATTGCTCTAAAATTAACCTAATACTAACATATTCTTCTGTAGAGGCCTAAGTAAAAAGCAAATTTTCATCCCCAAAGAAAAGATTCGGTAATTTTAGGCCCATATCGACTACACCAAAACCTGAAAAATTGCCACATCTCTCAAACCTCGGGATCAAACTAGAAAGACCTTTCATACAAATGAGAAAGAGAAACGGTGAAAGTGGATCACCTTTCATTAACCCCTAGAAGGCCGAATACTCCCTCTGATTTTACCATTAAGAATAAACTAATAGGTAACAGAGGATACACATCCCATAATATTCGAAATCCATCCATCCGGAAACCCCATACGATGCATCATACACTCCAAAAAACCCCTACTCCACTCTATCGTAAGCTTTTGACATATCTAACTTGAGAAACATACAACCTTTTTTTCCCATGAACCTTCCATCTTAAGGCGTGCATACATTCAAAACTGACCATGGCATTATCCGTGATTAACCTCCCTAGAACAAAGGCACTTTGAGTCTCAAATTCCACACATCCCAAACAAAACTTTTCACAGACAGTTAGTAATAGTCTTCGAAATACGTTTGTAAACAACATTACATAGACTAATTGGTCTCAAATCTGTCACCCTCTCCACATTCTTGACCTTCGGAATTAAGCATAGCAAGGTATGATTAATCATCCCAATCCGGCACCTTTCATTAAGACACTCCAAGCACATCTTAGTAACATCCGTCCCAAAATTTCTGATAAAAATTAATAGGGAACCCATCAATACCAGGTGCCGTTGATGGGCTCATTTGGAAAAGAGTGAACTTTATCTCTTATGTTGTAAAATTCGTATCTAAAAAATGCCTTATGGAATCAGGAATTCTTGAGTCCATCGAACCGCACACACTAGCTAACTGGTCATAAGAAGGTTGAGAAGTAGTGAAAATATATGTGAAATATTGACCAATAATGCACTCCATGTTTCTCATCATTCTTCCACACCCTCCTTCATCATAAAACCTCACCCACATAATCTATTTCGTCACCTCCTAGATGAAGCCTTTGCATGGAAATTTTTGTGTTGTGATCCCCCTTCTTTAACCAAGAAACTCTCAAACGTTGCCTCTAAAAATCCTCTTCACGCCGTAGAAGTTCATCAAGGTCTTTTTCAACTTTGTCTCTCATTTTCCAGTCCACCTGATGTAGAACAAGTGGCTAAGTCCTACATGGCTTGGTGGGACCATCCTAAATCCAAGATTAAATGACCTTAATTGAAGAGAATCAGTGAGATCTTCATAATTCAACACCTTTTGTGTTGAGGCACGTCCTTTTTCGGCCAAATTCCATCATTTAGGCTCCAAAATCGCAATTCTTTCTTTTTTGGGAAATTTCCTTTTTTTGTCATAAGTTGACTTTGACAAGCCAGGATCGCCTACCATTAATTCCGGCTTGATTGTGATCGCTAGTATATTTTATTTCCGTAACTTTTGTGATTTCGTTATTTCGTTATTTTTGGCAGTTTTTGCTATTTTAGGCAGTTTTTGATATGTAATCCCATTTCTTGTCCAACAAGGATTTGGGTTAGAGTTCTTTCGTTTTAAATAGCCTTGTAAGGTGAAAGGCTCAGACAACTTATTATTGAATAAAATTTCAGAAGTTTTAACTTTATTCTGGTGGATTCCAGTTTTCAATAGAATTTAGACGTCGGTCTAATTCTTGTTACGTTTTCACTGCGTCAATTGGTATCAGAGCACGGATTTGCCAATCTCGATGTCAACTAACGGAGCAGGAGACAAACCCTACTGACGGTGATAGTGGGGTGGAGGCCTTGTGGGCAGTGGTGGAGGAACAATGGCAACAATTAAGGGAGATTCATGAACTGCTTGTCAGGATAAACCTCAACGCTAACAACAGGCAGCCGCAACCGGATAACAGAGTACGAGCTGAGGGATTTGCCCGAGGTCAACCTGTTAATAGAGAACGTCCCTCTCATCATCAACCTGATAGCGAGGATGACTCTGAAGACAAATGAGATAGAGGATATGGTGTTATTCAACCAGTGAGACGATCAAGAGAGCATGACGACTACCGGTTGAAGGCAGATCTTCCAAGCTTTAATGGAAATCTATGAATAGAAGATTTTCTTGACTGGATCACCGAAGTAGAGCGGTTCTTCGAGATGATGGAGATTCCATAAGAGAAGATAGTCAGATATGTCACCTTTAGATTGAAAGGAGGAGCTGCAGTCTGGTGGGATCAATTGCAGAAGAATCGTCAGTGACAAGGAAAGGCGATTGTGAGAACCTGGCGTAGAATGAAATAGCTAATGATGGGTAGGTTTCTGCCATCAGACTATGAGCAATATTTATTCCAGTTGCTTCAAAATTGCTCGTAAGGGGCCAAGTCGGTGCTTGATTACAAGGCAGAATTTTCTAGTCTCTCAGAGCAAAATAATCTGAGTGAAACAGAGGGGCAACGCGTAGCCAGATATCTCAACAGGTTGAGGCCGTCACTTTGAGATAAGATCGAACTGCAAGTGCTGTGGACTGTGGATGAAACTCATAATATGGCTCTAAAGGCCGAATTGCTGGAAAGTAGAGTTGGAAACCCTGGTTTTCGAAGGAACAATCCTGAGTCATCATTCCCTAACTGAGACAAGGGTGTTCAATCATTGGTTCCAGCAAACCAACCAAAATGAGTTAATAGAGAAGAGGGTAGTAGTAGCAGTCAAACAACAACGCCAGCCAACAGAAACATGCCTAGAAATCCAAATCCAAATCTGTATGCTAGGCCTACACCAGGAACTTGTTACAGATGTAGAAAACCTGGTCATCATTCGAATGCATGTCCTGATTGTCGACCAGTAAATTGGGTAGAAGGATGTGAAGAATATCCAGATGTTCCTGACTATGAAGAAGAAGGTGACTTGTATGAGGGAGCAGAATTCACTGAAGAAGATGGTGAGAGGATTAATTGTGTGGTGCAACGGGTGTTGTACGCACCAAAGCAAGAGGACCACAATTAGCGTAACAATATATTTCGATCTTGCTGCACAATCAGTAGAAAAGTCTGTGACCTGATCGTGGACAGTGGAAGTTGCAAGAACTTTGTCGCGAAGAGGTTGGTGGAACACCTGAAGTTGCCAACCGAGAAACATCCCAATCCGTATACTATTGGCTGGATCAAGAAAAGACCGACATTAAAGGTAACTGAGATTTGTCGTGTTCTTATTTTTATTGGTAAGGTATATAAGAAGGATGTAGTTTGTGATGTGATTGATATGGATGCTAGCCATATGTTGTTGGGTCGGCCATGGCAACATGATGTCGATATTACTTATAGGGGTAGGGATAACACTTACTTATTTACCTGGGGATCACATAAAGTTGCTATGGCTCATTCCAAACATCAGACAGTACCTAAAAGGCCCTCTGAAACAAAGAAGCAGTCTTTCCTAACCATGACCGGATTCAACACGGAATTCGTGACAGATGTTAAGGGTGCACAGGAGGTCTATGCTTTAATGGTTAAAGCTCTTGTGGTAGAGGAGTAAGAAACACCAGTGGTAATTGTTCCTGAGAAAATACAGTCGTTACTGGAACAATTCAAAGATATTACTTCAGAAGATTTACCCAACAACTTACCTCCATTAAGAGACATTCAACACTATATAAACCTTATACCTGGGGCGAGTTTTCCTAACCTGCCACATTACCGAATGAGTCCAAAGGAGAATGACATTCTGCGGAAGAAAATAGAAGAATTATTACAGAAGGGTTTTATACGTGAGAGCGTGAGTCCCTGCGCAGTTCCCGCGTTGCTGACACCAAAGAATGATGGGAGTAGGGTCATGTGTGTGGACAGTCGAGCTATCAACAAAATAACTGTCAAATACCGATTTCTGATTCCCCGCTTAGATGACATGTTGGATCAACTGGAGGGTTTGAAGCTATTTTCTAAGATTGATCTACGCAGTGGGTATCACTAAATTCGGGTAAGGCCTGAGGATGAATGGAAGATGGTGTTCAAGAGCAAGGATGGTTTGTCTGAGTGGTTGGTCATGTCGTTCGGTCTATCAAGTGCACCCAGTACTTTCATGAGGGTGATGAATCAGGTATTGAGGCCTTTTATGGGAAAGTTTGTTGTTGTTTATTTTGACAACATTCTTATCTATAGTAGGACTGAAGAAGAACATGTGGAGCAGTTGCGAGAGGTGTTAAAAGTTTTACTGGAAAGTCAAATGTTTCTTAATCTGAAGAAATGCAGTTTTATAACCAACAGATTGTTATTTTTGGGTTACGTGGTGAGTTCAGAAGGAATTCATGTGGAATAAGAGAAGGTGTGAGCAATTCGAGAATGGCATGTGTTGAAAACTGTGAGTAAAGTTCGTAGCTTTCATGGCTTAGCTAATTTCTATCGCCGGTTTATTCAAAATTTCAGCACTGTCATTGCACTGATAACATAATGCATGAAGAAGGGTCGGTTTCAGTGGGGAGAAGAAGCAGAGATGAGTTTTGCGTTAATCAAGAAGAAATTGTGCACTGCACTAGTACTGGCTCTACCCAGTTTTGAGAAGATTTTTGAAGTGGAGTGCGATGCTAGTGGGGTGGGAATTAGAGCTGTATTGTCCCAAGAAAAGCGACCAGTAGCTTTCTTTAGCAAGAAATTAAGTGAAGCTCGCCAGAAGTGGAATACTTATGATCAGGAGTTCTACGCAGTAGTCTGAACCTTGAAGCACTGGGAACATTACCTAGTACAGAGGGAGTTTGTATTGTACATCGACCATCAAGCATTGAAGTTTATCAACAGTCAGAAGAACTTGGACAACATGCATGTTAGGTGGGCCACTTTCCTTCAGAAATTTCCTTTTGTTATCAAGAACAAATCAGGGGTTCTGAACCGAGTTGCTGATGCATTGAGCCGTCGTGCCACCCTGGTCGTAACCCTAGCTCATGAGATTTTTAGGTTTGATTCTTTGAAGGAGTTGTATGAAGAGGATGAAGACTTCAAGGAAATCTGGTCCAAGTGTATTGAAAAACAGCCTATCAGTGATTTTCATGAAAATGATGAGTATCTGTTTCGTGGCGATCGTTTGTGTATTCCCAGAACGTCTCTGCGGGAGAAATTAATCAGAGACTTACACGGTGGTGGATTGAGTGGACACTTGGGACGAGAAAAAACGGTGGCTAGCTTGGAGGAATGGTATTTTTGGCCACAACTGAGACGAGATGTTGGGAATTTTGTACGAGATGTTACACTTGACAGGTGTCTGAAGGTCAGTCACAAAATATTGATCTTTATATACTTTTACCTGTTCCTAACAATATCTGGGAGGACTTTTCTATGGATTTTATGTTGGGACTACCCCGTACCCAACGAGGAGTAGATTCGGTTTTCATGGTGGTTGACAGGTTCTAGAAAATGGCTCACTTTATCCCTTACCGGAAGACCTATGATGCTTCACATATAGCCCGGTCAGAGAAAAGGTCCGACTACATGGGGTACCGCAGTCAATTACCTCTGATCGTGACATGAAATTCCTTAGCCACTTTTGGATGGCCTTATGGAAAATGTTTAATACATCTCTGAAATGAAGTAGTACTGCACACCCACAAACTGATGGACAAACGGAAGTGACGAATAGAACCTTGAGAAATCTGGTCCATTGCGTTTACCGAGATAAGCCGAAACTGTGGGATCATGCATTGCCTTAAGTTGAGTTTGCCTACAATAGTGTTGTACACAGTGCCACGGGAAAATCTCATTTTGATGTGACATATGTGTCACCACCGAAGCACACTGTGGATTTAATTCATTTACCAAAGGGTCCGGGAGTTAGTGTTACTGCAAAAAACATGGCTACTCAGGCTCAAGTGGTGCAAGCAGAGGTGAGACAGAAACTGAAAGAAACCAATGCAAAAAACAAGGCAGTTGCAGACAAGTATAGGCGTCGGAGGGTGTTTGAGGAGGGCGACTCAGTAATGGTTTTCTTACGCAAAGAAAGGTTCCCAATTGGGACTTATAACAAACTGAAGCCTAAGAAGTATGGTCTGTACCAGATTCTGAAAAAGATCAATGATAATGCATATGTGATCGACCTACCTGAGACCATGGGAATTTCCAATACCTTCAATGTTGCTGACTTGTTCCAGTATCATGCAGAAGAGCCTCTTTATCCTGAGCCTAACTCGAGGTCGAGTTCTTTGCAAGTAGAGGGGACTGATGTAGAACAAGTGGCTGAGTCCTACATGGCTTGAGGGGACCATTCTAAAGCCAAGATTAAATGACCTTAATTGAAGGGAATCGGTGAGATCTTCGTAAATCAACACCTTCTGTGTTGTGGCATGTCTTTTTTCGTCCAAATTCCATCATTTAGGTCCCGAAATTGTAATTCTTTCCTTTTTGGGAAATTTCCTTTTTTTGTCATAAGTTGACTTTGACAAGCCAGAATCGTCTACCGTTAATTCCGGCTTGATTGTGGTTGTTAGTATATTTTATTTCCACAACTTTTGTGATTTCGTTATTTTTGGCAGTTTTTGCTATTTTAGACAGCTTTCGATATGTAATCTCGTTTCTTGTCCAACAAAATTCGGGTTAGAGTTCTTTCGCTTTAAATAGCCTTGTAAGCCGAAAGGCTCTGACAACTTATTATTGAATAAAATTTCATAAGCTTTAACTTTATTCTGGTGGATTCCAGTTTTCAATAGAATTTAGACGTCGGTTTAATTCTTGTTACATTTTCACTACGTCACCACCACAACACCTGCCTCTCCAAGATATAATAAATCTTTCTTTTTAGCAACAATATCTTTCTTCATATTCCACTTATATCTGCCATTCCAGCGTTGTAGAGATTTCAAGCAAGTATTCAAATGGATGACCATCCGTTGCATGCTATTGCGGCCATAATCCTCAAACCAAGACTTTAGCACTATCTCCAAACAATCCTCCTTCTCGGCCCATCACAGTTCATAGTGGAAATGGTTCACTCCACTACACCTCTCCTCTTTTACTAAGAAATCAAGAAGAATTGGACGATGGTCAGATTTTCAATACTCTAAGTGCTTAACCACAAAACTGGAAATCATTTGTTGCCACTCCAAATTGCAATTGCTAACACAACGGTCCAGCCTTTCTTGAATCAACTGGGAAACTTCCCAACGGTTGGTCCAAGTGAAACAGAGTCCCAAAAAACCCAAATCTTTCAAACCTTAAGGCTCCAAAGCCATTCAAAAATTATTCATTAAAGATTCTGACAGAGTTGACCCCCTCCCCACAAAATTTTTAGACAAGTTAGCAATTTTTCTTTAAAATCACCACCCACCAGCCAAGGAAGATATGACATCTCAACCAGCCTATTTAAAAGAATCCAACCATGTATACGTTGAGCCTCAACTTGGTGCCGATAAAAGCCTGTCAGCCTCCATTTCTTGTTACTATCTGAAACAACCATTGCATCAATGTGAAAACTAAAGTAGGAGAGCAAAGTTATATCCACAACCCCCTTCCAAATGAGACACAAGTCGCCACTATTTCCATCTCGATTCACCACTAGTTTAGCATCAAAAACTAACTTAATACGTAGGCCTTCCATAAATTTATGATTGCAAATCATTTTTATCAAGAATACTATATTGGGACGATGATCCTGTAATAACGAATGCAGAACCCGGAATGGTCGGCATCCCCCTAACCCCTGGAAGTTCCAAACAAAGGTTTTCATTGTGACTGGCAAGCCGGGTATGAGTCGCGACTAGTCGATTCTACAAATGAAAGAGTTTCAAAAACAATCAAAACCTTTTGCCTCTCGCCAACATCCTTCAACTCCAATTGCACATCAAAATACCCTCATTTTTTGTCTAACTGTGTCTCTCCAACTCCAGTTGCACGTCAGAATACCCTCATTTTTTTCTAGTTGTGTCTCTCCAATAAGTCCATTGCCTTTTGAGCCATTATCATTGGCTTTTCTTTTCCAACTACCTTGTTTTGGAGTACAACCCTATCCACAGAATATATGACATTCGTCGGATCCATAGTCGACCCACTGACAACCCTGTTCAAAACACCATTCTTAGCCACTGCTTGCTTGTAGGGATGGGCATGGGGGCCCACTGGGGCTGCGGAGGGTCCCCCCACCACCCCCACCACCCCCACCCCCACCCTCACCCTCACCCTCATTCCTAAAACCTCCCCCCACCTCTGCCTCCAAACCCTATCTAGGGGAAGTGGGGATGAAGGTGTTTACCTCCGTCCCTCATTTCTCTCATTTCTCTCATTTTCAATTCTAATATTTTTTATCTGAAATTGGTAATTTAGAAATTGGGATTTGAAATGCAATTATTCAAATCATTTGATTCACCCTATTTCGATATACAATCCAATAAATAATCTAAAATATATAATTGATTTAATTTAATCCGAAATTAATACATATAACTATAGTAATATAGTATTACACATAAATATATATGAGGAAATAAGGGAAATTAGTAGAAAGTAAATGAGTAATAGAGTTAAAAAAAATATTTTAAAAAAAGTAAACTTATATCAGGAAATGGGATGGATATGCCCTCACCCTCACCCCCAAACCTTATTTGGGGATAAAATTTGCCCCCCAAATGGAGATGAAATGCCCATCCCTACTTGTTTGGTAGTTTCACAATCACTACCTACTGTATACAGATCCCTTGTAGGCTCCATAACGTTCTCTACATAGGCCATTGTCCTTTGTACCTACACAGTTGTTACAAAATCTATTCCGTCCTTCATATTGGCCTGTAAACCCAGCTCCTCATTTTGACTATTAGGAAGCTTCCTAAAATTCGCAGCAAAAACTATCATAGAAAACAGTCTCTTCACCAATTCCACCAGCCTAGTGATATCCATAACAGTTTGGTTAGTCATCTCTAATGTCGACAAGCCGATTTTTAAAACCCGGATCGTGCCACCCCTACCTTCTTTCCTTTGTCTCCAATAGTTATCCTCCTGTTATCATCCTGCACTACATTATCTCTCCCACTCCAACGACTAGAAGCAACTTTTCCTCTAGAGAAACATTGTCCCTTAGCCTTATGATGGCCAGGAGGCCTAAGGCACGCAACCAAGAAGCAAAGTCGAACTCCAGATCGGTATTACGAGCGCCACCTCCCTCTAAATGTTACACTCTCGATAAGAATGGCCCAAGATACCACACTTAAAATAGTATTCCGGTAACTTTTCATATCGAATAAGTAGCATGGATTCTTTCCTTTTCTCCAGTAACTCAAGCCGTACAAATCTTTTTAAAGGCTTCGTAACATCAATGACTACAATAAGTCTCATATATTTTCTAAAGGGCTCAAAAAATAAATGGCACTATTTTAGAGGGGTGTTGTGCAAATATCACCAGTTTAGTAATATAAGTTTAAAAGACATCATTTAACGTAAAGAGACGAGAATACCCTGACAAAAAAGAAAAAGAGAGAAATATGTCGTTTTATGAGTATGAGAAAAGCAACAGTGAGAAAGAAACCGACGATAACGAAATCGACGGCGAGGAAATCGACAGCTTATTGACCGAAATGGGAATACAGTACATTTCGCAGCGATTGACAGAGGTAAGTTCAGTTTTTTTATTTATCGATTTGTTGTTGATAACTTATCATTGCAGTTTAGACTTGTTCTGTTGATTGAAATTGTAGATTAGGGTTTACAATGTTTGTGGTTTTGGTTTTGGTTTGAAATGAGGTTGAATATGTTATGAGGAAGATGAAATTGTGGTATAGAGCATTTTTTTAAAATAATAATAATAAATCGAGAATATTTCAAGCGAAATTGAGGAAATTTTAATGAAAGATTCGAGGAAATTTATCATACGATCAAGATTATTTCTCAAAGGATCGAGAGCATTTTAAAAGCATCGAGAATATTTTTAAAGGATTGAGAAATTGTATTAAACGATCGAGAATGTTTTTCAAAGTGATCGAGCTTTTGTTAAATGATCGAGAAGATTTTTCAAAGAATCGAGAAGTTTTTCAAAGGATCGAGAAATTTTTCAAAGGATCGAGACTATTTTCAATGGATCGAGAATTTTTTAAAACGATCGAGAATATTTTTGTAACGATCGAGAATGTTTTTCAAAGGATCGAGATTTTTTAAAATGATTGAGAAGAGAAGATTTTTTATCGAATTGAGAAGATTTATCAAAGAATCGAAAGGTTTTTAAAAGTATCGAGATTATTTTCAAGGGATCGAGAATTTTTTCAAACGATCGAGAATGTTTTTGAAAGGGTCCAGATTTTATAAAATGATCGAGAAGATTTTTTAAAGAATCGAGAGGTTTTTCAAAAGATCGATACTATTTTCAAAGGATCGAGAATTTTTTCTAACGATCGAGAATGTTTTCGAAAGGGTCGGGATTTTTTAAAATGATCGAGAAGATTTTTCAAAGAATCGACAGGTTTTTCATAGGATCGAGAATGTTTTTAAACGATCGAGAATGTTTTTGAAAGGGTCGAGATTTTATAAAATGATCGAGAAGATTTTTCAATGAATCGAGAGGTTTTTCAAAGGATCGATACTATTTTCAAAGGATCGAGAGGTTTTTCAAAGGATCGGGAAATTTTACAAATGATCGAGAATATTTTCAAATTATCAAGATTTTGTTTCAAATGATCAAGAATATTTTATAATTTTTTTACAGTTTACTAATGTATTATTTCTGTGACATTGCAGATGACGAGCAGGTTGAAGGAATTGCTTAAAACTCCAAAGGGAGATTGGTTCAAGGGAAAATTGACCCGGCACAACCATTTTAAAGTCATTGCCCGTATAGAAGATGCACTTAACCGGGTCCTTGAAGAGTTTGCGGTTGAGGATCGGTTTCGGTTCATGGCATCCTGTTTTGGGCATTTCATGTCGATGCACCGGGAGCTGAAGTTTTCGGGTGGTGTTATTCATCAGCTGCTGTTGCGGGAGTTGGACCATGACGGGCCGACAGATGAGATGTGGTTCTTATTAGGGAACCATGTGGTCAGGTTTTCGAAGGTGAAATTTAGCCTAATCACCAGATTACGTTTTGGAGTCGTACCGGACACGAGTATCTATGTTGCAGTTAAGAATGGCATACATCAATGGTACTTTCCTGTACATGATGAGGTATCGTTAGATGACTTGAGGGTTGTTCTTACCCGCGGAGAGTTTCAACAAGCGTACGATGATGTGAAGTTGTGCCTCATTTACATGTTGAACTGGATATTGATGAGGGTGGACGAGAGATTGAAGATTCCAGTTTGGCAGCTTCGGTTGGTAGAAGACCTCAATGTCTTCGATGCGTTCCCGTGGGGTGCCCACGTCTATAGGCGATCTATATTTTCATTCAAGCATGGTTACCGCGACATCGTGAGGAAAGATGCCAGCAGTCACAGGGCGATGTTGGACACTCCATGGAGGAGTACAACATCTACGGTCTATCACACACCCTTTTGGTAAGAAATTTGATTTCCAACATGCACATTACATTTCTAATCCAAAAGATTTTTTTATTATAATTGTACTTATCTTTGATGCAGATATTTGCTTTCGAGGGGATCCCTCAACTGGGCGTCAATTTCGGGACTCGAAGGGTTACATACCTTTGTCCTCGTATGTTGAAGTGGGAGTTGAAGAAACAACCCAGAAGGAAGGAGCTTGACAAGATTTTTAGTGCTAGGGTAATTAATTTATTTGTTAATCGTATGTTATATTACTTACTATAAGAAACAATGACATTCATCTAACTACGCTTTCAGATGTCTACGAGGACGAAAATCGTACCCACAGTACCTGAGGCTGTGGCACCGTACTTCACAGGCCTAAGTGAGGGGGGAGCCCGTATGTGCAGGACGACAGGGTTCACATTCCTACTGTCCATGATCCGACTACAAGTGCAGTTCGTCCCGATGAGGAATGTGGGGGTCCGACTACAAGTGTAGGTCCAGATTTCAGTGGCATGGACACTGGTGGATCTTCGTCGTCTCCTCGGCAAGTGAGGCGTAGAAAGGTTCAGTTTACCACCCTAGGAAATGGTACCGATACAGGGGATTCCCGTACAGGCGTTGGACTGGATGGGGAGGTAAGTTGAGATGGTAGTTTTTTTTTTACCGGATGACGCATGATTGTTTTAGTATTAACAATGTTGCATGCTTTCAGGCTCGTTTAGAACAGCAATTGAACGAGTTACGTGAAGCCCTCCGAAAGAGTGAGGATGATCGACAACAACAGCACCGGGAGTTGTTGGAGTTGATCCGGAAGAGCGAGGAGGATCGACAGCAACAACATAGGGAGTTGCTTGCATTGATCAGGGGCTTTCAGAGCTTCAGGCCGCATATGTATGAGCATACACAGGATCCATATACCGGAGGGGCAAATCTGGAGAGTGGGGCTCAATCTGCCCCTCCTTCTCCCTTTTCGAGGGAGCAGCCGACCCCCCCTCCCTCTCATAGCGATTCGCAGGCTCCTCCTCCACCTCGAAGGGAGCAGCAGGCTCCCCTTCCAAAACCTAGGTGGAGGTGGCTCCCCCTCCACCGACGACAGAGCAGCAGGCTCCCCCTTCCCCTCCACCGATGACCGAGCAGCAGGCTCCCTCTCCTCCTCTATTGATGAAATAGCAGCAGGCTCCCCTCCCCCTCCACCGTCGATCGAGCAGCAGGCTCCCCATCCCCTTCCACCGATGAACCAGCAGCAGACTCCCTCTCTCCATCCACCTCCGAACGAGGATCCGGCCCCTCATCCAACTTGAAGCGAGGAGCAGGCGCCCTCTCCATCACCTCCCATCAAGCAGCAGGCTCCCCCTCCCCCATCCTCATCTCAGCATACCCCGGCGGGGGGAGTTCGACAGCAGAGGCATGTACTAAAGCGCGGTTGGCAAATGCTTAGACCGTACACAGATCTGTGCCGACCTAAGAGAGCGAGGGTAATACTAGAGGGACCTGAGCACGTATTTAATCCCCAGGGACTGGTGGACGGTGACCAGTTGAAGGCTTACCGAGCCTTCAAGAAGAACGTAAACGGGGAACTGTAAGTAAATTTCTTTGTTATTTAGGTGGCAGTTTTTCTTCTAATGCATTATATAAATGTGTAGCTGATGGAACATTAATGCAGACATGATGTTGATTTGCTCACGCGGATTGATGCTGCATGGTTCCATCGGTTGCATACCAACTTCATGGATGTTGCCGATGAGGTACGTGGGACCGTACCGTAAATTCTATTTATAGTATTTGTTTTAGATGTGTAAGCCTCCTAACATATCTTTACGTGTTTATATTCCCAGCATATGGACGCGTACCTCCATATTCTTCGGAAGCGTCAACGGGCTTTCCCGAATGTGTACAGTCAGATGGTCAACATATTGGACTCGTAGTTTTTTGTAAGTATTGAAATTACTAATGATTACGCATGCTTGTAGATTTGTATGGAAAATAGTAATAACTTTGAGTTTGTGTTTCTACAATCCTTTCTGGAGCATCAGTACAGAAAAATGATGCCTCATGATTCTCGCAGGCAGATCACCAGGAGGCGTTGGAATGTTTTGAGTTCGTGGTGGAAGGATGACGACCTTACGACGGTGTTTGGGGGTTCCCCGAATGGATGCCGTCTGTGGCATGAGGTTGACAAGGTAAGTGTTAATTGACATGGTTTGCAATTGTATATATAGTTGTTTTTGTACATACTAAATCATCATGTTTACGTTTACAGGTCCTGATACCGTGCAACATTGGGTGGCAACATTGGCTACTGGTGACTGTGGACCTCACATGCAGGAAGATGTTCATAGTCGACCCCTAGAGACAGGAGGTCCCAGCTCATATCCGGAAGCAGCAGGTAGCCCTGTTGTGCTACTTTGTGCCCTCGATGTTGCATCAGGCAAACTGCACGACCGGCTGGACTTAAGAAATTTGAGAAGACAAGTAAGTCGTTTGACGTCAGCGTGGTGTCGGAAAAACATGTCCCCCAGCAGAAGAAATCGTACGACATTTCGTAATAGTAACTTTAAGATTATATTATTATAAATCTAATGTTTTATTAACACTTTTTAATGTGTCCAACTGCAGGGGTAACTGTGGTCCCCACACGTTGAGATTGATCGAGTACTTACTGGTGAACATAAATGATTTCGATTGGTCGGAAGACGATATGGGGATCATTCGGGAGAAGATGGCCATTAAAATATTTGCAAACTCCCAGCCCGTTTAGATTTATATAGTTATTCATTTGTATACGTACCAATTATTTTGGATATGTACCAATTATTTTGTATATTTACAAATTCTTTTGTATATGTACCAATTGTTTTGTATATTTACCAATTATTTTGCATATGTCCCAATTCTTTTGTATATTTACCAATTCTTTTGAATAAAAATGTTTACATTTGTATATATACAAATCATATTTAAATACAATTGCATTTCAGTCTCAAATCAAATTTAAATACAATTGCATTTTAGTTAATGAACAAGTCATACGAGTTCAAATTATCACAATGTCATCATGATAACGCCTCAAATCAAACCACAGTGGAGTCTCTAGTAGGGCACGTCTGTCTGTTGTGACCAACTGTATGACAGATACTACACTTGCATCTGTATTCCTCAGGAATAACTGTGCTCGGACCTTCATTACTCAAAGTTGGGTTAGAACATCTCCTCGAATTATGCCCTGGTTGTCGACATCGTCTATAATTCTGTGTAGTTGTTCTTGTTAGGATTATGCTCGATAGCGAGTGTGTAATATTGTAATTAACAATCTTTTCATATGAATAATGTGATTTCTAGTTTAACAAATCTTATAGCATTTATAGTTTAATTATTATAATTGTCAAAAGTAAATAATCATAAGGTCAAAAGGCTATGAGAAAAGATGAATTGTTCATACATCTAGATATGTATGAGATAGACACGATTCTTTAGTTAGTCTTGAATAATATTCACAACTTAAGATAGAAGGTTGGGCGCCTTTTTCTTGTCAAAGTTGTAGATTCTTTTGCTAGCATTTGAGTGGGATCAAATGTGTTATGATGAGTCTAAAATCATCAAACTGTGGTGTCTTTGGGCAAAAGAATCTAGTGCACTGGGTGCATTGAATAGGATCAAAATGAAATACTTTATCTAGAACCGTCAATGGATAAAAGTTTTCATTTGAAGACAATCGGAGAGTCTATCTTAATCCTGAGATAAATGATAGACTTATGGTTGCAAATGTTATCATTTGAGCTATCAATGAGTACGATTATATAGCATAGTCTATCCTCGATAGTTTGGCAGTATTCATTTGTTAATCGATAGAGGACTTCATTTATAGATATGGACATCGTGGCTCCATTTATTGAATGAGAGTAGAATACCATCATATGGATGTTTTGAGGTGTTAGATATTAAATATTAACGTTAAGTTTTCAATAGTGTCTATTGAAACATGGCTTCTGGACAAGTCAAAATATCCAAGTTCAAAATGTAGTCATATGAGTAAATATGGTAACTTAGAGAGCTGTAGACGGTTTATGAGCTCTTGGCGATTACTGGTATTCTTCACGAGGATACACTTTCTCCAATAAGGTTGTCTAGGGTACGAATGAGTAACATCAACTTATTCTATCTTTATTTAAGAGTTCAATTTTAGTTCTTTAGTGGAATAAACTAAAATTAAATAGATTGGACCTAAATGAATCATTTGTTGATTGTGATTGGGTTGTGTCTATTGGAGCTTAAATTTAGATAGCCCGCCAAGATCTCCAATCCACACGAACTTGCATGGATCACTTGATATATTCTACCGGACCAATTTAGGGGTCCATCTAGAATTGTAATAAGGCATGTGAACTTGTTTCTTTTTGTAAGAATAGGTCTAGTTCACATGTGGACTTTTTTATTAATGTCCAATGGATTTAATAAAATGAGAAAAATAATATATGGCCTTTATACTAGGTATGGGCGACAATGGCTATGGATAATAGCTTTAATATATTATTTTTATTTTATTATTATTTAATTAAATGGAAATTAATTAATTTGTTGATTAATTAATTATTTAATTAAAAGTCAAAATCTTTTCCTATTAGGAGATGGTCTCCTAAAACTATACTATTGTTGGTAGTATAGTTAATGTTAAAGACTATATTTGATAAGTAGATAAATAAAAGGAGTTATTTATCTAATCAAATTAGGAAGTCTTTAATATGGTTACAAATACACTTTTGAGTTGGATTAGGAGTCTTGATGTTAGGATAGAATTGCTTTTTGAAAAGGATTCTTAACCACCAAGTAAATCTACCTAAGGAAATGATTCTTAACTACCAAGTAATCCTTCTTAGGAAAGGATTTGTGATCCTAATCTATATCATATAAAATTCGGCCAGCCCTTATATATATACAAAAGGATAAAATTTCTTTAAGATAAGGATTCTTAAATCCACCTAAGGAAATGATTCTTGCCAACCAAGTAAATCCTTCTTAGGGGAAAGATTTCTGATCCTATATATATGTGTGTGTGTGTGTGTGTGTGTGTGATTTTTGGCCAGCCCAATGAATTTTATGATGAAAATTTCGGTCATGCCTAGGTAATTTCAAAAGAGAATTTGGCATAGCAAGAGAGAATTTTGAGGGAGAAAAATTATTTTTTGCTCTATACAAATTTCGATCAACTCATAGATAAAGGGTGTGTGTGAATTCGGCCTAGAAGAGAAAAAAGGGGAACGTTTTTGTATTCGATAATATACTAATATCCTTTACATCAAAAGGGTTTTGTGTACAACATTGAATCAAGGTTAGTTTCAATCAAATTGATTGATAATTCACAAGTGACCGGACGTTCTTGAATTTTTCTCTTGGAGGATATTTGTAACTAACAAAGAAAAGATTTTTGCTTTGTCTTCATCCTCAGGAATACAATTTAAAGAAAGGGAGCCCACACTCCTAGGTGATTCACGTTCGTGATTGGATTGGAAGATCTTGCAGAATCAATTCGGCGCTTGTTCAATCGTCACGTGAAAAAGGTACGATACTTTTATATACATCAATTAATCTAGGGTTAAGGTTCTTGTTGCATAAAAGGGAAAATTTTTATTTATACGCAAACCCTAGTCTTTTTTTTTATCACGCTTCCGCTGCGTTTCTAAACCGTTTTTTCCCTACAGTTCTCTCCGAAGACGAGATACGGAGTGAAGCCCTCGGTCGGCCTGCTTGTCTCCTGGAGCATGGATTCAAAACGACTCTCTCAACGATGTCAGTTGGCACAATCCAAGTGGAATAATGTCCAATCGGCATAATAGGAACCGAGTAGGCATCAATTAGTGTTTGTCGCTTGTAGTAGTCTGTGCAGAGAGATGTGAAATCCATGTTTCGGTCCCTGTAAAAACATTGAAAATGATAGGATTCACGTTTAAGTAATATTAACCCGTACACAAAATTGTATGATGTACCTTGCGGCGGCGAGAGCGTGAAAACATGGAAGAAGGTCCATTTGGAATTTGTTGTATGTGCAGGTCTTCCGTGCTAAGTCAACGGTCCACTGTTTGCCAGCCCGCTTCACCGAGAATATGCTCCATTCAACTGAATTAACGGTCATAAAATTGCACTTATCAACACGTTTGAGGATCACAATATGTGCTGCGTCGGTCAACTGATGACGCGTGGATTGTGCAGCTCTATACCGATCGTGAAACCAACGTTTTAGCATATTCCTAATGAACTCTGTCAAAGTCAACATAGGCAGTTGCCGTGCAAATTTAAGGCATGAGTTTATGCATTCTGCAGCATTTGTTGTCATAACCATATACCTTCTGTCGGGGCAATGTACACAGGACCACTTCTATGGACCGACATCAATTACATATTCATATGCATTCGGGGGCAAGTTTTGTAACTCTTCCATGTGCCGGTTATATTGCAACTTGGTGTACGCTCGGGCTGCTTTGTCTATTATTGCGGCAACATCCTTTCTATGATATCGCTTCTTAATATTTTCATAAAAGTGCCAGCAACATATGGTATGGGTGGCATAAGGGAAAACTTTAGAAATCTCTGCTTCAATGCTTGCATGTCAATCAGAAATGAAAACCAAATCATCTATATGGCCGAGGGCACCTTTCAAGCAATCCAAAAACCACTCCCATGATAGGTCTTTTTTTAAGTCACTATACCCAAAAGCAGTTGGATAAACCTGTTCATTCCCATCTTGTGCAGTTGCAACAAACATTTTGCCCCCTAATCTACCCTTTAAATGGGTACCATCAACGACAATAATTGGTCGCATACACCTCTGGAATCCTCTGACTGAGGCACCCAACGACATAAAAAAGTATAGGAATTTACCATTTTCATCGCACTGTAAGTCAGTAATTGTTCTGAGATTTTGTTGTTCCAAGACGTAACCGAATGATGGCAGAAGTTGGAAGTTTTCCGCATGCGTTCCATAGGTCAGTGACAATGCATAATCAAGGGCTTGATGTGCCTTACTGTACATTATTTGGATGCCATACATTGTATTCAGGTCGGCGATTATGTCCTTCGGACGCATTAGTCGACCATCATGTTGTTGCAATCTAGGTGCAACCACTTGACCAATTATGACTGCACTAGCTTATCGATGGCGAACGTGAATCTCCTCCAACAGACAAGTGTATTCGTTGATAAAACTTCTTACTTGAAAGTATGTCGCTTCATCTCTCCTAATCGCTCTTAACTTCCACGTACAGTTGTCCATCAAACAAACCAGATGTAATGTTGTCTTATTCGACCTTTTTACCTTCCACTCGAAATTGTGTCGTATTGCAAAATGCCCAGCCAATCTCTTCAAATCCTTCTTAGTAGAAAAATATTGACCTTTATATATCATGCCGGTAGGTTCATCTTCTACCAAGTTCCTGTTTCACCCATACCAAACGAGTATGATTCTGCTCCTAGAATAACCCACGTTCTGGCATTCTCAGAATCAGCTGGAGTTACATCAAGCCGGACCTCAGATGTCCCAACTATATGTACTGTAGTGGAACTACAACTGTGTACACGTCTTGCACGTCTTGCACGTCTTTCCCTTTCGAACGGTTCTTCATCTTCCTCATTGTTCTCTACATTATGTACCGGATGTAAATTTGGCTCATAAGCCACCTCATGGATTGGTAAGTTATGAGGTTCATTGTTCCGCTCATTGTTCATGTCACTACAGATCTCATTGTATTGGTGGTTGTACTGCCCAGCATTCATTTCAATATGAAAACCGAAATCATTGTCCAATTGAGCTCCAACTATATCACCATGGTCTGCTACTTCTGGTGGGACACCACATAGGTTTTCCCTACCGTCAATCCCACTTCTTTCTTTGAACAACTGGTTGCTTCCGCCTGAAGATCAAAAATGTTAGGTGTTATCATGAGGAGGGATTTCTTCACCTATGACACCTCATGCAGCCCTCTCAATTAAACTAACACATACTTGAGGGATCACCCTATCTTCCCCTAGCATAAACAAAACATCGTCGTCATTTCTTATAAATGTGTGACATGTTGTCCCGAGAACGATCAATATAGATTGTAGATCAGCAATGTATTTGTTCACATCGTACTTCACAACAGTTTGTACAATCGATACCAGCTCTTCGTAAGTCATATTTCTGAACACATACATTCCTTGGTTATCAGAACCAAGAAACCTCTGACTTCCATCAGGTAATTGCTCATATCGACCATTGTAAGATATTACTAATCTAACCCGATTCATTGTCCTGTGAAAATCATCATCACAAACAATTATTAACAAATAAAAAAAATTACTTTTACAAGTACTAAGAATTACAAAAATTTCTGAACTGTAACGGATTGACAACATGTTCTTCGGAATCGAGTTTTTTTTGTAATGGATCGACAACATTTGCAAACGGATCGAACTTTTTGGAAAGGGGTCGAGAATATTTTCTAAGTGATCGAGCTTTTTTCAAATGGATTAAGTACTTTTTATAAGGGATTGGGAACTTTTTCAAGGGTTCGAGAATAATTTACAACGGATCGAGAACTTTTATAACGGTTCGATTCGAGAACTTTCATCCAGAATATTTGTCAAATTTTCGAGAAATTTTATCAAGGGATCGAGAACTTTTAACAAGGGAACGAGAACTTTTTCTAAAGGATCGAGAACATTTCTAACGGTTCGATAACTTTTTAAGGGATCGAGAATATTTGTCAAATGATCGAGAACTTTTATCAAGGGATCGAGAACTTTTATCAAGGGATCGAGAATATTTTCTAAGGGACCGAGAACTTTTTCTAAGGGACCGAGAACTTTTTCTAAGAGACCGAGAAATTTTTCTAAGAGATCGAGAAATTTTTTAAGGGATCGAGAACGTTTTTAAGGGATCGAGATTATTTGTCAAATTATCGAGAACTTTTATAACTGTTCGAGAACTTTTGTCCAAGGATAGAGAACTTTTCCTAAGGGATCGAGAACTTTTTCTAAGGGATCTAGCATTTTTTGTCAAGCATTTTTTTCAAATAATCGAGCTTTTTTCAAACTAAACAAAAGTTCGTTCCAATACAAAATAAGCTCGATTCATCTTTAAAAATTCTCGATGACACAAGAAAAAAGCACGGATGTTTTCCATTTTCATACATTCTAGTGCAGAATCTGAAATGGATACATTGTTATCGAGGAATTGATACATTGTTAACCCACACAGAAATGAATGCAAAATATTCGAAATGCATAAAAGAAATTTAAGTGAAGATCATAAATATTTGTTACCTTCTACTGCAGAATTTGGAGAGATACAACTTTTTTAAAGACAGAGTCAAGTTTTTCAAACAAGGTTTTTGGGAAGATACCAACGAGTTCAGAAAGTTGCTTTTTAAAAATTAAAGTTTATGGGCAATTTGGGTAGTTCACCATAATAGGTGCCTTTTAACTTAAGTTATTAAATGTGTGACATCATCACAACACACTTTAAAAAAAGTGACATCTCACCATTTCCACATTTTCTAAGACACTCCCCTGTCAATCCAATATCAATGTCCACCAACTCCCTCAACAGTAGACCTAACAACTCCCTCATCTCCTTTGTCTTACACAACAACGGAGCATTGTAAATTTGAACCCAAAAAGCCACTCGATTAATTGCCATATCAACAATTTTTCCCACTCCATCTAGTTTTCCATGACCATCAGACTATCATAAAAACTCCAGGGCCCCCCTGCTAAAATTCGAAATTGGTCTTCCCTATTACGAAAGTAATACAAAAACGTGTTATCTTGAACTACTTCAATATAAAAACCCTGAGCTGTTTTCCAAATTCGCGGAATCACCAACTTAAATGCTTCCCTATTAACATGTTTGTTTGATAGGATCTTATCAACCAGACACAAATCTAGTTTCTTTCTCGCCGTTTCTTTCAGAGTATCCCGAACACTCCAAAGTTTTTCATCCTTGCTTTGAAACGAAAGAGACGTACACAGACAAGCAATTTTCTCTGGATCCATCACCATAAAACCTATGTTGCACGGATACGGACACGGACACAACGACACGACACGGTACGACAAGGGGACATGAAAAATCTCTAAAAACTAGGATACGGACACGGCAGGACACGGTAATTAAAATAATATATTTTTTATATTTTAAAAAAATAATATATAAAAATTATAATAAATTAATAATAATAATCTTATATAATGTCACTGTTGTCAATTTGTCAAATAAAGACAAATACGAATAACAAGTAATACCTATCCTTATCTACAAAATTGACTATCAAAGGAGTATTTGACAGGCTTATTTAAGTCTATATAAACTATCTATAAGATTGACTCAAATTCAATCACTCCATCACACCAATGAACAATGAAGATCAGAGACTTGAAGACTTGAAGACTTGGAGTTATTGGCGTTCGTCACTTTGTCGTCGACTGCCTCTTCGTCGCCGTTCATCCTCGACTGCCTCTTCATCGCCGTTCATCGTCGACTCGAGTCGCCGGTGTCCATCGAGGCATCGACTTCCTCTTCTCTTTCCTTCGTTCTTCTTCTTCTTCTTCTTCTTCTTCTTCTTCCTCTTCTTCTTCTTCTTCTTCCTCTTCTTCTTCCTCTTCTTTCTATTTTCTCCTCACAGTTCTCATAACTCTGTTTTGTTCTTCTCTCCAGATCGAAAGTGTATCTAACCCTAACATTACAATTTTGTAAAATTATGATTTAACCCCTAAAGTTTTAAAAAAAAATAATTTGACCCCGTTTTTTCAAAACTTAATTGCAAAATTGCCTCTGTCGTGTCCTGACCGTATCTTTACCGTGTCCACCCGTGTCAGCCCCGTGCCCCTCCCGTGTCTCCACCGTTGACCGTCGAAAAAGGTCAGCTGACACGTTTTTTCCGAGTCAAACACGTGTCCAGCCGTGTCCAACGCGTGTCCGACACGTGCCCCAGCATATTTTTGTCCTGTCCATGCTTTAGAGTATAAAACTCCAAAAAAAAAAACATCCTACCCAACCCACACACGAGACTGCGGTCGAAGAGAAGAGAAAAAAAAACGAAAGAAAAACCCCGCTTGCTTCTGCATTAGGGTTGTAGAGAAAAAACCCTGGGAGAAAAATAATAACCATCGTATACTATTAATTTTTTCTTTTAAAAGGATCATGTTAAAATTTATGGTTAATTGTATTAACTTACTCATACTTTGTTGAATATAGAAAGGTTTCAAAATGATATCCTAAATTAACACAAATACCCTTGTTATCAAGTCAATCCGTTAACTTTAACTGCTGACTAATCTTTACCTATGGAAAACCAAATATACCATTGCCACATCATCTCAACCATAAAATATTTTTTAATTAAAAAATAAATAAATAATATCGACGTCTACGGAAACATCCTCAATTCGTGGAGGAGTCTCCTCTACAAATTGCATGAGATCGATCTCCTAGATCGACGAAGATCTCTTCCTGTAAGTAGGAGATCATCAAAGATCTCTTGTTTCCTTCGGTGATGGAGCTCCACCGCGGGTAGATTTTTTTGTTATTTATTAAAAAAAAAATTTAAAATATTTCAATTTTAATTAAAATATATATATATTATGCTTGAGATAATGTGGCAAGTGTATTTTATGTTTGTTTTTATGTTAATTTAGGATATCTTTTTAAAAATTTCTAGATTTAATAAAATATGGATAAGTCAATGCAATTAATCCTAAAATTTAAGTCTATATTTAAATTGAATTTATTTTTTTGAATTTTTAAATTTAATATATTGAATGTTAAAATTTAAGTATATATCCTAAAATCCACATTGTCCCACAACAATATATGGAGTATTTTTCATGTGATTCTTGGATGCTTTGATTCTCCCTTAATATCCTGCAGTTGCCCAAATGCATCATGTGTCCTACATATGTCATGTGCCTTAACATATAACAACTTTAGGATTCTATTTATAATAGTGGTTTCTAATCAACTAAAAAATGGCAACATACACAATGATAAATAGTGTCAAAAACAAGCCACCATCTATTGCCATATGTCTTTCATTTTCATTTTGTGCTGCGGAAATCTACATTTGTTCCAATGGAGGTCAAACAATGGAGTATTTTTCATGTGTTGTGATATTTCTTGGATGCTTTGATTCTCATTGTATAGCTTGCACTTGCCCAAATGCATGGAAGTGTCCTTACACATACGTGATCATGTTGGTGCAGTAACATATGCTCAAGTGCCTATCTTCACTTGGTCAACTTTATATGAATTGTCTTTAATTTAATTTGAATGTTTGTACAGCTACGGTGCAGCGGCGATCCAAATTTAAAATATTATAAGATCTTTACAAACATTCACAAATTCAGTTGTTTATATAATACATAATTAATAAATACAATACAATACAATTTCTTTTCGGAAAGTTGGCATTAGGGGTGGGCACAAAAGTGTGACCCGACCCGAACCGACCTGAACCAACCCTAAAATGGGTGTTTGGTTCGGTTTTGATGGTGGGTTTGGTTCAATTCGGGTCAATCCAAATGAATCGAATTGATTTTGGGTCGGTTTCATTTCTCATAGAGTCAAAACCGAACCGAACCGAGATATAAATTAAAAAAAAAAACCAAGATTTTTTCCCTCATCCTTATTTTCTTATTCTGCCGGAATCACACCAATCTCTCTGACCTAGCCGCATCTCCAACACATCCCACTCTCTCTCTTCCGCCACTTCCTCCACCGGTCAGCCACATTGAAATCTCTTTTCCATCTGCTTTCGTCTGGGTTGTTCCCTGATTAACTTACCTTTTATCTTTTCAATTTTCAATTTTGTTTGATTAAATTTGAAACAATGTTTGGTTGATTTAGCTTTTCGACTCAGATCTTCAACACCTCTCTCTCTCTCTCTCTCTCTCTCTCTCCCGTTGCTTCTTCCACCGATAAGGCCCCTCTCTATTCCGCCACTTCTTTGATTTTTTGCTTTCTCTGTGTGGTATATTCTCTGTTTGCTTTCTCTGTATTGATTTGTTATGCTATTAATATATTAACTGTGTTGAATATATCATTGTTTGAAATAAATCTATGTTGATATCATTTCCCATTGTCAAGCTTTGATAATGGAACCACTGTTGTATTAAGCTCACGATTGTTTCTCTATTTGTTCTTGTTGTTTCCTTTTTGTTTTTGCCTTTGTTTCTGGTTTCGTTTTGTTGTGTCTCATGCTTGGCCTTACTTGCTTATTGTGATGTTATCTAATTACTTTTGTATTGTCTTAATTTAGAGCATGAAAGTGGATTGACAAGTACAACAATGGATGAAGATTGAGGAGAAATGAAGGTAAGAATTTTACTTCGCATTTGTAATTGTTCTCTCTATTCATAATTGTTTTTTTTTATTATATTAGTCAATTATATTTTCTCTATTTACAGAATTACAACAAAAGATTTGAAGCGGAAAAAACACAAGGATAACAATTGAATTATTGTGTTTTGTTTTTTTATATTGCATTTTGGACTTCTACCATTCTATGTAATTAATGTTTTGTGAATTCAATTTCTGGACTGCTATTTAGGGTGCGTCTGGTAACGGTTTTTCAAGTGCTATTTTTTGAAAATAAAAGCAAAAATGAAAACAATATTTGTTTCAATTTTAAATTAGAAAACACATCTACCAGCATATTTTGAAAGCTGTATTCTGAACATGAAAATAGTAAATGCATGTTTGGTGGTAATAATTAACAAAATACTAAAAACCATAATTTTACTCACATGGCAATACATTATTGGTGTGTTCTATGGTGTTACAATAGACTTACCACACATAATCATTATATATATATATATATATATATATATAATGCCTAAAACCCTTACTTTTTCATTATTTTTCTTCCCTTCATTTCTCTTCCGCCTCTCTTCATCTTCTCTAAACTCTCAGTTTCGATCTCTACTTCAACTTGCTTGATCTCTTCGTCTTCTCTCCCACATATGTCCGCCATCCTCACTTCTCTTCATCTTGTTCTAATCTTCTCTCTTCATCTCCTCTAATTCCATGATTTTTTTAACCATTAATTAGATATAATATGTGTTTGATGATGTTGAAGTTGTGGTTTTTAGTGAGACAATTTCGAAGCAGTGTTGTTTTTTGAGATTGTGTTGATGATGATCAGATAAATTTTTTGGGAGTATGTTCATGATGAGCCGATGAAAGTGTGATTTGTTTTGTTCTGAGCTTAAAAAAATCTCAAAGTGAAAAAAATTGGAAAAAAAAACATCTAATGGACGTTTTCAGTTTTTTTTTTATGTTAAGTCATTAAAGTTGAAAATGATTTTAAAAATATTTTTGAAAATGATTTTGAAAACAGTACTAAACGAACATTTGAACTATATTTTAAAACAAAATTGAAAATAGCCTTTGAAAAACAGTACCAGATAGGGCTTTAGTATTTTGATTGATTTGGATTGTATTTTTACTTATATGTTGATTATGTGGAAAAAAATGACTGTGCTATTAAGTATTTTGATTGATTTGAACTATATTTTTACTTATATATTGATTATGTTGACAGAAATGAAGCCCAATATGCCTAATTACAATCATAGCTATTAAAAGGTAAAAAATAAAAGAAGAAATTAAAAGAAAATAGAGGTCCAATAAGTACAAAACTGAATTAACCCGAACCGACCCGAACCAAATCGAACCAAGATAAGAGTGTTCGGGTCAATTCGATATTGGTTCCAAAATGGGTCGAATTGATTCATATTTTTAAAAACCAAATATAAGTCGGGTCAATACAGTTTTGGTCAAAATCGAACCGACCCAACCCATGCCCACCCCTTGCTGGCATCAGTATGTGGTTCTATTTATAGTTAGAACTCTTCATTCTTGGTTACACCATCTACTGTATTTTCTCTCAATAGTAGGTTGTGTACAACCCTAATTGAGAACAACCAGTTTCTAGGGAAGTTACTGAATTGCTTGAAACAACTCATCATGAATTCCTGGTGCTTCCTTTCCCGATGTAAAATATTCTCAACAGTAGCTATGTTCTTCAACCGATAGTGCATGTTGATTAATACTGCTTCATTCCATATATTCCTTTTTTAACTTAAAAAACCGGTCATAATCGATATTTTCCATCTGCAAAATTCAACTCAAGCAATCCATCAACTAAACACACAAGTAATTTATCAACTAAACACAAACGCAATTCATCACACACACACACACACACACAGGTTTCCATCAATAATACACAAAACCCTAAGCACATTTAACACGATCAAACACAAAAAATTAAACACTCAAACAATCTTCAAACCAAAAACCCATTGAAGACTAAACCAGAAAAACCCTAAGATTAAACAAGCTCAAAATTAAACATGATCAAACCATTGAAAATCCAGAAAATACTCACCTCATCCTTCGTGTTTCTACAACAATGGTGAGTACTTCGTCTCTCTCACGAATCCAAACCCTCGACTTCATCTCACTCCTGAATCCACAACAAGACTTTATTTCTCTCTCTCTCTAATCCAAACCGATGAGTTCGTTTATCTCTCTTCTTTCTCAGCCAAATAATTTTTCAAACATAGACCGTGTTTCTCTCTCTATAAGTTTTTCTTTCTTTTCTCACAACAAAGTTTTTCTTCTCAAATTTATTTTTTAATTCAATTTGTTTGAAGGGCACTTTTGTCCAAAAGTGGATTGTTTGCTAGAAACAATCAAACACTAATTCATGTTAAATTTAATAAATCCCCTAATTTTATGGCTATTTATAAATTTAACCATAATTTTATGTAAAATATCAACATATATGTACTTGAGATTGCGAGAACAATATTAACCAATTATTGTCATTCATTTAGGTTATGTAAACAATTGTTGGAGTCATTATTCACTTAATAACTTATTCAGATCACAGAATTTGATGTGATCAGTTGGCACAATCAGACAATTACTCATGATAAAATTGAAAGCATTTTACTGGGAAGCTAGATGTAGTGGTTAGCTAGGTTTTTATCCAACTATATTTTATTTTTTTTTGAATTGCATGTATATATTCAAAGGAAAGGAAACAGAACACAACAACACCCCCACGAGCTAGACGCTCAAAAAACAAACAACAAACACAACAGAGAGAAAGGTACCAAAACCCAATTGACCAGGAAACAGAGCAAGGCACAGAGACAAGCTAACAGAGAAACATCTACAACTCTCACTCCAACTTGTCTTCGCTCGAGCTTGAACCCAGCTTTGCAAGGTTGTCGGTAAAAGAATTGATCGACCTAAAATATTTGAGATTCCCTTTATTGAGTGTAAATAACTTTGAATATCATATATGATTTCAACATTATTAAGGCTGCCAAAACCAGCTTTGTCATTAACCCAGGAAACAGCCACCAATGAATCGCTCACGACGGTGATAACCTTGTCGCTGAGGGTCGAGCTGGAGGCACACAACATACAAGCTTTGTGGATCGCCATAATCTCTTTGGTATTCAATTCTAAAATCCTCACATAAGAAGAGAATATGCTCTAAACTCGGACACTATTATTATAAAGAACACCCCCAATTCCGGTCGGGCCTGGCTTCCCTCTAGTTAAGCCATCCACGTTAAATTTCAGAACTCCAAATGATTGAAGATCCCATTTCTCATCAGACGACTTGTGAGCCTTATGGGACACCATACATAAGTCCTTGATATTTAGAATCAACGAGGTCATAGGGATATCAGAATTACTCCCTAAGTGTTTGAACCACCAGACGGTCCTGAACTTCACCGAGTCCGCAACCAAATCCAAGTCAGTCTCCTTATTTTTGAAAATCAACTTATTCCTCTATTCCTAGATCATCCATACCATCGCTGAAAATGAAAAAGACTAAACTCTTTTACTTTTCACCGCTGGACACAACCCAAGCCAAACTTTAGACCATCCCAAGATATTAGAATTATGACAGCTTACAACCCCCCCACCAACCCATACATTTTCTTCAGAGATTCTACGACCAATGGCAATGAAGGAACAAATGGTCTACTATTTCTTTTTCTGACCTGCATATAGGAC
Source organism: Dipteronia dyeriana (assembly GCA_032871835.1). Taxonomy (NCBI): domain Eukaryota; kingdom Viridiplantae; phylum Streptophyta; class Magnoliopsida; order Sapindales; family Sapindaceae; genus Dipteronia; species Dipteronia dyeriana. Next base: position 72,550,847 of record CM065295.1, read on the forward strand.
ACATCAAATTTGAATCTAGATACATGCCAAAGTTATTAAAAACATCACGAACAAGGACTCTCTTGAAGAGGAGTTGCCAAACAAAGATTTCCAGATTGGCTGGGCAGACCCCCTTTCCGTAAAGATCCTAACAAGGAGCTATATACCGGTAGAGAGTTTTCGAGGCACCTATAAAAGGATTGAACAAAGAACTTGTCGTTTGCATTAAATTTCTAGGCAATCGAGTCTTCAAACGAATTGTGAATCTTCATACTATTGATATCTGTCTGAAAACAGTTCCATTGGCTTATTTCCCGTCCAAACATGGGTCTCCTTAAAGTTACTTTCCATCTCCAATTTGACCCTTCCCACCGCCCGAAATCCCGAATGGTACCGTTCTTATTTTTAGAAAGGGTGAAAATCCTTGGAAAGGCTTCCTTTAGAGAAGACGTATCCTATCTAGCATCGTTTCAAAAACCAATCCTATCACCACTACCTAAGACCACCATGAAACCATTCTAAAGCAGCTTCGACGTGTGTTCATTCTTATCATAGAGTGAACTATCAGCCTAAACCAAATAAGAGGCCTGAGAAGAGCCATGCCAGCTCTATAAAAGGTTAAATTCCTTTTATCCACTCTGTATTTATCACATATGATAGTTCTCCACATAGCAGAATGCTCCTGATCAAACTGCCATACCAATTTAGCGAATAGCCCTTTGTTTGTCACCTATCCGACCGATGCGCAAACCTCCATTCTTTTTACTAAAGAAAACTTTAGTCCAATTTATCGTATGGATTCTCTTCTTTTCAATACCATCCTCCAAAAGAATTTTCATTGAAGCTTTTCAATCTTAAGGGCCACCCCAATAGGCATTCTAAACACCGACATGTAGTACGAAGGAATGCTCGAAAGAAAATTCTAACAAAATTTTATAACCGATGTAGATAAAAACAAGACAAAGACATACGTTTTTAAACGATGTAAAAGATTTTAAAAACAAACCGACTTCAGTTAACTGATGTATTAGAAAAATTAATCCCGCCATCCGACCGCTCCACTTCTAATGATTGTCATTATGAGGAATTAAACTTGAAACATGAGCCTTTACCACTTGACTACAAGACTTGATTTGTTAACAATCGTACAATAATTATATATAACCTTTATGAGTTTATAGAAATTTAAAAAAAAACTTGTTATAAATTTAAATTTGTTCAACTACTTGAAATTTTAATTTCTACGACAAATATATATTAAAATTTTATTGGAATTTTAAATAAAATTATATTTTTAAAAATTTTATAGTCGAGTTATGGATCTATACTCTGTAAAAGATTATTGGCATCAATTGTAATAAACATAATTTGGAATACAATTCTCACTACATGGGGATATTTCTCTACATGCATCTGGTAATTAAATATCCAAATGTAACACTCGGATTCCTAATTTATTTGGGTAATTGAATTATTAACGCTTTTTTATTATGAAAAAGAGAGTGCAAAATAAATAAATAAAATTTTAAAATTAGTTTTTTGAATTTTTTAGAACTACATGATTTAAAAGTAAATTTATTAAATTTAAAATTTTACTTATCCAAGAAAATAATAATTTGAGTAATGCTAGATATCACACATAAAATCACAACTCTTTCATCACAACACACGTGACAGTTGAGATGTCAATTAATGAGTGGATACACAATAATAATGATTTATGTCACTTATTTATGTATCCACTCACCAATTGACACATCAGCTGTCACGTGTGTTGTGATGGAAGAGTTGTGATTTTAAATGTGATATAAGAGTTGTGATTTTAAATGTGATATAAAAGTTGTGATTTTAGATGTGATATCTAACATTACTTTAATAATTTTAATTTATACATCAGTTTTTTTATGAACCATTATCTTTTGTAAAATAAATCCACATCGGTTTTTCCAGGAACCGATGTCTTTACAAACTGCAATATTTAAGACATCAGTTTTTTATTAACCGATGTCTAATTTTTTTAAAAATCGATTACCTAAAAACCGATGTTAAGCACCGATTTCTTTTCGAGAAAAAATCAAAAATAACAACAACTATTATGAAAATTTTGTTTTAAACCACATACGAAAATTTATTTGTTAATAGCCACTTTTTAAAAAAAATCAGTGTATGTCCGTAAATTACAAAAATACCCCTGGATTTGATTTTTTCTTTAAAACTGAAAGAAAACTTGAAATCATAACTAAAATCTGGAACCAAACTTGAAATCACGGCTAGGAACTTGAAACTTGAAATCTTGTTTGAAAAAATGAAATTTTGAAACTTGAAATCTTGCTTAAATTGAAATGTTGAAACTTGAAATATTGACTAAATTGAAAGTTGAAACTTGAAATGTTCTGGGTTTTTAAGTTCTTATTTTTCAAATTTTGAAACTTGAAATGTTGCCTAAATTGAAATGTTGAAACTTGAAATGTTGACTAAATTGAAATATTCAAACTTGAAATGTTTTGGGTTTCTAATATTTCGTTTACTTTCCTTTTTTTTCAGCAGATCTAATCGCCGGCGGAGGGGGAGCTCGACGGTGTTGCTGGACGGTCGTGAAGCCCAGACGACGACACTCCGGCAAGCCGTCGACGACATGTGAGAGAGAAAGGAAAGGAGAGAGAAAGAGATGTGAGTGAAAGAGAGAGAGAGAGAGCTGCGGGGAGAGAGAAGAGAGGTTAGGTGAGAGAGAGAGGAGGCCGGCGACGGTTCACCGGCCTTCGCAAGGATGCCGGCTAGAGAGAGATCGGGGAGAGAGAGAAATCGGGGAGAGAGAGGAAAGGAGAGAGAAAAAAAAGAAGAGAGAGAAAATTGTTGGAGATGGTTTTTATATGGGGACATTCAAATAATTTCTTAAAAAAGTGGCTATTAATAAATAAATTTTCGTACGTGGTTAAAAATAAAATTTTTATAATAATTGTAGTTATTTTTAGCAATTTTTACTTTCTTTTAACATTTTTGTAATAGCCAACCTTCTTCCAAGTAGCCAACCTTCTTCCTATTCTATCCACAACCAGATTCCAAAATGTTTTCCGCTTTGGATTGCCACCAAGAGGCAAGCCAACGTACACAATCGGAAGGGACACTTTTTTACATCTTAAAGTAGTCGTCTCATCTAGTTCCCACCATCTCCTTCTTGCCAACTTTGGCAATACCACATTTGGAGAAATTAACCTTTAGACTCGACACCATTTCGAAGCAACGTAAGTTTTTATCCAACTATCTATATTTGGTTCTTACGTTAAATGTGTCCAAACACACAAATACACATCATCTCATGATACAATTCCAATCAAAAACCAACATGAGGTCAAAAGTCTATCTCTCAATATATGGACTATTAATAAGGAAGGAAAAAAAAATTACTAATTAAATTGGAATTAAAATCAAACACATACTACACCTGAAAGCAATTCTTGGATCGTCTACCTAACACCCTATATAATACATGATCTATCAACCCAGCAAAACCCCACAGTTAGGAACCCCGACAAACCACCTACCATTCTCAGCTAACATGCATGCATGCACGCGCCTACTCACTACGTAACTGTACGTTTTGCATTCTCTTCTATTAAAAACCCATGAACTCAATCCACTCCTCACACAAAAAAAATAATATGGTGAACGAGTCCGCAGCTAATATGATCATCGGTCCATCTCCACACGTCTCGGTGGACGGTCCTGTCTTGATCATCGGTTCTACCGGCTTCATTGGCCGCTTCATTACCGACGCCTGCCTTGACTCTGGCCGCCCCACTTACCTCCTCATCCGCTCCGGTCTTACTAGCCATTTCAAGGCCACCATTATCAACTCCTTCCAAGAGAAAGGAGCCATTATACTACATGTACGTGACAAAATAACAACTCTTCCTCCTTTTTCTTTTTGTGTGTATTATTTGCATATTTTTCTACAAAGGGCTGATCAGGTAATTAACTCGTATTAAGAATTTATTAAGAGATTAAATTTCAAATCTTTAGATGAATTTTTCATATAGTAGATTTCAAATGTTTGAAATTCCATGCAGATATTTCGTTCCTGAAAGTTTGTAAGTAGTTATATAGGTCATATATATAATGGCCCCTCTCCCTCAAATTTTTTATTTTTTTTATAATAATTTATATTAAAAACTATATGAAATTATAAAATTGTCTTTCATTTTAAATTTTTATTATTATTGTGGCCCTCTAAAGTTTTTTAATTTTGTATTTCTGACTCGGCAATATTATGTGCAGGGTTCAATGGACGATGGGGATTTAGTGGAGAAGGTTTTAAGGGAATGGAAAATAGAAATTGTGATATCTGCTGTTGGTGGAAAAAGCATCCTCGACCAGCTTATTCTTGTCCAGGCCGTTAAAGCCGTTGGAACCATTAAGGTAAGCTAAAAACCATTGGACAGTCTTATAATACGGTAACGAGACCTTTCTATATAAGTATTTCTCGTGACCTAGACCTGTAAGTTTGAAATATTGGGTACTAAAATAAATAAATAATATAAAAAATGCATACAGAGGTTTCTGGCATCAGAATTTGGACATGACATAGATAGAGCAGACCCGGTGGAGCCTGGTCTGACCATGTACAATGAGAAGAGAAAAGTGAGAAGAGCAATTGAAAAGGCTGGGATCCCCTACACTTACATTTGCTGCAACTCTATTGCTGCCTGGCCCTACCATGACAACACCCACCCTGCTGATGTCCTCCCACCCTTGGATCGCTTCCACATCTACGGTGATGGCACCGTCAAAGGTATTTTTTCTACTTTCTTTTCTTTCTCATTTTTTTTATTTTTATTTTTATTTTTTGTTGTCATTTTTCAAATTTTGTATATGAAACAATGAATTGTGATATGTTTTATATTTGACTTATTGTGAATAGGGTACTAATAAATCTCTCAAAAGACCGTTGGTGTAAACTAAATTTAAGACACTATTATTGGATTAAATATATATTCTTTATCATTAAGCCACATTATAATGGTGGTTGGTAACACTAAATTTTTATGAAATTAAACATAAAATATCTAGAGTTTTAAGTATATTGTAGTAACACTTATATTTGATATATAAGGGAGAAAAAAATAAATATAAATCTAATAGTGGTTGGTAAAACTACTCTGAAAAGATGAAGATCATAATATGGACTTTTATTCCCTTTATCTTTATGGCATATGAGATGAGGGCTGTCTTCCATGAACCACGTGATTCATTAGATCAACGGTCCACCTACTATCCACGTGTCTGTCCACAGCTGCATAAGAAGTTAGTGAGTCGGTGACAGTCATCGGGTGCAATATACATCTCTCCTCGAGATCCTAACACATGGCACAATTTGCTACACGACAGAATCACAACAACCAGGGATGTATGATGTAACCCGCTGTCCAAAGATATATGCCCATCATATATAGTATACATCAAAACCATTTTATCACATCTTAGTGTGTAGGTGCTTTACTATATTGGTTCTTATTTATAGAAAAAAGTATGGATACCGTTCGGTTAGTATCCAGTTATACTGACTTTCTAATAGGATATCGTCATGTGATAAAAAAAAAATTATTTTCTATCATTTTCTTCTTATCTTAGGTTACGTAACAACCAACCATCTTAATATAGTTTTATAAATATCCTCATTCATGAGCCACTCCGTCTAAAATTTAAATCATAGATCATGTTGTGTTGACGTAAATGAGGGCGGGAGCGACTGGTATTCGGTAGACATGGATTTTTATATCCTGTTTATTAATTGGGAATTCTTTTTAAAAAATGTAATTAAGTTTCTGATTTTTTTTAATTCATAAGTTTATTAAATTTATGAAGAATTAACTTCTGTGATCTCACAAATATATCATAAATTAAGTTTTTGGACGAAAGGAAACTTGATTCCTCAATTTACCCTTAAAAAAAATAAGTTCTCTATCACGAGTGATGGGCATAAAAACCAAAACCGAATTGAATCGAACCGAACCGAACCGAAAAAAGGTGTTTGGTTCGGTTCATAGTTTCTATTCGGTTCAAACCGATTTAAAATTTAAAAATCGAATTGAATTCGGTTCGGTTTCGGTTTTGGACATACAAAACCGAACCGAACCGAACCGAATAAATCGAACTGTCTTAATTAATTATTTTGTAAGGTTTAATTTTATTATGGATTGTTTGTTGATGATGTTTTATTTGTGGACTACATATATATACTACATATTTTTTACTTCTATTTATGGAAGTTATGCTGATTTTATATTTTGATTGAGTATTTAGACCGAATATGATTGAAATTTTAGATTCGGATTCAAAATTGGATTGTATTTTATTTAAATTAATTTTTACCTATTATGCTTTCTTAAAAAAGTTTAAGACTAAATGCAAAAAATGTAACTTAAAAACCTAAAAATTTTAAAAAAAAAACATATTAAAAAACATATTACAAAACCTTTAAAACCCACTAGGCCCGAATCGAATTGAACTGAACCGAGATAAAGGTGTTCGGTTCAATTCGGTTTTCAAGTTCAAACGGTTCAAACTGATTCACATGTTTAAAAATCGAATTTATATCGGTTAATATGGTTTTGATCAAAACCAAACCGAACCGAACCATACTCACCCCTAATTCTGGGTGAATAAAGAATTCACATCTTTTACTAAAATATCATTAAAAAGTTATATAAAAAATATTAAAAAAAATAAACTGTGAGCGGCACGAATCCATATGGCCTTTGATTTGATTTTTTATTTCTTTAATATTTTTTATACCTATTCCATATTTATATTTATGATTATTTGATTCATGTCCTCTAAATTTACGGTGCAGTTGTAGTTGTATAATATCCTTTAAATATGTTTTTTAACAGTTTACTTCTTAAACTATCATAAATTTATAAAATTGGATGGATTACTAACTTCCATCCAATTTTCAATCATGTACCGCTCACGTGCAAACAGATGTTGGGATAAAGTTAAAAATGAAATAAAAACACTACAGGGGAGATTAAATAGAATTTATTAAAAAAAGAAATTTGATTTTAAAAATATCAAAACATAGTAAAGAATAAAAAGGAGAGGTATTGGATCTACACAAACATCCAGAACTCCAAGGATCTCTGATCTCCATCCTCTCCTATTCACATAAAAAATAAAAATAAAAATAGGATTCACAAAAAAACAACTACATGTCTTCAGACTACCACCTTCCAAAAAAAAAAAACCCAACCCAACAGTCCAAAATTTCTTCCCTTCTCTTCTTCATCAGTTCATCGTCATAAAAAAAAATTGAAGCTGTCTGTTACCACTTACCAGAGAATTTTTTTTTTTTCTTCAAGCTTCTCTTTTTCTCTCAAATTGGCAACAAAACCCCAATGAACCCATATATTTATACGACTTATCTTCACCATCCCAACCTCTCATCCCTTTCAAACCCCCTCCAATCGAAGAACCCACCACAACATCTCAACCCGACCATGGAGATCTCCATGGATCTCCACCTTCCGCCAAACCAACGGTCTCCATCTGGAGACCCGTCTCCATCGATCGATCTGGATCTCCATCGATTGGATCTCCACCAGATTTTTCCTCTTTTTTTAATTTTTGGTTACTGAATGGATTTTTTTTTATTGTTGGTGATGAATGAATATTGATTTTTTGTGTGGGCGATTGCTGGACCTGTGATTTGGTTTGAGTGATCAATGGATTCAAGGATTTCAATCTTAGAGAACCAAATTCGATTGTTAGGTTATAAATGATTTTCTCTTTTATTGGTGGAGGAAGGAGATCCAATATAGCCATTTTGCTTTTAAAAAAAAAAAATCTTGGTTTTTTTTTATTTTTTTATAAATATTTTGTCTTTACGTTGCTTTTCCTTTTTTTTCAATTTTTGTTTTTGTTTTTAATCTCTCTACAAATCTATTTTTTAAATAATCTTTACAATTTTTATTTCATTTCCAACTTTGCCCTCATGTTTGTTTGCACGTGAGTAGCACATGACCGAAAATTGGACATAAGTTAGTAATCCGTCCAATTTTATAAATTTATGGTAGTTTAAGGGGTAAACTGTTAAGAAAAAAAATTCATGAGTCATTATACAAATGCGCTATAAGTTTAAGGGTCATCGGTGATATTAACCCTTATTTTTATATATGAGGACATTTTTATAATCATTGTATCAATTTAATTCTATTTTTCATTTTTTAAAAGTTAATAAAATAATAATGAAATTTAATAATTTAATTCCGATTTCCTTTCATTCTCTTTTTAGTGTAATTTAATTTTGATTTTATTCATTTTCGATTAATAAACGTGTCATCAATATAAGAAACTATAAAGCTGAGTATATACTTGCAACTAATTAGTAAACGTAAATAAATAAGGGAGCTTTCTAAAAAACCTAGGGTTTCACAAAAAAAAAAACCTTAGTATGCCTTTTTTATATGGGAAATGACAATTTTTACGAGGGCTAACCGATTTTCTTAGACGCACGTCCACGTTGGTTGAGTGGTGCATGTGCTTCTTCCTTTTCCATGTGTATGAAAAAGAATTTAAATTTCATCTTATACGAGTAAATGTAGGAAAACATTTTCGTTTACTATGAAAATAGATATTTCAAAATTGACTGCATACTGTCACGGGGTGAGAATTTCATTTAGGCACACCCGTGCAGCACTTAGGCAACTTCCGTGGGAACGTTGCTAAGTAAGCCTTGTAAGAGGGACATTCGGGCAAGTTCTTGGATGAACGTTGCCGAGTGTGAAGATATGGAAGCGATTTAGAGTGAAGAGAGTCGGGAGAGGGTTGAAATGGGGAGCCTGGAGACAGTGCATCGGTGAGACTTACGAAGGAAGACCACGATGCTCTGGATCACTAGAATGCTCACAAATACTCTCAAAGGAAGAGTTGTATTAATGTAAGAATTCTAGGATGATTTACAAATGAAGGGGGGTTGGCTATTTACAGGTGAGCCACCTCCTTAAGGAATGTTCTAGATTAATCTAGTCTAATAGTGGAGATTAAGTCTCCAGAATATTCTACACCTAGCTAGAATACTCTACATGTATTTACATTCCTTTACAAGATTCTAGATTATTCTACAACTATCTAGCTAAATACAAGAATGGTATAGAGAGGGTTGGGTTGCTAGAGACTTCCAGAAGCTTGACCAATGCTGGAATTGTGGAGAAATCTCTAGAATCTTCCAAGAGCTTGGCATAGTTGTGGCCTTTGTTGGGCTCCTGGGCTTGACAGCTTGCGGCCTGTGACAATACGCTTTGAAGAAAGGATGAAGAGAAGCCGGTAGAGAGTAGAAGAGTATAACATGATTGAAAAATTAAAAGAACCCAAAAATAAACACGAGGATGAATATGGCTATTGGCTACAAATAATCATCCATATTCATACAATTGATGTTTCAACTTTAATTAAACCCTCACACAGACTCGTAGATGATCATGTGATCATCATCAAAGTGGAGATTCCCTTACCTTCCCCGTCATGTGGGGATCACTGCCTACCTAACATTTCTCATTTTTTGTCATCGCCCACTATTGTACCAGTAATGCCATTTTGACTACATGTACCTTGTTAAAGTATATTAGGGTCTAAGATGAGAAGATTGATTCCATAAACTTACTAAAATTTGAATATAAGAGTAATGGTTTAAACATGAATATGTCCCTGTACCCTGTCACTTGAATAAGCTGTGATCGATACTATATATTTGAAAATTTAATGTTAAATTTGTTGAAATAGACCAGACTAATATCATTAAAATATATCATAAAATTATAGCAAAATCAAAAAAGTATATTTTTTGAGTACAAGTATTAAATTCACCGTCCAATATAGTTTGATCGTAAATGACGGTTATTCAAATATAGATATTATATGAATTTGACTGATTTTAATAGGATTTTGTGGTGATGTCAATATTTGGTTATCGATGATGATGTCTTAATTTGATGAAATGTGTGGCATACAACACATGCAGCATACTTTGTGGCGGGCACTGATATTGGGAAATTCACAATAAAGTCAATGGACGATATACGAACAGTGAACAAATCAGTCCATTTTCGACCACCAAGCAATTTCCTCAACATAAATGAGCTTGCTTCTTTGTGGGAGCAGAAGATTGGCCGAACTCTCCCTCGAGTCACCATCACCGAAGATGATCTTCTTCATGCTGCCAGAGGTTTGATTTGTTTCACTTAACATATATAACCTAACTCATGTTCAAGTTAACCATATCTTTTTTACCGGTCTTCTTCTAGTCAAGTCGGTTTTAAAATTTTTTATCGGGTTCTTTAGAATTCTAAGGATCTGATGAAAAATCAGTCCTAACTAGAGAATTATTATCTTTTTAATAGCATTATTTATTGTCATTGTTTTTTTGGCAGAGATGCGAATTCCAGAAAGCATTGTTGCATCATTCACTCACGACATTTTCATAAAGGGGTGCCAGATAAATTTCTCCATAGAAGAGCCTGCGGATGTTGATCTGAGCGCTCTGTACCCAGATGCTCGTTTTATGACCATTGATGAGTGCTTCAATGACTTTGTCGGAAACATAGTTGAGAATCCAAAACTGTTCAAGCAAGCTTCTGGCAACAAAAATGGCAGCATTATCATGCCACCTACCAATCAAGAAGCATTGGTGGCCATTGCCACCTGCACATGACCATCAATTTTCGGATTTTCATAAATAAATTTCTACCATTGAACCTTTCTAAAATTGGAGTGTGCTGTAACAATAGAAATTTATTTCTTCTAAGAATTTTATTTAGGGATATTAAGATTTTAGTCCCTCTAGTTTGTGTTTATCTGGGTGTGGTCCACTAGTTTTTTGAATTACTAACTTTAGTCCATCAGTTCTCTGACAATACCGAATCCAGTCCCTACCGTCCAATTCCATTAGTTTTCCGTTGACTTCCGTTAGGTCAACAAGAGTATTATAGGAATTTTGATAAAAGCTTCTAGAAGCTTTTCATTAATAAGGGTAAAAATGGTATTTCATTTAAAATTTTTAAAATATATATATATATATATATTAAAATAATTAATATTAAAAATTAAAAATATAAATTATTTTTTAGAAAAAGACACAAATACCCTTCATAAATACATATAATTACACTTGATAAATTTATATAATTATATATCTACCCAAATAATAATTAAACAATAACCCTAAAACATTAGGAATTAAGAAATTGACCCCAAAAAAGACATAAATACACTACAAAAATACATATAATTACATTTGATAAATTTATATAATTATATATCTACCCAAATAATAATTAAACAATAACCCCAAAACTTTAGGAATTAAGAAATTGACCCCAAAAAAGACATAAATACACTACAAAAATACATATAATTACATTTGATAAATTTATATAATTATATATCTACCCAAATAATAATTAAACAATAACCCCAAAACTTTAGGAATTAAGAAATTGACCCTAAAAAAGACACAAATACCCTTCAAAAATATATATAATTACACTTGATAAATTTATATAATTATATATCTACCCAAATAATAAGTAAACAATAACCCCAAAACTTTAGGAATTAAGAAATTTGTTAATAGGGAAATTTGGTCAGGGGTCAAAGAGAAATTTTTTACCTTCAATCAACAATCATGAAGCCCGGAAAAGCCACCCCGCAAGAGCAGGGAAGGCCGGTTCGGCTTCAAAGTTACCCGAAGACAAGCCAAACGCGACCAGTACGAGCCCCCACAGGAGTACTGGAGCTCGGGCTTCTCCAGGCCATCTATCGAGAAACCTTGGCTCAAAGGTCGAGCTCCACAACCGCCCATAAACTCCAGGGGAAGTCTCCAAGCTCAAGGGACATTCGAAAGAAGCCCGCCAACCTCTCCAGAAGCCCGCTGTCCTTCCTGGGCATGAGGGAAGAATCACGTCTGGATCTACACTACCCTAGCTACCTCCCGGCGAGAAGCCCCCACAGGTCAGGGAAAATCCATCTTAAGCTTCTAAAAACAGAGCCAAAGCATGGATCCACCTCGCTCTACGGGGCAACGGGCAGCTGGCAAGGTGACCTCCATGAAGATCGATGGCACGAATGCACACAGGATCATCTCCACATGATATCTACATGCACTTCAAGAGTTTAAATTCAAATAAGGGAACCAACTTATCGTCAACGATGCCATCGAATCCGGAAACAATTCAAATTTAAATAACAAATCCCGTTCGATAAGGAGGGAACGGATTCATGAGATTACGGTAAACTAAAAACCTACTTGGACGATATATATATATATATATATATATATATATATATATATATGTGTGTGTGTGTGTGTGTGTGTGTGTGTGTGTGTGTGTGTGTGTGTGTGTGTGTGTGAAGCCAAGCAAGGGGAAGGGAGATAGACAAAAAAAGAACGAACGACAGAGACAGAAAATTATAACCAGCAGACCTACACATAGAAGGAGGGTCTAAATTCTGATTACATAACACGGTCACCTTCATCTCCACTATTCGACAGGCACCAATGTGCCACCACCCTACACCTCCGAGAGATTGTGAGCAGATAAGAGAGTTATTTGTATCTTAAAGCAATATATCAAATATAGAGCTCCCATTTACTGTTATTACCTCTCATCTCTCTCTTAAACAGGTCGGGAACCAACGGTACCGACCCCGGCCACCGCTTTCGTTGTAGTGGTCTGGAGGGTGTTAACAAAAATTTCTCATCTCGAATAAATTTCCCGTCAACACTTTCTTTAGAGGGGACTTGCTCGGGGATTTTGCTGACTTTCTTCATTTCTACCCCGGGCTTCCCTCCTTGAAGTCGTTGGGTGGAGGTCACCGGTTCATCGGAGGGATCTGATGGTGAGGAATCTGAGATCGACTCAAGGAAGTCTGAAAGCAAGCGACTAAGGGACCAGTTGGCAGAGCTACAGAAAGAGGTCCAATTGATGAAGAAGGGGAAGTACAAGGAGGACAAGAAAGATCCTCTAAGTGAGATGAACGCCCCCTTCACCAGAAGGATCCGGGAGGCAGAGCTTTCACCTAAGTTTAAAATGCCAGCTGACAGGTTCTTCGGGACTGAAGATCCGTTGAGCCACTTAGAGAGTTTCGTTCAACAAATGGAGGTCCAGAACACAACCAGGGCCGCTTATTGTCAGATGTTCCCCACCACACTCACGGATTATGCTAAGACTTGGTTTAGGAAACTACCCGCTAGGAGCGTAGATTCCTTCACCAAATTATCAACTGATTTCTGCTCACAGTTCCAGGGGGTTAAGCCCCGATTGAAAGACCCGATTCTTCTACAGTACGTGATCCATGAGAGAAAGGAAACTCTCTGGGCTTATGTCGAGAGGTTCCACAAGGAAGTCATCCAGATGGGGGTCTTCACTGAGAGAAAAACCCTCGCCAACTTCAGAAGAAATTTATGGGCAGGAAAACTATTCCGGTCTTTTGCCAAGAGACCTCCTAAAACCTACCATGAAGCTTATGATCAGGGCTCTGAACAGATCGAGGTCAACGAACAGCTCAAGGTCAAGATGGAGCATGACGACATGAGAGCTGAAAAGCTACAAAAGAAGGAAGCTCACAGACCTGAGCAAGATCAGAAAATCCTGAACAAACCCCCCAATAAGTCAACATACGGTTTCCCTCTTCCTCAGCCCAGATCAGAAAGGTATCCAGACAAGCGGGCTCCTCCTCAAGCTTTACCATTTCCCAAGACAGTGGCCCCTATAGCCCGTGATGAGAGGGGGTACGATCATTACACTCCCTTGAATGTATCTCGAGAAACAGTCTACCTCGCCATCCGGGATAAAGGTTTGTTACAGAAGCCCGCTCCTATGAAAGCCTCGATCGATAAAAGAAATCGTTACAAATATTGCGACTTTCACGAAGACGTAGGGCACAATACTTCAGAATGCTACAACCTGCGGAACCAGATTGAGGCTTTGGTCAGGGGAAGATGCTTGATAGAGTTCTTACAACAAGTCAGGGAGAATATTCAAACTGGAAGGGAGGTGCAAGCCGAGATTCCGGAAACATGCTGAGAAGAGGAAGAGAGAGCAGGCGGACCTGATGCAACAAATTCAGGTAATACACACTATCAGTGGAGGTCCCACTCTGGTCGGCACCTCTAACAATTCCAGGAAAAATCATGCGAGGAAGGTCCCTCGTACGGACGAGGGGAGGGATATCTTCAAGGTCGACCAGAGACCGACTAACCCCTCCCAGCTTTCACAGATCATCTTCACCGAAGCAGATGTCTATAACACCGTGCAGCCACGTGATGACCCCATGGTCATCACAGTACAAATTGCCAACTTCATGGTGCATTGCGTGCTCGTCGGTAGCAGCGTCGACGTTCTATTCAAAGATACTTTTGAGAAACTAAACTTGAAGCAATGGTGCTACAACAGTTGTACTACTCCATTATACGGTTTCACTGGGGACTCCATCACACCCGTAGGATCAAAAATCCTACCAGTGATCATCGGAGCCACACCTCTTCAACAAAACATCATGACCGACTTCGTAGTAGTGGATACCCCGTCGGCTTACAACGCAATATTAGGGAGGCCATTCCTATCATCCCTAAAGGGGGTCCTGTCTATTTACCACAATGTCCTGAAGTTCCCGGTAAGAGACAATATGGGAGAGGTTCGGGGTGATCAGCAAGCAGCTAGGAAATGCTACGCAGTGTCGACTAACCCAGCAGCTCTAACTAAACAGCTCGCCCAAGTAACGACTATCCAAGGCGGGATGACCCCGGCACTAAACCTGGAAGACGCGGGCTCCGCCAATTGTCCCAAAAAAGGCCTTGTGGTGCCCGACATGGAAGAACAGAGAAGGGAATGGGCCAGCGGCCACCCGGTCGACAAGTTAGAGGAGATTCTTGTTCGACTAACCGATCCCTCGAAGGTCGTCAAGATCGAAGCTACCCTTGAGCCAGGAATGAGAGAGAGCTTGATTAGGCTCCTTATGGAGTTCAATGATATTTTCACCTGGAGTCATGCGGAAATGCCGGGATCCCGATGACATTAGCTGCTCATCGACTGATGGTGGATCCGACCTTCAAGCCCGTCAAATAGAAAAGGCACCACTTCAACAATGAAAGAAATTTGGCAATTCAAGAATAGGTGGATAAACTCACCCGGACAGGCTTTATTCGAGAAGCTCGCTATCCCGAATGGCTCGCCAATGTGGTTATGGTCACGAAGGCAAATGGGAAGTGGCGCATGTGCGTGGACTACACCGACCTCAGCCGGGCATGCCTGAAGGACAGTTTTCATCTGCCAAAAATTGATCAGTTGGTCGATTCCATCTCCGGGAACAAGCTTCTGAGCTTCATGAATGCGTTTTCCAGCTACAACCAGATTATGATGCATCTTGTGGACCAAGAAAAGACCAGATTTATCACCGCACAAGGCCTATATTGCTACAAGGTAATGCCTTTCGGGCTCAAAAATGCTGGAGCTACTTACCAGCAGTTAGTCAACCGTTTGTTTAAACCCGAAATTGGAAGGTCGATGGAGGTATATATCGACGATATGATCACTAAGTCTTCGACCCCGGAAGACTACCTGGACGACCTTCGAAGGACATTCATGATCCTAAGGGAAAACCAGATGAGGTTGAACCCTTCCAAATGCGCCTTTGGTGTAACTGCGGGAAAGTTTATGGGCTTCATGGTCCATGAGAGAGGTATAGAGGCTAACCCAGAAAAAATCACAGCTATCCTGGACCTAGAATCCCTCGCATCTCTTAAACAGGTTCAAGCCTTGACCGGTCAGGTAGCAGCGCTTAACAGGTTCATCTCCCGATCTACCGATAAGTGTCTACCATTCTTCAAAGCTATCAAGCAGGGAAGAAACATGAAGTGGGATCAGGAGAGCGAACAGGCTTTCCAAGCTTTGAAAAGATACCTAACAAGCCATCCACTGCTGGTCAAGCCAAATCCTAGAGAAGAGCTCCAAATATACTTGGTAGTTTCAAAAACCGCTGTAAGTGGGGCCTTGGTCAAGGAATGCGGGGATAGGATCCAACGACCCATCTACTATGTGAGTCGCACTCTAACCAAGCCCGAAAAGAACTATACGCTGGAAAAACTCGCTTATGCCTTGGTGACCTCGGCAAGGAAACTCCGTCCTTACTTTCATACTCATTCAATAGCAGTGGTGACGGACCAACCCCTCTGTCAGTTCTTGCAAAGGCCAGATGTTTCTGAAAGGCTGGTTCTATGGGCCCTGGAGCTTACCCAATTCGATTTAAAATATAAGTCTATGACCACGATAAAAGCTCAAGCACTAGTGGACTTTGTGGCCGAACTTTCAGTACCTTCAGATCAGGCAACCCCCGCGGTAACAGATGTTACCCTTGAGAGGATTCCAGAAGCTAACAACTGGGCGAAGGGCTGCTAGTCATGGACTCTCTACACTAACGGAGCTTCCGGGCAGTCCGGGGGAGGAGCGGGCATAGTCTTCATCATCCCCGAAGGAACTGAGTGCTGTCATTGTTTCAAGTTCGAATTTAAAGCCACAAACAATGAAGTGGAATACGAAGCCCTGCTAGCTGGGATTAAAGCTGCCATAGAGCTCCAGGTCGATTACCTGAACATCAAGAGTGACTTTTCACTCGTGGTCAACCAAGTTTCCAGGAATTATCAGGCCAAAGGGGATAACATGATCGCTTACCTAAAACTGGTACAACAGCTCAGGTCCAGATTTAGGGGATTCAGAATCCAGCAGATACCTCTACAGCTAAATCATCGGGCTGACGTCCTAGCTAAGATAGCTGTCTACGGTGGCCAGACTCTACCGCACGGAGTCCCTCTTCAAGTAATCCCCCTACCTAGCACTACGACTGGTAAGGAAGCTTATACCCTGGACCGACAGCCATGCTGGATGGATCCAATAGTAGAATATCTACAGGACGGAAAACTCCCCACGGAGGCAGACCAAGCTATGAGGGTTAAAAGGCTCTCGGTCCGATATTGCATGGTGGATGGACATTTATACCGAAGGAGGAAATCTCTTCCCCTGCTCCTATGTTTACACCCGGAAGATGCCAAGTGGGCTTTGAGAGAGGTTCATTCCGGAGAATGCGGGAACCATATTGGAGGAGAGGCCTTGGCATATCAGTTCTCCGCATGGGGTATTACTGGCCGACCATCCATCAAGATGCTAAGAACTTGGTGCAAACCTGTGAGGCGTGCCAGAAGGCCGCAAACTTGAGTCACCTCTTTCCAGAGTGTTTGTCGTCCCTTAGCTCGCCATACTCCTTTGTTATGTGGGGGGACGATTTGATTGGACCGCTTCCTACAGCTCCGGAACAGGCCAAGCATGCTATCGTAGCAATTGACTACTTCACAAGATGGGTTGAAGTCGGACCACTCTCTCTGATATCGGAAGAAAACACAACAAGATTCATTAAAACCAATGTAGTTTGCAGGTTCGGAACCCCTCTGGTCATCATAACCGACCTTGGGAACCAGTTCGACAATGCCCGATTCAGAGATTTATGTCAAGGTTTGGGAATCGACCTTCGTTTTGCTTCGGTAGCCCACCCCCAGACTAATGGTCTGGTGGAATCCTCGAACAAAACCATCAAGAAGTTGTTGAAGAAAAAGCTACAACAAAATAAAGGCAGATGGGTAGAGGAGCTTCCCGAGGTCCTCTGGGCTTACCGCACTACAAGGAGAACAGCTATCTGGGAAACGCCCTACTCGCTAGCATTCGGGGTTGAAACAGTCCTACCTATAGAGCACAAGTTGACCTCCTTTAGAGTCCAACGGTTTGAACCGGGAAGCAATGAAAACAAGTTCCGAGCTAGCTTGGACCTCCTGAAGGAAAAGCAAGATCGAATAGCTGAAAAGGTAGCAATCTACCAAGGCAGGATTGCCAGGTACTTCAACAAAAGGGTTAAAACCCGAAGCTTCAAAGAAGAGGATTTAATCCTCTTGAAAGTGACGTTGAACACCAAGAAGAGATCAGACGGGGTCCTAGGGCCCAACTGGGAAGGACCCTACCTAATAAAAATGGTGATTCGTAATGGGGTGTACAAGCTCGAGGATATGGATGGCTGACTCATCGACCATACTTGGAATGCGGATTACCTAAGGAAATTCTACCCTTGAACAGGGGACTCAGGAGCAGGCAACCTCCGACTAGCTTCTTTTATTTTTTTTCTTCTGACAGTATTGTACTCCATCTTCCATATCAATAAAGCTAGCATTTTCCTATTTACTCCTTCTTCAACTATGTCCTACAATGATTTAGGTCTACATGGAAAGTTACGACATTATCGCCTCAAGACCTGGGGTAGGCCGGGGAAGCCCCCTCACTGCTCCTGATGCCTCGGCAGGGCACCACCCCCAGCCAAGAAGGGTCTGAGTGTAAGAGCATAGTTGCCATCCGGATCTCGAGACCAGAAAATAGCTAGATAGCGCTCCTAATGCCTTGGTCGGGCTACCACCCCTAAGAAGGATCTGAGTGTAAGAGCATAGTTGACATCTAGATCTCGAGACCAGGAAATAGCTAGATAGCCCTCATGATGCTTTAGTCGGGCTACCACCCCTAAGAAGGATCTGAGTGTAAGAGCATAGTTGCCATCCAGACCAGGAAATAGCTAGATAGTGCTCATGATGCCTTGGTCGGGGTACCACCCCCAAGAAGGAATCGAGCTTGAAAGCCCGAAAGCCCTCCTGATCCCGAGCCCAAGAAGGGACTAAACAATTCTCCACTTAATGTTCTACTCGAGCTACAACCTCCTAAAAGGACTCGGGGATGGAGGGCTCGACTTACTTAAACTCTAAATGCTCATGATATTTTACTAGCTCTCCTTGATACAGGGTAACTTACTACAGCAAACCCACAATCAAACAAGGGGACTGTCAGCTGAAGAAGTGGAGCTAGGAGTTCCATTGGTATGGGGGCTCAATGCCAATAACTTGTTTTTCTTATCTTAATTTTTCCCAAAGATAACTCGTTTCGATATAAAAGCTGGACGATCAAGCAAGTACATGGGAGCAAAATTTAGATCTAAGATTAAACTTTTATTATCAAGTAAGGGAGTCTATCCCTCGACAAGGCTACTACAAGCAAAAGGGGCCCAATCCTTGGTTCCGGGCTACAAAGGAAAAATAATAAAAGATCAAACACAGTTGAAGATGGGATGCCCACCCCTTTTTTCGGGCATTCAAAATAAATTGGATGGAAGAGAACTCAAGCTTCTTCGTCTTCCTGAGGGCCTTCAGCTTCCTCCTCCACAGAATGGACCTCGCCCACTGCTTTCCTCCCCGGTCGCGGCTCGTCCTGGCCAGCTGCATCAGCCGCCTCCTCCACCTCGTCCTGCGGATCAACCCCGGCTGCCTCGGGTTCAGCAGGATCCTCCTCCAAGATTTCATTGATCACAGCCATAACTTCAGGCGGTATAGCTGCTTCGAGAAGGCTGAACACCGACTCAGGCACGTTTCCGCCTTCTATTGACTCCATTCCTGAGAGCACTGCGGAGGAATCTCTGGCTTCAGCAAGGCCTCTTTCTAGCTCCTCGTTGTGAACCCCTTTTGAGGATTCTCCAGGACCGAATGATGGTAAGACTGGAACAGGATGAGGCAGATTTGGCGCCTCCAACTGCTTCTAAGTTCCCTCCCCGGAAGGACTAGCTCTATCAGTTTCGGGGCAAGACATCCCCTCAGCCCGCGACAAGACCTCCGCTCTATCCCAGCCGGCGATACTAGAAAGATCGAATGGGGGGGAAGAGCCTCTGCAACCTGATAGGAGGCATAGAAGTACCCCTCGCTAAAATAGGCTTCCACTTCGGTTTGGAGCTGGGTAACTCGAGCCTGCAAGTTTTGGTTTTCAACATTTAGGGTCTCCGCCTCTCCCCTCCAGTCATCCTGCTGGCTAGCCCGCCTCTTCGACCGGAGAGTCTCCTGATCAAAAGCTCGCTTTAGCCTCTCATGATCGCATTGAAGCTCAGCTAGATGCGTCTCTATTCCCTGTTGGCTGGAGGTTATCTCTTGGATCAGGGTCTGTGCCCGCGCTAGCAACCCCATGGCTCGCTTAGCTTCAGCCTCAGCCTCGGTTGCCCGATCACGAAGAAAGGCTACCTGATGCCCCATGGTCACCTGAAACTTGAAAGCCTGCAAAGGAAAATCATGTTAGAAAATGACAAGTCAAGTAACTCAATGAAGAAGTAAAAGCGACATTTTACCTCGGCTAAAATGGCGGACCCTTTGGTGTTCAAGATGTCTACCGGCATCGCGGACATCCTAGAAAGCCTGCCGCATGGACAAGATTCGACAAATTGCTTCAGGACCTCATCCTGACCCACCAAGCTAGATTGTTGGTGGGAGCGAGAAGGGGCGACCTCAGAAAAATCAGCATCGGGCTCTCCGGGAACCTCGACTACCCGAGATACAACCGGATCTGCAGAGAGGGGTAGCGGGACTCGGGGGGATCGTTTGGAGCAGTAACTTCTGGAGGAGGGGAAGGAACAGACTTATTAACGACTTGGGAAGCAGACCCTCCTCAGTTTAAAGCCTTCGCAGCCTGAGACGCTAGAGGAGCCATCTTGGACTTCACTTGGGAAGAAGAAGGGGAAGGAACGAACGAGGCAGCTACCTTAGTGGTTGACCCCCCTTTCTAAACAACAGTCGGGAGAGCTTCCGGAGACGATCTGGAAGGAGGAGGAGGTATCCCAGCTTGTCAGGCTTCGCGAGAAGCTGGAGCAACAACAAATACTGTTAGAGAAAAGAATCAAGATTATCATAACTGAACCCTCAAATAAAAAAAAAAACAAGATAGATCGAGATACTTACGAGGGGTAGCACCGGATATCCGCAGGTACCTGTTCACCCTACGGGGATCGAAGGGGTCGACGGTCTAAAACTTCAAATTCAAATAATTCCGAGCTAGGATGGTCTTCAGCATCGCTTCAGATTCATCGGGCAAGGAATCCCGACCCTAGGTGGGTTTGTCACTAAAGGCGATGGGAACCTCGAGCTCATGCCCGCCGACGAAGACGGAGCTCCCCTAGTCTCCCCCGGCCAATACCCAGTCTTCTTTCCAAGCGGGGTCCTTCTTTGAAGCCCCGGGGATAATAAAGTTGAGCTTATTCTTAGCCTTGGCATAGAATTGGCCTCGTAGGACTCCTACCAGGCTACCGATCTGGAAAAGGAAGGCGAGCTCCTCAACATCGAGCTCCCTGGTTATGCCGCTCAGCTCGTATTGCTCCCTTCACAATACCAGGAAGCCGATTAGATGCCTCCAGAAGCCGGGCGTCAGTTGAAGCTGAGCCAGCTAAAGGGCATTGAGAGCCCGCCATAGGGTGGGGTGGAGAGGAAGCCTCACCCCGCTCTCAGAAGCCGCGACATGGATAGGAAGCACGTCTTTGGGCAGGCTAAAAGCATCATACTTTCGATGGGGGACGGTTAGAGAAACGGTATCAGGAATACCATACTTGTTCCGTAGACGGCCGATCGACTGAGGATCGACAGTAGAGTCGGAGATAACCCTGGGTTCGTAATGAAGGATTATCACTAGAAGAAGTTCTGCCACCGTGACTTGAGCCCCCCCGACTGTATCTAATCTTTCCCCGACGTCAGAGTCTTCGTCGACTAAGTTCAGAGAGTTGTCAGGTCGGTTCGAAAAGCCAAAGCCGATAGAAGCGTTCCTGTTTGAACGACGGCGCTGGCGGATGAGGGAAGATTCCTTGTCGTTTGAAATCCCTCGCACCCGCTTAAGAGGAGCTAGGTTAGGGCCCCCAAAGCCCTCCACCAAGGCATCAACATTATCTGTGGATGCCGACATCAATGGGAAAGAGAGGTAAGAGAGCAAGTGAAAGATTTCGACGGAAAAAATGGGGAAGAAGAAATTTGAAAGTTTGAGATTTGAGGAAGTATGAAGAAGGTGACGGTCATACTGGGCTTAAATAGAGGTCTATGGGTGATATCCTCGGGAAGATCATTACCGTATTACAACCATTTTTCTTTGAATAACACTCAGTTTCAAATTCAAAATGTTAGGTAATTAATGAGAAATTTTCGCTCTCATTAATTATCTTTATGGCGAAAAACTTTCTCAATTAAACAAGGAATCTGACTCCAACCCCAACTCTACCACCGGTGTTCAAGTCAGAGGGGACTTCTGTTAATAGGGAAATTTGGCTAGGGGTCAAAGAGAAATTTTCCACCTTCAATCGACAATCATGAAGCCCGGAAAAGCCACCTCGTAAGAGCAGGGAAGGCCGGTTCGGCTTCAAAGTTACCCGAAGACAAGCCAGACGCGACCGGGACGAGCCCCCACAGGAGTACTGGAGCCCGAGCTTCTCCAGGCCATCTATCGGGAAACCTCGGCTCAAATGTCGAGCTCCACAACCGCCCGTAAACTCCAGGGGAAGTCTCCAAGCTCAAGGGACGTTCGAAAGAAGCACGTCAACATCTCCAGAAGCCCGCTGTCCTTCCTGGGCATGAGGGAAGAATCATGCCTGGATCTACACTACCCCAGCTACCTCCCGGAGAGGTCTACAAGAGCACCTCAAGCCTCCACAGGTCAGGGAAAATCCATCTTAAGCTTCTAAGAACAGAGCCAAAGCATGGATCCACCTCGCTCTACGGGGCAACGGGCAGCTGGTAGGGTGACCTCCACGAGGATCGATGGCACGAATGCACACAGGATCATCTCCACATGATATCTACATGCACGTCAAGAGTTTAAATTTAAATAAGGGAACCAACTTATCTTCGTCAACGATGCCATCGAATCCGGAAACAATTCAAATTTAAATAAGAAATCATGTCCGATAAGGAGGGAACTGATTCATGAGATTACGGTAAACTAAAAACCTACTTGGACGATATAAATATGAGAAGCCAAGCAAGGGGAAGGGAGATAGACAAAAAAAGAACGAACGACAGAGACAGAAAATTATAAACATCAGACCTACACATAGAAGGAGGGTCTAAATTCTGATTACAGAACACAATCACCTTCATCTCCATTATTCGACAGGCACCAAGGTGCTACCACCCTACACCTCCGAGAGATTGTGAGCAGATAAGAGAGTTATTTGTATCTTAAAGCAATATATCAAATATAGAGCTCCCATTTACTGTTATTACCTCTCATCTCTCTCTTAAACAGGTCGGGAACCAACGGTACCGACCCCAACCACCTCTTTCGAGGTAGTGGTCTCGAGGGTGTTAACAGAAATTTCTCATTTCAAGTAAATTTCCCGTCAACAAAATTGATCCCAAAAAAGACACAAATACCCTTCATAAATACATATAATTACACTTGATAAATTTATATGATTATATATCTACCTAAATAATAATTAAACAATAACCCCAAAACTTTAGGAATTAAGAAATTGACCCCAATCCCTTCCTCACACTCTTCAGATCTCTTCATCTCCCTCACAGTCTCTCTCCCTCGTTCACCACCACTACCACTAAAAACCAAACGATCTGAAGCACCACCACCACCAATCCCTCTCTCCAGATCTCATCTTTCTTGATCTCTCTCTCTCTCTCTTTCTCAATCACTCTAATTTATCTCTCTAGATTTGGTGATTTCATGGAAAACTTGCTCGTGAGAGGCTGGAATGGGTGGGAAACGAACCGAAAAACTGTCGGCCGTCGATCTGGGCAGAAAACGATCGAAAACGGTGTAGAACAGTAGGGTTTCACGTCGGGTTTCACGTCGGGTCAATCGGGTCAAGAGCCAGATCTGGGTCGAGCCGTCGACGGGTCGCTGGCTGAGGAAGACGATATGACATCACGCTGACGTAGAGCTGATGCAATGGGGTATGCTCAGCAATTTATGGGGTGCACTCAGTGGCCCAAGGTGGCTTGTTTCAGGGTGCATTTAGTTCTGAACTGGGGTGCACTCAGTGGCCTAAGGTGGCTTGTTTCAGGTTGCTTTTAGTTCTGGGTTGGGGTGCGCTTAGCAAGCCTAACAACCCACTTCATGAAGGGCATAAAGGTCTTTTTACAGGTTGCAGGGACAGTATGGTTATTTTGTTCTCTGACGTTGTCAGTAAACGAAAACCGTGACAGAAGGACTAAAGTTAGTAATTCAAAAAACTAGTAGACCAAACCTAAATTAACGTCAACTAGAGGGACTAAAATTTTAATATCCCTTTTATATATGATGTTAAAAAGGGTGTCTTAATAAAAGTTGCCCACGATAATAATTGAGGTGGAGGTGGCTATGGTAGTAAGTCTATTCAAAACGTTATTCATATTCATCTATGTTAGTTTGAATAACTTGTCGATCGGCAGCATCACATGATTCATAGCCGGGTGTTGCAATCATGTAATTCTGCTTACCTAATTACATGTGCAATTTCTAAAATTATGTTTCTTTGTTTTTTTTTTCCTTTTTGCATACTAACACCAAGGTTAAAAGGAATTCTCTATTGATTTAACCTTTAGATTTTTGCTTGACAAAAATAAGACTTTTAGGTAAATAATAACATGACCAACGATGGATTTCATAGCTCGAAGTTTGATAGTTTCAAATTTGATTAAAAAGGATGAATTTTTAACTAATGGTAGAGGGGCTTTACCTATATTCAAAAACTAAAAGATTGTTTTTCTAAAATTGATCAAATCTCCGGAAGGTTTTTCGAATTATCACATGCCCCTATATTATAAAATCATAAAATCATAACAGTGACCAAGTGTTACAAATTTACTTAAAACTCGGATGAACTCATATTCAATCATTATTCAACTCAGATTAACAGAGTATTAATCCGTAAATCAACATAATTTTGGGAAAGATCAGGGAAGGAGAGACGCTCATCACCAAGAAACAGATCTTTCGCACAATATAAAGCAACTTGTTCAAACTTATGCACATGTAATAAGAGTGCTACTATTGGGCAAGCCAAGGAAACCACTTACAACCTCGAGTGACAATAACTCAAAGCTATATATATATGTCATGAAAGAAAGTAAAGGAGAAGATGAAAAAGAAGATAAGAAAAACCTAACAACTTTATATCAACATAATGACTATTCCCTCTACTTATCCTATTGTTAGATTACGTGAAATTAAACAAGTACCATTGACTGGTGTCAAAGATTCAGCGAAAACTGTAAAAGCATTTTCCCTGTTCAAGTTATTTATCTCATCTCCATGCGCTCCCCACTTTTAGGAATAAAAGACGGATGGCCGTTAGAATTAAACATCATATACAGGTAACCGCTGCTCAATAGAGACACGGCAGATCGGGCATTTTTTACACTTCCCACAGCAGATGCTGGAGTACATTAAAAAATAATCAGCATGTCATCATAAAAGAAGAGAAAAAGGTAAATAAACATATTGATCGGACTGCATAGAGATATTGAGAATTTTAGGTTCATCAAGATAAAAGATCATACCTACAAAGAATGCGATGCCTGCATGGAAGTAAGACGATACTGATTTCACCTTCGAAGCAGACTCTACATAACACTTTTTCCTGCAGAATTTATGAAGAAATCATTCAGGGGTAGAGACAACATACTCTCAAGAAAATTTTAAGATCATGAAACATGCCTTACAATAAACCATGACAAACATTGTACTTAAAGAATAGGTCTCAAGAAGTTTGGAGCTTTTTTTAATTTTAAGGCACATATCCAAACTAGCAAAATCAACAATCAAAGTCGGAATCATTACATTTTGAAGTCTTTCAAACTCTTGCTGGCTATATTTTGTGATTTCTGTCTGCTCACCAAGAGCTGCTTGAAGTCTCCACACCTGAGATAAAGTGAAAATCAAAATAGAAAACATAAATGCAAGCAGCAGCAGTATTTTAAAATTTTTGGTACCTACAAATATATATTAAATTTCTAGTGTGGGATCCTGTACGAATTTTTCATGTGGTTTCACTTATTACAATCGATTGGAATAATTGTAATTTTTTTTCATTGATTCCAACCGGTTGGAATCAATGAAACCGTACGAATTTTTTGTACGGGATCCTGCAATTGATAATTTATATACAAATATATATTAGACAAAATAGACATATAGAGAGAGTGAAATTAGCACCCAAAACTTTAATGAAGGCCAAAATAGGGATACAGAAAGAGCAATCTACTGCAAAGAATATGGAGGCAACGCGGCAATGTAAGTAATCACCTCCTCGGCGAGATCCCTTTTAGGCATTTTCTTCACTATTTCTGGTGGATAACCGCAGAAAGTGTTGTACCTGCATGGTAGAAAACCCAAAACACAAAGATCAGACTTTCTTTCTTTTTTATTTTTTTAATTACAAGTGATTCCAATGGAACTCTTTTAGGAACGATCATGACAGAGGCTCTAAAGAAGTTATTCAACAGCTACAGCAAAATGAGGCTATTTCAGTAAGAAAAAGCTGGAAATGTGAAATCAATGATTTTTCACTATTAACAACCAAACTAAGATTAGTGTGTGCAATTAGGACCAACTGAACATATATGCCACACTATTAATTATGTTGCATGTGAACTTCAAACAAGGTGTCGAGTTCTTAATCCTTTTTTAAAGCAGAAACAGATTACCTCTGGCAATGTTTCATATCTCCTTCACTTTAAATTTATGTAAATGATTTCCGAGAATGAAAGAGTTTGCTTCCATTGTTTCCATTTTTGTTAATTCAGTGATGCTTAATACAATGTTCTTTGTTTCTAAGCGTATGTCTTCTTTAAAAACATGTTGTACAATCATAAGCAACAGAGGTGTGCACACAAACAAAAAAGAAATACCACATAAAATTTAAGCATCTCCTATAAATTATGAAGAAAGAATAAAAATCTACACTGACCCAGAAGCACTCTCATGGACAAGTCGGGCCTGTTCTTCACGACTCCCTTCATCAATTGACCACCAACCCAATAACCTGTTGAACAAATGCAAAAAATATTAGTCTCACGACATACAACATCACAACGATGAACATTGTTTTCGTAAGTAAATTAGTAAAACATCTTTTCTATTGAAAATTTTCTTCTAATGGAAGAAAAAGTCATTACCTGGAACCATGGTGCAAAAACCCCAAGCAATCATGAGCTCTTGAAGAAAATGCAAAATACAATCCAGTGCCAGCTCCACTTCGTAGTAAGAGTACTATTTTCTCAGCTAACCTAGATGTAGCAAATATGACACCAGCACCTTGCAGAAGGAAAAGAGGAGAGAAAAGGATCGGAAGTGGTATATTTCTGGCACCATAGGGAGTTCCCTGAAATACAGATCTGTCAATGAGATGTACCAAGCAGCAGCCATTACCACAATCAACAGTTCACATGTACCTCTAAGCGCATACAAAGGAGGACTTGAAATCCTATAACTGGAACCTTCATTATGTGGCCACCAATGTCTGACAGGCCACACATTCTGTCCTGATTCTGATCATCCTCTGGAGAAAAGACCAAGCCACTCTGCCAATCAAGATATCTAATACTCATAGAAGAAGAACCAGCTTGTCTTGTCCAATTACTTCGATGAATTACAGGATTAGACCACTTTGTACAAACAAGAAATGCAAAACATTCTGCAATGCTGCATTGATAATTGTTCAAACCCATCACTTCTACGATCATTCAAAACCCATGGAGAAAACTTTATGTGGCACTAATTAAGGCAATGGCCCCACAAAATTACAAAATGATGAAGCGATGATATAAGAAGCATAGAAGATCGTACCCAAAATTTATAAATAGGTCCCACCACCCAAGGGCACCTACATAACCTGCAACAGTTCATACAATAAAATTTTGAATTAAGCAAGACATTATGACAAAAGGATTAGGAAATGTGGGTATGAGTAAACATTTGATTCATCAAATTAGGCATGGACATTTTGGCAGTTATATTGTAATGATAAAAGTAAACTGCATAATTAACAAGACTGGAATGATTGGCAAAAGCTCCCACAGAAAAACAAGAACTTTTAATTAAAGGCTCGTTCGATACTATTTTGCAAAAGAAGCCATTCTGAGATCTATCAAAGAATAAATTCTTAATTGTGGTTCAATCTCAGTCACTCGGCCAACTTCCAAAAGAAGTATTCTGAGATCTATGAAGGAACACATCATATACTTGAAAACTGTGCAAAAAGAGAATTTCTATTGAAAGTAAAATTGTGCAAAAAGAGAATTTCAAGCAAGCCAAAAACAAAAATAGATATTTGAATCTATCAAAATTTTGATGTTTGAAAAATAAGATGGGCAAGAATATTGTGGTGAATTATGAAACTGTATAAAATGAAGCTGGAGAAAATATATTACATGCTTCACTAACTTGAGAGCAATTCTTTACAATTATGTGTAAAACCTAATGGGCTTAAATAAATTACCACATAGCTTTAAGAGGGTAAACACAGTAGCCGCCAAAAAGAAGACCATGGAAATGGCAACCCAAAAATGCTGGAAACAAAATGATCAGAAGCCCTATATCAGTGACTTAAGATATATTGATATAAGATATATTCATATAATCTCATGAAACATCCAGAATTAAACCAAGAATTTATTCAAACCATTATCACGATAAGAGCCCAAGTTTGTGATCATAATGCTTGTTTAAAATTAGGTTTCTACAAATACGAAATATCTTGCAGTAACTTATGCTGCATTTTCATTAAACAAACAAAAGTCCCCTGTGATTTCTAGGGATGGTAAAAACCCGACCCGGCTGGGTACCTGGATTTTTGCATCCCAGATCCCGGGAAAAACTCGGATTTTGCAATCTGGGTACCCATCCGGGGAAAACACGGCCGGGTATCCGGGTATCCATACCCGAATTTTTACCCTTTTTTTTTTTTGAAAAATGGTTTTAATTTTCTTTTTGAAAAAAAATTAGGAATGATTAAAACTTGAAAACAGTGAATTAAGCACAACCATTAATTAAATTTTGAGAGATTACTGGCTAGAAATTGTATCAAGAGAATGCATGTTGGATTCCAATTTGATTACAATTTCTAGCCAGTAATCTCTCAAAATTTAAAATCCACCTAACCATGCAGTAAACCATTTCTACCATTTAAAATCCACAAGTTGCAAAAGCATGTATATTACGAGTTCCAGAATAGTTTTTGAAAAGCAATGTGCAGGTGTATTACATCCAATTATCATGAGGATTCCTTTGTCTTTTGTTCTTTCCATTTCTTTTCTTTTTCTTTTCCTTTTCCTTTTTTTTTTTTTTGGTATGAATAAATCCAGCATGGGGCTATTTTGAGAGATTCTTTTTTATGTTATATAATATAACTACCATAACAAAACTTACAGGCAGTGCCTCCCATATTGCTTCATCATTTATGCTTTCTTCATCTCCTGGCATAAGAGCCCTACACATTCTGAACAAGAAATTATATTCAGTCATAAATCCTGCATAATAATAGATTAACCCCGACTCACATATAATGAATTGCAAATAAAGCAGAACAAAATAGTTTTGGATATCAATGATCGAAGAAACACCATTTTAAGTTTTAAGCATTTATTGTAGCAGCTATAAAACTACAATAGTCATTTCATGAAAGTTTAAGATCCAAAATGACCATGTATGTCTTCACCCTTCAGAATAAAAAAATAAACCTAAAGAACATTAAAGTGTGAACCCATTTTCGCCCCAAAAGCTTGAGTTAAAAAGTGTGAATCATTATCCAATACTGACCCTCAGAAATGTCTCCCTTAAGGGCTCGTTTGGCACACCGTATTGAATTGTAGTGGATTATATTGTATTGTATTGGACTGTGTTATCATTAATATAAACCTTTGTTTGGTGATGCACTGTATTATATCGTATTAAATTATTCCTAAATTTTATAATATTATAAAAATATAATATTTAAAAAAAAATAGTTAATAATTAATTTTAAATATCCTTAGCATGAATAAATCAATAAATATTTATTTTAATTGAAACAAAAAATTTTAATAAATAATATTTTTATAAATAAAAATATAAAATAAATAGTTTCTATATAATTTTGAAATTATAAAAAAATTATTAACAACATAACACATATTTCATCAATATTTTCATATTTGTTGAAAAAAAAATGTTTTTTCTAATATAATACAACCTAATACCACCAAATATAATATATTAAATAATATGGTGTTTGTTGTATTAGGCAATTAAAATGTATTAAAATAATACAATACAGTGTTTGGTGCAATATAGCCAAACACAATATTGTATGATTTTAGTACATTTTAATTGCCTAATACAATACAATACAGCAAAACAAACGAGGCCTAAGCGTGTTGTTGGAATCTACACGATTCTAAAAATTAGTGATTTGATTTATGTACTTTTTTTGTCATTTCCTTTTCTAGCTAAGTTGACCATGTGATGTACAGTTTTCTGTAAGTAAATATATTTTCTATTTACTATGTAATTTTTTTTTCCTTTTTGGTGTTTCTTTCATCCTATATGTATAGTTAAAAATGTTTCAATAGAATGAGAATTATTATTCACAAAACCTAGATTTTCAACATGGTATCAGATTATGGTTCCGATCTAGGAAACACCACGCTTCAATATCTAACGCCCGGTGCGAAAATTGTTTTAGTATATGTTTTGAAGAGCTTCAACGGCTAAAAGAGTTTTTTTAATCCCAAATGCCTTTGTCAAGTGTTTTGGTGTTGTTTGGTTGCCACCCCTGTAAAACTTTTAGAAGATTAAATAAAAATGTCTTACGATGACTACCAAGAAAAACTCAAATTTTGGGCTTCTCTGAGAATCTCTTTTTGAGGTTTTTTTTTTAATCTTTAAAATGTCATAACTATCCTCATCATATTTTTATTAATTACATTGTATTATTTTCCAATTAAAAATCCTAACAAACCTATTCAACCTTAGACCATCTACAATGCAAGTGTTATTGTCAATGCCAAA
This sequence comes from Dipteronia dyeriana, assembly GCA_032871835.1. Lineage (NCBI taxonomy): Eukaryota > Viridiplantae > Streptophyta > Magnoliopsida > Sapindales > Sapindaceae > Dipteronia > Dipteronia dyeriana. The sequence goes on from CM065295.1 coordinate 72,581,737, forward strand.
TTTGGTACAAAAAAAGTGTAAAATACTATATTTGACACAACAATTTAGCATTGTGCTCCAATGCACAGTTATATTTAACATGCTATTTTTATTATTTTATTAATTAAAATTATAAAAGTCAAACATTTACCATTAATACATTTATTAAATTGCTGAAAAATCGTTGGATGAAATAGATTTTGATTGAAATATCATTAATGTACATTAAATTTAAATTATTTTAAATATTTAAAAAATATATATAATGGTATTTTTGTAATTAAAAAAAAATTATTGTTATGCCAAATTTGGGATATGTTATACTGTGTGCCAAATTTAACACAAAGTTTAGCACATGTCAAATTTAGCACAGTATTTGGCACTGCATTGGAGGAAGGATTTTACACTTTGTGCTAAATTTTAACATTGACACAAATTTGGCACAGCATTGGAGATGCTCTTAATTCTTATATGTCATTTCTAATGAATTAAGGACATAAAAGGTCCTTTAAAATTAAACAAACCAAATCATTTACATGCTCAGAAAAGCTTTTTTTTTTATATCGACTACCAAAGAAGTCAACTTTTCTTCAAAAGCTCTACTTCTAAAAGATCTAATACTAAAAGCTCTACTTAATGTACCAAATGTACTCCTACTGGTCTCATACTAGACCCGATATAGCTTCCGTTCTGTGAGTGTGGTAAGTCGGTTCATGCATGCTCCTTTGGAATGCCATATGAAAGTTGTCAATAGGATTCTAAGGTATCTTAAACCACATCGGGTAGACGGATATTATGTTAAAAAAATGATCATCTCCATATAGATGCTTATACTAATGAAAATTGGGCTGGTTCTAAAATTGATAGAAGGCTGACCTTAAGTTATTGAACTTTGGTGGGAGGAAATCTAGTTACTTGGGCAAGTAAAAAGCAACCTGTGTCAATATGAAGTGCAGAAGCTGAATTCAAGGTAATGGCTAAAGGGATTTGTGGACTTCTATAGTTAAAAATGTTATTGCAAGAACTTGTTGAATTTGATGGATCAATGAAACTATATTGTGACAAAGTTGCCATTAGTATTTCTCATAATCCGGTTCAATATGATAGAATAAAACATGTGGTAGCGGATTGACATTTTATCAAAGGAAAGATTGACAGCGGCCAAATATGCACTAGTGATCATTGTAATGCAGTTAACATATAGTTGATTGTGTTGTAAATAGTTTTGTTTAAGTAAATATCTTTCCTATTTTGTAAAAAATTATACTTTTTCTTTTATATGTAGCTTTCACCATATATGTAAAGTTGAAATTCACCCTAGATGAAAAATCTTTCAATAGAAATGAGAATTATTATTCACAAAACCTATTTTTTTAACACATCACACATGCCACATACATGGATGTATCAAATTATTGATATAGTATTAGGAAGGTATTGTAGTTTAAAAATAACGCCTACTACTTTGACATCAAGTGTTAGAAAGTTTAAACTACTAGAGACTGGTATGCTTTACTTGTGCCCGTTTGGAAGAGCTTCTAAGCTCTTTTCAAAAAAAATTGTGTCGGATGTTTGTCACTCAGTAGAGCTTTTTGATGATTAAATAAATTGTTTTAGGTCTACCGGGCGAAGCACAAATTTAAAGCTTTCCCAAGTAGACCTTTTGAGTTTTTTTTTTAATAACACTAAAATGTCTAATATAACCTTCTCATTTCATAGTTTCTAACAACTTTCCTTTAAAAGCTCTACCTGTAGAAGATCTACTTCTAAAATGATCTACTGCTAATAGATCTACTTGAAGAAGCTATTCCATTGGTCGTTTGGTTATCAATTAAAAAAGAGTTTTTTTAATGATAGAATTACCATAATACTCAAGCAAATATTAAATTATAGGGTTATATTGGAGATTTTAGTGTTATTAAAAAAACTCCAAAAGATCTACTTGGAAAAACTTTAAATTTGGGTTTCTCCCAGTAGACGTAAAACAACTATTTTAATTATCCAAAAGCACAACAGAGTGACAACCAAACAACTCAAAAAAAAATTGAAATGAGCTTTTTTAATTAATCTATTTCAACAAGGTGTGCCACTAATAGAAACAAATAAGTAGAAAAAGAAAAATTGAGAAGGTAGTGTTTGGTTACATTGTAAACAATTAGTTTTTCAATATGTATGTTTGTTTTGTTTCTAATAAATTAAAAAATAATAATAATTTTGTCGTATCATTTTTCTTTTTGAATAATCGAAAAAATATGTATTTCTCATAATTGACATTATAATACCTTGATATGGTGGAAATAGGAGTGATGGCAAGTTGAAAATGGATCATTGGCTAGGTAATGCTAGTGTTTGAATTGTGACTGTAGAAACAGTAGTAATGACAACATGTGGTGGCATGGCCGCATGGTAATGAATAATGATGATGATGACAATGATGATGTTATGTTGATGATAATACATCAACAAAAAAGTGTTGTTATAGTGTTAATGGTTGTTTGATTGTGTTAAATACAGAAGATGGGGTTTGATTGTGTTAAATACAGAAGATGGCGGTTTGAACCTATCACAATGTCACAACATAATCAAGTTTGGTATCCTGAACTCAATCTTAAGTATGTCAAGTAATTACTCAACCAAATATCAGGTGCAATTACACTTTTTAACAACCAATATTCACTCTCTACATAAAAGATGACAATGTGCCACGAGTAATCCTAATCAGAGAAAAAAATTACTCTTTCCTACAACAAGCCCTGAATCTACCAGATTTTGTAAAGGGAAAAAGGGAAAGGGTGTGAACATAATAAGATGCCGACAAGCAGGATTCAACACATTATGCATTAAAAAGGCCAAAATATCATGCATGGTCTCAAAAAGGTTCAGATTTCAGGAGGGAAAAAAATAAATTGGAAATATAAATGGGAAGGAACTCAGGACAAGTTTACACATAGCAAGGTAATTTAACTCTATGCTTCAATAAATCAGCATTTCATTTGGTTCACAATATAAAAGAAAATAACATATAAATGTGAGGAACGTCAAATAATTTGACATTTTTTTCTTAAACTAATTCAGCACAGGAATCTATATGTTAACTGCCTGTCTGCCTGACAATGATCTAGTTTTGTTTTTAGTTTTGGGCTGGCCCAACTAGGTTAGGGTTCTGCCGGAACTTGCCTAGATCGACCACTACAAGCACATCTCGGATAGCTACTCCCACAACCGGGGAGAAGTCTCCCCACACTTGTTTTTTTTTTTTAGATCGATGTGAGACTCGAAACCCCGTCACTAAAATGGAGGAGGAGGAGGAGGAGGAGGAGGAGGAGGAGGAGGTGCACAACCCACTCAACTAAGACTTGGCATGCACTGGTACATGAATTTGGTAGAATAATAAATAATGTTTAAGCTAGAGAACATACCTGAAATTGTCTATTAAAATAGTTATTTCAAATGCCAACAGGGGAAGAAAGACAATTTTCAGGTTGACAGCCGGAAAACCTTGAACTGTGAAAGAAAAAATATCAATAGAAGTAGCAAAGTTTAAGCCTTGAACACAGTCATTATCCATCAAGAAAACCTTCGAATGAAATAGATCCATGTATCAATGACCAACTAGCATGGATTTTATTAAAAGAGCAAACATTGCCAACCAACTATGCAATTACTTGATAAAATTCCCATGCATAAGTTAAACCAAAAAAGAAAAAGAAAATAAGGAAACAAGAAATAATCAAAATATAGAGACAATAACGACAAGGTCTTCGTACATACCATATATACTCTCAAGATATATACAAAGAAGCAGTTCAAATGCAATCAGCAATGGTGTTGCAACAATGGCATGGCAAGGTGCCCACTGTTCAAGAAAGAGAAATTGTATTAACAAAACTTGCTAATGGATTTGAAATTATAATGTGCACAAGGCTAAAGAGAAATATCTATTAGTAATTACAAAAATCAGATTGAACTAATAATGACTTCTTCAAATTGTGTCCAATATTAGAGAAAGATATAAACATACGTTACGATTATATGGAACCGAAGGAGCAGGTAAAGAGAATCTTCCTCGGGCAACAACCGCATGAAATATCCAAACCGGGAAAAATATTATCCTGCACATCAACGTGAACACATATAGCAATTGAAGCCAAAATCTTTTTATCCTTTTTTTCCCTTTTCAGATTGCAAGCACTTAAAACAAAAATCATCAAAGATATGAAAATTATTAAACCCAAAAATGTAGAGATTAAAACAAAAATTCCACAACAATTAGGACTTAGGAGACTACAATTGAGGTTACACCGAAATCCACCCAAATCTTCCATTATCACGTTAGGATATCTCTCATGTGTTGCTTACACCCTCTTTTATCCCACCACCAAATAACCTTAAAAGACCCTAGTAACAACAGTAGGCAGAACAAGTGACAGTGGTCACATTTGAGGCCTAAATATTAAGCAACTTGGTTATAAAGTTCATTAGCAGCATCAAGTATGGATCCACGCTCATATTAAGTGTCATTTAAAAGCCAGAAAGTTATGTTAAGACCAAAAGTTTGTAAATGCTTAGTTTATATGGACTGAATTATATTCCAATATCTCATGTTCTAAAACAATAGCAATATCTTTTTCTTCTAATTCTGTTCGGAATATTAAATAAGACTGATCCAATCAAAGCAAATCTGCTTAAAATAATTCTCAATTAGTTGATTTTTCATAGAATAGAACCCCAAATTCCAAGTATTTTTCTTCATTACTCTCACTTGTTTTGCTATTTCAAGTGCTAAACACTAACCTATTGCATAAATAAAATTCGCAGTCTCTCATACACACAGTCTACTTCATTTACTCAATTAAGTATTAAAAGAAAAATTGTCTCTTTGTCCAAGCTTGCATATGGTGCCAATAGACTCGTTTCTTCAAATCAAATAAAAATTCCACCAACTTATAATCCTAAGAACATAAAGTCTAATATTGAGGTAAAACTAAGCAATTGAACCTCTCAAATTCATTAATACCCTAAAAGGACCAACACGGAGATCATGTTTAATCTTGCACATGAAAAAACGAATCAATTCGATTGAAATTTTGTTTAACCGTTTCAAACACAAACAAAAAGCTAAAATTCCAGTTGAATCAAAATTAAATCAAATCAAATCAAAAGCAAACTACACAAACAGAGATCGAGAGAGATTGAAGTGACCGACCACCAAGAGTAAGAAACAACGTGATCGAGCTTGAGAACAAGCAAACTCGTGAAAGTGAAGAGAAGGCTATGCGCAGCGACTGCCTGTACGGACTTCAACACTCTTTTCCAGCTCATCATCTTCGTCTTCTTCGCTCTCTGCTCAGCTTCACCTAACGAGACGACGGTTTCGGGTTTCACTTTTCAGTGCGCGCCATTGAAACTCTCTCCCTTTTCCTCTTTCTGGTTGGCTGTTTTGGTTTGATGAACAAAATACAAAACGCATTAATTTTATGCTTTTTGTAACCAGCAAACTTTTTTTGTAATATTATACTCTCTCTCTCTAACTTCGCTTTCACGCGTTTAGGCTAATATTTTTATTAAAATCTTTAAAAGACCATTTTGCCCTTCATTATTACTGCTTAAGTCTTACTCGTTGTGTGATTCACGGAGGGCACTGTTTGTCTCGTACTTCAAAATATCGGAACAACTTCGTGATCCTTTTTTTGAATTCGGATAATGTTATTACTTTAATTTTATTTTTTAAAATGATTATTACATATGGATCAAAAATTAAATAGTACTTTTTAGAGGTTTATATCAATATTGTGACAGCTTTAATAACTTATGTTTAAAAGGCACCTATTATGATGAAGGGATAAAAATACCCTTAATAGTTATTCCATCAGAGTCTTTCATTCATTTTTGACAGTGAGAGTTTTGAAATAGAGAGAGAAAATTTCGTTGAAACTCAGGCGCCACGCTCACGCAAACGCATTCGAGGGTTGAGCTCCCCAACGAGCTCGCGGTGGTCGAGCTAATTTTTGATCTGTTGTGTGTTGATAAAATCTCGAATTCTTTCCAATAATACCGGAAAATAGTCAAAAAAAATAAAAGCTCGAACCAATAGAAAAAAAACTCGAACTTATAGAAAAAAATATCGAATCAATACAAAAAAAGTTCGGACCAATACAAAAAAAAGCTAGAACCAATACAAAAAAAAACTCGGAAATAGTTAAAAAAAAAAAAAGCTCAAACCAATAGAAAAAAAAAATCGAACTAATAGAAAAAAGATCGGACCAATACAAAAAAACTCAAAATCTTTTCAAAAAAACTCGGAAATAGTCAAAAAAAAATAAAAACTCGAACCAATACAAAAAAACTTGAACCAATGGAAAAAAAACTCTGACCAATACAAAAAAAAAATCGAACTAATAAAAAAAAACTCGAACCAATACAAGAAAAGCTCGAAATCTTTCCAAAAAAAGCTCGGAAATAGTCAAAAAAAATAAAAGCTCGAACCAATATAAAAAAAGCTTGAACAAATGGAAAAAAAACTCGGACCAATACAAAAAAAAACTCGGACCAATACAAAAAAAACTCGAACTAATGGAAAAAAACTCGGATCAATACAAAAAAAAAGCTCGGACCAATACAAAAAAAACTCGACCTAATGGAAAAAGATCAGATCAATAAAAAAAAACTCGAACTAATAAAAAAACTCGGATAAATACAAAAAAGGTTCGAACCAATACAAAAAAAAAAACTCAAATTCTTTCCAAAAAAGCTCGTAAATAATCAAAAAAATAAAAGCTCGGAATAATAAAAAAAACTCGAACTATTAGAAAAAAAAAACTCGAACCAATAGAAAAAAAAATCTGAAAAAAATGAAAAAAAAAAGATCGGAAAAGAATAAGAATAAAAATAAAATCATACAAATTCTGGAAACTACATGTTCATATACGAATTGATACATTATTAAACCAGTCACAAATGCATAAAAGAAAATAAGGAGAATAATTTTCAGATAAAGTTTTTAGAAATAGAAGATAACTTTTCTTTTTTAAAGTGTAGATGGAAGTATAAAGACAAATTTTAAGGTCAATTTGGGTAGTTTACCGTAATATGTGTCTTTTAAACATAAGTTATTAAACTGGTAATATCATTACAACACGACAAAAAGAAAGTGACATTTCTCACTATTTCCACTTAATTTTAAAACGTACGTACTCTTATTAAATTAATTTATGACAAAATAATATTTTTATAATTTGTTTATGATGTAAGTGATAGTGATGGAGCGATGACATCAGTTTTGATGCAACATTTTTCTATAAAACTATTTAAATTAATTTGGGAATAATATTTTTAGCATTTTCAGTTTAGGAAAAATTATTGTCGGTAATCTGTCTAAGAGGTATAAATATACGGGGAAGCCGGACCGGCTCTGGCCTGGACCAAAGGGACGATCGCCCAGGATCTATTATTAAAAATAATAAACACAACTCAATTTATATATAATGAATTATATAACTATAGATCTAATAAATATTTTATAGATATTCAAAATGGATCCAAATTAAAGTTATTAAAAAAAATCCAATACAAATTAAAAATACTTAAAAAAAAAGGTTCAATATGCTATATATATATATATATATATATATATATAATTTATAAAAATGTTTAAAGGATCAATTTTAAAGATTGTGTTCGGCTTTTAAAATATCAGGACCAATCATGACCAATCATGACCGAAAGGGTCCTGGACATAATAATTAATTCAAATTTTATAATGATTAATGAATACATAATCATTCGATTATTGAGACATAAAAATTTAGAATTTATTAAATTTATTTATTTTCTTCCTTCGATATTCTCTTTCCTGACTTTATTATTTTTTCTCCCTCATATTTTTTTTTCCTCCGTCCTCTTATATGTAATGTATTCTCTCTCCCCGTAATTGACATTTTGTATATTCGATCGTGACACATGAATATTTATGAAAAAAAAATTCTACGTAAATTAGCACGGTGAAACTTGAACACCACAGAAACTTGTAAACAGAGCTGTCACTACTCTATGTAATTGTCTAAAAGATTATTAGAAATTTAGAATGCTATGTTAATTTTACCTAACAAACCTATTGTTTGTCTTAAATACACTCGATTTATAAAAATCTTTGGAGATATTATGATTAATTTACCAGGAAAAAAAATGTTTATTCTTTTCTTCTTATTTTTTTAAACAGAAACCTATAATTTGAATTGAGATGTATCATTTCATCCAACAAAATACCAGATAAAATAGAATGGTCTTAGGAAAGATATAATAAAATTCTTTGATTAGGTTTTTCCAAATAAAAAGATCTTATTATTGAAAACTAACGAGACGAACAAACAATTAATTATAATTATAATAAAAAATTAGATATATAAATTCTAACGAAATAAATAAACAGAGAGTCATGCTCTACGCATGGACGAAGCCAATATTTTTATTGAAGGGGTCGTAGCACTAAAATAAAATATTTGTGAGGAGCAAATATAAAATACTAAAAAAAATAAGGAAATTACATAATATTTATTGGATAAACTTTCAATTTTGTAGAGTGGGGGCATGGCCTCTGTGGGCTCCTTTACCTCCATCACTATTCATCAGTAGGGATGGACATCGAGAAAATAATGATGGATATAGGTCATTCTATTCTCATCCCCATTCTCAAACGTGGAAATTATAAGATATGTCATATTTTTTATTGTCTTTTGTGATGATGTCACCGGTTTAATAACTTAAGTTTAAAAGGCACATATTATGGTGAACTACCGAAGTTGTCCCTAAACTTTTATTTGTAAAAGACAAGTTTCTGAAATCCTATGTATCTCCCAAAAAAGTTGTCTGAAAAATTGAAATATCTCTCTCCAAAAAATAAAGTTGTCTCGTTCCAGAATCTGCACAAGAAGGTAACTAGTATTTATGATCTCGTGTATTATCTTTTTTGTTTTCATGCATTTCTGTGTTGTAAGAACATGTATGAACATTTAATAGATTCGAGTATTTTTCATGTGTGACCGAGAATATGTAAAGAAGAATCGAGCATATTTTTGGACCGATGTTTTATATATTTTGAAAAAAACTCGATTATGTGGAAAAAATGCTCGATTAGTTTGAAATAATACTCGATAATTTGAAGAATATTCTCGATCTCTTGAAAAAGTTCTCGATCTGTTGAAAAAGTTCTCGATCCATTTGGAAAAAGTTCTCAATCCATTTGAAAAAAGTTCTCGATCCCTTGAAAAAGTTTGTTCATGACATGATGGCTAAAAATGTAATTATGTTAACTTTTCAAGAAAATTTGAAAAGTATATACTAATATATATATAGGGGTTTTTATAATTTGGTCACAATCTAATTGGGAAATGTCACATTTTTACTCCTTATTTAAAATTTCATCAATTTGTCCTTATATAATTGAAAATAACTCAAATTAGTCATACCGTTAGTCAAAACCATCACTTTGAATAACGGTATGACTAATTTGAGTTATTTTCAATTATATAAGGATCAAACTGATGAAATTTCAATTAAGGAGTAAAAAATTGACGTTTTCCAATTAGATTTGGACCAAGTTATAAAAACCCCTTAATTTTTTTCCATATAACATATATATATCAAATAATAATAATCATAATAATTTTTTTTCAAATTTTTCCATATTCTAATATATCTAAATATCCATTATACAACATAACATATAATACTAATAATATATATGTGTATATATATATATATATACATATATATATATATATATAATCTTATATTTTCAATTTCTGATATATATAATAATAATCATATATTTTTTTTTAAATCCATATTATAATATATCTAATTATACAATATAACATATAATAATTGTTGACGTCAATTTCTGGATGCGTGAGAAAAGTCGACAAGATTGGATTTCTGGCTGTAGTTTCAAAGAGAAAGAGAAAGATAAAGTAATTAGACACAAGTTTTACGTGGTAAAACTCCGATAACCGGAGAAACGTCCACGGGTGGTTGAATAAACAACCGAGTCAAAATCCATTATAGAAAAAGATTTACAACTCTCGATCTCTCTTTTTTCTCTCTATATTTTGCTATATCTTTTATGACAAGATTATGGGTCTATTTATATGTGCATAGAACCCTAATCTTTTCTGTACAAGTAATGAAAGATCTTTGTATTTAATTATGATTTGGTTACTTATTTGAAGTAGTTTGTCTTCTTCCCTATATCGGAGACTTGTATAGAGATTGAATGGTATTAGTGATATAGTCAAGTTATGACTTATTTCCTTATAAATGAATAGTCTTTTTGAAGAAATAGAATTGTTGTCTGGTTTGGAACATTTTTCCTGTTTGGTATCATATTCATCATGGAATTCTTCTTTAACGCGGATATCTTTACGTATTTTAACATGACTCTTAATTCGTATGCGAGTTATACGCTGGGCAGGGCTTCTTTATTCGGGCTTCTTCATGTTTGTCCCGAGTAGAACATGGTGTTAGCTAGTCCCGAATGACGTCATCTGATCCAGAGTAGTATATGACGTCAGTTGATCCCGAGTATGTTTTGTTTAATACTTGTTTATTCGGGTTTCTGTTATTTGGTGATATATTTTTTGGGTAAATAAAAGGAATAAAAAAAATATTAATAATAATATTAATAATAATATTTATTTAAAAAGTATAAAATAATAATCATATATTTTCAGCTTTTTATATACATAATAGTCTCAACTTCTAGAGTTCACAAAATCAACAATATGTACATTATATAATACTATTAAGGGTGAAACTCATTTTAGTTCTTATAGTTTGATATATTATACAAACTGACCCCTTGATTTTCAGTATTGTCTTGTTTAGTCCTTCTATTAAGAATTTCAATAAAAAAGTGCTTCCTAACAGGGTCAGAGGGTCAAATGACCATGTCACCCTTGATTTTTGTTCTAAACATGAGGGATGAATTTCATCTCTATGTTTATTCTCTTCTTTTTTTAAGCACAAACCTATAATTTGAATTGTGTTAATCTCGTATCAATGTATCCTTTCACCCAACAAAATACCAGATAAAATAGAATGGTATTAGGAAAGATATAATAAAATTCTTTGATTAGGTTTTTCCAAACTAACGAGGCCAACAAACAATTAATTATAATTATAACAAAAAAGTAGATATATAAATTCTAACGAAATAAATAAACATAGGGTCATGCTCTAAGCAAGGACGAAGCCAATATTTGTATTAAAGGGGTCGTAGCACTAAAATAAAATATTTGTGAGGAGCAAAAATAAAATACTAAAAATTTAAGGAAATTACATAATTTTTATTGGATAAACTTTCAATTTTGTAGAATGGGGGCATGGCCTCCTAGGAATTTTTTACCTCCATCACTATTTATAGTAGGGATGGACATCGAGGAAATAAGAATGGATATAGGTCCTCCTATTCTCATCCCTATTTCCAAACCCTTCCCCGTCCCTTCATTTTCTCCATTTGGGAAAAATACGGATGTGGGAGTTTTGGGGAGAGGTATCCCCATTTTTTCATTTTTTCTGTATTTTCTGTTTTTCCATTTTTCCCGTTTATCCGTTTTCCCGTTTTATTAAAAATTACATACTAAAAAAAACAATCCATTACAAATTAAAATAAAATATAAATTGTTCTTTCATAATAATAATAATAACAAAAACAATGATAATAATAACAATAACAATAATATATATTATATTATATTATATAAGATTTGTGAAAAATGGGGCTATCCCCATCCCCGTTTCAATAAATTCGTGGAGGAAATTGGGGATAAAAATCATCCACCTGGGAATTGATTCATTTGGCTGACGTAAATAACTAGTTGTTATTCATCTTAACTCTTTAAGTTAAAAGCCTTAATAAAATTTTAAAAATATGAAAATGGTATGTCACTGACTCACCGCTTTGAAGAATAATATCAACGGCCCTTTCACTTTCAAAAGATAAACAGCTTTCTCAAACCAAGAAAACAAACCCATACCAACTCCTCATAAACTCCCTCCATTCGACTCTCTCTTCTCTGTGACTAGTGCAGTGCATATTATTTGTTCTTTGGTTTCTTCTATATAAATTTCTGTTTTGCTATTTCTAGATTGTATTATTATATATTCTATATTGTGCTATTAGCCTATGATGGATGCAGGTCCTATGAATTCTTATTCATTTTTTTCTTCTTCCAACTTGAAGGGACCATCTAGATGCCCACTTGAAGAGCAGTTTCTTCACAGAAGGAATTCCAAAGAAAATGTATGGAATTTTGAATCTTGGGCAACTTCGTTTTTTCTTTCTTGTTTTGTTGTGATTTATGCCATCTGAGCAATCCGCAAAGGATTTGATCGAAATTTCTTGTTTGAGCCGTTTTGGTCTTTTGAGTTAACGAGATCTTCATTTTGCAATAGGTGCATTTGTATGACACTATTTATATACTAAAAAAATATTTAAACCCAATTTAGAAACTAACTAAAATATTAATTGTATACGGTATACCTACTTTAGATCAAAGTTTCAAGGGAAGACGTAAACCAAATATATAGATCGGGTATATTAACTTAAATTTGATAACTTTACTACTTTAGCATCTATCCATCCATGAACAAACTAACATTTCAAGTTATTACCTTGCGAAGTATACAATATATTTAGAAGGACATGCATTGAAATAATTAAACAAAGTATTGCTATTCCAAAGGGAAGGCTCGAGGTCACAAAAATAGGGGACATTGATAATGATGAATGCAAGAAAGGAATCATATACATTAATATTTTACTCTCATTTTGCCACCCTAAACTAAATATATATATAAACTACTTACATCATTGAATTCCCCTACCTCCTCTGATTAAGGGCAACAGAGAACAGTCTCAAAATGTGGCAGGCATATACCAGTTGCTGCATCCCCCCTACATTCAGAAAATAGACACAAAAATGGAGACGAGGCGCATTTGATCTGATCACCTCTTTTGCAAAGATCCATCCAGACATCATTTATTGCGATGGGATTTTACAAAATATTCCCGCATCAAAATTACCTTCTTAGAGGACAACTAGAGGAATTGCTGGAGCCAGTGACAGTCTACTGCATCCTTTTCTAAGTCTTCCTTCATCTTTTTTACTTGTTCCAGAGCTTGCTTCAAGTTCATTGTCTCTAATGGCAAATCAGAGAACTTCTTCAGAAACCGGTGAGCATGAGCAGCGCCTCTAGATATGTCACTGGGATCACATACTCTCTTTCTTTTGGATCCCACCTGTAAATAATTGAAAGGATCAAATGGTGCATTTCAAGGCCACAATTAAAATAAAAAACCCAAAAAAAGAAACCAAAATATTTTCTTATAACATGGCATCATCTTTTTGGAAGTCGAAAACATAAATCCACAATATTCTAGCAAATCAATCTGCTCCAGTCCCATGGTATTCATAATACTAATACTAATAATCATGTAAGTCTTTACTATAAACAAAGGGCTTTCACGTTAAAAAATTGGAGAAATGCTTCAGTGCGCCGGGCATATACGCCCAGATGAATTGAAGTTTTTCGCTAAAATTGACATCTAGGGAAACTGATAAGAGTAACTGAAGCAACAAACGTGTTCCTGTAATAAGCAATAAAAGCATGTGAACACATAAAAGACCATACTTCTGCATCCTTTGAAATGACAGCAGAAGGAGAGAAATCTTCCAATTCAGCAGCTTTTTCTCTAGCAAGCGCAACAACACTTTCAGGAAAGTTTGCAAATTCGGCAACATGAATACCAAAACTTTGATCACAAGCACCCGGTTCAACCTGGAAAGTGGCATTCCAAGAAGTCAGTTAAGTGAAATAAAAGTCAAGTTGCAAGCGCAATAACGAAACATCTTGAAGTATCTTAATTGGTAAACAATTATTTGGCTCCCACTCTCTTAAAATGTGTATCATCCATAATTTGATGCAACTCAACTTGAAGAAAAACTAAAACATGGGGACCATGTGCAGAAAGATATCACTGTCTGATGGAGAACCAGTTAGGAAATATTTTTAGAGATTTTATTTCTTTATTAGGCTTAGAATTTATTTTCCATTAGAGGTTGATTATTATGGAAAATAGACTTTGACTGATAAATAAATAATATGGAGTTTCTCCTCATTATATTCTCCCCTCCACTAAATTTCTATTCCTACTAGGACCATTCTATTATTATTTTTTTCCAACTCCAGTTTCCCATCCTACATCACTGTCACTGACATGCTTTATAATAAAAAACTAAATCAAGTGAATCCAAGGATTAATGTAAAAAAAAAAAGGAATCCAAGAATATTTGTGATGACATTGTTAGAATCTGGTTGATACGCCACACCATATATTCCTAAAATTATTGATCATCTGAAGCTACCATGTCAATACTCAATATTACATTATTACTACACAGCTTTAAGAAAAAGGAAGGCAGAACTGAAGTTTTTTCTTTACCTGGCTTATAATTATTGCAAGCTTGTGGACTGTGGTTTTGCAAGCCTATTGATTTAAAAATAAGAGCCTCTTTTTAATCTTCCGATGCACATATGGCAATAAGAGTTAATTGACCAACTGAAATCTACTGATTTTGACACTAAAGGAACAAAGGCCAGCCTCGTTGCCTTACATTATCAGTTTCCTAAGCCTAACTAGCATTTGACCATGCTTAAAACTAGTACTTTTAGGTCATTCATAATTAACAGAACCCCTCATTACATTTTTATAACTTGTGGGGCACTGTTAATCCAGTCCACTATTCCGAGTTTGGCAACACAAATCTCCTAAAGGGGGTCAAATTTTTTTATATATATATTTAGTCCGACCTGATCCTGAAATATTTAGTCAGTTCCTAAGAATTCCAACCGATTGGAATTAGTGTAAATTTTTTAACACTAATTCCAACCGGTTGGAATTCTTAGGACCTGATGATAAATTTTAGGACCGACCTTACTATAGAATTATTATATATATATATACTATGACTACCCTCTGTTCTAACATTTAAAACAATAATGCAATATGAGATGACTCAGAAAGCAGGGGACAAAAATATCCTGTTACCTTGTACAGCATAGTAAGCTTGCGACTTGACGAGTCAATGTGTGCACTAACATGATAATTGGCAACCCCAATCATTTGCTTTGAATGGAGTTCGTGGTTGGTGTTTTCATGAGCTAATGCAGTCAATTCGTGGAAGTGGGTCGCAAACAGCGTAGGTGCTCTGATCACTTGAACAAGGTGCTCACATATGGCCCATGCTAAACCTGAAAACCGGAGGAAAACATGATTAAACTCAACTCTGACAAGAAACTATAAATACGTGTTTGGAACTCAACAAGAAGAATAACATACAAGCATGTGTATTCCTTTCAACTGTAAAACAATGCAACTGAGAACCACTTTGTCTCAGCCTGATGGAACTCAGTTTCGATTGAATAGATGTCTACCTAAATTTAACATATTTTAATCCATATTAAATGGTACAAGTAGTGCATCATTATATAACCAAATATTCAAGGAAATTCAATGTATATAATTGATTCAAAAAATATACAAAACAGAAGTATTAGGACAGGAGTACATACAAGCACTTGCACATAAACAAGTAAAAAACAAGAAGCATGCCAGAACAGAACAATCGCATCGTCTACAACCAACAAAATAGTGATTTGTTATATATAATTTTTATTTTTTTTCCTTTTACATTTTCTCTCTGATTTTTCCAAATATACATACATTCTACATGATTAACAGGCAAGGGTTGGGTTGCCAAGGAATTAATGCACCTCACTTAACCTATCATCAGCTTTTCATTTAGTTTCTAACCCACTCGTCCCTCTTCCGATAGAAACTCATCATGAAATGAGCTCCAGAGGGAGCGATGTTACAATTAAAAAAAAAAAAAAAGTGATTTGGTATAAACGTTTTCTGATTATATATATAAACATACATGTATATACATGATTGAGAGCCAAAAATTTGATTGCCTAGGAACCAACCCACATTTGATCTATCATCAGCTTGTCATTTATTTTCTAATCAAGCAATCTGCCAACAAAATTCTGATTTCAGGTACACCATTATTGTGATTGTAAATTCCGATTTCAGGTACACCATTAATGTGTGTGTGTGTGTGTGGTCGATCAATCATCAGCTTGTCATTTATTTTCTAACCAAGCAATCTGCCAACAAAATTCTGATTTCAGGTACACCATTAATGTGATTTTGTGTGTGTGTGTGAGACAGAGAGAGAGAGGGAGACCGAATCCATCATAAGTTGATGTCCCACGGCCCAACTCGTCTATGATTATCAATGACTTATCAGTAGCTCCCTTCAATATCGATGCAGTTTCAAGCATTTCTTGCATAAAGGTAGAAACTCCACGAAGCTGAAAGAAGAATACAGAAAAGTTAAACTTCAATCCGAGGAAATGAAATGTTATCCTGCTTGTCATGACAATTACAAAATACCTCTGCTATATGATCTAAACTGTCAAGTTGAGGCAAAGTAATAACTAGCAAAACCACATCCTACTTAAACTAAGATCCTAGGCAAGCAGAGGCAACGGGTAACACATCTGGAAAGTGATAAAGCAACAATATATGTTGTTCAGTCTAATTGTATGAAATTCTTAGTTATATTTTATCATTTAATTCATAACTTGCATGCACTATCTAAATAAATTGATTGGTATAATGTATAAAATAGTTCATCTAATAATCCTCCTACTATCCACAAGCCAGCCCATGACCCAAAAATAATCCTAGATCCACCTATGAGTCACCAAATTTACTTGTATACAAGTATATTGTGTGAACTTTTTATAAAAGATGAATATGTAAAGCACTTTATTTGCCAATCTTATAAACAATCTTTAAGATGTATATCTTCTATCAAGAAGTGTTTGTTTAAAAACATTTGAAGTGTACGGTGCAAGTAATCCAATTAGTTCAATTCTGTTGTCTATTATAGAATGAAGATGCATGATTCTCTCTAATTGACATTTTCTGAAATCCACATTTACCAACTTTTCTTGTGAACTGTGAACATATAAAAATTTATTGAAGCATGAAAAAGGAAGAGTATTTATATTTTCCACAGAACCCACTTGCCACAATTAAGAGTCTAGCTACAGCTTCCATAAGCAAAGTTGCAATGTATTTTCTAGAATAGATAATAAAAAAAATGTCATAATCAACTAAAATCAATTCTTAGGTTGACTAGTGTGGGTGAGTCTGCAATTTCTTCTGAAACTCCTTTCATAAGTAATAAAAGTTATTGTGTTCTTTTAAATTATAAAAGAAAAAGTACTTCTCAATCCTGCACTAATTAATAAATGGCAAAATAATAATACAGAAGATGCAGGAGACAGACTTCTTAATGTACTACAAAGGGAAATGAACACAAATAGTATAACAAATAGCTTGACATATAATCTTTCTGATTCAACATCTAAAGTTCATAAGAAGTTGAAACTTCAAGAGGGAATGCCATTGAACTCACTTGGCAGTCACCAGCACCAACACGAGCGAAAATGCAATCACGCACAGATATGCTAGCTTTGTCACAAGGAACAAAACAGCCAACTTGCGCCATCAGAATATTTACACCAATCTGCAAATGAGACCAAAATTGACAGCTATCAAATCAGTGAAATCTCTCATCTAGTAATATTAAAGGTCACAGGATCATATGTAACAAAAAACTTGGATGGACTTCAGTATTGAGATTTGACATATGGATAACAACTAGTGACATCATTAAAAAAGAAATGGCAAAGTTCCTATATAAGTATTTAAATCCAGCAAAGACAGCAAAAAAAAATTTTTTTACCAAAAAAGCAATCTGTGTAATGAGGGGGTAATAATAAAATGGAAAATACATACTCGGATAGGATTGATAGGAAAGACACATATAATAAATAATAAATAACACACCTGCCGAATAAATGTGGACTTCCCACCCATGTTAGGCCCTGTGATGATCTGGAACCAACTCTTTCCCCTGATCTGACAAGTGAGGAAAGCCAAGAAGTAAGCAACAGATCATACTGACTCATGAAGGCTAGAAAACATGTCTTTCTGGATTGGACGAAGAGAATGCTCACAAGTTTACAATCATTTGGTATAAAATTCACCCAGTCTTGAGCCTCTACACAAGGATGTCTACTCCCTTCTAATATAATATCTCCCACATCCTATTATAACAGATTTTGCAATAGTGACACCAAGAAGTGTATCTTATAAAACAAGAAGAAAAGAGAGGGAAAATTAATTCAATAAAAAACAAAAAGCAGCAATTAGTTTAAAAATATTTACTGGTGAGCTGATCTCTGGTCTTGTGTATAGGGAAGGACAGCTAGAAGTCAAATCAGCGAAACTAAGTAAGACATCCAATTCAGAAAGAAAGCCAGCCAAAGACGTGAAAACCTGCAGTGCCCAAACTTTCTTCAATCAGAACAGGAGCAATAGGAATGAAATAAGTTACAATAAGAAATGAATACCTCAGAGAAAGTTGACGTAGTTTGAACAACTTTGTTAACAAGGTCTTTTTGACAGTCCTTATACTCCTCAAGTACCTTTTGATATTGGTCTCCTAATTTTTTAAGCTTTGTATTTGTAAACTTCACTCCATCCTTGCGGGTCTCTAGGACAATAAATTGAGTGGTGAGCTTCTTCCTTATTTTTGGCTCTTCTTTCTTTGTAATTCTGAAGACATGTCCAAATTGCGTGCCTTTATCTAACTTTAATGCTTTGTCTATAGCCAAATTAAGGTCAAAAGCAGTTTGTTTATGCAAACTCTGTATTTGGCACTCCAGAGACTCCTGCTCATCTTTTAGTGCTGATAGCGCAGGATCATAACTTGGTGAAATCATGTACTCTCCATTCTCAAGTTGATCAAAGTCAACAGAAACTTCTACCAGAGCAATGAACTTATTCAAGTGATTGTTGTCTGTCAATAAATCCATGGGATCCATATACCTTTCCTTGATCAACGATGAAAACTGCCCATCATATTGTTGTAGGGCTTTTCTGATGTATGGAAGTCTAATACTTGACTGCATCAAGAAGACGGGCAGCACTTTAAAAACTAAATGCATTTCAGTTTAAAGGAAAATTATTTATTTATCTTTGTTTTTTATTCTTTTCTCTCTTATTATCACAAACAAGAGAGAACTGTTATGAAAAGAAAACAAAAGGGGGGAGGATATACAAGAAGTGAACAAGCTGTCCACAAAAGTGAAGACTAAAGAGAAGTATATAGTCTAATGGATATATAATTCAGTTTATGACATAATAAACAAGTGAGAAGAACTAAAGTTAAGCAAGTAGGCTTCTCTTGTCACCACTGTAAGACAGCAGACAGTAATATGCATTATGAAGCATGAACAATAAACGAAACATGATAAAACAAAAAGTTATATAATTCCCAACACTTTCAGCAATTAAAAATGAGTAGAGTGTAGACAACAGATGACCACTCTACTTAGAATGGGTCGAAATCAAACTATAACAGGCTAAGTAACCATCCAATTGAAAAAGCGAAAAAATATAATTATGAAAAGGCTGAACTAAGAAGTTTATTTAGTCCAGTGGGGAATATTACTCTTCCCCTTTGTTGTCTAGCAAAAATAAACACTATTTTTTCTTTCTTTCCCCTCTACTTTAGTGGAGCAGAATTTATTTTTATTTTTATTTTCTGATGTGGAGCTGAAATTTAAAAAGAAAATAATTCAGTCATATATGGACACCATTCACCATTGTACTTTATCAAGTATTAAAATATATATAAAAAGTAAAAATAAAAAACTAACAGAACCCACCTGATAAAGTCTTACTACATGCTGCAAGCCACCTCTCCTCTTCTCAAGATTGTGCGTCAGTCGCTCTATATCTGAGATTCTTTTCAGATGCTGCCTCAGATCTTGGCGAAGTTGTGTATCCTCCACGAACGCTTGTACAAAGTCCAGCCTGGTGTTGATTTCATTTACATCTAACAAAGGCTGCTTTAGCCACATATGCAGTAACCGCTTTCCCATCCCAGCAGTACAGGTTCTATTTAAGAGGCCGAACAAACTAAAATTTTTGTTTGCATCAGATTTGCTTTCCAAGACATTTAGTGCCCTCATAGCAGCAGAATCCAACCTCATGTAGCTGTCCAGATTGTACCTTCGAATAGAATAATTCCCATAATTGCTCTCATCTGCAAGTAATTCAGCGTAAGACAGTAATGCCCCTAATGCACCAGGGGCAATTTCAAACCCAGAAACTAAATCACGGACTGGTTCTATGGAACCTTTCACAAGCCTACCAAGATCCTGCACCAAATCCCTTGTTTTAAACTCAGTTTTCTTTCTCTCAGTTAACATCACACTGCATCTGGTCAAAGCATCGTGTAAAGTTCTAAACCCGTTAGATTTTCCACTCTCCACGGGCAAAAGGCATTCCTTGCAACTGAGAGCAACCAAAGCTGATTCCACATTTGTAAAGTGGCTATCATCAAGAAATTCAGCTAATCCAAGTACTCTCTTAGTTAAATCAACATACCCCAGCCCAACAGTACACCCATTTTCACGGAAATTCAGACATAGTGCAACAACTACAGGAGTATCCTGCATCTCATTGTTGGCAAATAAAACATCTTCAAAACTACCTAGATTTCCAGGAGTTCCACTTTTCACCAGTCTCCAATTTGAGCCACTACCCTCATAGAGCTCAAGAGTGTGATCTGTTCTCTCCAGGAGAAGATCACGAGTGATCGTCTCAAACATGTTCTTACTAACACTTACACTTGAAAGGCCATCAGATCCACTACCCAATTGTCGTAAAGCAGTAGTTGTGTGGTAGTAACTCTTGGCAATGAAAGTTGCATTCTCACCATGCGCAGTATAGTAGTCCTACATATTTACTCA
The DNA here is from genome assembly GCA_032871835.1 of Dipteronia dyeriana. Lineage (NCBI taxonomy): Eukaryota > Viridiplantae > Streptophyta > Magnoliopsida > Sapindales > Sapindaceae > Dipteronia > Dipteronia dyeriana. Next base: position 72,602,674 of record CM065295.1, read on the forward strand.
ACTATGTAAACATGACAACTAACTGATGCATGGAATAAAAAGAAAATAGAACTACAATAGAACTCCATTACAGAGAATACTTACAAAGCACATGGTGTAAATTTTTATATAACATGGAGCACTTGTAAGTATTGTGAATTATAGATATTTTGCATCTCTTCTACATTATTAATTAAACAAATAAATACAAGAGAGGTACAAAGAGAGAGTTGTATTAATAAAATATTAGCTTGTAAAACCTTATGAAAATAGAATTTTGTAAAAATACCTACTTATGCCAGCATGTATGTATGAGTTCATTTCAGTATACACTTGAAAGTTGAAAAAACATTGAGTAAATACAAGTAAAATGAAGATGGGCAGAATGAAAACATAACTCAAACTAACTATCAGATAGAAGATTAAAAAAAAATACAAACAAATTTCTTCAAGAGATATACCATTTTACCTGGCAAATATCTTAGCATACAAAACAACAGGCTTCTATGTGATTATAGTATCTATGCTTTTGGGGTCCTTTCCAAAACTTGTTTTCAGAGTTTGGATGTCGAATTGGCCAGGAAAGATAAATACTTTCCAATTGGACTATCTTTCAAAGAGAATGCAGATATTATGTCATAGTATTTTCATAAACAATGTCATCCACACAAATTCCTTAAAAGCATTTTTCATAAATAAGATTGAATTCTTTCCAAAACTGAACCATTTCAAAAATTTAAGACAAAATCTTCAAGCATTGATGGAAAAGGAACAATAAAAGGTGCATACATAGCAAATTTGATTTCAGTTTCAAAGTACACAAAATACTTAATACAAGTATTTAAACAGATTAAGATAAAAGATACAACATCCAAATTTGAAAAAGAAAAAAAGAATTGCCAACATCGAAGTTATTTAGAATCTAGGAGTGTAAAAAATTAAGAAATGATAAAAAATGCTATATTTAGAGCATGAACTGACCCGACGATCAAAGAACCGTACTGCCCTTGGGTCCTGCAGTATAAAAGAACGAAATAACAACACAAATTTAGAAATTTTGGACAATGTTTGAATTTATCTACATTTTTACTTTATTCAAAATTAATAAATACATCATCCTTTCTATTTCCCCAATTAAATCTCAAATTAATCAAACCTGGTTAACTGAAAATTTTCATTTTATCACAGAAGAAAAAAATGAGAATACCCACACAATCCAGACATTGTTCTTTGCCTGTTTTCCACATTTACTTTTTTTTTAAGCATTACGTTCCACATTTACTTTAATTTCTCAAAAACCAAGCATAGAATAATGTCTCCTAAAACCAAAATTTAAAATTTTAATTCAAATAAAGACACACCCAGACAAGAAAAAAAAAACAAGAGAGCTCACATCTGGTAGGGTTTTGTAGAATGAGAGAAACCCTCGAGCTTGCTTTGCATCTGATCACAACAAGTGAAGTAAACAAAATCATTTCGTTTCTCCATATAACAGTAAAAATCAAACCAAGACCAACAAAACAAAAAAACCCTAAAACCAAAAATGAAAAAGATATATAGTAAATGTGTAAGAATAAAGGTGGGGTTTTTGTTACCAAGTTTGAACTCGGGAAGCTTGTTCTGGTCTTCAAAAACGTTATTGTCATCCATTTGAGACTAAAAAAAAAATTCCTTTGATTGTTCGTCTTCAAAGAAGAATGTACTTGTGGAGTGTCTATATCTGAAGAGTTGCTTTATATATTTATGTATATGTGAGTGTGTTCATGGCGGGAAGTGAGTGGCGGGGGTTTTTATTGGGGACGCGTTGACGACACGCTCCCATATAGATCGAGGGATATGGAATGGAATGGGCCGAGTCGGGCTTCTTATTGAGCAATACTGGGCCGAATCCCGTATGTTAAATTATGTGTTTTTTTAAGTCATATGTTAAATTTTGTTTTTTTTTAAAAAAAAAAACTATTTTTTAACTATTTCAAATAAAACTTTTAAAACGTTTTTCTTAAAAAAAAAATATTAAAAGGATTGATAAACCGTAAATACTTAAAAAAAAAACTGAAAATACACCCCATATATCAAATTAATATAATATTTAATAGTAAATACATTGAGACCCTTGAAATTTGGCATTAATGCACTAAAGAGTGAGTATTCATTTAAAGTATTTATTTAAACTTCACATATTCTTAAAATCGATAAAAATGATTAAATTATTCATAGTTTTTTTTTTTTTTAGAGAACAGTTATTAAAATTTTAAAATGAAGATAAATTTTTTATATAAAAGAACTAAAAGCTAGTAAAAATATTTTAAATTTAGAAAATAAATTATTAAAAAATTTAAATTTAAAAACAGTAAAAACAATTAATTTAATATACATATATATATATATATATATATATTAAAAATAGTGAAAAGATTAAATTTCAAAATACAGATACCTTAAAATTTTAAAAATAATTTTATTTTTTAATTAAATTATTTTTTGATTTATATTCTGTTGAAAAATATTATCTACAATTAATTTAATTTAATTGTTTTTTTATAAAAAGATTATCTTAAATTTAAGGGAAAATTGCACTAGTACCCCTAACTATAGGTTAAATTAGACCTACAGACGGAAGATTAATTTATTGCACCAACATCCCCAGGATTTCGTTGAGCAAATGTTGAACACGGGTAGGACTATCTGTTGACCAGCCTTGACCCTTAAAAATTCACATTTACCCTTGACCTTCAATATGTAAAGTCACATTTATCCTACCCTATAATAAATGAATATAACTATTTTTAATATTTAAATATAATTTTATATAAAACATAATTAAGAAAAGAAACAAAAATAAATTAAAAAACAAACAAACAAAAAGAAAAACATGACCGACATTAATGCACAATAATTAAATAAAACAAAACAAAATGAAAAACAAGAAACATAATGAAAACCATAAAAAGTGAAAGAAGATTGGATTTTATGGATGAGATGGTGAGAATCTAGGTATATAAATTAATGAACTTGGTGAGAACATTGGGATCATTTTAGAGGTGGGTTTTAATGTTAAAGGGTTGAAATTGCTAAAAAAAATGGATGGTGGATGGAGAGATTAGATCTCAATGGATGTGATGGTGGGACTTTAAGTAGAGAAATTTGGTGGGTACATCCGCGATGTTGGAAGTAGTGTTAATCCCTCATGTATCATATGGCAGGTTCTGATTGTTTCTGCCTTTCTGGAACTGGTCACATCTTTGTTGTCAACCATCGTTCACAAAGGTTTACAGAATTTAGATACTATTAAATCCCCCTCATACTAGCACAATTTGTTAACGGTGATTTCTGTCTTATGGGAAGTCAACCGGTCAACGATTCAACTAGATGTAGCCTATAAATGATATAAAAAATAATGACAGGAAAAGGTAACGAAGAAAATGGTTTTACCTGGTAAAACTCTAGTAACAGAGAAACATCCACTGGTTGTTGGTTGACGACGGAAAAACAAATACACTATGGAAAATATTAATTACACCCAGAGATTTCTCTCTAACTGATAGATTGACTACCCATTTTACAATGACTTTATAGTTATATTTATATGGTGCTTTCTAGGGTTTCTCAAATCTTGACGTGTTGCTAGAAGACAATAGAATCTTGTTTGGACTTTTCTTAATCTCTTTCCTGTTTGTGACATCCACACAATTAATGTAGTTGATTCAGCGTTTGATTAGGACTCCTGATATATTGGAGATGATCAACTTGTTTCCTTGTTGAAGTGTAATTATGAGTTTTATATCTTGGTGAAACTTCCTTATTGGCAACCGTGTTTAAGTCGGTTCACAATTACCTGATTTGGATGAGCAATCCTCGTTGTGGAAGGTATCTTAATATGAACACATTTCCTGTTTTGGCCGAGGAGATCTCACTGAGAAGAGACCTTCGGCGAACAGAATCTTTATTCATTAAGACTCATTAACCTGGCAGCTCTACTTGATTTTCATATGGATTTTCTTGATGACGTGTCCCGAGTCAACATTTTTTTATTGATTGGTTGACTTTTGTTGATGTGGCATAGTTGTTCTTTCGCTTTTCTCGCTGTACTTGGGTGACATGTCACATGGGAAAGTTCCACATACAACAATTTTTTTTTTGGAAGTTAGAAAAATACTATGAGTACAATTTGAAATTTAATTAATTTAAACTCTTAAGCGCTATTATTGAATCATGAATAAAGGGTTATTATGTTTTTATATACTATGTTTATAGTGATTTTAGAAATTATAACTCTATAATTCAGCTAACAATATAAAGTTGGTCCAGTGGTATGCTCATCATACCTACATCACGAGATTATGGGTTCCAGTCTCTCCCCATCCTCAAAAACCTAATTATTGAAATGTTAAAAAAAAAAGTTATATAAATCAACCAGTATTCCAACTACTACTATGTCAATTGACAATTGATTACATATCAACAGTATTTTTTTTTTCTTTAACATACCCTCTAAAAATCATGATATAACTCATTATTTTACGATGCCCCCTTTGAAAACCATTTTTGGCTCTGTCCCAGCTAACAGTCTCAACAAATTTTAATTTTCAATTGTGAGCAAATAATGAATTACTAGTCACAAAAAAGAAAACAAGTATATATATATATATATATAGTAAGTCTCTCATAAGGAATCATTTATTTTAATTTTTGTAAGAACCATTATGAAATTATATTGATTTCAATGAATTTTGATATGATTTTTTTTGTGGATGATAAGTTCATCGAAATCTACCTATAAATAAAATTTAAGATTTTTCAAGTATCAGAACTATTTTCCTTGAATTTTCATATATTTCACCCATTTTTTCAATGCCTTCATATTTAAAAAAAGGGGTCAAAAAATTATTGGCACTATTTGAGGGGTGTGTGTGTGTGCAAATATCACCACTTTACTAATATATGTTTAAAAGGCACCAAAAGAGTGTTTGAGATAAAAATTCCCCAAAATATTTTAACAGTGAGGAAGTTGTCATTTTCAAAGTCAGAGAGAAGTAACAGTCAAACCGACGGGAAACTAATCGACGGTGAAGTGATCGGAAGAGCTGCGATTGACAAAGGTAAGATTGGTTATTTTTCCTTGTTTTTCTTATTGTTAACTTGCATTACATGTTAGAATTGAGTTTTGTTGATAGGAATTGTAGAAATCGGTTAAAATAGAGATGTGAGAATGGTTGTGGTTTAGGTTAGGGTTTGTAATTTGATTGAATATCAGTTGAGGAAGATGAAATCTGGGTTTTCGAGACTTTTTTCAAGAGAATCGAGCTTATTTGTTTAGTCGAGCTTTTTTTTTTGTGAAAATTAGGTTTTGGTAAATCGAGCTTTTTCGAAAAGAAATCGAGCTTTTTCGAAAAGGAATCAAGATTTTTTTAAAAAGAATCGAGCTTTTTTTGAAAAGGATCGAGCTTTTTTTGAAAATGATCGAGCTTTTTTGGATAGGTTTCGAGCTTTTTTGAATATGTTCGAACTGTTTTAGAATTAGATCGAGCGTATTTGAAAGGGATCGAGCTTTTTTGAAAATGGATCGAGCCTTTCTTTTAAAGGGATCGAGCTTTTTTTTGAATTGGATCGAGCCATTTTGAAAAGAAATCGAGCTTTTTTGAATATGTTTCGAGCTTTTTTGAATAGGTTCGAGCTGTATTTGAATTGGATCGAGCCTATTTGAAAGGGATGGAGCTTTTTTTGAAAAGGGGTCGAGCTTTTTTTTAAAGGGATCGAGCTTTTATGAAAAGGATCGAATTTTTTTGAAAGGGATTGAGCATTTTTGAAAAGGAATCGAGCTTTTTTGTAAAGCAATCGAGCTGTTTTGAAAGGGATCGAGCCTTTTTTGAAAAGGAATCGAGTTTTTTTTTGTAAAACAATCGAGCTTTTTTGAAAGGGATCGAGCTTTTTTAAAAATTTCGGTTTAATGATGTTGTATTTCTGTTACATTGCAGATGAGAATTAGGTTGAGGGATTCGCTCAAAACTCCAGAAGGATACTGGTATGAGGGCAAATTGACACGACACAACCATTTTGATGCCCTCACCCATATAGACGACGCGCTGAACCGTGTCCCTATAGAATTTGCAGATGAAGACCGCCGGCGGTTCATGGCATCATGTTTCGGGCATTTCCTGACGATGCATAGGGAGATGAAGTTTTCCGGTGGAATTATCCATCGATTGCTTTTGAGGGAGGTCCATCATAACGGCCCCACTGATGAGATGCACTTCATGTTAGGAACTCAGACGGTGAGGTTTTCGAAGGTGGAATTTTGTTTGATCACAGGACTGCGGTTTGGAGTTGTACCAGAGACCACCATGTATGCAGCAATGGAGAATGGCATACATAAGCGGTACTTTTCTGGAGCCGAGGAGGTGTCGCTGGAGCATATTAGGGGTGTTGTCACCGGTGCAGATTTCGAAAAGGTGTACGATGCTGTCAAGCTCTGCCTCTTATATATGTTGAACTGGATACTGATGGGGGTGGATGAGAGATTCAAGATTCCAGTTTGACAGTTTCTGCTGGTTGAGGAGCTCAATGCGTTCGACGCGTTCCCGTGGGGTGCCCACGTGTACAGATATTCTATTCACTCAATCCAGCATGCGCTTGACGGGCGAAGAGGCAGGTTCGAACGACGCCAGCAGGAAAAGGGCGCTGACTTACACAGGGTGGAGACCTACAACATATACGGTCTATCTCATGCCCTGTTGGTAAGAAGTTTGAACTACAGATTGTACTTTATTGTTGGTGCCCAAAATTGTATAGATACTTATCGTACTTATCTTTGATGCAGATATTTGCTTTGGAGGTGATCCCTGATTTGGCCAAAGAGGTCGGTGTCCGGAGGGTTACTGATCTGACTCCCCGTATTTTGAAGTGGGAGTTGACTAAACAACCGAGAGGGAACAAGCTAGCAAAGATTTTCAAAGCCAGGGTATTTATTTATTTATTTTGTTAATGTTTTTATTAGTTAGTATTTGTATAGTGACATTGTTCTAACTAATATTTCAGATGTTTGCGATCAAGGAACTGGTGCCGACACCAGCTGAGAGACATACACCGTACTATGTCTGGCTAGATGAGGGGGGAAGCCTGTATATAGAAGATGACATGGATGGTATGCCGCCTGAGGTCCCTGATCAGACCACCTTAGGCGGGATCAGTGGTACAGACATAACCATTGGCAGTGAGGGATCTGAGCCCGCTGCAGGGGGTTTGAGGCCCAATGACAGTGAGGGATATGAGACAGACCCTCAACGAGAAAGGCATAGGCATATGAGGGTTTGGTTTTCCACCCCCGGACATGGTACATCTACAGGAAATTCCCGTGGGGGCGTTGGACGTGATGGAGAGGTAAGTTAAAAACATAGTTTAATGTTTTTTATTAACACATGCTGATAGTTTTTTACTAACAATGTAGATATGATTTCAGGCTCTGTGGGCAAAAATGTTGAACGATGTGCTTGAAGGCCTCCGAAAAAGTGACGAGGATCGACAACGTCAACATTTGGAGTTGTTGGATATGATCCGGAAGAGTGATAAGGATCGTCAGCAGCAACACCGATTGTTACTGGATATGATCCGGGGGCTTCAAGATTCGACCATACGTACACACCGAGATGCCCCTCATCTCCTGATCTATTATTTAGTCCCGAAGGGTTGACTGATAGGTTTACCGGGATGACAGACACCCAGGCTCAGAGGTCCCCCCCTTCCAGCACATCGATCCCCCACCTCGCAGCACATCGACCCCCCACCTCCTAGCACATCGATTCAACCACAACGGTCCCCTCCCCCACCCAGCACGTATGTGGCCTCGGAGGGGTCCCCTCCCCCACCCAGCACATCCGTGCCGTCGGAGAGGTCCCCTTCCCCCACCCAGCACGTCCGTGCCTTCAGAGCGGTCTCCTCTCCCACCCAGCACGTCTGTGGCGTCGGAGCGGTCCCCCTCTCCCACCCAGCACGTCTGTGCCTTCGGAGCTGTCCCCTCCCCCACCCAGCACATCTATGTCGTCAGAGCGGGCCCCTCCCCCGGCAAATACATCGAAGGATTTAGGTAAGCGCGAATGGCAGTTGGTGAGCCCTTACACAGATCCATGCCGTCCAAAGAGGTTGAGGACACGGCCCGAGTGACCCCTACGGACTAGTGGACGTTGACCACCTTGCGGCATAGAAGGCCTTCAAGAGGAACATCAACGGGGAACAGTGAGTCAAACTTTTTATAATACAAATGGATGTACATTTCTTGTTTATTCAAATTTATGTATAGCTAAGGTAATTCAATCATTAAACAGACGTGATATGGACGTGCTGGCACCAGGTACCGCTGGATGGTTCGTGCGTATGCAGTCCAACTTCATGGACTTAGAGGACACGATACGTACTTATTAAATTTCATATTAACGTTTGTGTAAGTATTGTTGAATTGTTAACAATTATGGTGGTTTTATTGTTTGTCAGCATATGGATGCATACCTCAATATTCTTCGCAAGCGTCAGCGAGGATTCCACAATGTGTACAACCAGAGGATCAACGTGTTGGATATACAATTTTATGTAAGTAGGTATAACACTTGGGAATCAAATGGATTTTCTGGTTATTTATTATTAATATGATATTGTCAATGCTTGTACAGCCACTTATGTTGTACATGTGGGAGAGGATGATGCCTCGCGATTCGCACGGTGCTGTGACCACGATAAGGTGGAATGTGTTACAGTCTCGATGGTTGGAAGAGGACCTTTTGACAGTCCGTGGAGCAACCACCAGTGGAAACCGCCCATGGCACGAGGTTGACCTGGTAAGTGTTACATGATGGAGATTATTAAAAAAAAACTGTTCGTATATCCTCAGCTAACACGGCATGAAAACTATTACAGGTGCCGATTCCGTGCAACGTTGGGGCCCAACATTGGCTGGTGGTGAGCGTCGACCTTTGTCGCGGGAAGACAAACATTTATGACCCCTGGAGACAGGAAGTCCCTTATCAGATCAGGCACCAGCAGGTCCGGCCATTACGGTGATTTTTACCCTCCATGTTGAGTGATGCGGGGTTCCACACAGCACGAAGAGCTGGTTGTCGGGCGTTCCCTCGGGAAAATAAGCCCTTCTCGGTCAGCCTGGTGCATACTTATACAGTCCCCCGAACAAAAGAAATCGTAAGACTTTCTATTTCATTCACGTGTTTAGATATTCTTTATGAATGATTTCTAATGGTGTTTTATGTGCCAAATTACAGAGGTAACTGTGGTCCCCATACTTTGAGACTTATCGAGTACATACTGGGGGGTCAAAGGCATTTTGATTGGTCAGAGGATAGTATGGGGATCATTCGGAAGAAAATGGTTGTGGAGATTTTTTCTAACTCCAGGCCCGCCAAGTGATTTTTGTATATTCCCACTTTATATGTACACAGACATGTAATTAATTCATGAATATTAATTCGTTCATTATTCATTCATTAATATTAATTCATTCATTACTAAGTAATTATTGCAAATCCAAATTATTACAATATGATACACATCCAAAAGTTTTCAATGTGATCGAAACTTTGTCATTCATTCCCTATTAGAGTCAACGTTAGGGCATGTTTGTTTGTTGTGTCCAATTGAATGGCAGATGCTACACTTGCGGCGGTATTCATCGGGAGCAGCTCTTCTTGTACCTTCATTAATCATAGGTGGATTAAGACATCTCCTAGAATTATGCCCTGGTTGTCCACATCTTTTACAGGATTGTGTAGTTGTCCTCTCCGAAGACGAGACATGGCGACCCACCCTCGGGCGTCCTGCTTGTCTCCTGGAGTTTGGATTCAAAATCACCCTCTGAGCAATGTCAGATGGCACAACCCAAGTGGAAGGATAGCCCACCAGCATAATAGGAATCGAGTACGCGTTAATAAGTGTTTGTCTCTTGTAGTAGTCCGCACACAAAGTTGTGAAGTCCAAGTTTCGCTCCCTGTAAAAAACATTGAAAACTATCAGCTTCACCGAGAAATTGATCAGTAGGTTTTCAAAGTTGTGAAGTACAAGTTTCAGTAATGTACCGTGCCGCCGTAAGGACGTGAGAACATGAAAAATGATCCATTTGAAATTTATTGCAAGTACAAGTCTTCCGAGCTAAGTCAACAGTCCACTGTTTTCCATACCGCTTGACCGAAAAAATGTTTCAGTCAACTGGATTTACGGTCAAATAACCACACTTCTCCACACGTTTTAAAAGCACAAGATGTGCTGCGTCGGTCAACTGATGACGCATGGTTTGTGATAGCGATCATGAAACCACCGTTGCAACATATTCCTAATGAACTCAGCCAGAGTCAACATAGACAGTTGGCGTGCAAATTTTAGGCATGAGTTTATGCATTCTGCAGCATTAGTCGTCATCACCCTATACCTTCTTTCCGGGCAGTGTACACGGGACCACTTGTGTGGACCGGCATCAATTACATAATCATATGCATTCTGGTGCAAGTTTCTTAACTCTTCCATATGCTGGTTATATTCAAACTCGGTGTATGCACGGGCTGTGTAACACCCATGTCTTTCAGGCCCAATTTAAAATAAAATAAAATAATTGGATAAGCGTAAAGCAGAAAAGGCATCAGGTGAGTAAGCCTAAATGAATTGTATGGCTGACAGGCAGCTGTGAGCTTGGTTAATTAGCTCACAACTTCAACTGTGTCCTTCCATAAGTATATATATTGGAGGATAAACGTTGAGAGCTAGAAAGCAGTAGAATCCAGCGGAAGAAAGGAAAGAGAAGAAAGAAAAGAGAAGGAGAAGTCAGTGAAGCTCTCTCTCATGATTATAGATTTCAGTTGATTCTTCTTTGATATCCAGTTTCTAATTGGATATTGTGATTGTTAGGGAAAGAAGACGAAGGGAATCTAGCATATTCAGTCTGAATTAAGCTTGACTTTTAAGTTGTGAGTGAATTAAGTTTCAGTTTTGTTTTTAACTCAAGTTTACAGTTTTATGCTTTAATTGCTGCAAATCATTTTAAGCTTTTTATTGCTTTTTATGATTGATGATGAGTATACAGAGAACTGAAAGTATATATTTTATGCTTATATTAGCATTCAGAATCGGTATATTATTTTTATGAATTATCAATAAGAGATTATGATTTCTATAAAAGCACCATGTATGTACCTTCTCCAGTTATGATTATGGTTGGCTTTTGGGGTCGTTCTACACATGTGTATGTCATGAGTCGCTCTGTAAGTGCATGACCAGAGAAAGAGTAATTGAGTCGCTCTGCACGGGTATGACCAGAAGTTATTCATGACTCGACGTTTGCCCGAAGTATTTGGCTTACGTATTGAGGATATCCCCGGTACGAATTTGGTACAGATTAAGATTTTATAAAGTATCTTATTCTTGTTCAGAAAAGTGATGCATTCAGTTTATGCAGTTTATTAAGTACGAACGTAGACATATTATCTTATACCATGTATTACTGAATGCTTATTGTAAAGTGGTTTAGAAAAGTGTTTTTAAAAGTTTTCATTCACTCACTGGACGTTAGCGCTCATCCTTTCACTCTTAAATATTTATCCAGGTAGCTGCTCGGTTGTGCGGACTCAGAAGTTTTGAGGTGGGCCACTCGATGACATCATGAAGCATAAAAGTCATGCATTTTAAATTTTTATGTACATATTTAGAAATATGAGGTCGGCATGGTCGGGACGGTAGGCATGGTCGGGATGGTAGGCATGGTCCGAACATGGTCGGATTTCTACTCGGTCTACTCGGCCCACTCGGCCCACTCAGGCCACATGGCCTATTCTGTCTACTCGGCCTACTCGGGTTTCTTACTCGACCTGTTTGGTTTCCCACTCGGGATGGACTGGTTACTTAGTTTTTAAAGTGATCGGTTTTTGGTCCGATCGGTCATTTTTGACAAACTTTTTGTAACGAACGAAAATATGAAAAGAAATTGCAATTATGTACATTTTGTACTCTCCAATATTCTCCTTACATTTTGTTTGTTTAAAAGCAAGTATTTCCTATGGAAATCTTAGTAGAAAGTCCTTTTATCATGATAGTAAAAGTTCAGCCCACAGGGTCTCCCTCGTACTCAAGAAAGAGGAGTCGGGGTGGGTCCTGTCAGGCTGTTTGTCCATTATTGCGGCAACATCCTTCCTATGAAATCGCTTTTTGATATTTTCAGCAAAGTGCCAGCAACATATGGTATGGGTGGCATAAGGGAACACTTTAGAAATCCCTGCTTCAATGCTTGCATGCCTATCAAAAATGAAAACTAGCTCATCAATATGACCTAGGGCACCCTTCAAGCAATCCAAAAACCATTCCCATGAAAGGTTGTTTTCTGAGTCGCCGTACCCAAAAGCAATTGGATACACCAGTTCGTTCCCATCTTGTGTTGTTGTAACAAACATTGTACCCCGTAATCGTCCCTTCAAATGGGTACCATCAACGGCAATGACTGGACGCATACACGGTCAGAATCCTCTAAGCGAGGCACCAATCGATATGAAGAAGTATAAAAATTTACCATCTTCGTCGCACTGTAAGTCAGTGATTGTGTCGAGATTTTATTGTTCCAAAATGTAACCAAATGATGGAAGCAGTTGGAAGGTTTCCTTATGCGTTCCATATGTCAGTGACAACGCATAATCGAGGGCGGCGCGTGCCTTACTGTACATGATTTGGATTCCATACATTGATTTCATGTCGACGATTATGTCCTTCGGACGTATTAGTCGAACATCTTGTTGTTGAAGTCTAGGTGCAATAACTTCTCCAATTATGGCTGCACTAGCTTGTCGGTGTGAATTTCCTTTAACGGACAAGTGTGTTCGTTGACAAAACTTTTTACTTGAAAGTATGTGCCTTCATCTCTCCTCACCGCTCTTAATTGTCATGTACAATTTCCCATCAAACAAACTAGATGTAATGTTGTCTTATTGGACCTTTTCACCTTCCACTCGAAGTTCTGCCGCATTGCAAAATGGCATACTAGTCTCTTCAAATCCTTTTTCGTTGGAAAAAACTGGCATTTATATATAATGCTTGTAGGTTCATATTCAAACAAGTTCCTGCTTTCACCAATACCAAACGAGTATGATTCTGTTCCTGGAATAACCCACGTTGTGGCATTATCAGAATCATTTGCAGTTACATTAGCTCTCCCCTCGGAGGTCCCAACTATATCTGGTGCACTGGAACTAAATATGTGTACATGTCTTACACGTCTTTCCATTTCGACAGGTTCTGCATCATCCTGATTGTCCTCTACATTTTCTACAGAATTTAAATTGCCCTCATTATCCACCTCATTATTCACCCCGAAATTCAGTGCTGTATTCTCCTCATTGTTGATGTCATTGTAGATCTCATTGTATTGGTGGTTGTACTGTCTACCATTCATCTCAATATGACAACCAAATACATCGTCGAATTGAGGTCCCGATCTATTATCATGGGCGGCTACTTCCGGTGGGATAACACATATGTTTTCCCGACCATCAATCCCACTTCTTTCTGTGAACAACTGGTTGCTTCCGCCTGACGATCGAAATTGTTAGGTGTTATCAGGATGAGGGATATCTTCACCAATGACACCTCCTGCTGGCCTCTCGATTAGACTAACACATATTTGAGGGATCACCCTATCTTCCCCTAGCATAAACTGAACATCGTCATTGTTTCTTATAAATGTACGACATGTAGTCCAAGGAACAATTGATAGAGACTGTAGCTCAGCACTGTATTTGTTCTCATCAAACTTCACAATGGTTTGCACGATCGATACCAGTTCGTCGTAACTCAAATTCTTTGACACATACAAACCTTGGTTATCGGAACCTAAATACCTTTGATTTCGTCTGGTAATTGCTCTCATCGACCGTTGTAAGATATGATTATTCTCACCCTATCCATTGTCCTGTCAAAACCAACATCAAAAACCATTAACAAGGAAAAAATATTTCATATTAAATTTACAATTATAAAGGATTAAACAAAAATCAAAAGTGTAAGATATGAAGCTTTTTTTTGTACTGATCGAGCTTTTTGTGTACATGATCGAGCCATTTTTGTACATGATCGAGCTCTTTCTAACGGGATCGAGCTTTTTTTGTTCAAGTCCGAGCTCTTTCTCTACATAATCGAGCTTTTTTATATATGGCTCGAGTTTTTTTTCATATGGCTCAAGCTTTTTTCAAATATGGCTTGACCTTTTACTTTTACGGATCGAGCTTTTTTGTGCGGGATCGAGCTATTTGTGTGAGGGATCGAGTTATTTGTGTGAGAGATCGAGTTTTTTTTTGGCAATGATCGAGCTTTTTTTCTGTTGGATCGAGCATTTTTTCGAGGGACTGAGCTATTCGTGTGAGTGATCGAGCTTTTTTTGACAATGATCGAGCTTTTTTTCTGATGGATCGAGCCTTTTTTTCGAGGGATCGAGCTTTTCTTTTTACGTATTCAGCATCTATTTTTTGGATCGAGCTTTTTTAGAATTTGATCGAGATTTTTTTTCAAATTTCCGAGTTTTTTTACAAATGTTTCGACCTTTTTTTTAAAACCTTTACAGCTTTTATGCCCAAGATTATAAACTTGTTTGCACTACTACAACTCAACTCGGCCAAATATATATACAAAAAAATAAGCATACATATTCATTCATTCTTTGTAAAAAGTTTACAACTCCAGGACATCAACATAAAAAAATTGAGATCAGAAATATTAATTTACCTTATTGTACAATATCTGGAATGAAGCTCGTTTTCTGAAGAAAACATGGAGTAGGTGATTGATTTTCAGACAACTTTTTTGGACGACAGCCTTTAAAGAATAAAATATCGATTATTTAAGGGCAATTTCGGTAGCTCACCATAATAGGTGCATTTTAAACTTAATTTATTATAACGGTGACATCACTGCAAGTGACAAAAAAAAGGTGACATTCCTCACCATTTCCACTTAAAAAAAATATAAGAATAAATAGTTATAATACTTGTTTTTTTTTTAATTTTTTTTTATTCATATGTATATTTCAATAATTTGATTATCTATAAAAAAAAAGATCAAAATTCATTTAAATCTATGGAATTTCACGGTAGTCCTTACTTAAATTAAAATAAAGTAAAATAAATGATATTTTATGAGAGGCTTATTATTATTAATAATATATATATATTATTATTATTATTTTTCAAGTAATACCGTTCACACATCATTAGAGATTTAGAGGTACATACCAAAATATCACGTTGGAAGTACGTCCCACAACAAAAGTTATTCCAATCAAAAGAAAAATGGCTGGAATCTGGCCCAACGGGTCTTTTCATATAATATTGAGATATATTGAACCCCAATGACTGCTACTATCTTATATTTTTATCGTACCCTTTTGAAATTGATACTACAACATTTTCAAGCCTCACAAGTCTACATGATCTTTTGCACATAATTAATTTGTATAGTTAAGGGACATATACATGGATGTTAATTAAAAACAAAAAGGGTGTATTCGTTGAAGAATTTAAAGTAAGTTTTATTAGATTGTCATACTACCTAACTAATAAATATGATAAGATATCATCGTTTAATGTGCTCGGTGGTGAGAACACTCTTGATATAGTCTTCGAGTTGACGCAGTCACATATTGTATGTCAAAAATAAAATAAAAAAGAAATATAATGAGATGGTTAATGTATATGATTGATCATTAAGGACTTGTTCATAATTGAAGCTGGATTTTCATAATAATATTGTATCAGAAGACACAAATTAAAAGACAGCCAATGTTGGTATCATTAAAAGACACTAATTAAAAGACAGTCCTCACGTTCAATACAACACCGTTCAATCTTTGATAAATAGCATCTTGAAACAGTTACTTGTTTGGATCTTAGAATTATTTGTCCTATATTCCATAGGATCAGCCATCAGGTGACGCCACAAAAGCACAAAGTAAATGCCAATGCAAAGAAAGGAATTTTTGTTTTCTGTATCTGGATTGAATTCTACACTTCTGACACAATTATTTTCATATCTTTTACCGTATAATTAGTTTATTTTTAACTTACACTAAATCAGATTAGATAGCGGTAGGTGTGACATACTGTCGATTAATAGTATTATATTCGATTTAGAAAGCGTGATTCATTTGTTACGTCATATATATTCGGTAATTCTTGCATCTGTTGCAAGGGCCCTAGTGAGTATTTAAACCATAGACAGGAAATGGCTATAATATCATGATAAAAACTTTATGGACAATCTAATCAAATCAAAACAGATTAGTGATAGGCATCATGTGAATGTGATGATCAACAAAGACTATGAAGTTTTTCTTTTTATTGATATTGACAGGGGGCCGGAGACATACATCATCTCATCAATTGTGGAGATCAAAACCACCTCAATAATAGAAAACAACATGGAGTGCAAAACATTAACTATTAAAATGAAGCATTCAGGAAATATTGTTGGGCCATGTTTATTTTAGCTATGGCTTAGCTAGTACAACTGATATATAATAGAAAATGGTCTTGTCACACGCACACTCACACCAAGCGTGAAACTTTAATTAGACACTTTCTAGCTTTGTTTTTTCATTTTAATTAATTTTGAAAACAATGGGTGTAAATTAGTTGTAACCCTAAAACTATAGGGCCAACAGTAGTACTATATAGTCTGGTTCAACATAATATGTCCAATTGAAATCATAACTATATGAGATATTTTCAGTAATTTGCATAAAGAAAAAAAAAAGCAAAGATGGAGTACTTTATTTCCCATCATATACCAGCTTTTAGATGCTGTAAATTATATACATGTATACTTGAATAAGAAGCCATAGCTAGAACTTATCCATATAACAGAAATTACAAGATAGAAGAAATAAGTGGTTGATCAAGTAATGCAAGATTTCCAGATTTAGCCACAACAGAGTAACATTATTGTTCTTGAAAGCAGTGGCCAAAAATCTTGCTTAGTATGGAAAATGGTTCATCCCCTAGAGGACTGATTTCAAATTGAGTGATGAGTCTGTGGAAAAAGCTGAAAAAACCCCAGAAGGGCAACAGTAGTAGTAGTACTACTAAAATCATCTTATAATTTCAACCACAAAAGGGGGGGTTTTGTGCAGAGACAGACAACGTACTATACACCAACGAAATGAAAGCACTTAAACTATAAGCATGACTTTTTTTCATCTAGGGTTTTATATATGGTCTCATTATCACCCACTACTTCATCATCAACTCACTCACTCACTATATCCTTTTGTGATAGTTATCCCCTTGTTGAAAGCAACCTTATAGTTATTGTGGTCCAAACTCCTTATAATAAAGTCAGTCGAAAGAAGACAGACTCAGACTCAGACACTCACAGAGAGAGAGAGAGAGAGAGAGAAATGATTTTAGAGAAGTGGAAAGGACGGCATGTATAAATGGAAATAAGACATCAAAAAAGAAAAAAAGAAAAAAGAAAAAAAGAAATAGTAGTTGGGAAAGAAGGCTTTCAAGAGTGGATAGGACTATTGCCATTTCCAAATAAGATGATGATGATGATGAATTGTGTTTGGGGAAGTTGTCTTGTAGATAGCAATGACCTGTACTAGCACAAGCAACCCCAATGGCTCGTACTAGTACAATTAGCAACCCTTTCTTGACTATGTTTGAGTCATTGAGTGTAGTGTTCATGTAGGAGGAGAGGGAGAGAGAGGGAGAGCGAGAGAGAGACCTCCAACGAAAAAGCTAAACCGATAAGCACGCTAGGAGGAACCCAACAACATTCTCATCTCACACAGACTTGATAGCTAGAGAGAGAGAGAGAGAGGATATGGATTTCTCTTTTAGGATGAAAACGACCAGCTAGCTCAAAGTCACTCAGTCAAAGCTGGAGCAATGCCGCTATAAGAGGCAGGCTGGCTCACTCCTTACACTCCTGCTTTAAGTGAAATAATTATGCTTTTGATCTCTGAGGTTAGATACAGACACGTGTACACACTTTGAAACATTGTTTGTTATATGAATCTCCCCAAAACAAGTCACAGCTAAGTCATCATGTCTTATGACCAAAGCAACCCTAACCCACTAACACTATTATAACCCACCTCTATCTATCTATTTATTTGAAAAATAATATATATAGATGATTTCATGCAACTTAGCTTCTTGGTTTTTGATTGAGCTAAAGAGTTTGGAGGGCAGGGGAAGGTTCTGTATCTCTCTGTCAATCCCCCACCTGCTACCACGTGAAGTGGCACAATGCTAAGTGTTTCCTATCCACTCACTTCCCACAACATCGCTGTTTGATATGCTTCTCTCTCTTTCGATCGCTTTCATGGTCCAATTAAGCACAACAGCCAACTTTTCCTTCTCTATAGAAAAATTATTTAAAAAGATTAAGAAAAAGATGGCTCTTTTGTCTCCCATAAATCCCCCTCTTCCCTTCTTTACATTCTCACCATCTTTACTTGCATCTCTCTCTCTCTCTCTCGCTCGCTCGCTCTATTTCAAACACAAACACATCTGCAAACCCCTTCGATCGCTCGTGCCGTGCTGTCTTTCTCATGCTTTATTCTTTGCTAAAGGGAGGTAAATTGGACACACTAACTCTCTGACTCTTCATCAACACACAAAACACAACAGAAGCACATGTACACATACACAAACAGTAGTGTATTAATTGAGAAGGGAAAATAAAAATATAAACTGTTTATACATGTCTTGTCTTTCTCTTTGAACAATGTTTTCTTTCTTTTTTCAGAGAAAATGAATTGAAAAAGATGGAATTGATGGATCTATTTCTTCCACAAGAAGTACCCTAGCTGATGATGGTCAAATATTGGTGCATGTTTCGTTCTCAAGCTCTAGTGCCACCACCAGTACTAGCTAGCTAACTCACGTGGCTAGGGTTGTCCAGTGCAATTCCAAAGCTAAAATGTTTCCATCAAACAACAGCAATGGCTCTAACAATGACCAAGTCAGTTTTTTTGACCAATCTATTTTGCATAAGCCATTTCTCAATGACATCATCACTATCAATTCCAAACAAGATCATCAAGACCCTCTATCTTTTTTCCATTTCTCATCTCCCTTCCTCTCCTATGAATCCGCATTAGAAGATGATCGCTATGTTTTTCTCCAACAACACCATGACCTTTTACTTAACCACCCCCAGCAACCTTTAAGTGTTGACGATCATAATACTAATTTATCTGAGATTTTTGTTAACATGGCGGATTCCAACCAAAACGACATTAACATGTCAACAAAAGATCACAGCCGCAAGAAAAACCACAACCAGCAGATCCCGATCAGGAAGAGAGCTTCAAAGAGAGATCGGCACAGCAAGATCAACACAGCGAAAGGGCTTAGGGACCGCAGAATGAGATTGTCCCTTGATGTTGCCCGGAACTTTTTTGGCCTGCAAGACATGCTTGGCTATGATAAAGCAAGTAAGACTGTTGAATGGTTGCTGATACAAGCAAAACAGGAGATTAAAAAGCTAGAAAAAGGTCTCCCCCAGATGAATTACAACTGCTGTGTGAGTGTTGGTGCAAAGAGTGCTTCTTCTACTTCTGAGTGTACTGAAGTGGCATCTGGAATCGACGTCGAGCCTGCTGCTATTAGAGAAACCAATATTTCTAAGGCAGCAAAGCCTTCAATTAAAGGAAAAAAGATTAGACAGTCGCCGTGTAAGAGGGTGATGGCAAGAGCAAGGGCAAGAGAGAGGACTATAGAGAAAATGAGGACTCGAAAATTTAACGAATCGAAACTACCTTATGATGAAGCAAAACATAATGATCTGAATCAACTAGCAGGATCTTGGAGTTCCTTCGAAACTGGGGAAGAATCCGGTATCCATAGCCGCGACATGAACCAATCCTTACAGCCGTTGGCGCCTGATGTTGAAGAGCCAAGCTCTCATCAGCATGACCATATAGGGAATCAAGAAACAATGGTTGATGATTCTAATTTGGTCAATATGGGAAAGTACTGGAGTCCATATTCTTCCTTTTACAATTGTCTACACAATAATGAAACCCCCCAGGAGGTAAATTTCCTGATTAACCAATTAATTTTGTGAAATTGATACTGCCATAACTTGAAAGATGAATATATACCTTAATTGGAATCCTAACGTGCCCTTGTGTAAATGTTGCAGCATCAGCTCGCAGACTTTCAATTCTTCAGCAAGCCATAGGAAGCCTGCAACAATTAAAATCTATGCTTATATGGGATTTTTTCTTCTTTCATGTGTAGGTAAATATGAATAGAAGATTGTTATGTAATGCATGCCTTTCTAGCTATCTGTTAATTAGTTTGGGATTACATATGCAAATTATGTATGTTTTATTGTCTAATTGATTGTGAACTATAATTAAGTGAATGATCACAATTATCTATTAAAGTTTAATTCTCATGTGAGGGGGTCTATTAGAAGTCAATATTATTGTCAAACTTAAGTTTTTGGGTCAAGTACATAGTATCTGGATTTACTCTAATTGTTGCACGTGTATGTTAGTCTTTCTTGATTCCCCATTTACTAAACTAAAATTCCATACAGTTTGTGATTATAATTCTACTTAACCTAGTGGTCATTCTTTCCTTTTAGTTCTTTGATGAAAAAAATTCTTATAAGTGTCATCTTATGATTGAAATTAATTCAGCAAAACTCTTGTAACCTGATCAATTAATAGGCATATATAATCCAGTACTTTTTGATCATTCTTTCAAAGTCCGCTTACATAACGGAGAGAAATTTCAATATATCAATCATATAATACTACTCTGGAAGGGGTGTGAGTACAACATACATTTAGAAACATCGAATTATTGGGTTGACATAAAAGATACTTTTTTCTGATACAGGAAAATTGAAATTTACAGATATGAAGCCATTCTAGTCCTTAAAAAATAAATATGTATGACCAATTTCCCGAACCAACAATTTTTTTTTATAGTAAATAATAAAACAATGAACTTATGTATAGAGTTTCTTCATATTATATATAAAATGTGTATTGGTTAGCACGGATTCCTTGAAGCCAACATTTACATTTTCCTGCATGAACATAAAAATTCTAGACTTCTTTTTTATGGTCTTCTTTAGAAAATCATTTAAACCATAAAAGAACTCCCATAGAATTTCCAATAGATATCTTGTTTGCTACAAATTATGTTATACTATATATATTTCACCTTTGATGATTTGCATCATATATACACTTTCAGACATGCATGGATGAGATTTGAGTTTCAAGCAAATTAGTGGGTTTCTAACAAGCATTTAATTAATGATGAAACTGCTCAACTAATAATGATTAAATTTATTAATTTGTCACTTGTTTGTTAGTGAATATTAAGATATAACACTTTCTTACAACATATACTGCTACAAAAAATTTGACCTCTAATATCCTATAATAGCATGCTATGAATATTAAGCTTGTTGAATTCAACAATAAAACTACTTAAGCTTTTTTTTATTTATGCATATATATTCACTAATGTTTATTATAGTCTATTCACTAAGTTTATAGTTACACCAAATAAAAATTGAGAAGAATATTATATATATTGGTTCAATAATAGGTTATTACTATTCTACATGTTATTCAAATATATTGACGGTTGTTTATAATGTTAATGTTTAAATTGGCAAACACTAATAGGAGTGTTAGGAATTGATTGTAGTTACTAAAACAAAAATTATATATACCCGGTTCAACTATAGGTTATTACTACTCTACATGTTATTCAAATATATTGATAGTGGCTTATAATGTTAATGTTTAAATTGGTTAACACTAATAGGAGTATTAGGAATTATACATAGTTACTAAAACAAAAAAATTATATATACTCCCTATTATTAAGGGAGTATAAGAGACCAAAACTAACAAATAAAAGCTTTGTTTATGCTTCTCTAAAACATATTTAATTTCTAGCACCGTCTAATGTGGTATAGTTGTAAATGCCACTCATTCAACCAGATAATTTCTCAGGTTTGAATCGTTATGTCCGTAAGTGGTTTGTGTATATATAATTACTAGTAAATCCTACTGTAAAGGAATATTTTTTTTTTACATATGTTAAAGAAAAATTTCGTTCTATTAATATGAGATAAAATTTAACATATTGGAATGAGTTTGGTTTAAGCATTTGATAGTAAAGCTACAAATTCTCTTATAAATTCTCTTATAAATTTTACTTTACGGATTTAATTTACATCTTTAGGGTTTGGGTAGTGTATAAAATAAAATAGAAATGAAACATAGAGTGAGGTTTAATCAATTCTTTCACTCAATTCCCAGTATAGATTCACATTTGATTTTTTTTTGTGTATTTTTTAATGTAAATGTTACATTATAATCAATAATATCTAAAGTATTTAATTAATCTGATGATGCTAACATATGTTGCATACACAAAAAAAAATATGTTGGAAGAATGAGATGTCTTCCATAACCTCAATTGATAGAAAAAGCAATATATATGCGAATGAGAGTAAACGCGCTATATATTTAAAGACATTACTTTTCTCAAAAACATTGATAGATGAATAAAACGGTTGCATCCACAATCATATAAGTTGAACAATAATTTGCAGCAAAATAAAAATTATATGGATATGACTTCTTGTATATAAAATAAAATAAAGAATACAAAATTATATTAGTTATTGTTAGATTTCTCACGACAAAGATATAACATCTACACGAAAAAATCACTTATAAATTAAGATAAGCATATAATTGTAATAATTTGATAATTTCAAAAATATCTTCTCTATGTTATGGAAATTAAACTGACCTCTCGAATCCTCCAATGATCATGACAAATAGCAGATATCATGCGAACAACCAAGACCCCACCATCTTTAAATTGTGTTTGGCATTTGAGAAAGTGAAGGTAATTGTCGTTAAAACATGGGTGGTCTGTAAGCTAATACTCCTTTCAAGTTTTCAGTTGGTCATCTTTTTGGTCATTTTTTGTTCTATGACAAACAAACATGTACATGTTACTTGTACCACCAATTCTTTGAAGTAAAAGTTTCATACAATTATCTTACATGAAATTACATATCACTAACATAAGAAGATATGTTGGTTATAAACATTTTATATACGGACATACATCTTGACACATCCCACATCACCTATATATGGAATATTGATAATTAGCTATATAAAGTCAAGTCTTTATAGTTTCTATGTAAGAAGTGGGGTTAGCTATTGTCAAAAATGAAACCACGAGAATAAATAACGGATAAGAGAACCCAAAGAAGACACTACTCACTCAATTCAAGTTATCAATCATAAATGTAGTAAATATGTGTAAAATAGGTAAAAAAAAATGCAACGAGTCGGTGAGGACCCGAAGCTAAGAAAAGGTAATGAATATAGAATGGTATGAGTGACATACATCCCACATTAGCAAGATATAAATATCAACAAGCTATATAAATTAAGGTCTTTAATTGCTATTTAAGATATTAGTACAAAATGAATAATATATTACATATATAATGACACATTACGATTCATTTCGTGAGAAACTCTAGTTAAAATATTAATTAAAAACAAATGTATTCCCATAATACTCCCAAATTGATTATGGATGAAAATAATGAATTAAAACACATTTGTTGCAAAACAATGTGTCTAAGAAAATTTAAGCCAATTCAAAAGAAAGTTTTGTGTGTTCAGATCAATGCTCTTAAATTAAAGTACTGTAATTGATAGAATTTTCAAATTGTTACGGACCAACTAAAATGGAATAAACGTGTTCGTTGTGAAAACGCAACTCATAAAATTTGTATAAGTTTCGGAGAAAAAAATTTATGTGCTTTGAATGCTCTAAAATTGGAGCATTACACATGATAAAACATTTCAAATGTTATGGGACAATTTAATTGAATTACAAACATGTTTTGTAGTGAAAACATGTCTCACAAATTCATACCAATTAGGGAGGAAAACAATTTTGTGTGTTTCAAATATGTTATGGGTTAAAATAATGAATTAAAACACGTTTTGATATAAAAATTGTGTTTAGAAAGTTCTTTTTTTCGTTGAGATAATTCAAACTTGATCATCGGTTAAAGGAAATAGTTCACAATCAAAAGAAATCGATCACTATTTCAAAAAATAAATTAATAGATCATTGTTCAAGAAAATAGATAAGGGTCAAATGAAAATAGATTGGGATCAAGGAAATAAAACATATCTTCAACTACATTAATAAATATTTAGTGTGAAAACAAAAAAGATGTTTAATAGTAAGATAAATCTCTGAAAACTTTGTAGAATTAATAAGTGTTTTCTACACAATCTAGCAAGATGAATGCAAGTCCAAGTATTCAACAATGAGATTATTTTTCAAACCAAGTAGTAGATCTAGTGATTTTGAATATCAAAACCGATTCAATCTTTGAGTTGTAGAAATTAGGAGTGTGCAAAAAACCGTCAAACCGAACCAAACCGGCCAATCTTTGGGTTGGTTCAATTACAAATATAAAAAATGGGTGGATCAGTTTGTCTTCTGGACAAACCGATTAAAGGTGGTTTGATTTGGGTTGAGTGAAATAATTCACCAACCCAAACCAAACCACACCACATATTTTAGAATGTAAAACTAAAATATAAAATTCATCTACGTTTACTATTCAGTCAATGTTTTATAACTTTTAACGATTACTTTAAGCTTTTATAGTTTATTTATTTGTTTTGATACAATCGTTCTGATTGATTAATGTATTAGGGTTTCAAAAGCATAGAGACTATCAAACATGTCGTTAATCGGTAATTACTCGTTTGATTTTTTTATACTTCCTTTATATATATATAATTAATATTTCATATTATGATTATTTTATTTAAATATTTTTTATAATATAATACCAAAAATAAAAGATTTTTGAGTTCAAATCTAAATAGATAAACCTATCCAAACCAACCCGACAATTTTTGGTTTCGTTAGAATCGGTTTGAAAAATCAAATTGGTTTGGTTTGAGTTCAAATATAGTCAAACCGATCCATATTGGTTTGATTTGGTTTGGTTTGACATTAAGTTTCAACCCAAACCAAACCGAAAACGCACACCTCTAGTAGAAATCAAGAGAAAAGTTAAATTTGTAGAGTGATATAATGATTCAAGAGAGAGAAAAAGAAGAAGCAAAAGAATATAACATAACCAAATGTTTTAACTAATATTAATGAAGAGCAAATTAAGGAGCTAATTTATATTGATGTTAGAAACAACCTAAGTTATTAAAGTAGTGATAGCCCTGTGGATAGATAGATATTGAAAGAAAAAAAATAATATTTGTCTCTCTAACCTAGTTTAAAAAAAACAAAAAAACAAAAATCTTTTACACTCCATTTAAAATTTATTTGTTATCCATAAATTTAACATTAATCAAAATTACTAAAAGGAGCAATAAAAGTTATATAATAAAAACAAACTAATTTTAAAATTTATTTTTCTTGCTCTATCTTTCACAAACCCTAAAATATCTTCATTTTTTTTCTCAAATATTTTTAATTTTTTTTTCTTTAACACCCTAGTGTATGAACTATACAAAACAGTGGTTTTTGAAACCAAGTAATTTGTGAAATCAACTTTAAGAAACTAAGTGGCCATGACTCAAAACAAAGAGAGAAAAAATATAGAGAAATTGAAAGATAAGAATTTCAAAACTGAATGTGTATTAGCCCACTTCTACATACCACCCATCCACCCTATTGCTTTATTCATTCCACTTCCAACAAATACCATATCAAACAATTTTGATATTTTTTTCCTCTAAAAAAATCTATAAACAAACTACATAAAAAAATATTGTTCTTGTTTGACACATTTTAAAATTTTATTAATGTTATTTGAAAATCATAGGTCAATTTTTTTTGGAAGAATTTATATGGGCATTGACATTCTTTATCCTTTTACTACTTTTGTATTGTTTTAGTAACTCTAAAATAATGGTATTTGTTTCTTTTTTGCAACGAAATTTTATCTAAAAATCAGATAGTTGTGTTCTTCTAGATCATGGTGCTTGTATATTATCTCATTTTTTATACTGGAGTGTTAAAAGCCAAAAAGGGTAATTTTGGAACAAAATAAATTTTCTTTATATTTTTTTTTTAATTTTAAGTTTTCAAGATGGAGTGTATTTAGAAAAAGAGTGTCAAAAGATAAAATTGGATTGTAAAGAGAAAATCTCAAACAAAAAACACTTATATATAATAAATTTCTATATACTTTAAACACACTACTATTATCCATGTCTTTCCTTGTAATAAATATGGACATCTTGGATATCCCAACTCAAATTATTATTCAATTGAAAACAAATTAGGGAAAAAGTTTGTACAACATTTATTTTGAACTTCATCTTCTTAAAAAATGTATCATATCTCTTAAGGCATGTTCGATAATGTTTCTTTTTTCATATTTTGCTTTATAAACTTTCATTTGGAAATATGAAATTGATTTTCATATTTTCAAGACCTGAAATTGCATCTGTTAGCAAAATCTGAAAAATAATATTATAAGGAAATATATTATGTAATAATATTATAATATGCATTCGGTGCGATTATTTTAAAGATATATTTTTAACATGTTGTAAGAGTAAAAGCAATATAATGTGTAAACAATTAATTTTATAAATTAAAAAGTAAAATAGAAAATGTTTTAATATATTTAAATTAATAAAATGAATTTATATTGGTTGGTGAAATTTTCCTATTTTTTGATTGAATAACCACATCAAATCGGAGTTCACATCGCCCAACCTGAACACAACTATCGCTAGAAAGATAAGTCATCAATACACATAACCCGTTCACCGGTTGTACGAGTGCTCTGTCCAAATAATAGGTCTTGTTATTATATTTTCATCCTGTTTTAATGCAAATTAGAATCTCCATCCATTAGGCTTCTTGGTTACAACTTTAGTTGTTCAGCTCCTTTTAGAAGACAGGTTATTTTATATTTAATTTGATACGTAGAATTTTTTTTAGACAAACACAAAATTTATTGAAAATAAAAAAATGGGTACCGATATTGCCACTCTTAAAAATTGTATATAAACCCAATTTATTAGCACACACATTGTTAAAATTTAAAAGTAAATATTTTACTATATATAAACAAACATCAAAATATCAAAAGTAGCCATATATATATAAAGTTTTATAAACCCTTACCATAATTATAATTAAAAAAAAACCCTAACCGTTTTAAAAAAACTATAACGTAATTATATAAATAAAAACCCTAATCTTAACTCACCATTTATCTTCTATATTAAACATGAATTAAGAAATTGATGTTTTCTTATTATTAATTTTCCAACCTACAATAATAATAATAAAAAGATGAATTATATAGAACTATCACATCTCAACAAATACAAAATCGTTCAGAAAATGGATGAGAGGAAGAAGATAACGAGTTCAAGAAGCTTTGCCACTAGAGCAAGATTAAGCTCATATGGATAGTACCGAGGATATCGCAACAGAATGATATAACATGGCGGACGAACAAGACATTGACTGAGAGAGCCAGAAGAATGCTTTTACAGTTAGGGTTGTCGAAACAATTCTAAGTAGAAGTAGTCAATACAATAGCATACTTGATCAACAGAAGGTCATCAAAACCTTTGAACCCCGCAATACCAGAGAGAGCTGGACTAGGAAAGAGGTAGAACTTTCTTACTTGAAAGTGTGGGTGTGTTTCTTATGTACATATAGGTGATCATGCAATGAGAAAATTGGATGACAAGTCAGTGAAGTGTGTCTTGGTTAGTTATGGTGAAGTCGAGTAGAGGTATAAACTCTAAAATGACCTATACTGACAGACGATTAGAAACAGGGATGTTGTCTGCAACAAAAAGGTCATTTACAATGATAGGAACACACAGACGGTTGAGCAGTGAGAACCAGACTATTTGGGCCAGATGATTTAATTGAGTGGTGAGGTTGTGGAACATGGTAAAAATCAGCGAGTTAAAGAAAATGGTATGCAGCCCAGGTCAAAGAACCTATACCACAAAAAGAAGTTCATACACAACATAGTCTGATTGATCATAGGGTACTGAATCTGTAGGTTTGGAATTCTTTAAGATTATCCTCACAAGCCTATAATATACTATGGAGAACCACTAATGTAGAACAGGTAGCTGACTCTTACATGGCTTCGAGAGACCATCCTAAATTCAAGGCTAAGTGACTTCACATGATGCGAATCAACAAGGTCTTTTCAAGTCACAGTCTCCGACGGTGAGGCACGCCATTTTTTAACCAAATTCCATCGTTTGGGGCCCGATATTGCAGTTTTTCCATCTTATAAAACCTTCATTTTTAGTCATAAGTTGACTTTGACAAGTCAGAATTGTCTATCGTCAATTTTGGCTTGTTTAGGGTTGTTAGTAATTTTATTTCCACAACTTTCATGATTTTGCTATTTTTGGCAGTTTTTGCTATTATTGGTAACTTTTGCTATGTAACCCCGTTTCTTGTCCAACAAGGATTTGGGTTAGGGTTTTTTGCTTCATTTTAAATAATCATGTAAGCCGCGAGGCTCATTAGCTTTAATTCAATAATATTTTTAGAGATTTATCTTTTATTTATGGTGGATTCCAGTTCTCATAGAATATAGATGTCGGTCTATTTTCTTTTGCGTTTACACTGCGTCAATCACTCACCCATATGTACCAAATAAGAGGTACTTGCATTACATGTTGCTGACAGACGCTTGAGAACAAGAGTGCTATTATGAAGCATGTCAGGTGAAAGATACGAGCAAGTGGGAACTTGCGATGAATGATGAGATGAAGTCACTTGTATCCAATCAGACTTAGGAGTTGATAGAGTTACCCGAAGGAAAGAATGCCCTACATAATAAATGAGTGTTTCGAATCAAGGAGCATGATGGTTCCAAGAGATACAAGGCGAGACTGGTGGTCAAAGGCTTTCAACAGAAGGAAGATATTGGCTATATCGATATTTTTTCTCATGTTAAACTAACTATGATACAGTTATTTTTGAGCATTGTCCTAGCAAAATGGATATATCTTGAGCAATTAGATGTAAAGACTGCATTTCTTTATGGTGATCTGACAAAAGAGGTATACATGCAGCAATCGAAGGGGTTTGAGATAAATAGCAAAAAATAACTGGTTTGTAGATTGACGAATAGCTTGTATGGTTTAAAACAAGCTTCCCGATAGTGGTACAAGAAGTTCAATGGGTTAATGCAAAAAAATGACTACTTTAGGTGAAATGCTGACCATTGCCGTTACTTCAAGAGGTTAAATCGAGTTTTATAATATTGCAACTTTATATTGATGACATGTTAGTAACTGGAGCAAATTTGGAAGAGATTAATAACTTGAAGAAGTAGATGTTGACTCAATTCGAGATAAAAGATTTGGGTGCAGCAAAACATATACATGGAATGAGGTTAGCAGAGACGAACAGAAGGAAGATATTGACTACACCGATATTTTTTCTCATGTTGTTAAACTAATTATGATACAATTATTGTTGAGCATTGTCCTAGCAAAATGGATATATCTTGAGCAATTAGATGTAAAGACTGCATTTCTTCATGGTGATCTGACAAAGAGATATACATGCAGCAATCGAAGGGGTTTGCGATAAATAGCAGAGAATAACTGGTTTGTAGATTGACGAATAGCTTGTATGGTTTAAAACAAGCTTTCCGACAGTGGTACAAGAAGTTCGATGGGTTAATGCAAAGAAATGACTACTTTAGGTGAAATGCTGACAATTGATGTTACTTCAAGAGGTTAAGTCGAATTTCATAATATTGCAACTTTATATTGATGACATGTTAGTAACTGGAACAAATTTGGAAGAGATTAATAACTTGAAGAAGTAGATGTTGACTGAATTTGAGATGAAAGATTTGGGTGCAACAAAACAGATACATGGAATGAGGTTAGCAGAGACGAACAGAGAAGTACTTTATAGCCATCTCAAGTAAAGTATGTTCATAAGGTGTTACCGAGGCTCAACATGGGCGATGTAAAGCCAGTGAGAACACTGTTAACTAGTCACTTCAGATTGTCCAAGGAACAGTGTTAAGAGACGGATGAAGAGAATGACTTTATGGCTAGAGTACCATATGCCTCAGGCATTGGAAGTCTAATGTATACCATGATAGTATGAGACCAGATATTTCTTATGCAGTGGGAGTTGTGAGTAGATACATGTCCAATCCAAGTAATCAACACTGAGAGTAGTGAATTGGATCATAAGATACATGTGAGGTATGACAAAGAAGTTTTTACCCTTCATAAGATATGAGCTAGAGCTGGAAGGTTACGTGGATTTCGATTTTACTAGAGAGGTAAATCATAGAAGGAGCACCATAAGATATATGTTCACAATGATGAGTCTACTATTAGCTGGGTTTTTCAGTTACGGAAGATAATGGTGATATCTACTATTGAAACAGAGTATGTCGCCGTGACAGAAGCTAATAAGGAGCTTATATGGTTACAAAGGTTGTTAGCAGAGTTGAGATTTGAGCAGGTGATGAATGTGTTGTACAATGATAGTTAGAGTGCAATATACTTGGCAAAGAATTCGGTGTTCCATTATAGAACCAAGCATATAGGACTGTGATACCATTTCATTCGATCGTTAATCGAGGATGGAGTGTTAAAACTTGTGAAGATCGTAGTGAGCAAGAATCCAGCTGACATGTTAACCAAGTCAATCACTATGTAGAAACTGAAGTTGTACGCATCTTCAATGGGTCTTCAAGGTTGAAGACAAAGGATGATGAGCACACAATAACCGATCACTATTCAAGGAGGGAGAAAAAATGCATATTCAAGTTTTAGTCTTCAAGTGAGAGATTGTTAGGTATGTAAAGCCTGAAATTAGCCAAAGAAAAGAAATCAGGAAGGAACCGCAATGCATAGACTGCAGCGCAATAAGCAGTCAATCTAGAGGATTTCCGCTGCATAGAGTGTGTCGCATTAGACCGTGGTTTTCCAAGCGATCGTTTCCAAAGATGTTTTGCTGTCCAAGGCACGGGCTATAGAATGTGGCTCAAACCGCGGTATTGACGTAAGTTGCACGAATCAGGAATTCTTGGGCGTGAAGAAAAGTGTTTCCTTGGTGGATTTGGCTGCCCTAATGCTCTGATATAAATACAAACGTTTTCCCATGTTTAGGGGTGTGTAGAAAATAGCAAGAGAAGCTGAGAGCAACTTGTACAGGAAGAGAGAGACATAGAAATTCTAATTAAACTCTGATAGTGGATTTGAGTGTCGGTGCACTCAAAGGATGTAGACTTACGCTAAACAACGTAAAATTTCTCGTGTCTTTTCTTTTTCTTTTTATTGCTTTCTATATCTACATGTGATTTCGATTTGCATATTCCCTGTGTTTGCAGAGTTTCTACAACAATTTTATCACAGCTTGCAACACATACATTGATACAAGTAGAAAATATAATCCACACAAAAGTATATAATCTATACAATAAAAATGAAATTTTCGTTTTCTGTTTTTCTAATTTTCTTTTAAAAAAACATAGGCACATAGCTGATGAAGTCATTTTTAAAAATAAAAATAAAAAACACATATAACGCACAATAACGAATAAACCCTTATTTTCTTCTCAATTATTCCAATAGTGAACGACTACCATTTTAAATAATAAATAAAAATAATAGCTAAAAATCAACTACAGCAACAACTAGCATCCATATGACACATGTAAAAACACATCTTTCATCCAGGGCCGTCTGACGTTTTGGGACCCGAGCCATTTAATGATATTAACAAAAATCGAGACCCCATATAAATATTAGAACAATGCTAGTGTATTGATCGGTTAGTACCCAAAATACTGACCACACCAATAAGAATATAGCATATGATTTTTTTTTCTTTTACTTTTTACATTTATCTTATAAATTGGACCACGTGCTACACTCTCATTGATAGAGTCAGTATTTTGGGTACCGAATGGCTAGTATCCAAGTATTATTCTAAAAAATATTATCATTAAAGAAAGGTTAACAAATAAAAGTTAACAATTCAATTGGACTAGGTTAGTAAAGAAAGGTTATCAAATAATGTGGGTTTCGAAGGAGTCATGGAGAGAGTTGGTGGCGATTTTGACTAGGTTAGCAAATAAATGTTAGCAATTCAAGTGGACTCTTATTCAAAAAAAAATAAAAATTAATTAGACTCTCAAATAATGTAAAACTATGTTTGACATGTAAGAATTAATTAGGTTTTTATGTTTATTTCTATTAAATTGAACTAGATATGGATAACTGGACTTTATTTAAAAAAAAAACAATGCTTGAAATTGGATACTTCTTATACTAACATAAATTGGATATGAGTCCCTAAAAGAAGAAGAAGTAGATTGGACCATTTGGGAACCCGCATCAAAATGCTGGGTTTGCTACCCCTAACAGGCCAGCTCTACTTTTATCAACAACTTACATAGAAGATAGTATCTATATATTTTACTCCCTAACTTGTTGGGTTTGGTATCAATTGCCATTTTTGAACAAACTATAGACAAGTTGAGTATATATTCTACCCTCTTAACTTGTTGAGTACCAATTGCCTTTATTGAATAATAGACTATGAACATGTTATTCGGTTGTTCATATAATTGGTCACTTTTTTATGGTCAAATTTTGCTGCTTTTATTTAAAAATGGAACGAGGAAACAAATTGTAAGAAAATAAATAAAAAAATTTATCATTATAAGTGGTCCCTAAGTAACCGTGAAAAAAAAAATCAAAAAAAAAAAGAGTATATACATATATAATAGATGTGCTTCAATCAAATTAATTCCAGCTGCAACATAATATATATAAAAAGTCATTGTACATATTAAAAACACAATTTTTTTAATATGAGATACGATAGACTCGTTCATATTTCTTACATTTAAATTATTAAGGTTATGAGCTTGGCTTGTGTTCTCCTTCCTCTTAATTATAATTTTTTTTTTTAAAAAACACAATTTTTTTTTTTAACTTGGGGGTGATGAGTTTAACTGTACAGATGTATCCCTAAACATCTGTGACCACATCTTAAAAGTTTTTTTAAAAAATACTATTTAATATTTAGTTTTCAAAATGTGATCAATCAGTCAAGTCTCATTGATTCTATTTTATTTTGACCATGTGATATTTAGAAAAAATGAAATAAGAAAAAAAAGGTCAGTGTTTTGGTTACATTAAGGTGTACATACTATTTGTTGGAAGGTGGAAACTAACCTAATAGTTTAAAGTTTTTGGTCTAATGATTAGTAATATTTTATTAACGCATAATTCACCTAGCAATCTCAAGTTAATTCACCTAGCAATCTCAAGTTCAAATATGGGACCTCCATTATATTAAATATCACGAGCTTGTGTATCAATCACGTGGCAAGCTAGAATAATGTGTTAACATTGCACATTATATATATACGAAAATTTTCAATTTAGTGCATACTGACGAAATTATATAAGGACATTAAATGTGAACCACTCATTTTACATACTTTGTTTTAGTATGTATATATTTATCAAAACTCTTTTTTAAACGACCGACTCATATTCAATGTCATTATATAATTTAATTTCATCGGTACGCACTGATATGCTAATGATTATAAAGAGGTGAAGTTATAGTATATATAATGTATTATTGCTTTATAGCACACTAATATACACTGTCACAAGTAACGGTGTCCACAGTTCGGTTTCGGTTACGAACCGTCGGTTTCGGTTCCGTGGAAAGACCGAACCGTAACCGTAACCGTAACCGTAACCGGAATGAGACGGTTTGGGGCGGTTTCAGTTATGGCGGTTTTCGGTTACAATTTGGTTTCGGTTTTCGGTTCGGTTCGGTTTCGGTTTGGTCCGGTTTTTTTTTTTTAAAAAAAGTGCCACGTGTCAGCATTTAATTAGTTGTTGCATTTTTTTTTTATCGAAACCGGCGGTTTTTGGACGGTTTTTCATAATTCATAACCGTAACCGAACCGCCGGGCACCGGTTTCCAACCGGTTTTGTAACCGACGGTTTCAGTTACGGTTTCGGTGTTACGAACCGCCGGGAATCGGTTTCCAACCGGTTTTATAACCGACGGTTTCAATTACGGTTTCGGTTTCGGTTTCGGTTTCGGTTATGATTTTGAGAGGACGGTTTCGGTTCGGTTTCGAACGGTTTAACCGAACCGTAGACTAGTCACAAGACTGAGACAAATAAACGTAACCTATTTATATGAATTGTAACCTATTTATGAGTTTTGTTTAGCATAGGAACGGGATAAAATAAATGTAATCTTTGGGTTTCAATGGTAGTTTTACAGAAACATAAGTTCACCCTTCGGTAAATGCATATAATGGCCTTTCACTGTCACAAGACTGAGACAAATAAACCAAAAAAAAAAAACATGTGAGAGATGAGAATCTGTAGAATAGTAGAGTTTTAAGAGCTAGAGCTCGGATTTCACCGACATGATCTCAGTTTCAGATTCCTTTTTTTTTTTTAAATTACAACTTTTGGGATCTGATGAGATAAAACTTTGTTAGCATAGTTCGGGTTCGGATAACTGCTCCCACAGTAGAGGAAAGGATACCCACGTTTGGGATTAATGGCCAAGGAGGGATAATAATATATATATATATACCATCGTCGAACGTGGCGGTAGAGACTCCTAAGAGAGAATCCAATGACATTGACAAAATGCCTCATGCAAAAGATTCCATTGTTATATGCGCAAAATGCAACACAAATACAAATACAAACACCACAGAGAACAACACAAATGCAATCATGTGAGGAGAATATGGTTCATCCTTCTGGTGTTTTATTTGGCGCTCACTTGAAACACTCGTGTGCAAAAATAGGTATGATCTCTTGCTTTAGTGAACGAGATATATAATCTTCATCCTTTTGGTTTTTTACTTTTTATAATATGAACATCTCAAAGATTGCAAAAAGGTAGTCGTCGAGAAAGGTTTAGTACATTTTAGACTATACATAACTCATCAATTTGCCAGCTATTACTTGACTTTTCAATTAGGGTTGAGGTTAAGTCATAATAAGATCCAGTGTACTCAAAAAAAGACTTCAAAAAAAGACTTTTCGTTCCACTCATCTTGTGCCTACCCTCCTACTCATGATGTTAGATTACTAATAAGCACCATATAAGATTTTTTCTATTTCTAATTTCTAACAAGTACAATAGGACCCAAATTCATGTGATCCTCCCTCGCAGAAGGTTGTTTTGACTTCATAGACCTTACTAAAACCCAACCCTAATTGAACAAATCAAAGTAATTGCTGACAAATTAGTGAGTTCCGTACGGTCTCAGCTTGGATCTGGGTTGAACCATGTTAATTCTAGAGGAGAAGAAGAAAACCTGAAAAGGCTTGGCTGGTAGTTCTGAATGAAAACCATATCATGCTAAAATGAGTACAGATCTAGTTTTTACAACAAATGGCTGAGGAAATCGATACATTCCACTTCGGATCTAAAATAACTGCAGAAACTATAAGCTATTTTGGGATCTACGTGCCCAGAAAACTCTCTAATAATCTCAAAGGAGTTATTTATGGCAATTTATAATCCTTAAAAGAGAGAAGAGAAAAAAAAAATGGAGAACAAGTAACAAATCAAACATCATAGGAATCACAAGAGTTGTGAAGGAAAAAAAAAAAAAAAGACCTGAGAAGAAATCTATATATAACAACAAGACTGAGAACAAAAAATGCACCACAAACAAGTAGAAAGAATTAGCATCATGTAGTAATCCTCCCATGTTGATCGGAGAAAATGAAGTAAATCAAACATCAAACTGAACAATTTGCATTCAAACATACATCATCCGTGAAATACTGAGAGAGTTTTGAATTTCCTCAACATTCTAATGTAAAACTAGATCAGGAAAATGAACCCTAGAGAGATGGAAACAAAGACAAACCTACTTTCGGGGAAACCCTAAGAGAGAGAAATGATTTGTTTTGAAGTGGGGTGGACCCATTTGCAAAAGTGGAATGGCTGGTCAGAGCAATTAAGTGCCACTGATATTATAGTACCATCTACCATGCTTGCAGAAGATAAGAAAAGACATTAGACATTAGACATTAGACATTAGACATTAGACATTAACTTATAGCTAGGGTTCGATGCATGTAACCAACATAAAAAGAAAATTATTGCAAGCACTGATTTTTTCTTCAAACTAATTGTCCTACACGTCCTTTTCTTATCCCTTTTCTGGCACTGTTGAATTTTTGTGCTTATTACTCTTTTTTAGGCATATACTTTTAACGAGAACCACAAATGATATACCTATCGATGGTCATCGGTACAACCATATATATTGTCACGAGTACAATCATTTATATTGGTCACAATATAACCGTTAACACCATCATTGCAAAAATAGTTAAATTCAATCACCGTACTAACACAATCATAAACATTACCACTATTAGAAACGATTTTTCAAATCAATATAATTTAGATTATTTCAGCATCTCCATTAGATTTTTACGAATCTTTGCGATATATGAACATTATTAATACTTTATTTGCCTGACTAGTATTTTCATATTATGAGTACTGTGTGCTCACCTAAAACTACAAGTCAAATCTCCATCTGTCACAAAGATAGTCAGTGATAGTCACACTGGAAACTAATAGTAGAAGTGATCGTAAATTCATGCTACTTTTCTCAATCTAGATTTTCCCCTAATTTGTATGATCTTCAAAGTGATTTCTATAGAATGAAGCTGATATTTGTCAAGAACAAACAATCAATTGTAAGCTGCTGCTGTGTATCTCTATGGTAGTGTACCATTTTCTATAATCTTCCTAATCAATTTCGGTACATGTGGTTTACTAATTTAGGAGGAGAGAAGGTACCTAAACCCAGTAGTCAAATACAATACAAGCAGAAATATGGACAAAGTTTTAGGTTTACACCGGAATCTGTGGGCTAAAATAGTCTAATGACCAAGTTCAAATTTTAAGCCTTAAAAGAGGCCTTTTTTGCTAACTACACAAACTTGAGCAAATTACTGGTATTTGGATTGCCCTGTTTTCTTTATGAATGAGTTCAAAATAACTTAGAAACAGCTGTCGAATTGAGGGTAACTGGCTCCACAGTTTGAAATTTCATGACTATAAGGTGACATATAAACTGTGGGACACATAACTAACAAGAGAGGATCGATTATAACTCGTTTATATAACCCTGTGAACCATCTCTTTAAGGTGCTCACACATTTAGAGTTTAAAGTCCCAAAAAGTAAAAAAAGTGATCGAGAAGTATATATGTATCTCCACTGGAGAATATTTGTACTAGGCCGATGTGTTATATTTAAGATATGTTAAAAATGGAGTAAGATATGATCATTCTTAGCGAAGATCTTGGGTCCATTGGATGCATGATCCTGCTGCACTCAAGTTTTTACCCAATTTCCCGCGCTGTACTCAAGTTTTAATCGAATTTTAAACACGCACGTACAAACTATTTATAAAATTGGCTTTGAGAGTACACATATAATAATGGATTTGTGAGTTCTTATATATCCTTACTATATAGATTGGGAGTTCCAATTAGATGTAAATTAGACTGTTGGCCGATAAATTATCTTCCAATACCTTTGATAGGGGGACATTGTTCAATAATGAGAAATTAAACTGATAGGAAGTACCTCCAAAAATACTTTAAGACAACTGTGAAGATTTATTGCAGTTTTAAGAGCCTACAAAATTCTAGATCAGAAGATATGTACAAAAATATATCTTGTAAGTAAAGCTGTAAAAAATGTATATAATAGAGTAGTTAGCATATATATAAGACTAAAGTGTGAGGAATAATAATGTCGGTTAGAATTTCCATTTGCCTGGCAGGTGATAAAAAGACTCAAATAGCTTGTACTTCTCTCCCTTAATTAACAATAAAAGTACTTGCGATTACTATAAATCAACAAATCTTAGCCAACATCATTTGAGCAATAATCCATTACATCCGATTCACAGATCGAGGAGAAGAAAAATACTATGTTTATGATAAGGAAAACTAAATTAAATATTTCACAGGAGAGAAATGATGCTTAGAAATGATTTTGACTAGCTGGCTCATCTTTGAATTAAAATTATTATGATTTGTTGTTTCATATCTCCACGAAGTGATAATAATAGTGTAATCAGGAACGGAGGTGGTCAGGTTTATGGTCAGAAAGAGCACAATCATGGTAGTTACAATTCATGAACTCAAGAAAACATCACAGGAGCTAGCATAATAACAAAGAACAACATGCATATGTATGTCTCTACATGTGTGTGTATTTACCTTATTATTACCAATTAAATCGTTTTACATGCATCTAAGACAATTGCGAAGGAAAACGAAACAAATAAAGGGTAAAACCATTACCTTGATTCTTGAAGCATTTTCATCACAAGTGTTTGTAACTTTTTTCTCCAATTTGTAAATTAAAATCCAACTAATTAATTAAGAAAACGTCATGTGAGAAGAACCTGAAATGAACACACCGGACCAATTAATAATTAATTACTTTGGCTATAATTTGCAAGGGAAAATTATAAAATGAATGAAGGAAACATGTAAAGCATCTTTACCATTTTACCCTCGTACCATTGACGGAATTTTTGAAAACCCTAACGGAATTGGACGGTAGGGACCTAACCAATCATAAACTTAAACTATAAGGACTTGCATAGCCAATTCTGAAACTGGAGGGACCCAAACGTATAATATGATAAATTATAGGGACTAAAATAATTTTTACCCAAATAAATATAAGCTATTTAAAAATAAATAAATTGTTTTGTGATAATAACAACTTATGTGTTTTACCGAAGGTTATTATGTTTAAATAAACATCGTTTCGTCATCTTGATTACATGTATTATTTTTCACTTTATTTAATGTGATCTCATGCCTAAAGTTGTTTAAAAAGTTGAAAGATATATATATATATATATATATATATATATATATATATATAGTCCTTTTCTTATCGGTGTGTACTGATGAAATCATATAAGAATATTGAATGCGAACCACTCATTTTTCATACTTTGACTTCTTATATAATTTCATCAGTGCACACTTATATAAAAAATTTCGTATATATATATATATATATATACATATATTTTCAAGTCAGTACGTATTAATATAAATTCGTAATGCGTTAGATGTAGACCATTAGATTTATATACTTTGACTCAAAGTGTATGCACTTGTCAAAGTTTCTCCATAATCAATGATCCATATAAAACATACTGATATAAATTATATCAGTACGTACCGATAGGAAAACCAATATATATATATAATCACACCACTCAGAATATTCATGATATATATTATCGAAGTTATCAAGGTTGAGAATTAATCAAAAGAATTGAGAATAAGAGAGCGACTCTATGAGGTTTAGTTCTTCATCTAATGAAATTTTAATTAAATTAATATATAATAATTCTTTAACGTCGTATGTAGACAGTAAACAAAGTGACAAACAATCGGAAAGCACAGATGGGCATAATTTTGTTACTACACCGTTTTCGTATCATTATTTTCTATAGAATAATATTAGACAATCCAAAAATTTAGTTCAAATTTCAATCCAAATGATATGATAAGTGAGTTGTCATCACCCCACACAATATAGAATGATGCACTATTGCTAGACAACCATAAAATTTAACCCAAATGGTATAGCAAATGGTTTTTTCATTAACCATATCATTCCATATTATGTGTGGTGATGACAACTTACTTGACGCATCTTTGGATTGTATAGCATTATTTGGGATGATGTGGTTAACGAAAATATCACTTAACATATCATTTGAGTTAAAATTTAGATTAGTTTTTTTGGTTATCTAGCATTAGTTTTTTCCAAGTAGCTAACTAATAAGAAGTGGAATCGTTTCAAATGACAGCAACTCATGAAATGAAAAAGTGCCAAACAAACAATCATCATATGGGCTGAATCAAATGTATCACCTACTGGGATTGACATATGCAGTGGATCCAGACTACTATAAATGGTGGAAAGTAACAACACATGATTGTATGTTGTAACTAATACAGATCCTGAATTTTGAAAGAAGATATGATCGATCATATTATATTTATAATTATAATGCCAAATTATTAGAGGTCTAGATTTGATATATTTTTATGGTATTTTTAATTTAGTAATATGTTGTTTGAGTTCCAAAAATTTATAGCACCTTTGAGGAGTTTTGTGGACTTGGTACAAGTTAACTTGAGTTTGTATATCAACAAAATATGTATTTAAATGAAGAAATCAAAACAAGTTTTGAGTTTAGTTGGGTTTTAGTTTTGTTAAATTTTCATAAAGGAAATTATTGTATTTATCCCTAAAATTTTGATATTGCTTGATATTGGTGAAATTTGGACGCTATGACACAACTACAAAAGATAAGGGTCGGGGGTGCCACGTTACTATAAGTCAACCAAATTGAGTCAACTCAAGTTGACCAAAGAACACTCGTCAAATCCACTGATCAAGATAACACAAACAGTCGGGGAAGAAGACCCGATCGGAGATACCAAGATTATCTGGCTTGAGGCCATGATCTGGTGAAGCCATTGATCGGGGGAAAAAGATTTTGGTCGGGTGTAATAGGAAGTCGGTTACTTGACACGTGGACAACATTCAGATTTAACAAAGTCACGGCTCAAAGTACGTAGCAAATGAATCCTACTAAAATAAGGTGTCTAGAAGAATATTTCGATAAGTAAATTTTCTTATAGATATCGAAGTCTAGACTAGACAGGAAGTCCAATACAATCGAAACACAATCAACGAAATATAAGGAAGAAGGGAAACACGACTTCAATAAGTTGAGTTTCATTCAATTACGGGACTTTCTTTACTTGTACATCAACAATTAGGGTCATATGTATATATAAATAGAACCAAATAGTACCCACAAAGGGTGAATGTCAATTAAATATAAAAGTGAGCAAGCGAGATTATGTGTAATTTTTTGTTGACTTAGTAGATTCTTTTTTTTTTACCATTATCGGCAACCGTGGATGTTTTCTCGCCTTGAGGTTTACCACATAAAATCTTGCGTTTCTTTTTGCTTCTTGTTTATTTTTATTTACAATTTGATTACTTATTCATATTACCTGTTTGACGAGTGGTTAATCCAAAAATCACCATCAACAACTAGCGCTAGAAGGAGGGGATGAACCTTTGTTAACATTGAGCTTGGATAGTTAATTCTAAGAAAGGTTTGCGAGAAGCGATATCATGGCCACTAGCAGATACATGGGTTTATCTCCGCGCCTCTATCCTGATGTCAGTGCTGCTGGAGTAGATCCATCTTCAAGGATCCCCACCATCAACCAAACCTGACGTTGTTACATCCACAGGTGTAACCGCTAGTATTTTCCCAGAAGCATTACGATAAATCCAGGAATCCCTGCAGAAAGTCATTGATGACACTGCTAGACAAGGAATCAACACAACGACCACTGTCAATTTGAGTTCACTATATCAACTCTCTACGCCGATGGTAGCCCAAGATCCCAAGATCCCAAGATCCCAAGATCCCAAGATACGCTCTCTGAAATAATGGCAACCACTCCAGGAGCACCCTAGAAATCTGAGATAGACAGGGTGGAGCGCCGTGAAAAAAAGGAATGTTCCCACAGAAGAAACGATCGCCAAGAAAACCGGGAGGCTGGGAGGCAGGGAGGCATAGGGAGTCCAGTTCATGGGAAGACGCAGAGAGGTATGATGGAACAGAAAAACTCGCCCAGAGCAGGTAGATAGGTACGATGGTCGAAGGAAAAGGTTCTACTCGAATTCAAGTGACGATGAAACTGGCTCCATAAGGCGTAAGGAGCCAGCCCTCGCGGTCAGGCGTGATCCCTTCGGTGCCCATATCAACGGGCGAATCCCTAGGGATCCATACGGGCTCACTATCTGCTAGAAGTTTAATGAGCATGGAAAGCCGAAAAGGGAGCGAGAGGTTCTCTTCAGAAGAATAGAGGCCCTTGAGTGAAGGCGGAACTTGGGAAACCCACTGATCGGATATTCCGTAAGTCCGTTTGCTAATTCTATAATGCATACACGTTTTTCAATAAAATTTAGGATGTCGCATGTGGAACAATTCAAGGCCAATGCTAACCCGCATGAGCATGTAAGGAGGTACCAGAGCGTAATGGATCTGTACGACTATGATGATCCCTTCATGTGTCGAATGTTCCCACAGACCTTAGGAGATCAGGGATCCAGGTGGTTTGGAGGACTGACAGCAGGCTCCATTGAGAATTTTAAGGAATTGATACAAGCTTTCACTAGGCAATTTATAGGAAATATCCGGTGAAGGAAATCCATATCAGCCTTGTCGACATTAAAGCAAAGGAAGGATGCGAAACTGAAGGATTACCTAACTAGATTCTCACAAGAAATGCCTGAAGTGCAGGATCTTAATGATAATGCGGCAGTGTCAGCATTTATTAACAGTTTACAGCACAACCATTTGAGTCCAAGTCTGAGACAAATGAGACCGATCACATATGCGAGCATGGTTGACTATGTAGAGGGATATGCCATGGCGAAGGAGGAACAGATAGCCCACGGTGGAGAACTTATACATGGGGGTCGGCCCGAGAGCAGCAAAAAACATAAATATGGTAGCTCGAAGAGTAATAACAAAGGGGACTAGAAAAGCAACGGGGAAAAGGGTAAGGATTGGCGTAAAAACAACGTCAAAGGTGGTAAGTAATTCAAACAGCAATACACCAATTATGCCTTGCTGGCTAGAAGGCAAGAGAAGATCTTAAATGTCATAGAGGATAAGAATTTATACAAGAATCCTCCAAGACAGTCAAGTTTTGCTAGGAGAGATACCACAAAATATTGTAGGTTTCATTATGATAATGGCCATGAAACCTCCAAGTGCCATCAATTGAGAGACTACATTGAAAAACTGATTAGAGTGGGACACCTTAGAGACATGATCATTAGCAGTGGGGATGATCGGTACAAGGACACCCCGATAGAGGAGCGCAACAGAAACCAGAAGGATCCCTAGAAGAAATTCGAATAACCGGGCATTTAATACCATCTTGGGAGGACCGCACACCGGGACTAGCAGTCGAGAAGGAATGTCCGAGGTCAGA
The DNA here is from genome assembly GCA_032871835.1 of Dipteronia dyeriana. Lineage (NCBI taxonomy): Eukaryota > Viridiplantae > Streptophyta > Magnoliopsida > Sapindales > Sapindaceae > Dipteronia > Dipteronia dyeriana. The sequence goes on from CM065295.1 coordinate 72,645,886, forward strand.
GAAACCATAGATTGGTAGAGGAATTTGGAGGTAAATTTGTTGGGCCCAAACCAGTAAAGGTTAAAATAAGGATATGACCCCATAGACTTCACTGAGGCAGACGCACAAGGTTCGGAGGTGAAGTCGAACGATGCAATTGTCGTGTCAATTCGAGTGGGACACATGAAGTAGAAGAGTGTTGATTGACAATGGAAGCTCAGAGGATATCCCGAGTGTGGAAGTGTTCGACCAACTCGGGTTATAAAGAAAAGACCTTCAACCCCTCAAGGTCCCATTGAGAGGCTTTGGGGGAGCAGAAGTAAGATCGTTGAGAACAGTGAAGTTAGCTGTAGAGTTTGGGAATTTTCCTTGCACTAAAACAATGTTGCTGGATTTTGTGATCATAAATGTGAAAAATTGGTCATACAACATCTTGCTGAGTAGGCCTATCCTGAATAAATCAAAAGTTGTGATAGCTACCTACACCTTGACAGTAAAGTTTCCAACAGATGAGGGGTGGGCGTCATGAAAAGTTCACAAGAATGGGCAAGAAAGGCCAATTTAGCTGTATACAAGGAAAAAGCAGAACCAAGTGTGATGCAGGTAGATATCCGAAGAGATGATGAATGATCAAAGATGGATGAAGGAGAGGACTCGGCACAAACACCTACCCGGCTCGACCTGGACACAAGGGAGACATCTATAAACCACGAGAAGGCCCAGGAAGATGAGCCGGTCGAAGATGTCATGATTGACGAGGGTAATCCTAATCAAACCATAAAACTGAGGGCCCGGTTGACGGAGGAAATTCGGGATAGGATGATTAGCCTGCTGAAAGAGTACAAAGATGTGTTCGCCTGGAAATACAAAGACATGCCAGTGATCGACCTGAAGGTAATTTCACACTATTTAGCGGTTGATCCCGATCGGAAGCTGTTCATCCAAAGAGTAGGCGGTTTATCTTGGAAAGAAGCAAGACCAATAAAGAAGAAGTAGAAAAGTTATTGGCAGCAGGGTCCATAAGGGAAGTAAAGTACCCTGGATGGGTCACCAATGTGGTTCTAGTAAAAAAGAACGGTGAGTGGAGGATGTGTATGGATTTCACTGACCTCAATAAGGCATGTCCAAATGATAGTTTTCCTTTACCTCAGATTGATCAGTTGGTGGATGCAACAGCAGGTCAAGAATTATTGAGTTTCATGAATGCTTACTCAGGTTACAACCAGATCTGAATGTTCGAACCCGATGAAGATAAAACATCCTTCACAACTGATCAGGGTTTATACTGTTACAAAGTTATACCTTTTGGTCTCAAATATGTTGGGGCGACCTACCAGAGACTGGTAAATAAGATGTTCATCCAACAGATCGGTAGAAATATGGATGTGTATGTAGATGACATGCTAACAAAGAGCAAAACGTCTGAAAAATGCAGAAGATCTCAGGGAGATGTTCGGGGTGTTAAGAAGGTTCGACATGAAGCTCAATCCAAAGAAATGTGTTTTCGGGGTACCTTTGGGAAGATTCCAAGGATTCCAGGTTAATTAGAAAGGAATCAAAGTAAACCCAAGAAAAATAAAGGCATTGGAAGAAATGAGGTCCCTAAAGACATTGAAGGAAATTCAAGGGTTAACAGGCTGCTTAGCGTCTCTGAACCGATTCATAAGCAAATCTACAAACAAGTGTTTGCCCTTTTCTAGGACAATAAAAAAGGGCAAGGGGGTATAATGGAATGATGAGTGCGAACAGGCATTCCAAAAGTTGTCCGGCCATAGAACATACCGCCTTGCCCGACCAGAAGAGAGTAAGCTACCCATGCCATGCAATGCTCAGTACTTAAAGATATTCTACCCTTAGGAGTTCTCATTTTTAAATGTTTCATTTTAGTATAGAGATGAATTTTTTTTGTTAGTTAATTACTTGATGTTTCTTTCTAGCATTCAATAAAAACCCCGTTGAGGGAACAATTTCAAAAGTCAAGAATAGTGTTCTAAGATCGCTTTCGTTTACAAAAGCAATTCTAGGAAACCTGGGAATCACTTAGTTTCGATAGGAACGCCTTGGAGGCACAGTGAGGGGGCCGAAAGTGCATGCCGCAAAGGTATTGTTTACTCACCGAAACTAACTGGGTGTAATGAAACACTGTTAGGGCGTCTTCATGCCACAATAACCTGATGGGATGCGTTGAGAGTTGAATGAAAAAAAAATGTCCATGCTAGAAATAGTTGCTAGTAAAATATAAACGCTCGTAAAGATAACATGATATAAGCTACCTCATTGCAACGAATCTTGATCAACAAACTACTGAGAGTCGTCCCAATGACTTAGTTGACAGATAATAGATAAACGTCTATAAATTATATACCATGTAAATGGTCGATAAAAGAACACTACTTGACATAAAAGTAAAGGCAGAGTTGGTCGGGGGTTAAACCACCGATCGGGCCAACATAAACGGCTCACCCGATTTTGCCTAAAAAAAGGTAGAGATAAACCTCGGCACACATAGTTGCTTGGTTAAATCAAGAGCGAGAGACTTAATATAGTTAGTCCTGGCCATGCTGAAGTTACTAGGTTTAGGATGGTGTATCCTAACCAAGCCTGACAAAAAATAAAATGAACCACCAATAAGAAATGGTCGTAACTAGGTGTGTTAATATGATCTCAATCGAGTCAATCAGCTCAATGTAAGGCGATACATATAGTTCAAGCCGACTTACAGCTACGACTGTGACAAAAACGCTTGATCATAGGTAGGTTATTCGATTTGGCACAACAATAGGAGAGAGATTAAGTTATAGAGCGTTTCGCACCAAACACATATGTTCGGTTGCAACCGAGATAATTAACTTGGTGTAACCTGATACACATAACTCAAGTTAACAGATAGTTATAGCCACCCAAAAACGTTCGGCTTTTAGTCACCCTGACTGACTTAAGTCTCAAAGTGATCCTAATCATACCACAGAGTATTCAACACATGAAACTTTGTCTAGAAACAAGCAAAAAGGTAAAAAGTATTATTAATTATCAAAAATATGTGAGGGTTTACAAAGCTACGGTTACATGAGCAATGCTGAAAAAAAACGAGGAAAGAAAGTCAAGCATACGGAGTACTAAAGGACCTCCAGGTCCAGATAAACTAGGATGAAGGTCATTACCCTTATAGTCCTTGCTCAGGTCTTTGAAATCCGGCCAAGTGATGTGATCTTCTGGATTGTCACCCATGAAGGGAGAATAATATGTGTCTCGCAAGGGGCCAATGTCAACTTCCTTAGTCAGGATGTCGCTCTCTTCGCCAGTGTGGAAAGCCACCAAGGAAGACTTTGACAGAAGCTCTAGGTGCATAGGATGAGGATCCTCCCGATGGATCTGCAATAGACCCTCCACCTAATCCTTTGATTTTTAATGGCCTCTAAGGACTCATCCTTATGTCTCTTGATAGTCTTGTCCCATTTTCAACGGGCCACTCCTGTGGACCTTTCCATTCCACCGAAAAATACTCGAGCAGTAGCCAACCCTCTCTCAAATTCTCTTAACATGACAGCGTCAAAGGTTGGAGACTACTTGTAACGATCCATATTTTGGACTTCAAGGGCTGACCTGGCCTTCTGGGAGAGCACTTCCATACTTACTTGTTGCAGCTCTAGGTCCTCCGCCAAGTGCTCATAATGGATCTGATCCTCTATAGATGTTTGCTACGCATCAAGCATGACATACTAAGCAGAGGTAAGTGTATTTTAGACAATCCGGGTCTCCTTTTAAAGTTTGTCTACCTCTGTTTCGGCCAGGATAGCCCTAGATTCAAGCTCCGCGTTTCGCAACTCTGCCTTCGCGACCCTCTTATGTAACTCAACATTTTTGGATGGTGAGTTCTCTGAGGGTTGTCTCAGCAGCATAGGTCCTATTTGGAACGTTGGCTATGGTTTTCCTCAGATCAACTTCAGTCGCAGAATGGGCCTTCAGCTTCTCTTCACACTGCTTAACTCTGAAGGCACTGGCAGAGGAAGATTTGAAAGCATCATCCTTCACAGCAAGAGCCTTTTTCAACTGAGATATCTCAGCAGCCTGCTTCTTTTGATCAACCAAGGTACGATTTAGCTCTGCCTGAAAGAAGAAGTAAGAATTAAGGAAGCTGTCAAACGAGCATGCAAAAAATAACACATAAAGAACTTACATAAACCCTGTTGTTGAAGATCATACAAATCTGTTCAGAGGTACTAGCAGCTCTAGCTTCCCTCCAGTACCCATCACCAATATACCCCTCGCCAGTTGACATCGGTCGAAGCATAGAGAGTGGATCGGCATAGAGCTACTCAAGCGGTAAGGATGGGAAGACCTATAAGCAGGAATAGCCGGGAGAGCTGAATGAGTAGGTTCGTCATGGCTTGACGCGACAGTAGGCATGGAATCTGAAGGAAGGGTCGTGCCAGTAACATATTGCACCTCTGAAGCTCCAGCACCCTTTCCGAGCGTAGAGACAGTTGTAGGGGCCTCGAAACTCTACCCATCAGGGATTTGACCTTCACTTACTCGATCTTGAAGAAGGGATTTGGGAGGTGTGACAGAGGGGACATTCCCAGACTGGCACACCTTAACATCTTTAACCAGCTTAACTGCAACACTAGTCCTTGATTTGAGCATCGAGAGAAGTGCTTGTTCTTCTGTAACATCAAGCAACTTCTCATCAATGAACTGCTCCTTCAAGTTGGGCCCACCATCATCAGAGTCGGAACCAGTAAATACTATCTGACGTTTAATAGAGAAATGCATGGGGATTTTTCCTGGGCGAAGAATGGGCAGGTCTAAAGAAGGATGATCTGATGGAACTTGAGAAGACACAGGATGAGTATAAAGCACTACCGAATCAACTGCCTTGACCATATCAAATGGGAGGGAAGAAGATGTTACAGCTACCCGATCGTTTCTTTTATTCAACCGTTGCTCCCGTAAAACTAGGTCAGTCAAGGTCTCTTGATCATCGTTCTTTTTCTCATCAACTCCCAACTGGGATGGCAACAGGTCAACAACACGCGAAGCCTCTGTTCTTTAACGAATAGCCTCAGGGGCGGATGATCAATCCACGGTCTTGGCCATTTGTTGCCAAGGATCTTTTCACCAGATGTCGCCTTACGGTACTTATCCTTGCTTGGTTTATCGATGTCTGGCTTATCCCTGGTGGGTCTATCCCGACTTGACCTCTCTCTGTCAGATTCTTCTGGCGTAGATTGTACCCGGGCGAACTTATCCTTAGACTACCCTCGTCGACTACTTCGGTAAGGAAGGGCATCACGACTGCTCGTTTCAACCTGCTCAGTAGGAACCGTCAAATAGTTGTGGTCAGACTCGTATATGTGCTCCATCAAGTCATGTTCAGGGGGAGAAATTCCTTGAGCCACTTGATCGGCGACCACTCTCTTGCTCACTCAATTAAGGTTTTTAGCCTTTTTAGCTTGCTTTCTAGCGACGATACTCTTCTCGCATACTGGAAAGAAAAACACAGGGAAAAACAGTAAAAAAAAAATACATACAATGAAAGCTAAGGGGTAAAGAAATGAGGACCTACGACGTTTGCATCGGGTAGAGATTTCATGAAAAAGTCCCAATTTAATCAACTCCTTTTCACGTAAAAATTATGGCGGTCCCTAACCTCCTAAGCAGTCTGAGTCGCCTTAACAATTGCGTTAGTCTGGTCACAGATCATCACAGGCGCAACCTTGTTCTATAATTCACGGCTACAAAAATGCCTCGGGACACTGCTCCGAACCAACCGATGAGTAGGATCAGTTGCCACAGTCTCACCCCAGTCGCCAATAATAAAGAACCATTTGTTCTTCCAGTATTTATTTTAAGAAGGGAACCCCCAGATAATGCCCTTGTGGTCCTTTTGTGTAGGAGGTGTAGGTTTTTCATTGTAACCATAGGGAATCCAGTTGCTTGGGGAGGTCGATTGAAAATAAAAGGAGCCTCCAGTATTAGATCGCCTCAGGGTGTAAAAGTTGCATATCTCCTGGCAGATCGGGGGGTACTTGACCCCGATCTTCTACCACATGTGCCATAAACTAATCAACACCTGGCCCCATAAACGACTACTGCATCGGGAGAAGGAATCCATACAGTACGCTCACCGCTGTAAGACAGTCGCACCGAACATGGAAGATCAAACTGATCTTAAAAATTCTCAAGTTCATCAGCAGTCACCACATTTATTTCGTAATCAAAAGCACAAGGGTGATTCGTAGTAAACTTTAACATGCGCGCCAGTTGTTCCCTCTTTCATCTTTACCTTTTGTGAGATTGTCTTTAAGTCGATTGCTTGCCGGACGATTTCTTTGGGTGAAGCTCCAGTGGTTTGGTGAGAACTGGTTGTCTTTAACATATCTGGGCAAACATCAACAGAAGCAAAAGTATGAGGGTCAGCAAATGGAGGAACAAACTCAGGACGAGCCATAGAGTAATCTACATCTAAAGCAACAGGTTGAAACGAAATTTTTTTCGCATGAAAGTGATCCCAAAGTATGGACTCAAGCCTAGCGATATTCTCATTATCGTCAGCCTCAATGACATGCATGAGAAGTTTAAAATACCGATAATGGAGAGTTGGATCCATACTTGGAATGTTAATGAAGGCGATGAGAACATGAACGATTTGTAAAGAAGGGAAGGAAGCGAATGAAAGTTTAAAGAAGAAAAATTAGGGTTTCTTTTACGAAGAGAATCTATGAAGTCGTAGGAAGAAATAAAAAGTTTCGATTTATATATAGGAACGAGTGATGTCATCACAGTACACACGTCACTAAATGAAAGTAAAAGCTTATGCATAAAATTCGAAAATCACGCACCGTTTGAAATTCAAAAAGGTGATTGAATGATTGTGTCAGCCGAAACGGGCGTAATTGATAGCTGTAAATTATTAAATGTGCATTAATGAGCTACGAAAAACAAATTAAACAGACTTCGCTGAGTGAGCTCCAGTAGGAATGAGATACTTGGTTTCGTATGTTTAAAGGGGTATTGTTATTGGTGAAATTTGGACGATATAACACGACAACAAAATATAAGGGGGCACGTCAATCGAAGTCAACCATAGCAAGTCAACCCAAGTTGACCAAAGAACACTCGTCAAACCCTCCGATCAAGATAGCACAAATGATCGGGGTGGAAGATTAGATCAGGGATACCAAGATGATCAGGATTAAGGCCATGATCGGGTGAAATCGCTAATCAGAGGAAAGAGAGTTTGGTCTGGTGTAATAGGCGGTCGATTGCATGACATCATTCAAATTTATCAAAGCCACGACTCAAAGCACGTAGAGAGTGAATCCTACTAAAATAAGGAGTCTAAAAGAATATTTCGATGATGAAGTAAATTTCCTTATAGATATCGAAGTCTAGACTAGGCAGGAAGTCCAATACAATCGAAACACAATCAACGAAAGATAATGAAGAAGGGAAACACAACTTCAATAAGTTAGTTTCATTCAATTAGGAGAATTTTTCTTACTTGTACATCAAGAATTAGGGTTCTAAGCATGTATAAATAGACCTAAATAACACCCACAAAAGGGTGAGTGTCAATTAAATATAGAAGAGAGCAAGCGAGATTGTGTGTAATTTTTCGTTGACTTAGTGGATTCTTTTTTCTCTTGCCGTTAATGGCAATTGTAGATGTTTATCCACCTTGGGGTTTTACCACGTAAAATCTTACGTTTCTTTTTGCTTTTTGTTTATTTTGATTTACAATTTGATTCTGTATTCATATTACCTGTTTGACAAATGGTTAATCCAAAAATCGCCGTCAACATTGTTCACATTTATCTTTTCTCAATAAATTAACTATTGTTATCCATATTTATAAGTGGCTTTAAGGAATGTCCTTTAAAATTATATTGTTGACTTCCATATCCCATTGATAGAGGTCGAACAAACCTCAATTAGTAGAGGTTGAACAAACCTCCATTGATGGAAATCTGTGAGACCTCCATCAATTTGTATCAATGAAGATGACTAAAAAAATCGCTCTCACATGTCATAAATGCACTACGGGTATTTTTATCCAAAAATCATTTCTCTTGGATAAAAATAATGAAGTTATTGAGTTGAAAACTTCCCTAATTTTAGGTTATTTATGGTTTTGGCCCAATTTTCATATATATATATATATATATATATATATATATATATTGACGAATAACCTTACAACTCAAAAAACCAGTGTATTGGGTTGTGACATCCACTAGTTTATATACTCTTCTTTTGTTATGTGTTTTTAATATGTGATTCATCTCATCTTTCTAACTTTACATATGGGTTCTGTAACAAATTTTGGTTTGTTTCCAAATTTATCGTGAATTTGTTGTTGCATTTCTATTGGAGTAAAGGGATTAAGAGTCTGTGTTCGTGTTGTAAAATGGATTGGAATATGAGGATATTTTTCGTGGTGTGATTATGTTCTTGCGCAAAAGATGAACACTAGTTTGGTCGAGACTTATTTACAGCTATTCCAAGATTTATTTGAAACAATTCAAGACTTATTTTTAGATTGATCAAGATTTATTTTCAAACTTGTAAACATATTGAAGTGTTGTTGTGTAAAAAAAGTAAAAATTAAATAATAATAATAATAAGTGTCCAAACATGAGATACGGGTGGTAAGTCACACACACACACATACACACATATATATATATATATATATATATAATATTATTTACCGTTTAAAAAAAATGTATAATTTTACCACCACCGGTAAGTTTTGATGTCTTGGCATTGGCCAAGTACCGAGACTTAATTAGGTCTCAACAAAGGAAAAGCATCGAGAGAAAATGATAGATTTTTTTTTTGCTTCCTATTAGTAAGTTTCGATAAATCTCAATTCAGAACTTAATTTTTGAAAAAAAAATCAAATCTTATTTATTTCTTTTTCGTCCAGGTTTTTGTTTTTGTTTTTTTTTTTCCTTTTCTCGTTGATTCCTCTTATATGTTTCATTTTTTCGTTTTAAATTGTTTACATATTTACACCTTTTTTTATATTTGTTTCTCTAAATACAGTCCCTCCATAGTTTTCTATATCATATTCCAAATAAAAGACTTCAAATATGTTGGGTTATGTGAAACTTGAACATCACCAAGAAGAGAAAACTACGGCGTAGACCGCGGCCAAGACAAGGAAGCACAAACCATAGAAAAACAGCGATCGATTCCAAAGGTTCCCGCGATATAGAGTGCGACGCACACACCACGGTTTTTGAAGTAGCGCTCAAGAGATTTTCATGGGCTAGGGCTAGGGCTAGGGCTAGGGAGCTGGCTGTAGACCAGGGCCAAGATCGTGATTTTTTGTGTGTTTTGTGCATGAGTGGTTTTCTTGTGCGGAAAGAAACCTATTCTCTTTGGGTTTTGGCTTACCCTTAATGCTCCTATATAAATACTAATGTTTCTCTATGCTTAGGGGGTGTAGAAAATAGAAAAAAAGGTTGTGACCAACTTGTAAAGAGACTAAGAGATTGTAATCAATTCTAATAGTGGATTGAGTGCAGATGCAGTCCATGAACGTCGGCTTTTGTTGAACCACATAAAATTACTTGTCATTTATTTTTCTTCTTATTGCTTTCAAAAAAGGTCGTGACCAACTTGTAAAGAGACTAAGAGATTGTAATCAATTCTAATAATGGATTGAGTGCAGATGCAGTCCATGTACGTCGGCTTTTGTTGAACCACATAAAATTACTTGTCATTTATTTTTCTTCTTATTGCTTTCATTATTAACATCAAGAGGATCTAGGGTTTTTAAACAAATCTAGGATTTCTTGAGGCTGACAATTTCATCGATTGAAGATGGGATCGAAGAAGGAATCTTATACGATTTAGGAATTTGGTGGCATGAATTTCAGCTTCTAAAAGAAATATTGGAGGAATATCTGTACCAGAAGAATCTGCACCGGTCAATAGTTGAGAAGTCGAAGAGTGTGTTCGACGCATACTGGATAGTCAAACGAACGACAGGTATAAAGTCCTCATTTATTGATTGGCTTATTTTGTGAACAAATCATATTTTTAGGGTATTATGTAAGGGTAGCTTAGGCTCTCAAGACCCCAAGAGGAGAAGCACTAAAGGTAAAATTATTGTGCTTACTTGCTTTGAAGAGATAGTTGCACACACTCACAAATTCATGCATAATTCTTATTCATATATGTTGAGTGTTTATACTTGTGTGCATTTTGGTTTAAATGACTCTTGATTGATATATTTGCATCTTGTAGTTAAAGTTTCATGTCATGTTAGGCATTAGAATAGGATGCATTTTCATCACTCTAGGACTTGTTGAAAATGTGTGTTTGAGTAGTGCGCTGGTGGTGCGCTGGTCAGCGTAACATTCCAGTGGATTGTCGCATGTGTTGCGCCACTTGTCCAGCGCCTATTGTAAAATTAGGTTGTGCGCTAGTGGTGCGCTACTCGACCAGTGCACGTCACCAGCGCATATAGAGGAAGCTGGAACATTTTTTTCAAAACGACCTCACTTTGTTTGTATCTCATATATATATAACTCTTTACATTAAGGTCGTGAAAGAGTTCAGAACATCATATATTTTCCTTAGAACACATTTCAAAGGAAAAACTCTTCAAAGAACTCATCTTTAAACACTCAAAGCATTCCCATGTGCATAAAAACTTCATCTTGCATCATCTAAAGCCATTTAGAGTGCATCTATGGATAGGTTTGCTTCATCACATCTTGTTTGGTAAGTTCTTCACTATCTTCTTACAAGTTAAGTGTTTTGCTTGCTAAGCCATCTCTTTAATTATTTGTATGCTCTTAGAACATATTATAGATACAATTTATAGATTGTTGTGATGACATGATTGAGTGATGTATTGTGATAGCTTCATAGGATTGTTTGATCTATGTTTAGCTAAGCTTTTTGAACATGTCATTTAGCTTATGATATCTAGGATTGCATTAATTGTCATCTCATTATCCTAGATAAGCATATAGGGTTTCCTAGCCTTGTTTGTTCATTGAATATCATCATATATTCACATAGGACATTTTATCTCTTTATTGAGAAGTAAGACTTGTGTTTCTTCCGGGAGTAGGTAGCTTAAATCGCAAGCAAGATGGACTAGATTCACTTATACCGGGATTAGATAGTGGTGGTGGATTTAAACCGGGATTAGGTTGTCATTCCTTTGCCATTAGTGGATTTGAGGTTCTAGTGTAGTGTACTCATCAGCCTGTGGTTTTTCCTATTTGGAGGGTTTCCACGTATATCTCAAGTGTCTTTAATATTTCCGCAATCTTTACACTTGTGATTTTGTTGTAACTAGCTAGGGGCATTTTCGTCAACTTGACCTTTAACGAGTAAATTTGTTTAAAATCTATTCACCCCCCCTCTAGATTAATATTATACACACCTTAATATTTGTTTCAACAGGGAATGACCGACAAAGAGTAGTAACTTTTGGACCGTAGAGCACTGTGAACGATTTGTCTCAGTTTGACGAAATCAGTTGCCATCGACGTCAAAGATCAAGAGACATCAACATAACTTATGAAGACCTTACCGAACCTATACGAGCAACCTTTTGCACCAAGGTCTATCTAATCAAGAAGCTGGAAAATCTAAAGATGTAATAAAATTAGAGTTTCAAGGATGCCCTACACTAGTTCAATGAAGTTAAATATGGGTTAAGCTCAGTGTCCATGGTATTTAATGAGTAGTTCTTAGACAACGTATTACTAACTCATATGCTAGAGAGTTAGGCAGTCACATGACAATCGATCACCAATACTTTCAAAAAAAAAGATAAACTTTCAGTAGGTTGTGAAGATGATCATGGCCATAGAAACCAGAATGTGTGAAATTGGATTAGGGACATCATCTTCAGCATTTAATAAGGAAGGATAAGAAAGCAGTGGTAGAAATCAAAACAGGAATCAACGGGGTAGATCAAGGTCGAAGGGTAAATCCAAGTTTAATGGCCATCAGAGCAATAATTCAGGTAATCGGTGGAGAAGCAAGAAAGATATCGAGTGCTGGAATTGTGGCAAAATGGGTCACTACTCGAGTGAGTGTAAGTTAGGAAAGAAAGAAGATGGCAAAAGCAATGCGAATTGTGTTTTGTAGTAATCATATGATTGCCTCATCTACTCGTTGGAAAGCCAGGCAAAGTCTTAGGTGTTAGACTTATTGGCGTCATTCCATGCCACCTCACAAATGGAATTGTTCGGAAACTACATCTCTGGAAATTTAGGTAAGGTGTATCATTATGAAGATCAAGCATTCGACATTACTGGGAAACGATATGTGAAGATTCAGCTGAATTGGTCAGTTTGGAAGTTCGACAATGTGATGCATGTACAAGACTTGAGGAAGAATTTAATCTTCATAAGGTAGCTTGTGTCAAATGAGTATGTGTCTAAAGTTGTACAGTTCCCCTTAGATCCCTAAATTCCCATGTCCCTATGCCTATTTGGAAAAAAAAAAATTGGGGAAAAATGGGGAATGAGTATTTTCCCCTGGATCCCTAAATCCCCACGTCCCTATGCCTATTTGAAAAAAAAATTGGGGAAAAATAGGGAATAAGTAGGGTTGGGGATAATTTTAACCCCCAATTTGAAATGGGGATGATGATGGGGATAAGGAGACTCCTCTCATCCTAATTTCCTAATTTTTCCCACAAATATATTGAAATAGGGATGAGGAGGGGGAGGGGGAGGCTTCCTCTATTTCCATTTTTTTATTTTCTACAAAACATATATAACTATATTAATATAATATATATATATATATATATATATATATATATATATATTTAATTTTTTATATTCTTTGAAACCCTAATTAAGTAACTATATAAACTCATTATCTTTTAACTTTAAAAGTCAACCTAAAATCTAAAGTTGTTCGCCGACTATGCGGTTTCTTTTATCCCAAATTCTCTTAAGTGAAGTTGTGCATGTGCGGTGTGCTATAACATAAAGATTCCTCAAATCATTACCATCTTCAACCATTTCTTCTTTCAACTTTTTCTAGTTCTTTCAACTTTTTCTAGTTCTTTCTCTCGATCATGTAATCTATCTACAACAGTTTTGTGCTCCTCATCTTTGATTGTAAGCTGTCTCTTTCTACCTCGAATCTCCATTTCATTTTTCTAATTTGTAATTTTTAGTCAAAAGGGAAAATGGGGAAAATTGGGAAAAACGGGTTCGAGATGGAGATGCCCCCCCCCCCAAAAAAAAATTCCCCATCTCCATTTTTTTCCAAATGGGGAAATGGGTGTGGATGTGGGATGATAAATGGAAGATCCCGAAAAGAGCTATGACAATCGCTTGAGGAACTAAGAACGGGTTGCTTACACAACTACCGACGGGTATGGTTCGGCCGCATTGGTGTAGGCTAAAGAGGATCCAAATCTGTGGCACTAGAGATTTAGGCAAATGATCAGTCAGGGCCTGAGGTGTCCACATTCGAGAGGTAGGGTTAAATTTTGTTAACGTAGATTTCTAACTGTATTTTTGGGAGTTATAAGCGAGTGAGCTTTACGAAGATCATAAGAGTTCCATCAAAGGAGAAGTTGTAACTAGTGCACATCGACATATGAGGTCCAGCTTCAGTCTCATCAATCGGAGGTAAACAATATTTCATCACGTTTATCGATGACCATTCTAGGATTGTTACGATACAAGTGTTAAGTGTTTGAGGCGTAAAAAAGATGGAAAACTATGGTTGAGAATGAGACAGGTTTGAAGATCAAAAAGTTGCAATCATACAATGGTGGAGAGAATAAAAACAACGAGTTTAAGAAGTTTTGCTACCAGAGCAGAATCAAACTCATAAGGACTGTGTTGAGGACACCGCAACAGAATGAATGAACAACACATTGACTGAGAGAGCCATTAACATGCACTTGCAATCAGGATTTTTGAAACAATTTTGGGCAGAGGCAGTTAATACAACGAAACACTTGATCAGTAGATGAGTATCAAAGCCTTTGGACCTCACTATACTATAGGAGATATAGAGTAGATAAGTAGTAAAAGTTTCTCATCTAAAAATATTTGGGTATTTTTTGTATGTCAAAGTAAGTTATCATGCGAGTAGTAAATTAGATGCCAAGTTAGAAAAGTGTACCATGGTTGGCTATGACGAAGAAGAGTATGGATAGAAAATTTGGGATGACCAAAACCGTAAGATGATCAGGAGCTGAGATATTGTCTTCAATGAAAGGATTATGTACATATACAGAAATATAGAAACGACTGAGCAGCGAGAGCCAGACTACTATAGGCCTGAGTATGTATTAGGTGGTAGGATCATAGAACATGGTAATCAGAAAGAAGAAGAGCAAGGTGTGTAGCCCAAAGTTGAAGAACTATACAACATGAAAATGTTCCAACACCACAAGCCCACAGTATTTTGAGACAAACTACTCACCCGCCTAAGCCAAATAGTAAGTAATTGAGCTACATATTGTTGACAGATGCGGGAGAACCTGAATGTTATGATGAAGCATGTCAAGGAGAAGAAGCGAGCAAATGGGAGCTTGCAATGGAGGCTAAGATGAAGTCGTTTGTATCCAATCAGACTTGGGTGTTAGTCGAGTTGCCTGAAGGAAAGACAACCCTATAGAACAAATGGTTGTTTCGAATCGAGGAGGAGTATGATGGTGTAAAGAGATAAAAGAGGGGACTGGTGGTCAAAGACTTTCAGCAAAAGGAAGGTATTGACTACGCTGACATTTTTTTCCCATGCTATTAAATTAGCTATGATTCTGTTAGTGTTTAGCATTGTCGCAGCAAAAAAGTTATATCAGGTTATATCACGAGTAGTTAGATGTCAAAACTGCATTTCTCCACAGTGACCTGGAAGAAGAGATATATGTGTAGCAAACAAAAGGGTTTGCAATATAAGACAAGGAATAGGTGGTTTATAGGTTACTGAGAGCCTGTATGGTTTGAAACAGGCTCATCAATAGTGGTACAATAAGTTTGATGGATTCATGTAAAAAGAATGACTATTTCAGGTGCAATGTTGACCACTGCTGCTATTTTAAGAAGGTTATGTTGAGTTTCGTAATTTTGCTACTTTATGTTGATGACATGTAAGAAGCCAGTGAGGATTTGGAAGAGATTAACAACTTAAAAAAATAGATCTCGAACGAATACAAAATGCAGGTTATTGATGCAGCAAAACAGATTCATGGAATGAGGAATGTCATAGATGAATAGAGGGGTATTTTGTAAGTATCACAAGCAGAGTACGTTCGCTTGGTGGTGTATAAGTTAACATGGATGATGCAAAGCCAATTAGAACACTGTTGGTTAGAGTTCCATATGCCTCAGTCAATGGAAGCCGAATGTATGCCATGATTTGTAGGAGACCATATATTTTCCATACAGTCAGAGTTGTGAGCAGATATATGTTCAATCTAGGCAAGCAACACTAGAAAGTGGTTAAGTTGATCATAAGATACCTGCGGGGTATGATAGAAAAATGTCTAACCTTTAAAAGAGATTAGCTCAAGCTGGAGGTTATGTGGATTCTGATTTTACTGGAGTGGTAGATCACAAGAGGAGCACCACGGGATGTCTTCACGATAGGAAGTACTGCTATTAGTTGAGTTTCTCAATTGCAAAAGATAGTGACGATATCTACAATTGAAACAGAGTACGTGGTTGTAACGGAGACCAATAAAGAGCTGATATGGTTACATGGATTATTAACTAAGTTGAGATTTGATTAGGTGATGAATGTGTTGCACAATGACAGTCAGGGTGCTATACACTTGGCCAAGAATTCAACGTTCCATTCTTGGACGAAGCATATAGATCTACACTACCACTTCATTCAGTCGTTACTTGATGATGAGATGTTAAAGCTTGTGAAGATCGCAAGAGGCAAAAATCAAGGTGACAAGTTAACCAAGTCAGCCACGACAAAGATACTTGAGTTATGTGTTGCATCTACAGTGGGTCTTTAAGGGTGAAGGCAGAGGGGATGTATGCACCGTATCTATCCACTAGAAATCGAGGAAGAATGAAGAACGCCTATTTGAATTTCAATCTTCAAGTGGGAAATTGTCAAGTTACGTAAAGCCTGAAGATCACTAAGAAGTGAATACCGCGACATAAATCGCGGCCAAGACAAAGAGGCACAAACTGCGGAACACACCTGCATATAATCGTGCACTACCATTTCATTCGATCGTTAATTGAGGATGGGGTGTCAAAGCTTGTGAAGATCGCAAGAGACGAGAATCCAGTTGACATATTAACCAAGCCAGCCACGATGGAGAAACTGGAGTTGTGCAGAGCTTCAGTGGGTCTTCAAAGGTGAAGAAAGATAGGATGAATGCACTGTATCTATCCACTAGTTGTCGAGGAAGAAAAAAAAACGCATATTCGAGTTTCAGTCTTCAAGATTGATGGGTTATGTAAAGCTCGAAGATCGTTAAGAAGTGAAAATTGTGGCGTAGATCTTGCCAAGACAATGAGGCACAAACCATGGAACACACAGCGATCGATTCCTGAGGTTATTGCGATGTAGAGTGCAGTGTACAAACAATGAGGTTTTTTTAGTAGTGAATTCCAGAGATTTCGCAGGCTAGGGAAATGGTTGTAGACCACGATTTTGGCTTGTCTTGTGCGCAATGGGTTTTCTTGTGCAGAAAGAATCCTATTCCTTTATGGCCCGTTTGGCACATGGGATGGGATGGGAATCGACTTGTTTTTAGTCTCATTCCTATGTTTGGCTGGCTGATGGGATGTGATAAATTAGTCTCATCTGAATTTTTTATTCCACTGTTGTGGGATAAATTAGTCCCAACCAAAATGGTGGGATTCAAATGAATCCCATTTTTCAATCAATTTAAAAAAACTTAGGAAAAACTTCTTCATTAAAAAAATCCAGAAAAGACAATCGAGATCTAGACACATATTCATCGATCTTGAATCTAATCCAAAAAATAAACAATCAATTTTTTTATTGGTCATAATAACATTTGTTTCTCACGGAAACAACAATTATTACAATAAATAAAGAAAAAGAATTATGAGATGAATAAACCCAGATTAACAAAGACCACAAAGAAGATCTATAATTCACTGAAAAAATATTTGGCGGCGAGATCGAGCATCGATATAAGGAGATCAACGTTGGTTGTGTTCTCCCACTCTTCTTTCACTGGTTTACAATGTTTTTTTGTTTGGTTTAGTGATTGTGTTAAATTTGGATGAAAGATAGATGAATGAGTTTTGATTCAAGAGTTTTTTTTTTTTTGAATCCATCTGGTGATTAATTTGAAATGGGAGAATGAGAAAGGTCGATTTTGGTGAGAGAATGAGAAAGAGACGAGAGAAAAGAAGAGAAAGAGGTAAAGGAAAGAGAATGAGAATGATATGATTCATTGATTCTAGATTTTTTTTTTCAAAACAACTTTTTTTTAATTTATTATTCATTATTTTTCTCAAATCTCGTGACATACCAAACACAATATAGCATTGTTTTTTGTTCAATCCCATGCTGCCCCTTACACGGGAAACACTGTAATCAATCAAATCCAATCCAATCTCATGTCTTAAAAATAGTCCAATCCTATCTCACGCACCAAACGTACCCTTCGGGTTTTAGCTTATCTTAGTGCTCCCATATAAATGCTAATGTCTCCCTATGCATAAAGGGTGTAGAAAATGGCAAGAGATGCTGAGAGCCACTTGTAGAGAGACTGAAAGAAAGTGATAGAGTTGTAATCAACTCTGATAGTGGATTGAGTGTAGGTACGCTCCGTAGACCTAGACTTTTGTTAAACCACATAAAAAAAATTATGTCGTTTCATTTTATTCTTATTGCTTTCATTAACTACGTGTGTGATTGTGATTTGCTTAACTGTGGTTTTACGGATTTTCTACAACAAGCTCTTGATGAAGTCTTGATGCTTGGCCAATGCAAAGGCATCAAGACTTAATGTTAGATTTTTTTTTTCTTCCCATCAGTAAGTCTGGAAGCTTGGCTAGAACCGATTTAATAACCTATGTTTCTTTTTCATAATGATCAAGACCTGGGCAAATTTGAATTTTTTTTTCAACCAAGCCAATAAATTAATATCGGTTCGACACTTATTTGCAATGATTCTGAAACTTATTTTTAAATTGATCAAGATTTATTTCCTTAGATCGACCATGTGTGTGTGAATGTGAACTAATAAGTCTCGACCAAAGGGTGACACCTTTGGTTAAGAGTTTATAAGACTTGAGTCAGAGCTTATATTTTGAAAAAAAATTCCATATCTTTTTTTCTTTTCATTTTTTTGTCTAGATTTATATATGTTCATTCTCTTCTTCTGTTTCTGGTTTCCTCTTCTCGTCAGTTCCTTTCTACGTTTCATTCTCATGTTTCAAATCGCTCATATAATTAAACTTTTTTTTATTTGTTTCTCTCAATATTTTTCATCTATAGATTTCTCTATCTTATTCCAAGCAAAAGACTACGGGACCGTTTGGTATAAGGACATCTTTACATGGGAATGAGAATCTCAATACATTCCCATATTTGGTAGCAGGTTTGGATTTTTTATTTCCCGGAAAAGTGAATCCCATAGGAATCACATTACCCTCCAGATGAGTAATGTGATTCCCATCAAAATATGTGGGTTTCAGATTAACTCCATCTGATTCCCACCATGGGACCCACCATCATTAAAAAAAATCCTCAATTTCCTTTGATTCTTTGATTCTTTGATTCTTTGATTCTCTGATCTCCAATTAAAAAAAAAACCCTTCATCTGATTCTCTGTTCTTCACGTTGCTTCTCAACAATAATACCAAAAATCCCCAATTTGCTTTCTAAAATCCCTAATCAAAACCATTATCAAAGCATCATCTCAAACATCAACACCAACACAAAAAGGAAAAAAAATTACAACAGCAAGAATAAAATAAATCGATGATGACGATGATGACGGCGAGGTTCGACGATGACAACGGCGAGGTTTGACGATGATGACGGCGAGGATCAAGGAAGACAACGACGAACGGAGACGATAACGGCGAGTTTCGACGAAGACCACGACGAGCTTTGATGACGATGCGACGAAGAGCTTCGATGGAGATGGAGACGGAGACGGCGAGCTTCGATGAAGACGACGACGCGACGACGAGGCGGTGACGACGACGACCTAGAGAGAAAGACACTGAGAGAGATGGAAAGAAAGGGAGAGAGACCAATGGAAATATGGAAAGATTTGGAGAGACCAGATCCATTTATCTAGTGATAATTAAGTTGACTTTTTTTTAGATTTTAATAAATAAATAAAAAACAAATTCCCATATACTACTAAACATTGTTGCTTGATATTCTCAGGAATCCTACATAATATTTCCATACACAACCAAACACATGTGTACAAGTTTCCCTGAAATTATATTCTTAGGTTTCACTTTTCCAGAAATCACATTATTTTGATTACCCCATACCAAACGGTCCCTAAAGAAGTGGAGTTCAATTGACTAAAGTGAGAGAGAAAATACCGTAGAAAGAGAAAATGAGAAAGAAAAGTCTTACGAGGGATATGAAAAAATAAAGGAATAGAGGGGCAAAGCAAATGTCAAGCATTTTTATATGATTTTATACTATTTAAACTTAAGGTATGATAAGTGTTATGTCAATAAAAAGCTCCCCATTTGATGTTATCCACCCATTTTTACTGTGTTGTTTTTATATGTTACTTTATCTGTCTCCCAACACACTCTATCTTGATCTTTAAGTAAAATATTGTTAATAAATATTTATATAAATTATAACTTATTATATATTAATTGAATTTAATTTAAAAAGTATAAAGAATATAAATATTAAATATTTATTTATAATTATGGATATAAAAATAAAAATGGAATATAAAATATAAAAAATAAATTTAAAGTTTCAATTTTGGATATTTTGGTATTTCATATTTGCAACGAAATTATACTCTTAATATCTTGTAAATGCCATTTATTATCATAAACTTAATCTCATTCAAAACTTAATCTCATCCATTTAAATGAAGAAAACATTTTTTATTTTTTTTTTGGCATGTAAACGTAGCACTCTTCTTTTGGCGATGGAGGTGCCAGATAGTTTGCAACGACCTAAGGCTAAATATGTGTGGGCAAAATATCCTTTGTGTTTTTCTTTCGGAAAAAAAATATATATATGTTTCACCTAATAAGACAAAGACAGACACAATAATGATTCACGTCCAATCAAAGAAAATGGAAGCCGCAGATTTCATGTTCTAGAGATAGGAGTATGGGACTAATGACATTCTAAAAAGTAAATAAATGAATGAATATTTCCACATTTGTACATACAAGGAGGCAGGAGCAATGAAATTAAAGTCACAATAAAAAATATTATTTATTTATTTATTAAAACATATCGTGGATCGATATATTTCAAAAGAGGGATGTTATTTACACACCCATTATTAAATTATTAACATTCCATTTTTAAAATTATCTAGTATTTATTTTTTTTTATTAAATTTCTTTAGTATTCTTAAATAGACGTACAATTTTTATTAAAAAGAATACTGTACAAAATAAAACTAATCGAACCCTCATTTTCTTTATTTCAAAACCCTAATAACATATATTATTTCAAATAATTGAATGTTTACTATTTTTTTTTTCAGATCTCAATCTCATATTTTTCATATTTAATATCATTTTTCTTATTTCAAAACCCTAATAACATAAATTATTTTAAATCATTGAATGTTTACTATTTTTTTTATTTTTTTTATTTTTTTTCCAATCTCAATCTCGTATTTTCCATGTTTAGTATTTTTTTCATTTTATTGTTCCACATGTTTTTTTTGTTTTTTTTTTTTCAAATTTCAGATCCATGTTTGTTATTTTTTGCTCTCGGTTTATTTTCTTTTAGAGTTTTTATGCATTCAATGATCTGTATCTACACCAAGAATCGCAACCAAGAAAACATAATCTCTAACAAAACGAAACTATACTAAAATCTTAATTCAATCGCTAAAAAAAAATCATAAAATGATCAATATCACACTCACAATCTACCACCAACAATTCAATCGATTACAGAAAAAAAAAACCCCGTCTAATAAGGATGACTTCACCATGATAATAAGAAGAAAAAACAAATATAGATGTAAAAAAACTGTTTATAAATATTTAATAAAGTGTATTTTTTATCAATATCATACTCATAATCTATCACCAATAATTCAATCGATTACAGAAAAAAAAAACCCCGTCTAATAAGGATGGCTTCAACACGATAATAAGAAGAAAAAACAAATATGGAAGTAAAAAAAATTGTATATAAACATTAAAAGAAATGTAATTTAAAAAAAAACAAGATATGTGACGTATTAAGTTTAAAAATATGTAAAATGATAATTCAAGAAATAAATTAAAAAATTTAATGAAACCATTTAATTTTATATAATTAAATTAAAATTTTAGAAGTTTGGTTATAAATAATTTAGTAGTAGGGTCTCAATAGCACCGCTCATTATAAAAATTAAATATATTTTTTTTTAAACGTTAATTTTTTTTTTGTGTGCTACAAAAACATATATTAATATAATTCATATATATATAACTATTTTGTATGGAAGTAAATACACTCATCACCCTTTACGTTTTGAAAAATACAGTTAGAAAACAAGTTATGGATTTATCTACGCAGATCTCTTCTAATATTAAAATTGAATTAATAAAATTACCAAACTTCCCTTGGTTATTAAAATTTAATAATAAAGATAATATTTTTATAAAAATAGCTAAATTAAATTAATTTAAGATAATCATTTCAATGGAATATAAATTATAAAATAATTTTAAAAATGAGAAAACAAAAACCTATATTTAAAATCTTAAATTATATTCAATTTTTAATAAATATTTTAAATATTTTTAAATAAAAAAAAATATGTTTTTTTTTGTAATCTATCTTCATTAACTATTTTTACTATTTATTAAATTTATAATAATAAGCCGTTTCTAAATTTTAAATTATTTGTAATAGCTTTTACTATTTTTTAATAAAAAGTTTATCTTTATTTTTAAATTATAACAACTAATGACGATATGATATTTTCATTTATGCCAGTAACAATGTTTGAAGTTTGATCTCTACAAAAGTTTTTTTTATTATTATTATTATTATTCTTTAGTTTCACACAGAACAATGATTGTTGTATGAAAAAGTAATTATAATAGGTTTGGACTATGAAAAAAATCAAGACAGTCTACACTTGAGGATTTCCGGTATTGTATCATGTTCATCTTAAATCAGATCGAAATAGATATAGATGCACAACAATTCAAATTAATGGATCATATATGTTCAAGGAGATCAAATTCAAACATCAAAATGATAAAGAAAATACAAACTACATATATAGAGATAGAGTTGAAGAAATTACATTGAATTTATTCAACAACAAAAAAAAGAGACAAGAATACCTTGTATACTTGCATAGATGTTGACCAAGCAATTGCATGTAGCAACAAGAAAACGAGACCGGAGCTTTTAATTAACATTCTGAAAAGAAAAAAAAAAATCGGTAGGTCACATATGTTCCAAAACCAACACTTCGAAGAAGAGGAAGAAGAAGATACATATGTGATCATATATAAGATGATTCTCAAACCCAGCTAAAAGATTTATTATATAATTTCGATCAAGCTCTACTCGATAATATAGTAAAAGGTAGAAGAAAAGGTAGGCCAATAAAGAAAAGATGCTGTTTTAAACAAACCTGATCACTCGCTGAAGTTGTTCAAGTTTTTTTTTTTTTTTTTTTTTTTTGTGGATTTCAGAGAAAATCTGATCAAACCCAGCTCGGGAAAGAAGGAAATTACAGTCTGGTGTGGTGTGGTGTATAAACAAAGCAGGCTTGCAGGATTGGTGATAAGTGGTGGCAGTCAAGTTTGAAACTAAAACTGAAAAAGAAGGTGGAAGGACAAAATGAACGAAGACTGAACGATACAACAGCTTTAGGGTTTTCAATTTACAGGCGCACAGACTAATAATATTATTAGTCTCGTAGAGAAGTGATTGATATACCTAATTAATTATGTGCTTTAAACAATAACAATTCAGAAAACTGAAAATTAACAGTGTGTCTTATCTGTTAACACACTTAATTAGTACAACAGTAAAACCTTAATTAATTATGACTTAACAAGGTCGATCTTCTTTGATTCATAATTTGGCATATATATATATATATATTTTTTCATATGTAGAAACTTATTTCAAAAAGGTAGGAGTACGATCGTCCGTACAAGGTGTAAACAGGATATACTAGTAGTTGATGTTTATAGATAGATAGATAGATAGGATAAGTCGTCATGAGAGATGAAGTAGGTAAGCAGTTCAATTGGGTCCAAAAAAGTAGTTACATCGACGACTGCCAGAAGATTGTTTCCTTTCTCTGTCCTTTCAACTAAAACGTGGCATCTTAGGGGCCGGAAATTAAATACTCTCTCTCTCTCTCCACTCTTTGCACGCCCTTTTAATTTTATTTATCAAATTCTTTTGTTTTCATTTCCCATATCGTTATCAAATTTATATCGCTTTGAAATTTTAAAATTCGCTTAAGTATTTCTTGTAAATTTGTCTACAAAATGTGGATCAAAGTATTGGTAACGCTGATACATATAGGGATCAGATATCTCACAATCTATGCGGTCTTTAAATGTTTCTCATTTGTTTTTTTAGTTGTTTTGATGTGAGCATAGTAAAATATATACATCTTTAAAGATACTGTATATGAAATTGTACAGATTTACCCTCAATTTATTGAATGTACATGATTCAAATATATACCCTAAATTACAAATATCCTTATCATCGAGTTATTCTGTTAATTTTAACGGTTGACTGGTCTTAACTTATGAAAAATAAAATTACTTTTTCTATATCATCCAAACATAAAATGTTTTTTAATTTATATTTATTTTTTAAAAAAAAATCCAACAGTGGTGGTGATCCATCGCCGGTGGAAATATCCTCTATTCACGACAGAGTCACATCCGCAAGCTGGGTTTAATTGCACTAACTTACTCAGTTTATTAAATCTAACCGGATTTCAAACAGATGTCCCAATTGAAACAAACATCCTCTGCCATCAAATCAATATATTAACTTTAACCGTTGATTAGTCTTGACATGTGGAAGACAAAATTATCCCTACCACATCATCTAATCATAAAACATATTTTAATTAAAAATTGAAAGAAAAAAAAAAGTATCCACCGGTGGCGGGGTTCCATCATCGGCCCACACGTCCTTAGTTTATAGAGAAGCCAACCTCATACGCGAACCACGGGAGGTTGATATTATCCAATTGGAAGAGATCGTCGAAAAGATCTCCGGCTAATTAGAGGAGATTTTCGACGATATCCTCCGTGACTAGAAGAGATCGTTGATTTTCTCCAATCAACGAAAGTGATTGACTCCGGCCTCTTTCTGACCTGATCTCCATCCAGTCACGAAGGGGAGATCTTTGAAGATCTCCCTTTTGTTGGAGGAGATCGAATATGCTCTGATTCGTGGAGGATTCCACCACAAATTGGAGGAAGAGTCCACCAGTGGTACTGCAGTTCATCAGCGATGATCTCCGTTGGTGGTTTGTCTTCACTAGCTTGGATTTTTTTTAATGAAATGGTCAATTTTTATTATTAGGAAGTTAGGGGCAATTTATAATTAATTTAGGGGTTGTTTTAGATTCATTTTAAGTAGATTTGTAATTGTATATTTATTTGAGTAACTATGCAGTTATTGGATCCATTTGTAAATTGTAATACGTTATTTATTTGAGTAACTATATAAATATGTTTCCATTTATTATATATTTAATTAGGTAGTAAATTATTTTATGATTTGATATTAATAAATCAAATCTAATTAGACAGGTTTTAATGTTTCGTTTTAATTATTTAATTATTTGATTTTATTAAATTAAATCAAATTTCCTTATTAGATATGTTTCTTTTGAAGTATAAATAAGAACTATTGTAAACTTCAGTGACAATTAGTTGATTATTAAATAAAAATCAGAGAATTTTCACTAGATCTTCCATTTCCGGTATCTTAGCAGGGTCAATGAACTTAAATCACATTTTTATGGTCCGTACACGGATCAATAGAATAATAATATGTTTTTTATATTTTTCGTACGAGTTTTTCTCGTAGAAGCTTTCGTCACATTATAAACATTCCTGTAAATAGAGCCAAATTAATGTTGGTGTGTCCGCATACATAACGAAGTAAACAAGCTCTTAATCCACTAAATTCAAGATCCATGGCATTATCATGTCACTGCAGTGCCTCCATGAGACATATTTTGCATCTGCGGGCTACATCAATGAAACCCTGCTTTGTTCTTAGCGCTAAGACTCTCATGGCTTGACTCCAAGTCCCATAATTGTCACCTGTAAGAACTTTGAAGACAAGGGTAATTCTTGGATGATCTAAGTGATGGAGGAAGTAAGGGTCAAAAGAATCGATGAGATCATCGTTCTGGTGGCTTCAGATCATGTGTTTCTGATTCTTAGTCAGACATGGTGTTGTGGTGGTGATTTTGTATAAGCGGAAGGGTGTTTATGCCTCAAGGCTACAAGAACCGGTGCTCTGATACCATGGTGAAATGAGAGAGAAAGGTGACAGAGAGAATGTGAATACTTTTTATATTTCAATATATTGATGTTTACAACCTTATACGACATATATGTCGGGTTTACAACGACGAAAAAGGAAGATAGATCTTAAAGTTTTAAGGTTGATTACATCGAATAGAATAAGTCAAATGTTTGCATTGATTGCATAAGATATCATCCTAGAATCATGTTTCCAAATTGCTAGATGCCAATTTAATTTTCAATACCTTAGGTCATGAACTTGAGAATATAACGGTTTAAGAGAGATTTCAATATCCTGATAAGACTATATCTACATGGTTTAACATATTATTGGATGTTGTTTGTCATATGGATGTTGATTTCTTAAAACCTTATAATCCCTAATTCAGACTGGTGCCTACGAAGCCTAAGGAGGATAATTGCTATTGTCTACATTTTAAGGATTGTTTATGAGTAACTGATAGAACACATACCGGTAGTTTCTCAATCAAAGCAACTACCTTATATTGGTAGAAAGGTAGAAAATGTACTCCTATACAAAATGTAATGATTGTATGTGATTTTAATATATGTTTTACAGACATTGCTCGTGATACTCGTATTATATATACAGTATATAAATTAATTTTATTTTAATATGTGTTCTTTGTGGAGGTACGTATTATTTAGTTGATGTAGGACATTTTGGCTAAGAAGGGCTCTAGCATGAGTAGAGATATATTAGTGGAGCTTTTCCTGAGTGTTTTCCTTTTGTTTTCTGTTTTTGTTTGGATTGGCTTGGTCATTTCGTTTTCACTGTTAGGATGTGCTGCTGGTCTTGTGTTTGCTTTTTGCATCTGTCCCCTGTTTCCTCGTATGGCTTTGGGCGTTTTGGCTTTTCTTTTGCCTCCCCTGTCTTTCTGTTCTGTTTTTTGGCTTGGCCTCCTAAGGCGTTTAATAAAGTTTTGTGCATTCTTCTTTGAGATGCTCCATTGAAAGAACATTTGCGTTTTAAAAAGAAAATTTTACGAAAAATGTATACGCTTTCTTATTAATCTTGATTGTTCTAGCGGTTCTTCATAATTTCATAAGACTCCGTACTAAAAATGATGAGAAGAACGAATAACTACTTTCACCAAGTAAACATCAAAGAACGAAGAACAAGATTCAAGATATGGATCTACTATTAGTGTATTGCATGAACACAAAATGGACAAATAGCATGATTAAATTGTTTATCATGCAACAATGATATTTATATAGTATTTTTAAAAATTTAATACTTGTGGATATTGATGTGTTTAAATTATAATTAGGTTTATTTTTAATTTAATAATAAATTTTCAAATTATGGATGTGTTTATATTCTAAGGATATTGATATTTCTATTTGACTGGTATTGAATTTTAAATTTGGAGGCTATTGATGTTCTTATGTGAGATCAATTTTAAATTGTAAATAAACAAAAACAAAAAAAAAAACTGTGAAAATCAACGACCTCATGAGTTTTCAAATTGTAACCAAAACAGGAAGAAGAAATGTCAGAAGAAAAAAAGTTATCAGGGAAATTTGCTAATTAATTATCTCAAATTAAGATGTGTCTCATTCTTTATATTATTACCTAGTTTTGGCCTCTCTCCGCTCTCAATCTGGGTTTTATTTGTTTTGGTATGAGTATTTTCTCTTCTCTTGCGCATATATATATATATATATTTTTGCTCGTTCAATCTGTTACTTTTGAAGAAGAATCAGTTATCTATAGAAATCTTAACTGATTTTTGTTGGTTTTTCTTAAATTATCTCATAAGCTTCTGAGTTTTTTTTTTTTTTTTTTGGGTCTGAATATCAATGAAACTCTTCTGGGAATTAGTTTACCTATTTATTGATAATCTTTTTGTTTACTTAAAGTAATAATTTATAAATATTTTGTCTACACCCTTATTTATAATTTAACACAATAAGGAGGTGTTTTGAAGATATATAGTAAAACAATATATTAATTTAATGTATAAATTAAGGGGAATTTTTTGAAACTAACCATTTGATCGTATGAAGTATTGTTTTAACCATTTTTTTTTTCTAATTATTGTTTTTAGTATCGTTAGAGGTATAAAATCCAAAGGATCTCATATTTAAAAAACTGATACATTTTGCAATAAACATCCTCTGTTCAAATGAAACAAACAACTTTCTGACACATAACGTGTGTTTCACTTCCAGCATGATACATTACGTAAGAAAGTACGAAAACCCAATTTCAATAATTTTCTCCATCCAAAACTCCAAAAAAAAATTAATTGGAAGATGAATAAACATGAAATAAAGTAAAAAAAAAAACATAAAATTTACATATTTTAAACTAGAATGGAAAGATTTCAAGCATAAAAACAACTACATCTCATTCCATTTTTTTCATCGATTTCTAGTAAAGATTTCCGTCGATTTCTCAATACGAAAATGTTGTTTGATAACAATTCGATCAAATGGGGATTTTATGTAGATTGTAGAGAGATAATGAGGAGAGAGAGAGACGTAGATAGAATGGAGAGGTAGGGCATTGAAGAAAAGGTAAAGAAAGATAATAATGTAATTGGATGATCAGTATGTAATCTCTTTGTTAACAGAAATAATGACTTCAGACCATGTTTGACACTTAGGATTCGTTTGGGAGTGGATTATTTTAGTTCTTATCTCATGTTTGGTGAAGCTTTAGAACATGACATTATTAGTCCTAAAAGAAAAATAGTCTTATATTTATGGGA
This sequence comes from Dipteronia dyeriana, assembly GCA_032871835.1. NCBI lineage: Eukaryota > Viridiplantae > Streptophyta > Magnoliopsida > Sapindales > Sapindaceae > Dipteronia > Dipteronia dyeriana. The sequence continues at coordinate 72,674,273 of CM065295.1, forward strand.
TTAAATAAACTCACATCCAACCTCATCTCTATTTATCATAGGACTATATCTCACCCATTTAATTTATCTCACTAACTTCGTCAACACACATCTATTTTACTTTTGGATATTGTTACTTTAATAATATATAAATTAAAACTTTTATTCTTTAAATATATATTTTAATATTTTATTATTCAAATTTAAAATATTATCAAATTAAAAATATTATTATATTTAGTCAAATATTATGTTTCACCAAACATAACATAGTATTAATTCAGTTCAGTCTTATGTTTCTTTAAACACAATATAATATTAATTTAGTTCAATCCAATCCGGTTCAATCTCATATAATCTCAATCCTATGTCAATCCAATACTATGAAATAGTCCAATCAAATCGACGTACCGAACGGGAACGCAAAGAATTGTAAACAAATACTTTAGGATTGTAACCTTTTGCTAAAATCAAATGGAAGTGATAAATTTATAATTTACAAAACTCACATTAAATTATGCAAATTTTGTATTGAACCTCTCAAATTTGTTGTTGAATTTCACAAATCACAATTCACGTAAAATAAATGATTTTGAGTTACAAACCAATTAGTTAAATAAATGACTTTGAGTTAAAGTGTTGAATCTTATCAAACTATATACAATTAATCAATTATACTTTAAATTTTTCACCTTTTTTGTATCAGGAAATTTGGGATCTCGATAGGAGCAATTACTGTTTGGTTGGGGAGAAAAGGTAAATTTTGAAATTACAAGACACTAGAAAATCATTACAGATAAGAAAGAAGGCTTGACCAAATCTTCAAAGGATTTGAATAGCTAATGCTATTAATGGGGGATGGGGGCACCCTTCGGTCGTATAGGCTCAGGCCGCTCAGCTATAAACCATGCTCTATTGTCTACTATTTTTGTGCATGATGGTTTGAAAATTTGTACTACTATCATTTAAATTAATTAAATAAATAAATTCAAAACAAATAATATATATATATAATTTGGTAACATCACTTTCCATTTCAATTCTTTATATCTTATATTTACAGGTAAATTGATCAAACATGTCTATAAATAGTTTACATAAAAAACTTTTGTTCACGTGACTTGTTTAAAATTAGACGAAGCTTTAATAGTTAGATAAAATTATATTCAAATGGTGGGGTATGTAAGTTATCGTATCCTATAAATTATGAGAGTATATAATAAGTAATGTGATATTGATAATTCACGAACCCCCATCATTTGGATATATTTAAAAAAAAAAAAATATACAGTCGAACGATACTATTTTGAAACGTCCAATATACATTACAAGAACAAGTTTTATTCTGATACTATAGTCATTCGGTCATATTTATTTATTTTTAAGTATTACACTGTTATATAAATTGAGAATTTTTTTTGAATGAAAATGATTTGAACACATAATCTTATGGTACAGTTGTACGAGATTTTACCACTCGACTAATCTCATCCCGTCTACTCACTTATTTTATTTAATAAGACATAAATATATAACTAATTATTTTATTAAAATAAATAAAGAAAATATTGAAAATTTAAAAACAAATTTATAAGCTCCATTAGCTGTGGAAGATCTCCTCTACTCGTCTCCACGATGGAGCATGGAAAATTTTGAAAAAGCTAGACCAAATCTTGAAAAAGTGAAAGCTATGGCCGACGGATTGAGTAGGGGCCAAATTGAAAATAAATAAATAAAGGGCCGGAGATTTTAGGCACGTACTTGATATTTGGGTTTAAAAACAAGGAAAACAATTCAAATGATATTTTTATACTTTTATGTTATGAAAGTGGTATAGGTCCGGTTTGATATTGTTTTTCCGGTTATTTTTAGGGTTAAAAAGTGATTCCGGATCAAAGACAGGGTGTTTGGTAAAATCACGGAGAAATGCTTTTGATCACTTTTAGTTTTTTTCAACTGAGTTTTTTAGAAGATATAAATACATACTTTTGGATTTTGTCTTCTACTTTTAGAAAACGCGCTACAGTGATATTAAATGAAATTTTACTAACTTTCTAACTTTATCCTTATCTTTAACGAAATTTACCAAAAGAAATTGGACTTACATTTCTGTACAAAAAAATGTTGTCATAACTATAAAAAAATAGGGATAATTAATTCAATAAAATAGAATAAAAAGAAATAAAAAATAAAATAGAATAAAATAAATAAATAAATAAATTGGACTAATTAATTCAATAAAGTACCGAAATTATATAACACTTAACACTAAATACAAAAAAAAATATGTAAAGTATAGCACATTAGCATCATTTAGATGTTTATGTCATTTTAGTAATTTTACACACTCACAACACTTTTTACTTTAGTTTACCAAACACATTGAAATTGCTTTTAATTCTCACAGCACTTTTGAAAATCAGTTTAACAAACACTCAACTGATTCTTCCCACAACAATTCCAAAAGTAATTCTTTCCACAACAATTTCAAAAGCATTTCTCCCCACATCACAGTAATACCAAACTGTGCCATAATGATATACAGAGAAATTATTTTCCTTTATTCATTTTCTTTCTATATGAAAAACGAAAAATAAGGGTGTGTAACTAAAGTTACTTGCAATTATTAATTTATTTACATTTTTAATATGAAAAATATATATGTTTAATGAATTTTAATTTTGCTTATAATAAAAAAAAATTAAATATGTTCAAGGAAGTTGAGAGATTGTTGTAAAAAATATTTGTGTACATAAAAAACAGACCAAATTATGATTAATAATAACAATTTAAATATATGATAAATGATTTCAACCCACAGTTATATGGTACAAGACGACTCAAAGTTTTTGGGATGGTCGATAATATTTTATTCAAATCAAAATCCTAAAAAGCTATGAGTAATTGGTAAACGTGCAGGAAATAGTAGAACCCACCATCTTATGGTAAAAACAACTCAAGTTTTTTGGGATCGTCGAAAATATTTTATTCAAACCAAAATCCTAAAAAGCTATGAAGTTATTGGTAAACGTGCAGGAAATAGTAGAGTCGCTCTCTTTTTTTGACTGTATAGTGTACACTGTACTAACACACCACACCAAAATCAAACACATCTGCCTGCTGTGAATTCTTCCTATATTTAGACCCAGTTTATTAATAGGCATTAAAATTAGTGCGGGAAGAATCGTTTGGATGTTTTATAAATTAATTTTTGAAAGTGTTATAAGAAAAAAAAACAATTTTAATATGTTTGATAAATTAAAAATAAAAAATTATTGTAATTATGTAAAATTATGAAAAAGACACCGTTCTAATAAAGCTTATCTTTATCCGCTGTAATCCTATACTTAAATCGATTTTTTTTAATAGAGATTTTACTAACCGAAAATGATGGTTAATATTTTGAATTAAAATAATAATTACTATTATTATTATTATTTCTCATTTTCTGTAAAATATAATAATATAATAAAATTATCATTATTTTTTTATATATTTATATGATCAAACATTTAATTTTTAATTAAACAGCATATACAATTTTTTTTTTGTTTTGTATAAATATTAATGGGTTAAAATCATTTTCGTCCTTCTAATTTAACCTATTAACCGTTCTGGTCCCTTTATTTCCAATATTCCTCCCTCTGATTAAAACGTTTATTGTTAATTCTTTTTTCGGTCCCTGCCGTCAGTTTATGTTAGAATTATGTTAAATAAGTGAGGACATATTGGTAAATGGATCATTAAAAATAATAAATACTAACATAAATTAAATTTTTTATTAAAAAAATCAATCTAATTCAAACCCAATTCTATCTGACACACAATTCTTTCTCTCTTCCTCAAAAATTCATTCAAACTTTAATTCTGTATCTCTCTCCCTCCTTCCCCTGATTCTTTCTTTCTCTTCCTCTCTTCTCGCTCCTTGACCGACAGAATCCGACTCTTTTACCGATTCCTGGTTCAAGTGGGTATGTTGGCTTGTTGGTGTGTTGATTCTGGTTTGGGTATGGGTTTAGTCATCGATATGGGGCACCGATGGTGGTGATTTTAGGTAGGGGTGGACCAGATGGTATGTTGGCATGTTGGCATGTTGGTGTTGATTCTGGTTTGGGTGTGGGTTTAGGCATCGGTGTGGGACGCTGATGGTGGTGATTTCAAGTGGGGGTGGACCGGATGGTGGTCGTTTGAATGTGGGGTTGGGTTTATGTTTGGTGTTTGTAAGGATTTTGGTTTGATTTTAGTTTGACTTTGTTTTGATTTTCGTTTGCTTTTATATTGATTTTGATTTCGGTTGATTTCGATTTTGGATGTGAGAAAGTGAGAGATTTTAGTTTCTGGTTTGATGGTGGGTGAGGAATTTTTTGGTTTGATTATGTTGTTTCTAGGTTTGTTTTTGACAACTAGGGGTTTCTGGGTTTATCGACGACGATTGGGGGTTGTTGGGTCCATCAATGGTGGTCATGGTTGCTGGGTTCGACGGTGGCAGCCATGGTTACTAGGTTCGACGATGATGAGGATTTCTGGGTTCGTTGTGGTGGACGACGGTTTGGATCTAATTTGCTTTAAAAGTCGAATGGATTCAAAGGTCAAATGTCTGGTCTGGTTTATTTAGGTAATTTTATGAAAAGGATAAAACGAGAAGTTTAATAAAAATCCATTAAACATGTTACTATAATGAATTTTGGAAATTGCTTCCTCAGAAAGCTGATTTCCAAAAGTTACAAATTGTAGCTTCTCAAAAACTCATTTAGGGGCAACTATATTGACCAAAAGCACTTCCCTACGATTATACTAAACACCCTGTCATTGGTCCGGAATTACTTTTTACTTCAAAAACAACCGAGGAAGCAATACCAAACTGAACCTTAGTTACAAGCTCCTACACTATACACCGGTTTTTCTCCGGTAGACACACAACTTATAACATACTTATATCACATGATCAATTTTTACCATGTACATACAATCTGTTATGGATGATAATTTAAAAATGAATGAGATGACACTTGTATTATAAGTATGCTATAAGTTGTGTGCGCAACAGAGAAAATTTGATACACTTGTATATATATATTATATATGGCTGCAGGCTACCAGCTGCAGGAACCATTCTTCATGTTTTTTGTACACAAGCAGAAAAGCACCCCCACCATTTCTTTTGATACTCAAGTTAAATGTAAATCAAACACTTCACAAATCCTCCCCCCGTTTGCTGGCCTGCAAATGAGAGGAGGATACAAATACACCATTTCAGATTCAGAGGAAGCCATCCTTTAAATATCTCTATTGGAGGCTTAACAAGTTTTAGCCAATGCTTGGGGCCACATTAATGAGCATCAGTTATCGGAAGCAATTCGTATTACTGTCATGTATTAAGTCAACCAAAAAGTATTAGAATCCACGACCCTATATTGCTTTGTGTTCAAATCAAGTTCATAGTGTCTAATATTATCCTTTCTAGTCGATTAAGGGTTCAGTCTATACAAGTACTGTATAATTACAAGATTTGTTTGTATTCATCAAGTCTACAAAAACCAAATATATGAAAATTAAAATTAAAAGAAAATAACTATCTTTCATAACTAACTGCAACCCATTTAATTAAATCCAACCCATTTAATTAAATCCTAACCTGTTAAAAACCTTTTTGTGCTCATATTATATTCACAATTTGTATCAAAAACTCACCCCTCCCTGCCTTCAGTTATGACCCAGCCAACCAGCAGCTTATTGACTAAGACTTCACTTAAGGTTTAGACTCTGTTATAATTACTACCAACACTAAATTAAAAATATGATTTGACAAATAAAATCATCTTTATCCACGTTGGTTCTGCTACAAACTTTGCACTACTATGACCCGGACAGAAGAGAACGGCTCTGGTTTTGGTTCAAAAACACTACCTACAAAATTTATGAATCACATACTTATCCAAACTACAAAGTTTTTCAACAGGAAGGACAAAGAAGAAATGAAAAAATATTACTATCGTTTGATTGATTAATCGAATGCAATTATAGAGAATCTCTCACATCAACAGTCTACTTCTACAGGTTGCCGGCGATGAACAAACTAGAAGGCAAAACTTTGAAGGGTCTTTTGGTTCGACCAAATTATATACACTATGATTTGTTTTGCGTCCTACTTTTAATTTTAATTCGCAATTTAGGGGCGGGAGTACCTTCTGGTTGTTCAGGTCTGGTTTCTAACTTTGAGATCATAACCTTCGATCCACTAGGTTCATTTGGTTTCAATTGTATAGTTGCCGACTTTATTCTTAATTCCTCCTTACTGGGCAACTCTACCGAAGGCACCTTCGTTTCTTCACTCAACAGCTTCACCATCTCTTTCTCCTTTTGTTTTTTTTCCTTCTTTAAACGTTTCCTTTCCAAATACTCGGGGTCTCCCCGCTTCCGCTTCTTTTCCTTATCTTTCTTCTTATCCTTTTGTTTCCCATGAAACGGTGAAGCAACTTTTCCTGACAAACCACCATTTAAATCATGTCTTCCCACTGATAGGCTTTGAAGGCTTGCATATTTTTGTGCATCAATATCTACATTGTTATCATTAATGTTGCTTGGTGATAAAGGATCGTCGGACTGCAGGTGCACAGATACTTTGCTTGAATCAGCAGTGCACTGGAGTTCCTTCCCAAAGTTGTCACCTTCGCTCGGAAGTTTTGCACTGCCAATGCTAGCAGTCATTCGGGACCCACGATCATGACATGATTTGACCTCATCAACGTTTTGATTGCTGATGCTCACGACCTCTACTGAATTCCTTTGGGGTGCATCGACAGAAACTGAACTGCTGGTGCGACGATCAGTCTCCTGGTGTCCGCCTTGAGATCTTTCAACAGTTCTATTATCAGTTTCTGCTCTACTGGTAGCAGCAGAGTGTTTAACCTTAATTTTAACAACTCGCGTCTTCCGTTCATAACTATTGGAAACAGTATCAGCCTCCTTAGAAACTTCTGGAACTGGCACCTTGCGTTCACGACTGTTGGAAACAGTATCAGCCTCCTTAGAAACTTCTGGAACTGGCATTTCGCGTTCACGACCGTGGGAAATAGTATCGGTGTCCTTATAGACTTCTGGAACTGGCATTTTCTTATCATGACCATTTGAAACAGCATTTATTTCCTTGGAAGCCTCTGCAGTAACCAATACATTCTCTTGATGACCATTTGAAAAGCCGTCTGCTTCCCTCGTAGCATCTGGAAGAGCAAAATTATTCGAAATGTCTGGGATGTCTGTAGGAGGTTCTGTAGTCTTCATTTCTGAAACAAGCGAAGCAAAAAAGTTCTGTTCTTTGCAAGTTTCTCCATCACCCATACGCAATATTTTATCTCTGGGCACTCCATAAAGAGTAGGGGATCTGAAATAAAGTTCAGAATTTGATTTCAACATTAGTTTCTTGAAATTAACTGTGGTTCTCAGCAAACTTCAGCCTATTGTTTTAGGTAATTACTCCAACCCTTTAAGGTTGCATAGTAAGACTTCCTAATTTGAGTCATGTTGACCAAAGAGGAAATTAAGAAATGAAAAGCTTAAATGTGAAGATGAAAATCCAATGTAGGACACAGTCAAAACAGCTTAAAACTACAGTGATTAATGTAAAAGGAAAATAAATATATTGTAGCAATAATATTGAACCACACTGTTTGAAGAAAATTAGAGTAAAAGAAAACTAACAAAAATAACGTAGACGGATTGAAGATTTTAGTTTTCCCTTTGATTTTGTAGGAAATTATAGGACTAGATCAAGTGAGATAGGAAAAGGGGGACGGTTGGGTTGGGTTGGATTGATAGTACAACTAAGCTTAAATAAAAGATAAAATACATTGATATAAAAAAATCAGCATTATGCGGAATAATCACCTCAGCTAATATTTCATGCTCACAGACAAACTGACCCAAGCTTCAGCCTGCTTGGCATTGGCTTGGTTAAAAGAGAAGTTCCAAAATGGAGCCCAAGGTCAGTTATTAGAATATATATAAATAAACAGGAGTCCATTGCCGAGCTAATTGCACATGTGCTTAACAACAACCTGGTTCATTTTCACTCCTATGAGAACACAAACAATGAAGTTTAACACACATTTACTGTTCATTAGCCGCCAAAATATCACTAGATGAAATGCAAAGGGGCAACAGCTATCATATAATCCACGGATGTAGTCATATTCCTAATAACACTTTATGTTCTTTGATACCCAGATTTATTGCTTTTTAAAAACCAGATGCACGCTCACCACATTGATTACTTCTATAAAAATTAAACCATTCTAATTCCAATTAAAGGCATACATTCTATCTATAAAAGAAAGAAAATCTCACCTTCCCGCAAGGATTTGTAAAACACTGAACAAGTGGTGACGAAGAAATACATTATTAAAGGCTATACGACTTTCAAGCAGATGAAGCAAAGCAACAAGAGTTGTAGTCTCAATTTCATCATTAGAATCAAATCCACCTCTTATCTGACATAACCGCATAGCATGAACACCCAATTTCACTTGTCCTACAATAAAGAAATAAAGAAGTCAAAACAACACAACATCTTATTACCCAAAAAAATAAGAAACTTTCATCAGAAAAAATTGAAGCTCGAAAACGGAAAGTTCCCCACTATAGTAAAATTAGAAAAGAACAAAACCTCTCAAGGATGGCTCTTCTTCTATATATTTGATAAACAGTAATAATGAAGCATCTATGCCTTTGCAGTGGAACTCGAGATCAAGAAGTGCTCTACTTGCCTCAATTCGAACTAGCCATATAGTATTGAAATCCCGAAAAGGTTTAATAAGTTCAACAACATTATCCTGCAGTGAATGACGACAATAAGTGAAAGCATAGAAGTAGCGTGCCATCATATTGGACACACAAAAAAAAATCTTACAAGACAGATGAATCCAGATAGCTTCAATGCAATTTGCGTCAAAGTCCGGATGCAGCTGATCGTCAAGATCCCATTGTAACTAGGCATCAGTCTGATAAATGCAATTTTACACAAAATTAATCTCAAACAGTGTTAGATAAATGCCTTTTCCAATTAAAAGCAACTGATCGCACCTGTCAAACTGCAAAAGCCGATCGACACGCTTGAGAAGAGATGATAGAAAGAGAATACTCTGTTGCAAGAGAAAAAACACCATAGAGGGTTAAGTTTCAGAGTAAGATGTGGATGTAGAGAAATAAAGAGTTGATATCATACTATTTATATGATTAAAGAAAAGAGAATTGAGATCAAATTCTGTCATTTCAAATCAAGGTCACTAAACAATCTTTTTATGAAAAATTTCAAGTTAATTGACACAGAGTGCAACAAAATATATATATATATATATATATATATATATATATATATATATATATATACATATATTAGTAACATCACTTCTTCCACTATCCATAAATATCAAAGAATTGGCAGGAATTTCTCATCACTACATTTAAGACTAAATTTTAAATTTAAGACCCAATTATACAGTAAAATTACAGGGACAGCAATAGTAAAAACACTTTTTCTTGGTAAAACACAAAGAACTAAATTGTGTGAAAAACTTAGCATTCAACTTAAATGTTCAATTTCAACTAACAAAACACCAAAGACTCTGACAATCTACAAAATGGGTATAATTGTTAATTTTATACTTTGAAATTTTAAATAAGCAATGTAAAATTTGACAAGATTAAGGTTATTGTTCAATGTGTCAGAAACCTTGAACTTAGAACAAAATACAGCTACAGCACACTCTCATTGAAAACACAGTCGATTGAAATTTTATATAGTTTTAAAAGCCCTAAATTCATAGCACATACAAATATGACAGGAATAATATCCAAGACCACGGTAATGAATTTCAAAAAAGTCTCATAATTAACGCTAGGATCCATGCATGATCTAATGTGAAAAAATCATTTGAATTTTCAAGAAATTTTGACTAAATATTGTGCATTCACTTATTTTTTTAACTTATCTTATTTTATGGTTCAACTCTTCTTCGTGAACTTTTTTGTGGATCATTTCTATTACAGTATTATATATTCCATTATAATAGCAGGCCATAATAGAGACCGCAGATCTAAGCCAAGAACTAATATTTTGAAAGCTATCTTAGCATTCATCTTAAAATTCATTTCATTCATCCATTTGAATTTTCATTTGGAAAATGCACATCAACTTGATTAAATATCTGAAACAAATATCATCAGAATTTTTAAGACACATCAGAATTATTTGACAAGTGCTTCACGAAAGGGATTTGCCAATTCTTGTCATGAAAGCTTCGGAGAATGTCAAATGACAGTCAATTTCTAACACTTACAATTTCCAATGTCAAATGACATCGGGTTTTTTTATTCTTCTTTTAAAGGAAGAGAATGTTATAAATAAATAAATAAATAAAGATCCTTCAACTTAAAAATAAAAATACTTTAAAGCATCGGTTTACGTTCATCTTTGCACCACTAATAACTAATCACATTCAAAAAAGAACACCATTATGTTTACTTTAGTTGACCATCAAGAATAAAGATTAGAAGAAAGTAACATTTTTAAAATGTTTTGTGGACATATTGACACATTAACTTCCTGATATCGACACATGTTGACTGCTTGCCCGAGTGCTGGTGTGTGTGCAACTGCCCATCAGAGATGGAATAATGATAATTTTTTAAAAACAATTTTGTACCAATTAAATCCTGTAATCATTAATTCATTATACATATTGATGTTGAGTGCTTGAGTGAGCGGTTTCATGTGTGTTCAAGCACATGCAAGCAAACCAATGATGAGGATTTTGAAGACATTTCAGTCAAACTGAAATTCTAACATTATAAAAAAGATGTTGATGGCGATGTCAGTGTGCACGTGCGAGACAGACAAATTATAAAAACTTAATGTAAAGCATTTACAAAATAAACAACAGAAGCAAAAGAAACAAAAATAATGAAACACTAGGCACTTGAAACGGCTTAAAAACAAGGAAAGAAGCAAAATATGAAATTGCACCGTCATAAAAGAAGACACATGAACCAAAAGCCATAACAAATATTAGTAATAACTACCTGTTGCCCAATTTCAAGTTCACCAACTGACTGGACCAGTGCAGCAAGCCAGAACACATCCGAGTAGGGATTCCCATTGTTATCATTATACTGTTAAAGAACAATGAAAATGAACATTGAGCAAACGACAAGCATAATAGCAAAAATAAATAATTGCAACATTGCCACAAATCACAAATAACTCCCAGAAACAAGGGTTCATTGTATGTTGAACAATGTAATAAACGAGAAAATAGAAAGAAAACAGGTTTATTCTTAGCATTGAAATAGAACAAATGTTTGAAGATAGGTTTTGAAATTACTATCAATATATACAGAACGTTAAATTGGGGGCATGCTCATTCTTGACCGTATGAGCATCTTTATATTCCACAAATATATACTGTACCACACGGTCCACACCATGACCTACTGATCTCTTGTATAATCTATTTTACCTTTTGGGAATTCAACAAAATTGCAAATGCCTCACAAGACAATACAAGATATAATTATATATTCCACTGGATGAAAAGATGACCATGATTAGGAAGTATGTTGTTGGAAGAATATTGTTATGCTACTAAAACAAATACATATGAATGAAATTAATGATACTACTTTTGACCAAATTCTTTTCATAAAAATTCAACATAAGAGCTTTGTTATTGCATAGGCTTATCAGCCAAAAGAAAAAAACTTACCTTCAGAAGCTGTAAAACAAACTCCACAGCTTCTCTTGGGCTTTTCTTGTCTGCAGCTCTGACCATAGCAATGGCATGTGGAATGGCCTAAAGAAAGACAAATTAATGAAAACATTCCAAAGTTATTATAGAGAATTGAAAAGGTTATAAGAGCAGAATAACAGTCTGATTATAGAGCAGTAATGAAAATTCAAAAGTTTTAGTGCTTGAAAAAAAAATTGAAGGGATTGTGGATACAAAATGTAAATTTCTTCTCAACATAGTGGATCCTTGAAGTCATACTCAAATGGATATCAAAGGAACAAAATTAAAAAAAAAAAAATGTTGGTCAAATTTCAAAGCTTGCAACTGAGACGAATAGCAGAAGACCCAAAGCAGCAACTTTTTTGTTCTTAGTTTCCATAAAACAGAAAATTTAGTGGCACTTTCGGTAATGTTTTCTATCTTTGTTTTAAGTTTTTCAACTTTCAATTGAAATCAAGAAATGATTATCAGTTGTGTGGATCTCCTTAGATCTACACACACACACACACACAAAAACACTAATCTATACACGTACATCTGCTTTTATGAAGAAGTTGAAAATTAAGAACTCATGCCTGAACAAGTTGAAAAAGAAGCAGAGTGGTTGGTATTCTGGTATTCAAGTGCTCTCTTTGAGTGTTTTCTTATGGAAGCTTGTTTGGAGAAAACAATGAAAACATGCTTTTGGTGTTTCTTGTTATAACTTGTAAAAGCTTAAAAAAATAATAAAGAGAATTATTAAAATGGCCCTACAAATGCATTTTCCGTCTTTCATTATACCTGGAATACAGAAAACAGTTTTGAGGAATGTTAAAGAACAGGCCATAAGAAAGTAAATAGGCAGAGATCGTTTTTCATTTTGCATTTAAGGAGAGTCCAGCCTTGCATTGATGTGCTTCAAGGTTGAAAAGATAATTCAACAATGAAGATCTACACAACCAGAATCTGCTGGTCTATTAGGTGTACAGCTATTATTGGACTTGGACAAGATTTTTCAGTCATCTACGGCCAGAGAGAAGGCAAGTTACACAACTCTTTGATGTAATTAAATACAAGGTTATAAACCAAACACTCAAAATGCATCTTACACAACTCTTTAATAGAATTAAGTACATGTTTATAAACCAAACACTTGAAGATGCTTTTCCCATGCCTCCTCCACAACCACCCCCACACACCAAAAACCAATATTGATTTTGATTTTGTCCCCCTGTCCTGTCTAGGGCTGCATTTTTATTAATTCATTTAAACTTATTGGTCCAACTTAAGCATAGTCACAGTCACCTAATTTTGCTGCCCCCCAAGTTTCAAAATATTTAAATGATATAATTGTTCTTCTGAAGGCAAAGAACAGATAATGTAATTGTGCTGATAAAATAAGCTAGTCTGTTCTGTTATGCGATATAGTTATACCTTTCCCTTCTTTTGTGTTTTCTTCTCCCATTCTATTCTTTTAATTTTTTCCCATCAATCTAAGGTATAAAACACATATAAAAGCTTATGTATTGAACATAGCATCCAAAAGACCTGGGGTTCAAATTGACCTAAATCCATTTTATTTGTTCAAAATGAACAGACAAGTCTATTCAGAGAGGCATATATATGCATAAGCCTTAGGAAGCGCCAATGGCTGAAATTGCTTTAATACTTAGGATATTAACACATTATAACAAAATCTCAACCCGACTAAACACAATATTCAAAATATTTCATTATAACATTTAAAAGAAGTGGAGAATAATGTGAAACACTCACATAGCAATTCACATAACCTATTACATACCCTACCTCAATGCATTACCTCAAGAACAAAGTACTCTGGAAAATCATGAAAGTCATTTGGCCTGGCAAGATCAACCAAAAAAAATTAACAAAGTACCGGAGCAGTAAGATCGCAAAAGTCAAACCAAGTTAGAATCTTACTTGGGGAGTCCAATATTTGCATCGAACCTTCGACTTTTATAAAATTTCACTAGATGGAGTAAACCAGCCCAATCGGTTTCCTGAGACAATGATATAGAAACCCGTATGTCATTATCTAGTGAAATTAAGAGTAACATGGTGCAAAACAAAATATTCTCAATTAAAAGCACCGTAGAGGAAACCAAGTGAATGAAAAAACACAGATTTCTTATAGTTCTAACAAATTTCAATCACAACAAGATCAGTAGACCTCACAGCTAGACATCTACAAGAAACACGATTTCCATTGTCAACAAGTTCATTGCACAACTTAAGATAGATAATTTATTTAGAAAATGTAGAAGACAAATAAGAATCCATGTAACTACATCCAAGATGCTCAAGCAAGGCATTATTAATTTCCCGGACAATGATGTTCAGAAATTTCTTGGCATGATCATACTGGTTCCAGAGGTTCCACTTGTGATGTGGCAATTTTATTAAATCGATACACATTAATTCCACTTGCCACGTGCTAACTGAATAAAATTTCTGCATCACAGGATGGGACCCTTAGCATTATTGATCAATAATTCTAAGAAAAAATGTAAAAGCAATATCAATAAATTTTATAGATAATAAACAGTAGCACAACAAAATACTTTTCTTGTTTTCAAAAATAGTTACCCACACAAATTGCTTCATGAGATGGATTGAATAGATATATGGGGTTAAATAAACAATTTCAGCGCTAGCACCACCTCATCAAATTAATCAATAAAATAAGAATGATAAGAATATACCTCAGAAGCTGTATTAGCAAGTGCAAAAGCAGCCTCAATCCGAACTCTCCAAAAGGCCTTGACACCACGGAAAAATTCAGATGATCACATTCCATTTGAACACAAGTGAATCAAAAACCAAGAATACCTGTGAAATTGATTAAAACCTTGGAGTCACTGAGGAAATTATTCAGAGTACTGACAACTGAAAACGAAAGTTGGGGCAACGAGACTAGTGCTGTGATTGCTTGTGCCTGGGCGACAACATCTCCATCCTTCTCCAACTGATTCACCTGATTAATCATACAAACAGTATGAATTTTTTATCCAATTAATTAAGTAAACATCATTCCAGTTATTTAATTTACGAAAAAAGAATGTTTGTGTATGTATGTAACTATGTAACAGACGTGAGCAACTAGCTAAGCATCATTATATGTGTACAAAACTGCAAATATACACACAAACCCATATAAGCTATAGGTTATGCAATAACATGATACAACTTGATACAAGGGAAAAATTTAGTTCTTACCCACATCTGTACAGGCTGGTTAAAATGAATTTCAGCAAGATATTCCATTTCTGGATCAGCCCTAATCCATGACAAGGGGGATTCCATACTACAAAAGAACAATTTGACAAATCCAGTAAATTATTAATTTAGAAATTGTTCAACAAATGATAAAAAACCTAAGATGATAACATACCTTGAGCGCATATCCAAAGCAGCCACAACATCACCATTATCATCAGAGCCATCAGGTTTTGAACCCTTTTTAGGCTTCAATGAGCGCCTAGCAGCAAGCTTTGAATGGCATTGTATTTCCAGAAGCTGCCACGAATCTCCAGCCATAGGCAGAATCGGATGATCATACATGCCATCAAGCTCATGAACCCTGATACTCATCATCCCAGGCCATCCAATATCACCATCTCGGTTTTCAGAATCTGGATTAGGATTAAAAAGGAGTGCATTTGAATCAAGTGTAGCAGTGCATTCCCGCAACACCGCAAGTTCAACTATATTTTTCCGTTTGTTATACGAAAATCCCATCCTTATGATCAAAAGCCAGAAAGGATAGGGCATTAGAAAACATCTAGCAAGTGAAGGACTCCTAACACGCAAAACATAGCTCAGATAACTATACCTTAGAGTTGGGCAACCACATGAACCCACCCACCGAGGGAAAAACTCCTTAAGAAATGGACGCTCAAGATTTCCAACCTTGTTAGCAAAATGCCGAAACTGCACCTCACAGTTCATAATATGCTTGGTTAAATAGGCGTTTTTTAATATGAAACAAAAATATTTATATTGTAATAGAAAATAATCACAAGAAGTGAACAAGCTTCCTGCAAAAAAAATAAATAAATAAATAAATAAATAAAAAACTATACAAGTTACAGAACAGCTCCCAAACTAGAGCAGAATTCTTATTTTAAAACAGCTTTTTTAATAATAAACCCCAAATACCAAGAAACCCCCAAACTGTGTATTTAGTTGGATAAGTAAATAACCAAAAATAACCCTAACAAAAATCAAAACATAAACATTTACAAAACCAAACCATGAAAATCTAGCAATCGTCACAAAAAAAAAAACTTGGATTTGATATACAATATATGTTGTAATAACCAAAGGTGATCAAGACAGCAAGCTAAAAACATCTAAAGATATGAATTTAAAAAAGAAAAGGTAAATAAATGAGATAAAACTAAGACATAAGATGGATTGTAGACATAGAGGTCATAAGAAGAGAATGGATATTTTATGCCTGACACCAAATATACTCTTCGGAAGTACACATCCCCAAACAAAATAGCAAAGAAAAAGGTAACCATACAGTCTTGAAGAAAGTCTACCAGAACAACTTAATCCTTCAAAAGTTCACACCAACCAAATCTTTAAAAACAGACCTAAAGGACAAGTGGCCTGCACCAATGTTGAGTAAAATTCCATCTCAAAAGTCAAAACTTCATATCAATAAGGACCATCAGGGATCAACAACCCTAAATTATATATATTTCAAAAAAATAATAATAAACCACCCTAAATTATAATAAAATTTGTAAGTAAATTACAATATACCTTTAATGTTCATTCCATGTTATGTTTTCGTCTTCATTTGTTATTGTATCTTTTTGTGCATATTAAATTTTTATTTATTTACTATAGGCTATAGCATATCTGTGCTTAATCAAATGATGCGTGTAAAAGCATTTTTACATATCATCCACAAATAGACCTTTATTTCTTTTGAGCCTCACATAATCAAACTAACAGTATTATAAAGAAATAGCTCCAACAACTAATCCTAGAAATTAATATTAGGATTGCCCACGATATTTATAGTAATAGCAATAGTAACTAGAAGAACAATGCCAATAATAACCTTTTAAAAAAAAACAAATCTGAATTAGTGGTAAAACCAACTGGCAGGCCAAAAAGTTATGTATAAATAGATAAATGCACATTTTAGCGAAATGAAATCACCTCCTTGGTACTGAGAGACCTCACAGGAGAGGTTGCACATTGTGCCCGAGAAACAATGTTCTGCAAAATCTAGATATTGCACAGAAACAAAAACATGTTAGATGGTTATCGCTAGACCAAATCAGCTTCTTCTTTTTTACAAGATTCATAAATACCAAATGTAATACATCTCAACAGATATGGTTGTACATAGACTGGTGAAAACAGGAAAAAGAAACAATCTATATTTCGCAATAATTAACATTAATGCAACTCAATTCAACACAGCTGCATTTCTTGGATATAAAAAACAACTCACATTCATAAAGCCCAACCTAACTCAAAGCATAAACACAAATAGCCTTTAGTTTGAACTCTCCACCTTTCAGCCCCAAGAGCTTCTCATTATCGGACTACTTCAAAAAAGGTGACCACATGCATTGCCTATCATTTTGTATGTCCATGAATATTTCACCACTAAACTAAAAATTCAACTCTCCACATAAATCAAAGCATAAACACAAAAATAGCCTTTGTTGGAGTGCTTAAATACTAGCGTTTGGTCACTTTTCTATCAACTCAAACTTTTTGGTCTATTGGATACTGGCATGGTATCATAGCCTTGTAATACCAAGGAGTCGAGGTTCAAGTCCCCCATGTGATTATATTTGAATTTGTTGTGTGTTTATGTTTGGATTTGAGCCACATGACAGTCTCGTCGGTCTTGCACATGAGGGGGTTTGTTAGAGTGTTTAAATACCATTGTTGGACCCTTTCCTATCGGCTTAAACTTTTGTGTAGGTTGGTTACTGACAGTCCTGTAGTTCGAACTCTCCACCTTTCATCCCCAAGAGCTTCTCATGATTAGAATACTTCAAAAAAAAAAAAAAAGGCAACCACATGCATTGCATATCATTTTGTACCAAATGAACATTAACATTTCACCACTAAACTAAAAAATCAACTCTCCAACTATGATCACATTTGACATTGATACGAAACAGAGTAAAAGGACATGGCCTTCAGAGTTGAGCAATATAAAACTCCCTCTCTTTCCACAAAATCGAACAAAAAAATAAAAATAATAACAAAAACAGACAACAACAAAACCCATAGATTTAAGTACACAGAAGGAGAAACCAACCTAATTATATAAATACATAGCTGTTTTCGTAGCCCAGGATTTGTGATGGGATGGGATAATAAGTCATGAACCCATCTCTTGTTAGATTTACATATATGGGATGGGAATCCAACTCCTGATGGGAAATCCAGCTGCAACGGGATTTTGCTTACCCATGCATCTCAATGGGTTATGAATAGATTCACAACTTTTACACTTTCTCTTCCTTTCTCTCTACTTTACCCTCTCCAATCATATCACCTATCTTTTCATGTCTCCCTTTTTTACTCTCTTTTTTTTTTTTTTTTTAATATTTAAATTTAACATATTAAAATAAATTTTTATTTCAATAAAAAAAATTCATTAAATTCAAATCTATTCAATCCAATCTTAATCCCATCATTCCAAAACCCTATTCCATCCCGCAAATGCAACCATATGAAGGGAAAAAATGGAAAACTAAGAGCGGAAACTTCTGTTACCAAAAAAAAAAAAGTCTTATAAGATTAAATGATTCAATGAAGGATACAAAAAAGCATATGCAAGATCAAGTAAAGCTGCTAATGGACTATAAATTCCAAACTCTACTTGGCTAACAAAACAATCCAACCTGCTAGTAAACATAAAATCACAGCTCAGCAAACCTATTAGTTGCACGACAATATTCTTAGAATAAAATGTTAAAGAAAAACATGAGAGAACCAACATAAAAGAAAACAAAAAAGGCAACAAACACAGCAGGTATCCTTAGTTTTTAATTCATCTAGACAGCAACAGACACTGCATGGTGTAAGCTGCTAAGGACCCTTACTTTTCGGAAGAAGTTAGATCCCATTTGCTTTTCTAACATCTGAAGGATGGCAACCTATAAGAAAATCAATCCGTGAAAATTCCAATAAACATTGTGCATGGGGGAGTATCAACTTAACAAGAAAAATAAATTAGAATTTTAAAGTAAACTTACAGACTTGCATGACCGTATTTTGCCATATAAACCAATGCAATGGGTTCCATACAAATCCTTACAAGAAGCAGAGGAACTCAAAGCTGTTGCGCCACTATCATCTGCTTTACAAACAGCACAATTTGCCTACAAGTACGTAAATCTCAAATCGTCAATTTTATGGGGTAAGTAAATAGTATATAAATCTCAATGATATTTGAATTGAGTTAATATTCCAGTGTCATTCTTCACTTTCTCTGTTCTTGCCAGACTTCATCCAAGTCATTTTTCAGTTATGATATTTGAGTTATTATCTTGTACAGTTGCATATTATGATATTGATTGTTCTAAATCCCTTTTTTGAACAGTTCTAGTAGGAAATTCAGACTGTGGTAGTTAATTGAATAAAAGAATTTTTTTATGCAATAAGATTCATTATTTAGCTTCATTATGGGTACCTGCTTTTAATGAATTTAATGAAGTTAAAGGGGAGAACAACTTTCTATGGAACAAGAGTAATGAATTCAGTCATTCACTGACAATTCTTAGTTTTTTGTCAAACTTAGCTGGAAAGCTGTAGTTAATTGAATGAATTACTGGGAACTATAGTTTTGTTTTGAGTTCAGTTTGTACTTTTGGTGGATTGCTAGTTCGCTTATTGTGATTATATCCGATTCACCATCAACAATTTTTTTGTTCCTACCCGAAAAAAAAAAAAAAAAAACATGCCACACAAAATGTCTTTTACAAGAAATTATATATTAATCAAAATACAAACAACTAATTTGTACAACACTACAACCACAAAGTTTAGGTATCTGGTTTATTAAAAAACAAAAAGTATAAGAAAGCACACCTTATATCTCCGATAACGTGCCTCGTTATTGCCCAAAAATTTCTTGATAAATGTATCAGCCAAAAAGCCAGCGAGACCATCCAGTAGCCATTCTGAAATTAAGCAGAAAGTAATCAAATAAATATAAAGTGTTTCCATCAAATTATAGGGAGTATATAAATGGCATCAATCTAAATCCCAATCAGCAGTATAGACAATCATATTGTACCAGCTTACCATCATTTGGTGTCTCAGGAGTGATATAGACTCCAAACCACTGTCTTGCAAGGGCAAATGCAAGTTTAATGCTCGTGTCTATGGCCTGAGGAAGGGCTAGGAATACATGTTAATGCATCTTTACATTACAGAAACTATATACAAGGAAGCAATTCACAAGATTATACTAGTAAGTCGTAAGTATATTGCACAATGAAAATCATGTAAACAGTTACATATCTTAACATCTTAAACCTACCCATAATTACACATTGTGTAACACATGAGAGAAACTTGAAATAATTGAACCATGAGAAGTACAGAATCAAAACTTCAAGTCATATGCATGGACCAACCTGATCAATAACCTTCTCATCATATAGAACTTGAGAACTAAAGATACTCATTGAAGCTCCAAAAGTTGTTGATGATACTGCCATCTCTGGAGCTAAGAAAACTTGTTTGTATGACCCAAATGGAAACTTTGCCTCAAGGTATGTCTCATAGTGGCTATTGGAAATAATATATCAAGTCAAGCAACATCATAAAATTAAAAAAAAAATACATGTTGAATCAATCCAAAAAACTGCTGGAAAAGATTTAAAACCAGAATACAACACCTGAAAGCATTGTGGAAAGATTCCACAGTATTACGAAGCTTCGACAAATTAGCCGGCAAACACAGGTGCGATATGAGGCCATGGTGGCCGTCAGGAAGGATTTCAAAGGGTGCAACTGCCAAACTTATCCACCGAGCAGAGACCGGAACATCTAATCTGTAGACATATGTTTTGCAGGGAGGATCATCGTTGCTTAAAACCTGTAAAGTAGAAGAAATGGTACTTAGAAAATCAAGGGATCAATAAACATTATAGTGTAATGGATGAAGCAATACAATAATAAAAAAATAGGATGTCTGAACTGTCTGATGGTAAATCAATTTATCTGCCTAAGGCCCCCCTTAGTAACTTTCAATTCACTTTGGTTTCTTTTAACACGATTTCCCATTTCCTATTAAAAGAAAATCATTGATCTACCCTGGGATTTGGCAGGAAATTTAATATTTTGGTTAATAAATGAACGAGTATAACACCTTCAACAAACACAAAAATAATTATATAAATACAGAATCAAGACTGGTAAAAAGTATTTAATGCGCAATGTATTGAAAAGCAAAAAGCTGAATGCAAACCTCCATAAGCATCCCAAACTCTGATAAATCTTGTAATACTAATATGAATGAAATCTCTCTCAATTATGTAGCTCCTTATTAAAAATGGATGCAGAGAGCTCAATTCTCAATCAAATTTGTTATTGTAAAACTATTTATGCTAGTAATCAAGTTCAAATACTAATATATAAGCTTATAATAAATTTTAATTATTAACATTGCACACTAACTTATAAGCTTGGGTTATGGGGTAATGGTTTTTTAACCTAAAATAAAAACTTATTTGACAAGAAGTCTTGCATCTGAACATGTAATTGAACCCACCAGTCAAGATCATTGATTAAGTTGGACCATGGGCAGTGGGAGCATGTTAGGTAATATTTTTGCTATCGTTACATTTTCAAATCATTGCTGGAAACTATCCAACAAATTTAAGCGTATTTTTATGGGAAACATCAAGTCCAAGAAACATAACCATAGTCTTCAAGAACTAACGGATGCTAGCTCAACCAAATTCGTTATTGTAAAAGTATTTCTGCTAGTGATCAAGTTCAAATACTAATATATAAGCATATAATATATTTTAATTATTAACATAGCACACTAACTTATAAGCGTGGGTTTTGGGATAATGGTTTTTAACCTAATATCAAAATTTATTTGACAAGAAATCTTGCATCTAAACATGTATTTGGACCCACCAGTCAAGATCATTGATTAAGGCCCAGTTTGGCATTGCTTTGCTGTGGGGAGAAGTGCTTTTGAAATTGTTGTGGGGGGAATTGCTTTTAGAATTGTTATGGGAAGAATCAACTGAGTGTTTGGTAAACTGATTTTCAAAAGTGCTGTGAGAACTAAAAGCAATTTCAATGTGTTTAGTAAACTGAAATAAAAAGTGTTGTGAGTGTGTAAAATTACTAAAAGGACATAGACATCTAAATGGTACTAATGTGTTATACTTTACATTTTTCTTGTTTATTTGTGTTTAGTGTTAAGTGTTATATAATTATGGTACTTTATTGAATTAATTAGGCCCCATTTTTTATTATACTTTATTTAATTAATTAGTCCAATTTTTTTATTTCTTTATTTCTTTATTTTATTCTACTTTATTTTTTAATTTCATTTTTATTCTACTTTATTGAATTAATTATCCCAATTTTTTTATACAGTTATGACAACATTTTTTTTTTGTATAAAAATATAAGTCCAATTTTTTTTGTTAAATTTCATTAAAGGTAAGAACAAAGTTGGAAAGTTAGTAAAATTTATTTAATATCACTGTAGCCGTTTTCTAAAAGAAGAAGCCAAAATCCAAAAGTATGTATTTATAGCTTCTCAAAAACTTAGTTGGGAGAAGCTAAAAGTGACCAAAAGCACTTCCCAGCGATTTTACCAAACACCCTGTCTTAGGTCCAGAATCACTTTTGACCCCAAAAGCAGCTGGGGAAGCAATGCCAAACTGGGCCTAAGTTGGACCATGTAAGGTGGGAGCATGTTGGTAAGATAATATTTTTGCTATTGTTAAATTTTCAAATTATTGTAGGAAGCTATCCAACAAATTTAAGCGTACTTTTAAGGGCAACATCAAGTCCAAGAAACTTAACCATAGTCTTCAAGAACTAACGATGCTAGCTCAACCATCTCAAACTAACGTGAAGGATGGCTATCATACTTTGACCTCTCATGTGGAAGATTATCACTATTTCAAATATATATATCCTGAGAGAATTGGGTAATGAACACCTCCCGAGTTAGAAACCAGCTCAAGTGCTCAACAAAGCTTCAAACCCAAAGATACGTGCGGTGAGCGTGGATTGAACACGCGACCTTCAGATCTTCAGTCTGACGCTCTCCCAACTGAGCTATCCCCGCAAATTATGCACCAGCCAAGAACCGAACTCGGGTCTGTAAGTGTATTTTTAATTTATTTATTTATTTATTTATAGCAAATCTATTACCCATGATCTCCGAAAAAACTGAAAAATTCATTTAACATCTTCTTGGACATATCTATGCTCTCCAAAATGATCAAAAATTAAACCTTCTATTACATAGAGAAAAAGTAGAAAAGTGCCAAAAAATGAGAGGAGACAGGATTTGAAGACCTATAATAGCTCCCATTCCAAGCCCTATAAATCATATGCTTGAAAAGCTTTACAAGATAATCCAACGAATTTTTTATATCATAAATTTAAAATATGCTCTTACCTATTCTATTTTCATAAATATTGATCCACTGTGTTGATTACAATTTCTCTAAGGGAACGTGTGATAGCCGTTTTCTAATAGAGTGCGGAAAAAATGCAATTATCTACAGTAGAAAAATGTTATGTAATTGCAGATAAGGAATATCAACAAAATAATAAAGTTTATTCTTTACTGGTGTCTTGAAGAAGCAAAGGAAATTTATCCAGTAAGATTAATTCAATGCAAGAATTTAGTGTATAAAATCGTGGATATCTAAACCATGATAAGAAGTATTGGTTTGAGAAATCACTAAGATTCACAGTCAGTCAATAACAAGACATAAACACACCCTTCTCTCACCTGATGAAGTAAGCTTCCATTACTGACGGCAATAAGATTGTGGGCAACTGTAAACTCCATATCATAACTGAACAGATAATGTAAAAGTTAAATGAATTCATGATAGACTGCCAATAGACCAAAACCACCAAAGTAAGAACAAGAACAGCACAAACTAAATAGTCAATACCAGCATCGCTGAGAGCTTTCATCCATACAAGGGAACCAGCACCGAGCTCGCCTTATCTGGTTATCAGTGTGTAACACATTACTGTTGAAATGAATTCCAGTCTCTGCTTTCTCTACCCAATAGTCAATACGAACCAATTTCACATTCTGCACCCAACATCAACCTACATGAGAAACCACAGACGTGTAAACCACATCACAATATCTCTAGAGTGCATACAAAAAAAAAAAAAAACCATCAATCACTTGTAGCTAGCCTGCATAAAATTGAGCAATTTTAAAATGAAGCTGGACATAAAACGGCAAAGAGCTCCATCAAACCTCAAACATCATACATATAGACAATTATACAATCCATAAATCCCAATGTTTCATGACCTGATTTTACACAATCGGCAATCATACTTGAACACAATCCATTAAGACAAATACTAAATGAAACAAAATGGCACAGTAACCTGCTTAGCTTCACCAGAGGATTCGGGCCTATTCTCTAAATTCATTTGGTCTATCTGTTCAGCTAAACCCTTGGAAGGCTTGCAACAATTGATAAGCAGATTCGGAACCAATTCTCGTTCAAGAGCTGACATATATGCTGCCGTGGCAGCATCAGCCGCCGAACTAGGGGACGATACCGATCTCCATCTCTTTTCATTTTCCACAATGTGATGATTCGGATAATATTCGAACTCAGTCAACTCTCCATCAACCAATACACTCTCAATTACCAAATTCTCCGCGTGTAAGCCTACAATTCCGATATCGGGGACAGCAATTTCCAACTCTGTATAGCTAAACAACAAAAACAAAAAAAAAACTATCACATACTCAATCCACTAATTAATCAAATTACGAAATACAGAATTCAAAGATTAACAATTACAAATTAGCACAAACACACACACTTGAAGTGCGTGA
Organism: Dipteronia dyeriana; assembly: GCA_032871835.1. Classification (NCBI taxonomy): domain Eukaryota; kingdom Viridiplantae; phylum Streptophyta; class Magnoliopsida; order Sapindales; family Sapindaceae; genus Dipteronia; species Dipteronia dyeriana. The sequence goes on from CM065295.1 coordinate 72,699,119, forward strand.
AAAATATATAAACTACAAGTGAGAGAACGTCGCAAGCACCCGTAGATTTGGCGCTTATCGATATCGATAGAGAGACAGAGCTTCTGGTGACGGACCACGGCTCCAGAATTCTCGGGCTTCGTGTCCTCGTTCTTCGGCTTACGAGGCTTTGCCATGGCTGATGTGGTGCTTAACTATCGAGCACGCTCGGTCTGGACAGCTTTATTTATAGAGGTTTGTCTCCTATGAGACGAGCCTTCTCTCTGGTTTAGGTCACTCACTGGACACGCTGTGCCCTATCTTTATTGTTTCGATCTTGGACGTACACGTAGTGGAATGATTCATCTGATGGTTATTATCAGGTGTGTATTGACTATGATGGAAAGCCAATCCACGTTGCAATTGTTTGGGATGACGTAGATATCAGATTCGTCGATTCCCTGCATCATGCAAATATTAGCTAAGTAGATATTTGGTACGGCTTTTGAAAGGATCAATTCAAAAATTATCAATTCGAAAGCTTTTTTTTTTAAGTTAAAAACTGTTTTGAATTTTTTTTTTTTTATTTAGTAAAATTTAAAATAGCTTTTTTAATATATGAAATTATCTTAAGTGCTTTTTATAAGAGTTATTTTAAACAATCTAAATTTTGGATTTTTTTAAAAATCTTTTTCGAGTTTATTTAAAACATATGAAGTGTCCGTTTGGAATAATTTGTCTATTGGTTAAAAAAAAATTAATTAAAAAAGCTCTTTTAAAAAAATATTGTGTTATTTGGTTGTCACCCAGTAAAGCTTTTAGATGATTAAAAAAATTGTTTTACGTAAAGAAGTTCAAATTTTAGGTTTTTTCAAGTAGATCTTTTTTAGATTTTTTAATAACACTAAAAATTCTAATATAACCTTATCATTTAAAATAGTTTTTGAATATTTTGATAATCTTACAATTTAAAAAAGCTTTTTCTAATTGGCAACCAAACGATTAACATCTTCCGATTAAAAGCTCTTCTCATAAAATGTCTACTTTAAAAGATCTACTTGAAGAAGCTCTCCCAAACGGAGCCAAAGTGTCTCTACTATCTTTTATAAATTTTAGATATTTCACCATATAAGTCTTTCATTATAAATTGTCAATACCCTTTTATAATTCACACAACCAAAAGTTATTTTAAAAAATTCATTGTCAACACCTTTTTTATAATTTATACAATCAAACACTTTTTTTGTTAAAAGCTCTATTATAAAAAGATATATTCATAAACTTTACTTAAAAAAACATACCAAACACACTCTAAATGAAGCTTTCATATGGCATTATGGCAGCCAAACATAAAGGCTTCAAATCTTCGATATGATGTTTTAATAAAATAATAATTTATATATATTATGACAATTAAAATAAGGAAAAATAAGATAAAATTATAATTAAAAATTATTTAACCTTAAAGGACAATATAGAAAAATAATGTTTAATTCATATAAAAAAAAAAGCATAGTAACTATTTTTATGGTTATGGTAACTACATTTATGGCTTCGATAACCATTTCATGGTCTCTTCAAAATTGTGCTTTTAACCACGTTTACAGCTACGGCCTACGGTATAACTACGTTTATGGGTTTCGTAACTATATTGACGGTTTCGGTAACCATTTTGTGGTTCCTTACAAATTTTGTGGTAACTACGTTTACGTCTATGGTAACTACGTTTACGAGTTTGGTAACTACATTTTTGGATTTCATAACCATTTCATGGTTTCTTCAAAATTTTGTTTGTAACTACGCTTACGACTACAGTAACTACATTTACGGCTTTAGTAACTATGTTTACGACTTCAGTAATCATTTCATGGTTTCTTCAACAAAAAAAAAAATCTTGTAACTACGTTTACGGCTATGGTTATCACATTTAAGGCTTTGGTATAGGGATGGTCATTTTACCTCGGGGCCCCAAACCCCCGCTCCCTCATCCCCATTTGAGGGAATTTTTTAGGGGCGAAATGGGGAAATGGGGGGGATGGGGATGACTTTTAACCCCAAATTTAAATGGGGTTGGGGTTGGGGATGGGGGGACCCGTCCCTATCCCCATTTTCCCATTTCCCCCCATAAATTCCTTGAAATGGGGGTTGGGGTTAGGTGCCCCCATCCCCATTTTCCCATTTCTCCCAAATATTATAATATTATATAAAAAATATATTAATATATATTTTTATTATATTTTTAATATTTTTATTATTTTTATTTTACTAACTATATATACATATTTATAAATTATAACTTAATTACACACCAAGCAATCTAACTATATATACATATTGATTTTCTTGTTAAATTACACACCAAGCAAGCTCCATATCATTTATTAACATATTTTACTAACTATATATACATATTAAACAACTTAACTTTCATTTCAATTTGTATGGAATGTTATTTTGTATTTGAATTTATTGGATTGCGAATTTATGTGTTTCTTTGATATGTAATTTTTACTGATATAGGAAAAATGAGAAAATTGGGGAATGGGGGACTTTGGGGAAATGGGGAAACGAGGAAAAGCGGGAAAAATGAGGAAAATGGGGGGATGGGGATGGGGATGGGGATGTTGGTGGGGGGACCTCCCCCCAAAATTACCCCAACCCCATTTCACCCAAATTGGGAAATGGGGGGGATAGGGGAGGGTTTGGAAAATGGGGTTGGGGTTGGGGTTGGGGATGGGGGGACCTACATCCGCCCTCATTTCCCCATTGGCCATCCCTACTTTGGTAACTACATTTACGGCTTTGGTAACTACATTTACGGCTTTGGTAACTACATTTACGACTTCGATAACCATTTCGTGATTTCTTAAAATATTTGCTTGCAACTACGTGTACAAGTATTGTGACTACATTTAAGGCTTTGGTAACTACATTACGGCTTCGGTAACAATTTCATGATTTATTAAAAAATTTACTTGTAACTACGTTTACATGTACTGTAACTAAATTTACAGTTTCGGTAACAATTTCATGATTTCTTAGAAATTTTACTTGTAACTACGTTTATGACTATGGTAATTGCATTTACGACTTTGGGAACTATATTTATTGTTTTGTGAACTGCATTTACGGTTTTATCATTTATTTTAAAAAAATTAATTAAACAATGTAACAAAAAAAAATTAATTTCCAGTCTGTCTTCTCCAGCCAAAGGAGACTGTCAATCTCACGTTTCTTCTCAACTTATCATGCGGCAACCAACCCGAAAATGCCCTCACGATGTTTGAGAAATTGTGAATTGAGGGACTATATGTTGACATGATTAGTTTCCCTTTGCTTTTAAAGGTAGAAGTGATGATCGAGGGGTTGTTTTGATATGATTCTTCTATATTTAATTAATAAAAGCACAAGACATCGATAAAATAGGAAAAAGAATAGCATAATAAAAGAATTCGTAGAGAAGAATTATAGAACTTCTACTTGCTTTATCGTAGAGAAGAAATTGGAGATAACAAACCTAGTTATTTAAGGAAAACAATCTAATCTAGGAAAACCTAAACCTAAATAAAAAGGAAAGTAATTTATAATAGGAAAATATAACTAAGAGCATCTCCAATGCAAAAATGGTTTACATATGAATTATTGTTAACATGGCAACAATGTCAAGAGACTTGCTTCCTACGTGGCATAAATATGAACTTGATAGACGATCAATTTAAAATTTGGTCTCCAATGCTTCCGTTTAAAACACATTTTGTTTTAATGATGTGTCCAATTTTATTTCCTATTTTCTTTTGTATTTTATTTTCTTACCAAAAATAGATGAAAAATTAATGTCAATTTTAAATTTTTACTTAGTCAACCTAAAAAAGGGTTGTGCAACATGCCACCTGAAAAGTGGACGGTCGTGTTGACAATGTTTAAATTATTTTTTGGTCACGTTAACTTGAGGTTGAATATGTACGGTTATATTTGAGAAATATTTGTTAACAGAATGTCTATTAATCATACGTGACACCTTTTTTTTTTTGCAAGTCACGCTTGTATTGGAGATGCTCTAATTAATGCATAACTTCTAACATAAAATACTCCTAATTAATATTGGTGTTAACCGAAAATTCGCTATAGGTGACGAATTTCGATCAATACCCTCAACCTGTTACCCGGTTGGCTACGGGGGATAGGTACCTCGTACCTTGGTGATCTTGTATGAATATAGAGTATGGTGTAGCTAGATAGGAGACAAGTCCTCCCACCCATCGGGCTTTGTGCATATGGAGGAAACATGGCGCTTGAGGTTCCTTTGCTGGAATTGAGGGTAGGTATTGGTCCCTGGTCCTGGCACTCGGTCTCCTCTCTAGGTGACCTCGATCCAAATAGCATGTAAGGAGGTAGGATCACTACTCCTCGGTAGTTTCCCATCCCATATAGCAAGCAATAATGAGTGATTGGTGCACCTGATTGATATAACTGTGGTCGGGAAAGATAGGACCACCCGATAACGACTTCTCACCTCTAGGTACTTTCGGTCAGGGCCGAGACCTGTCTTGGTTCTCCTAACTTTGTTAGAGCAGTAACTCGACATGCAGATGGGTGGCTAGGACCAGCGGGGTCAGAGATTAACTCACATTTATACACACATACATAATAAAGATAAAGAAGATAGATGGAAGAAATACAAGTCTTTTGTAGATGTGGACTAACCAAGGGGAAAAAACATCACGAATGATCATATGCTGAAAAACCTTAAGGCAGTATCCAAATGAATGAGAGAAACCCTTTTGTTTATATATATATATATTAAGGAGTGCTCTTGGGAGCTTACAAGAATGACGAAACAGTACAACCATGGTGCTCTAGATAGCTTATAATAGAAATCGAGTGATAACCATTACCAGAATGTTCATGGTAAAGGTAAATACACATAAACAAGATGATACCATAGTGATGGTACACGGCGAATCAGGCAAGGTGTCTTTCACTCTATTATCGATCTTATTATGGTCAATTTGTGGGTACCATTTGGGTGTGTATCTGAGCATTGAGATAGACATCGAATCAAGCGTTGAATCCCCCTGTATGTCTTTTGCGTTTCCAGTCCCCCGTATATTGTGCTTTTACCAGTGTATTTATACACATTGTAATTAGGGTTAAATCTTAGTGTGCAAACCGAAGATCTCTAGATTGATCTCCGTCCTTATTAAGCGGAATTTCCTGTTTAATGCAGTTGACCTTAAAGAATCGGGTTGTGGAGGATATCGTGGAGAAGATGTGTTTATTTCCTCTTTGGACTCTTTCTTGTTGCCCACTCCATTAATTTAGCCATTCAATTCGTAATCATAAGAACACTTATTTGGTATTGATTGAGTTGACTCATTTATGGCATTGTGAATGACCATTAAAGAGTTGACTGTTCTTCCATTCATGGGGTTGATTGTCCCTATTAATTAGGGTTGACTTTCTCTATTAATGGCACTGTAAATGACCGGAGAAATCAACCTTCTCTTATTCATTGCTAGAGAAGAATCGATTGTTCTCGCTATGTATTCGGGTGGCGAGGTGCCTTACTGTACCTGTCTGCTTTTGTTGGCCTTGTTTTGGTAATATGATACCTCTTTGATTCCATTTTTCTTACTGGGCATGTAATATACGTACCCCAGATGGGTCCCAAAGTGGTTTCGCAGTACTCAAGTACAGGGCTGGTGTCGTGGTACCTAGGTTCCAAGTAGGAGGTATCGTGGTACCAAGGTACCGGGTAGGAGGTACCGTGGTACCGATTATACTTTATAACAGGTAATATGTGGGAGGTAGTGCTGACTTCTTATTGGTCAACGGTATCAAGTATCTCCGGTATCTAGATACCGATCTTGTTATAGATTCTACCAGGTAGGCCCTACCAAGTACCAAGCAGATGAAAAATTCTTTTTTGAACCCCTGCCAAAAAAGACTGTTAACAATTGGTATCCTAACATTCACCCATCCTTTGAAGACAACTTGTCCTCAAGCTAAAAATATTATTTTTCTTATAATAATAACTGATTGAATTTGCCTCGATCAGCAAGGACTGTAGGTAATAATCTATATCCAGTTAATTTGACAGCCAAGCTATTCCAAGAAATTTGCATGGTGAGTTTCAAAAAACCCCATAACATAGCACCTAAGGATTGCAACCATTCTGTCGCAACATAATATCACAACCACTAGCAGGTAATAGGTAAAAATCCAATTGAAACTGGAAAACTTGAATGTTCACATGAACATTATAACTTATACCGGAACTACTAATTACTCCTTCATCGCCAACTATAACTTTGAATTGACTGGTAGAAGTTACCTTGCAACCGCATTGTTTAGTCAAAATTGGATTCAAAAAATGTTGAGTTGAACTTGAATCCACAAGGATAGTGATACCATATTCTCGTATAGATCCCTTAAGACGTATAGTATTTTACGAAGATAATCCAGTGAGAGCCTTTAACGATATTTCTAAAATTAGTGAAGTGATTTTAACTTCATCTTCAAGGTCTACAACATTTGTACTACCAACTTCTAGTAGTAATGATTGAGGTTTTTTATAGTGGTGTCCAAGTTTAAATTGTTCATCGCAATTGAAACAAAGACCCTTGCACCTCTTTTTGATTGTTCGGTTGTTGTCAAGTATTTATAAGGTGGTATTCCAAGAGGATCTGGGCCTAATAAATATGATGATGTTGCCCTACTAGCTTTAAGTGATGGTGTTGTTTGAAAAGGACCGAGTAAAGCGAGAGTGGATTTGTTAAAAGTTGATCGAGACTCGCATTTAGGAGTTGTCATGTAGATGAATTCTTTTGGGAACCTTGCATGCTCAAAAGCTTGTAAAAGACTAGTAGGTTTCAACAATTGGACTCATACTTTTATATCATCATGCAACCTAGAGAGAGAAAATAATTATGAAAGATTTTAGTAAATCTCTTGTTCTATTTGCTAACCTTTCAAATTATAATTGATATTCCGTCATGGCTCCTGTTTGTCTTAATTTGGAAATATTTCTACTAGCATCAGTTTCTTCTAATGATCCAAATCGAGTTTGCACATCCCTTTGAAATTGTGCCAAAGTCATATGTTTTATAAAGTGCTCTAACCATTGAAACCAAGGTACATCATCCCTTTCTAAATGTGCAGTGGCTAAAGACAACAACTCGGTTTCCGTTAGTGCAGAAACTTTTTGATATTGCTCACACCTAAATACCCAACTTGATGGGTTATCACCAAAAAAATTTGGAAAAGTGATTTATATGTTACAGGGTTGCACAAGCACACCTTCAACATGTGGCAGTCGTAGGCCTACTTGGTGTTAATTATGGATAATTTGTGGTCGCCTTGCATCGCCAATCTTCAATCTTTCACTAATTATACGCAGTAGTTTTTGCATCCCGACTGTCTATTGAGATAAAGCTTCAAACTTTTCGTCAAGTTGTTGGGACAAGGTTTCAAAATTTTCTTCTAACTCTTTAACAATCAAGATACTCTAGAAAGATGCTTTGATACCATTTAATATAGATTTAAATTAATAAAAGCACAAAAAACAATAAAAAGAAGAAAACAATAGCATAAATCGATAAAAGTCAAATTAATTGTTTTAAAACTAATTTATATTTAAAAACAAACAAGTTGACATACTATTCAGATATGATTAAAAAAAATGTATCAGGTTCAAGTTTCAATCATCATTCAAATTTTAATAAAATTCAGAACTATTTAGTCTTCAGACAAAAAAACAAAAGACCATTAAGTCTCAAATCATAATTCTTGAACTTTTAAAATAAGTATCAAATCTTCCCCAATAAGTCTCAAATTTGACTAGTAAGTCTCGAATTTATCTCATTATGTCTCGAATTTAACCAATAAGTCTCGAATTTAACATAGTAAGTCTTAATTTTATCCCAACAAGTCTCGAATTTACGAGAGAAAAAAAAATCAAAGGAAGAAGTGAAGTGAATGATGCAAATGGATATACTCTTCAAACCTTGGTGGACTTCGATTTTGAAAAAATATGGCTTAGTTTTCTTTAGAAATTGTTCAGTGAGAAAGAATTAAACAAAACAAAAAATTAAGGAGAATAATTTGTGTGAATTGTGAAATGAGAGAAAAAACAAGAGAGAAAAATAGAGAAAATTAAGAATGGAAAGTAAAAGTAAAAGAATAAGTGAGGATATTTTGGTCTCATTACCTATTTTGGTGCTAATAAAACAAGAGTTATTAAAGCAGTGATAGTTTCACCTTTCAAGGTTGAAAATAGGGGTGGGCACTAAGTTCGAAACAGAACTGAACAAGGGTGTTCTGTTCGGTTCGGTTCTTTGATTGAATTCGGTTCAAACCGATTTAAATAATAGAAAACCGAAAAAAAATCGGTTCAAACCGATTTGAACTGGTTTTTTTTCGGTTCGTGTGACTCAAAACCTGTTTAAACCGATTAAACCACATATATAAGGTTTTTTTTAATCCTAAACTTCTTATCATCTCATCTATTCTTCGGCCGACCTCTCTTCTTCTCAGTTCTTACTTCTCAAAATCACAGTTCTCATTTTTAAGTCTCAAGTCTAAACTCCTCCGATTGGCATCTCCGGTTTTTCGATGCTCATCTCTGGTTGTCCGCTGTCGTCTCAACTTTGTTCCTTAACACAGGTTTGTCTCGACAGTCGACTTAGTCTCTCTTCTTCGTGTTCTAATTTTCTTCTTCTTTTTTCGTATTTTTTTTGTCTTTTTATTTTCACATCTGATGACCATTGTCCACCGATCTGGTCTTCGGTCGTCTAATTTGCTTTCCTTCATCTCCAGCCAAAGCTTCAATGAGATAACCTTCAGAGTTCAGGCTTCAGCTCATCCATTATGCTGTTCTTCAGATCCGATTGCTTCTTTGATTAGTTTTTGTCTTCTTCGGCTCTTCTTCTTTCTTTATTTGATTATTTATGGTTTTCTTCAACTGAAGATTTTTTGTATTCGTTTTGGTTCTTTGCTTTTTCTGATGTATAATGTGTTGTTTGCCTAGCACTTTTAGTTATTGAAATGTATTTGTTGCTCTTTGAAAGTTTGAATGTTAAATTTTTGTTAAATTTTAAAAGGCCAAATACGCCAAGCTATTCACCATGGATTCTTTTGTTTTGGTCACTTTTAACAGTTAATTATATGTCCAACATGCTTAAAATGGTTGAAAATTTGTCGTCATGTTTTGTATAAAATTGAAGAGCATAATCAACATATAATGAAACGAAAATTGGAGTGGGATTAAACTGTTACATCCCACAACTGCACCTGTTTAGAAACATCAAGGCTCTGTGAAACTGCAACAGTGTCTTCAGGTTATACAAATTTGCACCTCAACAAACATTACTCATATAAAATAACTGTAATATATCATTTTAATTAATTACTTTTTTTTTTCTTCAAATTACATGGATTTCAAGCAATAATACAACATACTTATTTGTCAACTCTTTTTAACTCATCATAAGGAGTCACAATCTCACACGGACATCATGCATGAATCAATTAAGTGTATGTAATGTAATCAAGTGGTTAAAAGTCTGCCAACTTGCTTACTGAACTGTCATTGCTAATTATGGTTTCATTTATGAATGCAGAAAGTTGGAATTATTTTACTGTCTTTATTTGTTTGATTTGGATTTAATTCTGAATTTGGAGTTTGGAGTTTGGATTTGGATTGTAATTTTTATTTGGAGTTCAGATTTGTGATTTAGAGTTTTTATCTTGGAAAATTGAACTGTATGTCACATTGTCACTTGTGAATTTCGTATTGTATGTATGTCTGTAACATGTCAACAGTGGCTTCAATTTGTGACTTTTTTGAATGAATTATAAATTAAATGTTATTAGTTATTAGTTATTAGTTATGTTTGATTTGGGTTTGGGCAGTTGAGCTACAACAATTTATGAAACTTTGGTGTAAAATTAGAATTCAACAAGTCAACAACCCATCAAATTTTAAAATATATTAAAAAAGACTCATTAAGCCCATCAAGCCAAAAAGGCTCATTAGACCCAAAACCGAAATGGAACGAATCGAACAAAACTGATTCAAATTAGTTCAGTTCAATTCAATTCGGTTACAATTTCTTATTCTGTTTAAACCGGTTCACTTCTTGGTAAATCGAAATATTTTCGGTTCAGTTCGATTTTATCCAAAACCGAACCGAACCGAATCGTGTCCACCCCTAGTTGAAAAAAGTGCTTATGAGATCCATCACTTTTTTTGAAAAAATAGCTTTTGGTTGTTTAAATTACAAAAAAAAAAGTGACAATGTATTTATAATTAAAGATAGTTGTATCGTAGAATATCTAAAATTATAAAGGGTAGTTGAGACAATTTATATGTTATAAAAAAGCTCAAAATAAGTTTTTTGAAAAAGCCCGAATTTTGAACTTCTTCTAATAGGCATAAAATAGCTTATATAAAGAGCAATTAAGACAATTCATATATTGAAAAAATTGTTTTGAGTTTTGCCAAACAACCTAACAAAAACTTCAAAACAGTTTCTAGAATTAAAAAAACGCTTTTGACCTTTACCAAAGTCATCACAAACACACACCAAACACAATGTGTGTTTGTGATGACTTTTCAAGTAGAACTTTGATTGAGTAAAGCTTTTAACAAGAAGCTCTATATTGTTTGGTATTCACACAAAAAAATGCTTTTAAGTTAATAGATTATATAACGAAATATAATTTGATCTCGTATTGTATGCATGAGTATGAATAACGCGTACCTGGAAGCGCTGCGGAAAACATCCAATTCGTAGAGTCTTAATCCCGAATCCATAATAATACGATAACCTGGAAATAAAACAAGGAAAACAATTAAAACAAGGAAAACAATTAAAACAATTAAAACAATAGAGAGTCTTCTACTCTCTTCTCACCTTCCTCAAATTGTCTAATGGGGAGACAATTCTGTTATATGTTCTTTATGAGTGAGAGTAGAGACCCCCTATGTATAGTATAACTTCATAGAATCATAACCCATAAAGGATTCTCAAAACCCTAATAGGATGACTAGTCATAATAGGAATACTAGGTCACACATATACAATAGCTCATACCATATCCTACATATATTTAATGTAGCTAAGGTGCACCGAGCCCAACAAATATTGATCACATTAATAACGGGCTTTATCCGGTCAACTCTCACTTACTTAAACATTCCAATCAATCCGGTTTTTCATAAACATAAAATATAATGGCATATGTTGCTCACAATTTTATAAGAACATTACATTCTCCCACTTGAGCTACATAGACATTATTATTTTAGATTTAAAAAATCATTTTAGAAAACGACTCTCCGAATTGACAAGCAATTATATGTGGCCACAAGGAATGTTTAAGAGAGTAACACCTGCATTCCCTTTAGTCCAATAGAACATCAAGTATCCAACTACATAGATCATTACATCTTTAATCAATATAAGACCATATGTAATCAAAATACCCTTAGCTCTACCTACCCGGGTAAAATGGTATGTATGTGTGGTATGGAAATTACATGCAAATGTGATCATCATGCCTATTTCCATATAGGTCCCACTTCGTATAATACGAAGCAGCTTAAGACGAGCAAACTTAATGTCTTAAGCATTTTACACTCATGGCCAAACACTTTGACTATGAGTTCAACCTCCCTTAAGACTGGCAAATCATTATGTCTTAAGTAATGTTCACTCATCGGTGGAAACTTTATACCTTATGAGTGAATTGCTCCCTCAAACTAAAAGCTTGAGATTTCTTACCATAACCAACCATCCATGTGCACACAATAACAAGTATGGCAAACATCTTAACATGCATATACAATACATTCTCGAGAATATTAAACAAACATGCATAGAATAAATACAGTTAATCTAATTAAAGACAACTCCCACTAACCAAACACATCAAAAAATTCAAACCAATGCAGGATACAACATGCTCCACAAAACTTTTGGAGTCAAATATCTTGGTTAGTGTATCAAGAGTTATTTTACATATGGCTATTAGAAACTCGCAACTCTTAAATCTTCTCTCACCACAATATCTATATGGTTAAACCTCCGATATCTCTTATCATATTTAGAGAAGATAAAAACAGTGAAATTATCACAATCTACCTCAAAATATGATTTCACAATCAAAATTCTTTAGAGTTGCAATATATAAAGCCACATGTGAGCATGAAACAATTAACCTCTACAAATACTATGAAACCTCCCTTTTTTTAACACTATCTATTGATACATGTCAAATTAGTTTGAAATCCGTAAAGTATACTAATGTAATAATATAATTAATACATATATATTAAGTTTACATCAAACTATCATTTGCGGATTCATACATGACCTTTTTCATATGAGAACGCTCTAATTTACTTGAGGAATTAAAAACTTATGTAAGTTTATCACTTTTATCAAGAGGTACCTCAAACAAGTAAACTTGTAATCATACTAACCCTTCAAGTGCTCTATTAATATGTTTCTCAATAGCATTACCAAAATATGCTTGTTTGAGATTTTTCACCTCATAATACTAAAGATAAAATTCTTAAGTCACATAAATGACAACATAGAGCACATGGAAAATAAACTTACTCCCACTGACCCTCGGTTATGTCTAAAGGCAAAATAAAACTTTTAATAAAGTCTTAAAATACTACAACATTATTAAACTAAACATCATTGTCTGGAAACTTGATTAAATATGTCAACGAAGTTTTAAAGTATGCAAACTAAATACTCGTTTTGCAAGTAAAACCTTCAAGCCATAAATCTGACCATATGACTTTCAACCAATTAGTTTGCAACTATTTGACAACTAAGTCAAAACCCTAACTCCAATGACATCCAAAATTACAATTCAACAAACTTGACATTTATTCAACATAAATATCCCAAACACAAGCTTTCTTCCTTAAACATAAGTCTTTGAAATTATACATTCTTAACAACATCACTCTCTCCCCTAAGAATATATAATGTATAGATACAATTATTCTTATAAATAAAACAAGACAAGTTCTATGAACTATTCCCAATAGTTTCTAATCTTTACAGTCCTATCCTTATATTTTATGAGATTACTTTTAATTCATTTAATCAAAAGAGTTAAAACTGAGAATTTAAAATAATCAAAATGTCCTACGAATCAATTATCTCAATTCTACCTTTGGTCATGTGATTAAAAGATTATATCTAAACTACAAGATCAATCTTCAATCTAATTCTAAAACCTAAAAGTAGAATTTAGAATTCGAGAATAGTTCGAAGACCCATTAAGATTATTATTTACAGAAATCACCATATAACTCGCTAGGTGAAATTATAAGCAATAATCTATTATCTTGAATAAGCTTCAAGATATTAATTTAAATTCTCAGTCTTATTATGAAAATTGTACTTCTCTATACATGACCAAAATCGGAAATATCATCCAATAAAACTTTTAGAGGTTAAAGATAATCTAAATATTATCATTAATTCATATGAATTAAAATAAAACCTCTAAACTACTTGGTCCCTATTAAATACCGAATTCATTGAAATAATTTATAATATAAAATGTATCACAAGAAATAACCCACTAAGAGCTTAATTGAAAATTAATCAAATAATTCAAAACATAAATAAAGGGGTACATTTTCTTGCGATAACAAATTATTTTATTTCCTCAGTGTTTATTTTTTTTGACTTGCTATGTTGAATTGTCAAAATTTTCATACTCCTTCATATGATGTTTGTACCCTATCACCTTTATCAAAATGATAAACAAAAGACATAACTTTATAGAATAGATTCTTCTCCATCTATCTTTAAGGCACTAAACCTTAACAAACTTTCAACCGTGGGTTCACTAAACTTCATTTATCCTTTAATCCCCACTAAGGTAAAAACCAATTAGAGCGTCTCATCTAATCCATCAAAAAGGTCCATCAACCAATATCTTAATGACATGTATTTAAAACTAGTAGAGGCGTTTAAAAATGAATTAAATCACAATATATTCATGCTCACGCCGATTTCCATAATCATTATAAATAATGATTTAACCTTGATGGAAATCTAACACAACATCATGATCTGTCTTTTGGACAAAGACCACAACGCACGTGTTAAAACTTTCATACAAGTGATTAACTTCTTTGAGACATGAGTATCACTCTTTATTCTTCAATGCTCATAAAACTCACACAAGTGAAGACTCTCTTAGGTTGATGATCAACACAATACATGTAAGAGTTGTATGTAATAAACATGTATATTCGTATTAAATACATAAGCATGAATTCGTACCTGAATTTCCTAAATCCATTGAATTTTGTACCTGAATTTCCTGAATCCATTGAATAATCCAAGAAGACCAACCTGAAATAAAACAGAGAAAATAGTTAAAACAACGGGGAGTCTTCTACTCTCTACTCACCTTTCTCAGATTGCCTAATGGGGAGACAAATATGTAATAATCTCTTATGTGAGTGAGAGTAGGGACCCCCTATATATAGTATAACTTCCTAGAATCCTAACCCATAAAGGATTCTCAAAACCCTAATAGGATAACTAGTCCTAATAGGAATACTAGGCCCACACATATACAATAGCCTATACCATATCCTACATTTATTTAATGTAGCTAAGGTGCACAGAGTCCAACAAATATTGATCACAATCAAACGAGTTTTTCCGGTCAACTCTCACTTACTTAAACAATCCAATCAATTCGGTTTTTCATAAACATAAAATATAATGGCATATGTTGCTCACAATTTTATAAGAACATTACATTCTCCCACTTGAGCTACATAGACATTATTATTTTAGATTTAAAAAATCATTTTAGAAAACGACTCTCCGAATTGACAAGCAATTATATGTGGCCACAAGGAATGTTTAAGAGAGTAACACCTGCATTCCCTTTAGTCCAATAGAACATCAAGTATCCAACTACATAGATCATTACATCTTTAATCAATATAAGACCATATGTAATCAAAATACCCTTAGCTCTACCTACCCGGGTAAAATGGTATGTATGTGTGGTATGGAAATTACATGCAAATGTGATCATCATGCCTATTTCCATATAGGTCCCACTTCGTATAATACGAAGCAGCTTAAGACGAGCAAACTTAATGTCTTAAGCATTTTACACTCATGGCCAAACACTTTGACTATGAGTTCAACCTCCCTTAAGACTGGCAAATCATTATGTCTTAAGTAATGTTCACTCATCGGTGGAAACTTTATACCTTATGAGTGAATTGCCTTCTCAAAGCCAAAAGCTTTAAGATATCCTGCCACGATAAAAATATACATGCGCGCATATCATGGCAAATAACATACATATACAATGTACAAATATATTCTCAAGAATAAATAAAATTTTATTAAACAGAAAACTGCAGTTAATTTAAAAACAAAACATAACTCCCACTAACCAAGCATATTATAACTATCTATTAACCCCAAACGGGTAATATGCCCTTTAAAAACCTTCGGAGATAGTCCCTTGGTTAGGGGATCATCTATCATCTCTTCCGTGGCAATATGAATAATGGAAGTTTGCAACTCTTGAACTTTCTCTCTAACCACAAGATACTTGATCTCCACATGTTTAGACCATGAAGACCTTTTATTGTTCTTAGAGAAAGAAACTGCTGCGGAATTGTCACAATAGATTGTTAATGGCTTAGAAATGGAATCGACAATCGGTAACCCTGAAATGAAATTCCGCAACCAAACTGCTTGGGTTGTTGCCTCATAACATGCCACAAACTCAGCTTGCATAGTAGATGAAGCTGTAAGTGTCTGCTTGACACTCTTCCACGAAATGGCTCCATCAGCCAACATAAACACAAAACCTGAAGTGGATTTTAGATCATCTATACAACCAGCAAAATCTGCATCTGCATAGCCAACAACTTCCAATAGGTCTGAACGCCTATAAGTGAGCATGAAATCCTTTGTTCGATGCAGATAATGCATAACTTTCTTTGCTGCTGTCCAATGATGAACGTCGGGATTACTTTGAAATCTGCCAAGTTCACTAATTGCAAAAGCAATATCAGGACGTGTACAAACCTGTGCATACATCAAACTGCCAACCGCAGATGAATATGGGACATCTTTCATTTGAGAACGTTCTAGCTCATTATGGGGACACTGTAGCTTCATAAGTTTATCTCCTTTCACGATAGGTACCTCACCTGGGGAACAAGCACTCATGTTAAACCTCTTTAGTACCCTATCAATGTAAGCCTTTTGAGATAATCCAAGCAAACCACGTGACCTATCACGTTGTATCTCAATACCAAGGACATAAGAGGCTTCCTCCAGGTCCTTCATTGCAAAGCTAAGAGATAGAAAATTCTTGGTATTATGCAGCAACCCCAAATTATTGCCAGCGAGCAAAATATCATCAACATAAAGTATAAGAAAAATAAAATTGCTTCCACTGACCTTGAGGTATATGTAACGACTTCATCAAATTTCAAATACCATTGCCTTGAAGCTTGTTTCAGACCATAAATGGATTTTCTTAGCTTACAAACCATATGTTCCATTCCAACCGCCTGAAAACCTTCAGGTTGCATCATGTATACATCCTTTACAAGATCTCCATTTAGGAAAGCGGTTTTCACATCCATTTGATGCAGCTCTAAATCAAAATGAGCAACTAAGACCATAATAATCCTAAAGGCATCTTTCGAAGAGACAGGAGAAAAAGTCTCAGTATAATCAATACCTTCCTTTTGACTGGACCATTTCGTTACAAGTCTAGCTTTATGTCTCTCAATATTGTCTTTAGAGTCTCGTTTAGTCTTAAAAACCCATTTGCATCCAATGGGCTTGCAACCATCAAGCAATTCAACCAAATCCCAAACACGATTTGTATCCATGGATCTCAGTTCATCGATCATAGCATCCATCCATTTTGACGATTGATGGCTCTGAACAGCTTGATCATAATTCCTAGGATCGTCATCCACTCCTAAGTCAAAATCATGCTCATGTAAAATAAATAATATAATCATCAGGAATGGCAGATATTCGGACTCTTTAAGATCTCCTTAAAGGAACATCAACAACTGGTTGTGGCTCATCAATGACTAGTTGGGGTTCATCAATAGCTGGCTCGGGCTCATTAATAACCGGTTGAGGTTCAACAACAACCGGTAAGGGTTCATCTTCTTGTTCAGATAGAGAATCATCAAAATGCTCTAAGAGAGGTAGTATGACAACATCCAATGAAGTTGAAGATGTCGGATCACCTAATTTGTCCTCCTCAAACTCAAAATCCTGAGTTTGCATATTCTTCTCAACTTCATTACCTTCCTCTAAGAATACAGCACGTTTAGACTCAACTATCCTCATAGAGTATGTAGGACAATAAAATCTATATCCTTTTGATTTATCCACATATCCCACAAAAAATGCACTAACTGTCTTAAAATCCAGCCTTTTCAAATTAGGATCATAAGGCATCACTTCCGCAGGACATCCTCATACTCTCATGTGATTTAATTTTGGCTTCGAACCAAACCACATTTCAAAAGGAGTATTAGGCACAGATTTGCTGGGAACTCTATTAAGAATGTAAGTTGACGTCTTAAATGCATCACCCCATAAAAATTTAGGCAAAGAACTTGTACTGATCATACTTCTTACCATGTCCATTAATGTACGATTCCGTTTTTTAGAAACTCCATTTTGCTCAGGTTCACCAGGTATAGTGAATTGAGCACCAATCCCACATTCTTGCAAAAACCTTGCAAACGGACCAGGATTCTGACCAGCTTCACCATACCTACCATAATATTCACCCCCACGATCAGATCTAACACATTTGATCTTTCTTTCTAATTTCAATTCAACCTCAGCTTTATATATTTTGAAGGTATCTAAGGCTTCGGATTTCTCGTGAATGAGATAGATGTAACCATAACGCTAGAAATCATCAATAAAAGAAATGAAATATTTATATCCACCAAGTGGGGCGGGTGAAAATGGCCCACATATATCGGTATGGATAATTTCCAACAGATTTTGACTTCTGGTAGCCCCTTTCTTTTTAGCTCTTGTCATTTTACCCTTCAAACAATTAACACAATACTTAAAATCTGAAAAGTCAAGTGAATCAAGAATATCATTTCTCACTGATCTTTCAATTCGATCTTTGGATATATGGCCTAAACGTTTAGGCCATAGCATGGATGATCAATTTTCTCTCTAGCGTTTAGATCCAATGGTAGAATTTATCACAACAGCAGAACGAGAACATTCACCAACTAAATCAGTATGTAAATTCAATTTATACAAACCATCACACAAACGACCAGAACCAATGAGAAAAGAACCCTGATAAAGAACAAATCCTTTATTAATGAATTCAAAACGATAGCCACTAATATCCAACTTAGAAATGGAAATCAAATTACGTCTGAGAGAAGGAACAAAAGCAACATCAACTAAATCTAAAAACTTTCCTGAAGCTAAAGGTAATCTAACAACTACTATAAACTCAACTGAACCCTTCTCTCCATTTCCCATGAAAACAACAGCTTCTTTATCCCTTGGTTTCCTTTTGCTTCTGAAGCCCTGTAAAGAATTCGTAACTTGAATAGTAGCTCCAGAATCAACCCACCAAGAATTTAAAGGGACATCAACCAAATTAGATTCAAAACATACGAGAGCTAAAGGGGTACCTTCTACGTGTTTCGTAAACTTGAAGCAATCTTTTTTCATATGGCCTTTCTTGCTACACCAGAAACACTTGACTTTCATGTCATCATCCTTAGCCTTAATGAACCCATTAGTCTTGCCAGCTTTCTTTCCATGATGTTTAAACTTCTTACCCCCATTGAACTTCTTCTTACCCTTGTTGCTGTGAGTAACCATATGAGCACTTTGTTTCTTACTTTTGCGAATAGTCTCTTCCTCCTGAACCACAATTGCAGTTATTTGGTCCAAAGTCCATTCAGCCTCTTGAGCATTATAAGAGGTTTTCAGAACATCAAACTCACTTGGAAGAGACTCAAGGACTTGCCATACAAGGTGAGAGTCAGAGATCTCAGTATTCAGATCCCTTAATTTCATGGCCATATTAGTCATCTTCATAATATGCTCACGAACATCACCGGTACCATCATAAACAGTTGTCGCTGGCTGGCTCAAATACTTTCCCCTCTCAGCCTTGCTTCGCTTATTGAACTTGCCACTCACAACTTTAAGAAAAGCTTTGGCATCCTTACATTTTGGAATACTCTTCTTAATGGTTTTGGCAATGGACAAACGCATGATCATCAGACATTTTCGATTAGACTTTTTCCACTTCTTTCGATAAGACCTCTGTTTAGCAGTACTCTCATCGGTAAGTTTAGAAGGCTTATTCTCACGTAAAGAAAGGTCTATCCCCCAAAGAGCTAGAACAACAATGAGAGTCTCTTTCCATTCCTCGAAATTAGTCTCATCCAAATGTTTAATAACAGACAATTGCGAAGCAAAGTTGTTGACATTGAAAACTGAATATCAAAACAAAGGATTTCATACATATAAAATAACGGTCAAAAACATTTATAGAAGTAATATTCAACATGTGATTAGGCAAAGATCACTACATTATATAAATGAATTCCTCAAGATGATGAACCTCCTACGGAGAAGAACATCACCTATCACATGTGATAACCCTCATACGGAGATGATTAAAACATGTATATAGTTTCCATTATTGCAGTTCTATAGATGAATACCTCAAGATGATAAACCTCTTACGGAGAAAAACATCACTTATCACATGTGATAACCCTCCTACAGAGATGATTAACACATGCATTTTCATCTTTGCAGTTCAAATTTAATAATTGATTACCGACGAATATCTCAAAATCTTTAATGATTAGCCACTACGTGAAAACATAACCATCTGATTCACGAGAATATACAAAACAGATTAATAATTCAACAAAATAATTGATATGAAAACTTAATGATTAGTCTACTACGTAGAAACATAACCATCCGAAATCATAAAGATTATCGACTGCACTTTTTCCCAAAACCTCTTTTGGAAAATTATAAACACGGCCCTTGATTTTGTTAAATTACATAAAGACCCCTCAAGATTTTTGTAATTACAAATCGACCCCTGAATTTTATAAAAATTACAAACCGACCTAGTAAGTTTTGATAATTATAAATTGGGCCCAAAACTTTTGAAAATTACAAAATTACCCCGTCAATTTTCATTAACTATAAATCGGTCCGAAACTTTTTTAAAATTGCAATCTGGTCCAGTAAGTTTTGATAATTGTAAATTAACCCCATAATTATATCAAAATTACAAAAAGGCCCAAATTAATCGCAAATCAGTCCCTCAAAAATATCAAATTCTCAAAAGTTGGCCCAAGCAAAATCAGCCATGGAAACCTAGACCTGTCGATCGCCGCCGCCTCTACACCCCATTCGTCCCCTGAAGGCAGCGCACGACGGCGCAACGAGACCCAATCCACCCCAGATCTCGAACGAAGAAATCCCGGTGTGGATTGCGATCGATCGGCCTCCAAGCGTGATTCTTGGACGATCGATTCGCTGGTCGTGGGTCCTTCGTCTGGTCGTGATCTTTGACCGTCGATCTGGATCGGGATGGTGGCGTTGATCGAGCAGAGGCAGCGATGGGTATGGGCGTGATAACCCATCGACCCATGAAGAAACCAAACACTGGTTCGTCCGACAAAACGCGTGGGTTTGGAGCGACATCCATGAAACTCAACGGGTATGACCCACGTCTGGTGAAAAACCAATGAACCAAGATGGAGAACGGGTCTGATGAGAAACCCAGGTTTGCGTGGTCAGATCAATCAGCTACCAGATCAGGTGATCTGATTATAGAACCCAAACTTCACGAGATCAAGAACATACCTATATCTGGGTTGATTCAATCTAAATCCTAAATACTTGTTCATCTAGTAGTCGAATCCTATCAGGATCTAGATACCGATCATCAAATAAAAATTTACAGATTCAACATATATCAACAGATATCAACATATTAATGTATACGGTAGATGAATAATAATAAGAATTCAGTATTCAGCATATATAAAAATACGATACCTCTTACACCACTGTAGGAGTTGTTTGTAATAAATATATATATTCGTATTAAATATATAAGCATGAATTCGTACCTGAATTTCTTAAATCTATTGAATTTCGTACTTGAATTTCTTAAATCTATTGAATTTCGTACCTGATAAAACAATAGAGAGTCTTGTAATTTCTACCCACCTTTCTCATTTCTACTCACCTTTCTCAGATTGCCTAATGAGGAGACAAATCTATAATAATCTCTTATGTGAGTGAGAGTAGGGACTCCCTATATATATATACAGTATAACTTCCTAGAATCCTAACTCATAAAGGATTCTCAAAACCCTAATAGGATGGCTAGTCCTAATAAGAATACTAGACACACACATATACAATAGTTCATACCATATCCATATTTTTTTAATGTAGCTAAGGTGCACCGAGCTCAACAATTATTGATCACAATCAAACGAGCTTTTCCGGTCAACTATCACTTACTTAAACAATCCAATCAATTCGGTTTTTCATAAACATAAAATATAATGGCATATGTTGCTCACAATTTTATAATAACCTTACATGTTTGTCAAAATATCTCTAAAAGAGTTTTTGTTGTTAAAATTATAAAAACTGACACTAACAAAGTATTTATAATATAAGACTGTGTTTGTTATACAACATTGGACAGGATTGGACTATTAACAGTTATTTCCCTATGTTTATTGGATGCATGATGAGACTATGCATAAACCTCTCCCCTCAATGGGGCCCATATGTTATCCTATTGTAGTGGGATTATTTAGTCTCACTATAGATTGTTGGGACTATTTGTAGTCTTACTCTTAATTTTTTTTTGGGTTTTTAGCAAAACTACCCTAATTTAGGGACCAAATTGCAAATCTACCCTAAAATCCAAAACAATTGCAAAAGTGCCATAAAATTCCCAAATTGCCCTTATTCATTACATCACCCAATTTATTAACTATATTTACCAATTTGCAAACAATTACTAACATACTCACAAAGCCATCCACCGAACAACATTGCAACTTCCTAATCTGGTATTTACCTCATAATCCCAAGTTTTAAAAAAAAAACCATGAAAAATTTCATCGGGTTGGGCTGACCCGACGTCGGGTCAGCCTGACCAGATAAAATTTTTCATCGGGTCGGCTGACCGGACGTCGGGTCACCCCAACCCGATTAAAAATTTCATCGGGTCAGGCTGACCCAACGTCGGGTCAGCCTGACCCGACAGAATTTTGCATGAAAAAAAAAACCATGAAAGATTCCATCGGGTCAGGGTGACCCGATGCCGGGTCAGCCCAACCCGATGAAATTTTCATGGTTTTTTTTCATGAGAAATTCTGTCGGGTCAGTCTAATCCCGATGGAAAAAAATATCGGGTTAGCTGACCCGGTGTCGGGTCACCCAACCCGATGATTTTTTTAATGGGTCCGTTTTTTTTATGTGGTTTTTTGTTATGTTATGTTCTTTCAAATAATGAATTTTTTAATGATGGATAATATATGTTGAATTATTTTTTCAGGATTAAAGATGAAAAATGTGCATTTGGTTTTGAATTGGGGTGGAGAATGGAAAAGTCATCATGGTGAGTATCGGTATGAAGGCCGAAGAGCGAAGGCCTTTGCTTTTTCAAGGGATTCAAACTATGATCAATTGTTAGATAAGGTATACAATGTCACCGAAATCGATAAAGATCATTATCGGATAAGTATGACGACTCTTCCACAGACTTTTCATCCTAGCATGCCCATTGAGATTGTTGATGATGAGGACGTTCAGTTGTTGCTTAGTCGAGAGAATGTTGACCCATTAGTTTGCATTAGTGTTGAGGAAATCGGCCATCAATCTCCAGAAATGAAACATAACCCACCAGAGTCCTCTCACAACCTACACCATATCAATATGGATGAGTTTCGAAGGTTGGATGTACCTAACATGGCTGCCCATTTGGATGATATTCGAGAGGGATTACAATCTCCTCCTCGTCATTTTAGTTTTCAAGATACGACGGGTAACCAACAGATTCCTGAGCATGATGAAACAGAACCACAGTTTAATTTCAGTCGTGAGGGAGTTTCCAATCAGTATGATGAGCAGTTTGCCAATGTCCAGAGACTTGTTCCACCTCCATGTGCATTTTATTCTATTAATTCGGGTGAAGTTGCACCCAGACCTGTTACTATGCGTCTTGAAGTAGGTGAATTATTTCCAAGCAAGAGACAACTACAATCACAAATAGGTAGTTATGCATTTACCAACCGGTTCCAGACTAGGGTGTTCAAGTCCGATACAACACGATATCAAGTTCGGTGCATTGTTGAGGATTGCAATTGGCGATTACGTGCATCTAAGGTTCATAATTCAGATTATTTCCAGATTAGAAAATTTGACAATCAGCACACATGCTCCCCAGAAGCACGATTCCCGCATCAAAGGCAAGCAAGTGCACGAGTTATAGGGGAACACATACAGAAGAAATTTCGTGATCATCGTTTATACAAGCCCAAGGAAATTATACATGACATGCAAAGGGAGTTTGGCATCTCCTGTAACTACCACAAAGGGTACCGAGCTAGACATATTGCCTTAGAAGAGGTTCAAGGAACACCGGTTGAGTCATACAGTAATTTACCATCATACTTATACATGTTAGAGCAAGCAAATCCCGGGACTGTTACAGACCTCCACACTGATTCGTCTAACAGGTTCATGTATATGTTCTTTTGCTTTAAAGCGTGTATAGATGGTTTTTTTTCTTCGATTAGACCAGTTATTGCTATTGACGGGACGCTTTTGAAAGGTCCTCATAGAGGGGTCTTATTTGTTGCTGTGTGTATGGATGGCAATGATCAAATATTTCCTCTAGCTTTTGGTGTTGGTGATTCAGAGACAAATGAAGCTTGGGAATGGTTTTTAACTAGGTTACATAAAGCCGTGGGCGAAGTTGATGATTTGGTTATTGTTTCAGACAGAAAAGGTAGTATCACAACCGGTGTAGAAAAAGTGTTTCCCAATTCCTTCCACGGTGCATGTGCAGTACATTTAGAACGGAACATGGTTGGTCACTATGGTAGGAATAAGGCACTGAAACAGTACTTTCGACGAGCAGCCAGGGTCTATCGAGAGAGTCAATTCATACAACATATGGAACAACTAGCAAATATTAATCCCGAAGCAGCTCAGTATGTCACGAATATTGGTATTGAGCGTTGGACACGAGCACATAGTCCAAGAAAAAGGTACAACATAATGTCAACCAACATTGCAGAGGCCATGAATAATGCAATTAAAAAATGCAAGGAATTGCCTATTACTGGAGTGATTGATTACATCAGAGGGGTTCTGCAGCATTGGTTCCATGATCGACGAACAGCTGCACATAAACTTACAACTCAATTGACAACAGCCGCAGATGTAGCCATCAGTGTCAAGGATGACAAAGCACGATATATGCGGATCTACCCTATCACATTTTACACATTCCTTGTTAAAGATGGGGGTTTAGATGGACATGTGGATTTGATTGTAAAAACATGTACCTGTAAAGAATTTGATGTCGACCAAATTCCATGTGCACATGCATTAGGTTGCATTAGGTTACGGGGATTTTCATTTGTTGATTATTGTTCTCCTTATTATTCTAGTGTGTTTCTGGTTGCAGCATACAGTGGAGAAATACATCCCGTTGGACAACCCAGTGAATGGTTGGTTCTTGAGGATATTGTTTCAAAAATTGTTCACCCACCATTAGGTCGTCGTGGTCCTGGAAGACCTAAAAAGAATCGTATTCCGTCATTTGGCGAGGAAGTAACTCAAAGGAGTTGCACCACTT
Organism: Dipteronia dyeriana; assembly: GCA_032871835.1. NCBI lineage: Eukaryota > Viridiplantae > Streptophyta > Magnoliopsida > Sapindales > Sapindaceae > Dipteronia > Dipteronia dyeriana. Next base: position 72,724,055 of record CM065295.1, read on the forward strand.
GTCATCGTGTTGGTCACAATAGCCATACTTGCACCTACCCAAAGGCAAGTAGACCATCAAGTGGTATGGGAAGTATTAGTGAAATTGGTGAGGCAAGTAGATCACATGATGTTGTTGAATAAGCAATGTACTTGAGTTATCTTTTATTGAAACATGTGTTATGAACATGTATTATGAAGTTAGTCAGTCATATTCTGATAAGTAACCGCTAGTAATTACATGACTATTGATGTGGGATAGTAATGGTAAAAATATGGTATTCCTTAGTATACTATTTACGAAATTTTGACAGAGTTTCATTTGAAATTGCAACAATTCCATATCTTCTATACAGTCCCTGCAAATATAACACTTCTAATCGTCACACAACAATCTCTACACTGTTCACACAAATCACTTCTATGTACAGATCACAATCACAAATCACAACAATCTCTACACCGTTCACACAAATCACATCAAGTTGCATTATTTACACATAAAGGTTCATTATTTACACAAGGTATTTCTTTTGAATTTTGGAATATTTCTGTTGCTATCTTAACTCTAAAGGGTTGTCCGTCATTTTCATCAAAGTTGAATTCTTTTCTTGCCCATAGGTACTCCAAGAATTTGAGAGTGAAAACCCCACAATCGGACCTATGTAAAAAAAAACATTCATTAATAACAACCACCACGTAAGACAAACAATAACCATGAAGAAATAAACAAAGACATACTGATTTCCTTGACATGGTACACCCTCTTTGGGTCTCTCGACCGTAAATGACGATGGATCAGTATAAGTATCTGGCATTGCATGCACCAATAAAGATGGCACCATCTTTTTAAGACAAGTTGCCCACTTGTCCAAAACGGTTGCCTTGCTTCTTCATCAGTTAGGCCAAGAGTTCTGTATATGGTAATCTGAATATTTTTGTTCAAAAATTAACATTACAGTGTAATACCTAAAATATAGCAAATCAAAAATAATTTTATTTGAACTAACCATATTCAATACTTACGTTCTTGAACTTAAATATGGTTTTCTGAATGTCTGAATACATAGGAGTTCCCGTGCATTGCCAATTCAAAATTCTAGGGGTGACATTGTTCACCCTAGTGGCATATCCAAGTGTAACCCATTTTGGTATTGCTTCAATCGCCTACACCTGAAAACAAAAACAAAGAAAAACAAACAAAGAAAATGATAGTTAAGTTGCTGTATCAAAATATGCATATTGCCTAAAATGTATTTTATTAAACTTCATCATTTAACACATATCACTTGAAAGGCCGTCACAAACCCATAAACGTTGTACCTCTCCGCTTTTCGTTTAACTGGAGCATCGACATTCTCCTCCAACTTTTCATCAGTGAACTTATTCTTGAATTTATCATCACGGCCAAGTAGACAAGTAGAAAGGGAGTTAAATGTCCTCGAGTATATGAATGTCCCCCACGGAAAGTTATTAAAAGCATCTAAGTCATCAACTAATTCTAATGCCCAATATAGAATGCTAGTCCTATCGTCCTTCCCAACCAACGTCATCTCCAAAAAAAGTATTAACGCCAACTTCACAACATCCTCATCATCACTAATCTTATTATTAGGACCTAAATTCCTAAACCAATCAACAATCATTTTAACCTTGACTTTACTAGATTGGAAATAGATTCGACGGAGTCGACTATTCTTTCTTTTGAAAAGCTCCAGATTGGATTCAGAATATTCTCCAAAAGCTAGCCCACTAACCAAAAAAAATTCTACTGGGGAAAACCGTATCAACCCGTTGCCAACATGGTACCACAAAGAAGATGCATTATAATCGGTGTTTTTGACATGACACTCCTTAAGCAATATGTGATGGCAAAAATGCCCAGACAACACCATATCGCTCACATCTAAAAAATGACCGAAACATGTCACTCTAAACAACTTGAGTTGTTTTTCTGTGAGATGCGACTTAATAAGCCTTATACTCTCCCAATTACAATGGCCAGTAACTCGAGAAGGAAAACGATCACATTCCTTAATCTTGAGTGATTCAATTAATTTGTTTCCACTCATGATTATCAACCTAAAAACATTCCAAATTACATTCAGATACGAACTAATGAATACAAACACTTGAAGAGAAAGTAAAAGTAAATACAATAAAGAGTGATATACATGGACTGCATGCATTTATGCAAACAAAAGTAACAATATTGCAACACAACAAACAAAGAAGTGGACCTAATAGAGAATATTACGGGAAATCTTTAGTTGCGCTACAATAACAAACTCGGGGGTCGAGCTCCCCACTGAGATCGAGGTGGTCGAGCTGTCCGGTTAGCTCGAGGGGGTCGGGGGGCAGCGCCACCAGAGAAAATTTCAATTTCAAAACAAGTTACCACAACATGTTGCCAGTGTTTTCTTTTAATACACACTTGAACCATTTCCAACCGAAATATCCTAAAAATCGACACAGAAACATAGCACTAAATCAAAAATCATCAAAATCAACAAGATTGGAATAACATGAAGTTGAGGGAATTCGACAAAGCACTCAATCCAAAATAAGTAAATGTGAGGTTGCCAAATACATGAAATTGAAATCCCTAAAATCAATCCCTAAATCAAATCGGTCTAACTCAACAAATGAAAACCCTAAAATCAATTTCAATGTCAAAACATAAACCTAAATATTAGGGTTCCAAAATCGAAATACCTGAAATTGGACCCAAATGGTAGAAATATTGCCGCTTCAGATCATGGAGGCTGATTCAGAACTAGAAGACGGCTGTTGCGAGAAAACTCGACGTTGGCTTGCAAGTTGAAGATGTCGGATGTCGTCGACGGTGGATGGATATCGTTACGACGTCGAAATCATGACGACGAAGTTGCAGTTGGGCTGTAATGGACGTCGGTGAGGGCGGCTTGTATCGGCGACGAAAGATGAGTTCGGTCGGCGACGGAAGATGAGTTGCTGTACTAGAAAACTCGACGCCAGCTTGCAAGTTGAAGAAGTCGGATGTCGTCGACGGTGGATGGATATCGTCGACGGCGTCGAAATCACGACGACGAAATTCCAGTTCAGCTGTAATGGACGTCGGCGATGGCGGCTTGTGTCGACGATGGGTTCGATCGGGATGGGTGGCCTGAGGAATTGGAAATTTAGGGCAAACTGAATGAAATTGATTTCAGTTGTTGACAAGGGTAGAAATGTCATTTCAGGGCATTTTTGCAATTGTTTTGGGTTTTAGGGTAGATTTGCAATTTGGTCCCTAAATTAGGATAGTTTTGCTAAAACCCTTTTTTTTCTTTTTAATTTCTCTTTTACTTTTTTTTCAGTTATTTTTTTTGTAAAACTTTTTCGTTTTCACTTTTTTGACTTTTATTCTTTATTTTCTAACAAAAAATATATATTTATATTTAAAATATTAATTTTAATCGATCTGATTTAAAATTAAATTAATATATGTTATTTTTATTATAATATTTTTTTAAATATTTTTTAATTAAAATTTAATGTTATTTTATTTCAAATTAATTATATTTATTTTTAAAATAATTTATTTTATTCAAGATATTAATTTAATAATTTTTTAAACCAAATTTAATTTAAAATAGCTTTATTTTTATTTTCTTTGAATTTATTAAAATTATTTTATTTCTTTAATATAATTTTATACTTACCTCCCACAAAAAAAAACAATTATTTTCAATTAATTTTTATCCAATCCTATGCTACACCAAACAAGAGACGGTATTATTTTAGTCCAATCCATACTACACCAAACATGTCTCAGTACTAATTTAATCCAGTCCAATCCAATCCTACAAAAATAGTCCAATCCAATCCAATCCAATCTCACGCACCAAACATACCCTAAAGGTATGTGATGAAATATTTACAGTTTATAGATGGTAGTTGAGACTATTTACCTTTAAAAAAAAAAACTAAAAAGAAAAAGCTTTTTGGAAAAAAAAAACCCAAATTTTAGGTTTCTCAAAAGACATAAAATAGTCTTTTTAATATTAAAATAAAGAGGAAATGGTGAGATATGTCACCTTTTTTTATATGTGTTGCAGTGATGTCACCGCTTTAATAACTTAAGTTTAAAAGGCACCAATTATGGTGAACTACCCAAATTGCCCTTAAATAATCTATTTTTTTAATTCCATTGTGTTTTCATTTACACTCTGAAAACGATAGTTCATCTCTCTCTCCAAAAAACTTGTTTCTCTCCAGATTCTGCAGAAGAAGATAACTTATATTTGTGATCTTCGTTTATATTTTTTTATATATTTCTGTGTGGTTTAACATGTATCCATTCGTTATGATTTGTTGTCCGGTCTTTGTATGAACAATTTATTTTTCAAAGGATCGAGTATTTTATTTTTGAAAATTATGTTTAGTTAAATCGAGCATATTTGTAGCCAAATCGAGCCTTTTTTTTAAATATGATCGAGCTTATTTTTGAAAGAATGGAGCATTTGTCAAATGATCAAGAAATTTTTAAAGGATTGAGAATATTTTTCAAGCGATCGAGATTTTTTTTCAAGGGATCGAATTTTTTTTTTCAAAGGATCGAATCGAGAATATTTTTCAAAGGATCGAGAATTTTTTTCAAATGATCGAGAATATTTTTTAAATGATCGAGAATTTTTATCAAAGGATCGAGAATTTTTATCAAATGATCGAGATTTTGTCAAAGGATCGAGATTTTGTCAAAGGATCGAGATTTTTTCAAAGGATCGAGATTTTTTCAAAGGATCGAGATTTGTTCAAAGGATCGAGATTTTTTTCAAAGGATTGAGATTTTTTTCAATGGATCGAGATTTTTTCAAAATATCGAGAATATTTTTCAAAATATCAAGAATATTTTTCAAATGATCGATAATTTTTTCAAAGGATCGAGATTTTTTTTCAAAGGATCGAGAATATTTTTCAAAGGATCGAGAATTTTTTTCAAAGGATCGAGAATTTTTTCAAAGGATCGAGAATTTTTTCAAAGGATCGAGAATTTTTTCAAAGGATCGAGATTTTTTTTCAAAGGATCGAGAATATTTTTCAAAGGATCGAGATTTTTTTCAAAGGATCTAGAATATTTTTCAAGTGATCGAGAATTTTTTTCAAAGAATAGCTCGACCCCCGAATGCGTCTGCCTAGCGTCTGAGTTTCAACGAAACTTTCTCTCTATATTTCATAACTCTCACTGTAAAAAATTGAATAAAAGATTCTGATGAAACAACTATTGATTTTTATCCGTTCACTATATTTGGTGCCTTTAAAACATAAGTTATTAAAACAGTGACAGTGTTGAAACGTCACCTTCAAAAAGTGCTATTTATTTTTTGAGCCCTAAAATAAAAAGCTTCTTCAAATTTGCTAAAAAAAGGGATCAAAACAACTTCTAATGTTAAAAAAGCACTCTTAGACCCAATAAAAGTCATACCAAACACATTATCCATAGAAACAGAGCTTCAAGAAGGCATAATAGAACTTCACCGTTTTAGTTTTATTTTATTTGATCATCCATGTGTGGGTCTTCCCCCTATTTTTTTTCCCTATATTGGGCTTGTTTTTTTAAGAAGAAAATCATAAATAGCAATTATACTTTTTGGGTTCAATCGAACACCAGCTCTTCTTCAACCATTGAGACTAACTAATGATCAACCGGTCACCGTCAGTTGTTTAATCGAACACCATAAGTTGTGCAACCGGATTCCAATCGTGATTAAAGAAGGCACCATCAGCTGTTCAACTGGGATTAACCGGGCAACTAACTAACATTGTCTTCTTTTAAAATGCAATATATAAAGGCACAATACCACAAATCCACAACCATGAATTTATTATATACGAAAGCAAGAGATAAGCTATTTAAGGTTAAATTGCCCAAACTTTCGTTGAGTTTAGGTGTAATTGCAGCTATATTCAACTTTTGCTCGAAATTACACAAACATACCCCGTCATTAGTAGTCAACCGTTAGTTTTAACATTTTTGAAAACTCAAAAATGCCATGAGTTTTTATTTTTTTATTTTTTTTAGAATACTTATTTATTTATTTAGTTAGTCACAGAAATTCAGTGAAGTAATATAATAATAATAATAAAATTAAACACATAAAGGAACTATAACTGCTTATCGAAAATGAAAACTGGAAAAGTATCTAAAACAACTAGAAAATAGACTTTTGTAAAAACGTTTGAACAGAGGTTGTTGTTTCTTGTTTTATAGGTATGGAGATAATGGGTGAGATGTTGGTTTTGGTATTTGCATTACATTGGAGACAAGTTTTAGAAGTGAGTGGAATGAATCTCCATACCCAAAGGCAAGAGGGTAAATTTGGTTATTACCATCCATACAACAAGCAACAAACATAGTTCTTTGATTTTTACCTATTAAGAATGTGTCATCGACCACAACCACTAGCCTTAGTGAAGTAGTTAACTATGTAATACATGCACTAATTGCCACAAAAAGGTATTTGAATCGATCTTTATTATCAACTTCAACTTTTGTAACTGTTCTAGGATTTTTTTGCTAACATATAACAATATGACGGAAGTTGGGCATAAAACTCTTCAGGTGATCCTCTAACTTCATCAAATGAACTTTATCTTGCTCTCCAAGCCTTTTCGTAACTGATATATAATCCAAGAAGTTTATGTATATCAGCAATGATTTCTTTTGGGCGATAATTACAACTAATCCCTTCAAATTTTGATTTTTTATAATGCCCAATAATGCAAGAACTTGCTTGTCTATGATCACCTTCCGTATTTTGAAGTTCATTATATAAATGAGAAGCGTCGTACCTTTTCACCTCAAAATAAACAAAAAATTTAATCTTGGTAGCATGAATTCGCCATTTGCAATGATTATGAATACAAGCTGCCTCGAAACGGTTAGTAGTTGACCTCTTCACACGGTATTGAAACTTTTTGGTCATAGCTACCATTTCAAGATGTAGTCGAAGTTGTTTCTTGCAAATAGACAAACCACCAATTTCAATATCAACATTCTCGTCAACTGCAACAAGTGATGCCTTTGATGATGGAGGAATAGTCGAGTTTACTACTCTTGAAACTAGATTTGACATGTGTACATTATCCTCTTGCCACAATTCGGGATCAGAAGCAAAAAGGTTTACATTCGGGTTTGCAAAATCAACACCCATGGTGTTTGCATGACCATCCTCATCAGTATCTGCACAATCATCACCCACAATGTCGATATCTTCATGATTCATCACCATATTATTATTTTTTTCTATAAAAGGATCATAATTGTAATGATCAAATGTAGTATCTTCATTGAACCCCATTGAATTCTTGTCATCATGATCTCCATGGAAAAGTAGGAAGGATATTCGACAACTTGTGTTGTAGGTGCATCCATTGAAATTTGACTTAAGGTGATGGCAAGTGTAGTTCTTTGTTGAATAGGAAGTGCATTGGTCTCGCATAGGAAAAATACAACATCATCGTCATTTAGGATGTTCACCGGTTCAGTTGGATTTTCAGCCCTATACACCGTCTGCAATGTAATTTGGAACTCATGTGGATCTAATTCTATAGTGAGACCATTATTCCTTTAGTCTTTCCCCCATAAAATCTGTAGAACCCTTTAGAGTTTGTTTCCTAATTCCCTCCATACGTTACCAATACTCTGATTGCCTCCATTGATTCTCCTGTAATTTATGATAGTCAAAGACAATGGTTATTTAGTGTGACAATCAATACTTGGTTATTTAGTGTGACAATCAATACTATTTTATTTTTTGAATGGACGGAGTTATTAAAGGGTAAAACCCAAAGAAGAGGAAACAAGAACAAAGAGCCACCAAAAGGCTAAACTAGAACAAAAACAAGAAAAAAAAATTAAGTGCAAAGCACTAAAACACCCCTTAACAGCCACTCAAACACAAAAGAACCAACTCCTAGTAAAGTTTGTTTTTTTTAACATCAAAGGCATATATATTAACACCCAAGAAGACCAAACACATGACAACCTGAGTACACACCACGTAATGCCAAGAACAAAGGCAACAAGCTACAAAGACATAGGGAGCCCTCCACAAATAGAGTCAGAACAAACAAGACCAACAAAATTGGAAAGTTAACACACAACAAATAAACAATAAAACCACCAATCAACCATATTTATCATTAACACGGGTTGTTATCATTAACACAATTACAAGCAACAATCAACCATTGTTTTCAATATAAACATAATCTGTAAAGTAAATAATGGCAGGAAAAAAAATGTCAAAACTAATCACACTCATATTCAAAATTGGATGGATTAAACAAATTTAATAGACTAAAAGACTAAATGAATTAATTTATTACAACAATAAAGGGATACGGTATGTGAGAAGAAAACAAAGTAGACAAATCTATCAAATAAAGTAAATGAATTAATTTATTACAACAACAAAAAGATACAGTATTTGAGGAAAAAAATTAGAAAAACCTGTCAAAGAGACTAAATGAATTACAATCACAAAAAATAAAATTTCGTATTTGAGATGAAAGCAAAGAAGAAAAAAATTCTTTCCATATAAATCAATGTAGGTAAAAATTTTTTAGTAGATGTAAAGTTTACCGCTATTTGAGTCAAAAACACGAATGTTCTTATTGATAGAGGCCTTAAGCTTGAAAGAGTTTAAGATATGTAATGAAAACCTAAAATTAACCGACTGTGTGTGTTTTAAAGTTTAAACTTATTGTTTGTGGTATTTTTGTTTATGTAATAATTAAATGGCTAGAAAAGAAAATCTGAGACTGTAGGGTTACAAATCATTAACCAATTTTAAAAGTGGTTATTTTTGTAAAAAAACTCAAAAAATATTAAACAAAAGGTAAGGGATGACAACAACAATTTAATTGGATGCCATCCCATAATACAACTGGTTTCAATCAGTTGCTCCAAGTTATATATATTTTATACATATAAAATAATAATATCTATATAGTATATTACATAAAAATTAATAAATTTTGAATTGTTTAAAAAAATACAAAATTTGAAAAAAAGAAAAATATTTTATTGACTATCTAAAAAAGTGAAAAAAAAAATTATTTAAATTTTAAGAACGAGTTAAAAGTAGGTCGAACAAGTTGAACGTTGATATGAACGTTACAGTAGCTGAGAGAACAAGTAAACGTAAATTAACCAGAACAAGTTCAATGTAGGTTGAACAAGTTTAACGTCATGGAATCGTTAAACCTGTTCAGTGAACAAGTCAACATAAATTTCATGAACAAGTTAAACGTAGGTTGAGCGAGCTTAACTTTCATCTGATAATGTTAAACTCGTTCATTGAACAAGTCAATGTAAGTCTTTATGAACAAGTTCAACGTAGGTTGAATGAGTTTAATATTCATCTTAACGTTAAACTTGTTTAGTGAACAAGTTGAAGTAAACCTTCAAGAACAAGTTCAACATAGATTGAATGAGTTTAACGTTCATCATAACGTTAAACTTGTTCGGTGAACAAGTTGACGTAAACCTTCACGAACAAGTTCAACGTAGATTGAACGAGTTTAACGTTCATGTCAACGTTAAACTTGTTCGTTGAACAAGTTAACGTAAACCTTCAGGAACAAGTTTAACGATTATGTCAACGTTAAACTTGTTTGGTGAACAAGTTAACGTAAACATTCACGAACAAGTTTAACGTAAGTTGAACGTAAGTTGAACGAGTTTAACGTTCATCTTAAAGTTAAACTTGATCGGTGAACAAGTTAACGTTAACCTTCATGAACAAGTTCAACGTAGGTTGAACGAGTTTAACGTTCATATGAACATTAAAATTGTTCGATGAACAAGTTAATGTAAACCTTCACAAACAAATTCAAAGTAGGTTGAACGAGTTTAACGTTTATTTGAACGTTAAAATTGTTAGGTGAACAAGTGAACATAAATCTTCATGAACAAGTTCAACGTATGTTGAACGAGTTTGACGTTCATCTCAACATTAACGTTAAACTTGTTCGGTGAACAAGTTAACGTAAATATTCACGAACAAGTTCAACGTAGGTTGAACGAGTTTAACGTTTATTTCAACGTAATACTTATTCAGTGAACAAGTTAACGTAAACCTTCACGAACATGTTCAACGTAGGTTGAACGAGTTTAACATTCATCTCAACGTAAAACTTGTTTGGTGAACAAGTTAATGTAAACCTTCACGAACAAGTTCAATGTAGGTTGAACATGTTTAACGTTAAGCTTGTTCGGTGAACAAGTTGACGTAAACCTTTATGAACAAGTTCAATGTAGGTTGAACGAGTTTAACATTCATCTCAACGTTAAACTAGTTCGGTCAACAAGTTAACGTAAACCTTCATGAACAAGTTCAATATAGGTCAATTTTTTACCTTAATACTTGGTAAAAAATTAATTATTGACAAATTATGTGTTACCATAATTGTAATACTTTGTAATAAGTAAATTCAGACATAGATTAGGCTGCTTGTAATCTATCAAATCTATTCATAAACCCTTACTTTTTACAATTTAGTTCGGTTATGTATGTTTAATAAAAATCATAAAAATTAAATTAAAGTTGAGAAAAACAAATGAAATCAATCAAATTACATTTTGTAGTCGGATCTTAGTTTCTTCTTGGATTTTTATTTTTCCTTATAATAAGGGTAAGCGTTGTATTGTGGGAGTTTTGATGGAATTTGAGTTTATCATATGATTGAGGTGAACTAGTTAATGTATATTATCTTGAGCAATTTGAACGTTGCTGACGATTAATATTTTGTAACTTATACAATTGTTAGCATTAATTAGTTATTTTGTAACTTATGTTAAGGTTGCTCCACGATCGCTATTGTCTCGGCTTTGTATTCGTAATACCGAGACGATAGCGACCACGAGGCGACGTTGGAGTTGGTTGCTTGGAAGTCGCTATAATCTTGGGTTTTAGATTACAAAACTCGAGACAATAGCGACATTCAAGCGACCCACTGAGGTTGAATCGTTAATGACACAACGTCGTTTTCCGCTAAAGCGACTTACAAGTGGCCTTAATGTCGCTATAATGCACTTTTTGACAATGCTATCACCGGATGTCGTTGAAACGAAGAGAAACCAATTTAGTCATTAATATGAATTTAAAAGAAATCCTTTCTTAACGTTGAGTGGGATAGTAGTACACTTTCTTTCCACACATGGTGCTGAGGGATTCGAGTCTCATCATACACATTTTATAAATATGTGTGTGGAGTTTTCTCCCGATTTTTTAGAGTATTTATTTGGGTCACACTTGTTTTGTTTGATCTTGACAAGTCTCGGCAGTCCTGCTGTAATAGTTGTAAATTATAATACTTTAAAAAAAAATCAAAATGAATAACTTATATATATATATATAATCAAAACTCGTAGAATGATTAATGATGTCAAATAAAATGTTTAACCTTTATATTTTTATATTCAAATAATAAATTTGATTAATTAATATATATTTAATTATGTAAATATGTATTGATGATTAATAATTTATTCTAATCATCTTAATGATGCGTTTAGTAATCAAGAATCTCAACAATTTATCCTCATCATCATAATTTGTAAACATGATTACTGATTCGTAAATTCATAAGACTTATAAACTTATTCCAAATAATATGTTTAATGAAATAACAGTAAATTTAGTAAATATTTAATATTATATATCGATAATTAATTTGTAAAACATAAATACATATTATTAATTTACTATTATCATGTTTAAAAGTTGAATTTTCCTCCGAATTTTCCTCCAATATATAATTAACAATGTAAATTTCACTTATGAATTTGGTAATCATGTTACAATTTCTGAAATTTTGACTTATAACCATTGTCACGGCTATAGTAGTCATCATCACTGATCTGGTAACGATTTGTATGGCGTTAGTAACCATTTTTCAATTTTTGAAATTTTGACTTATAACATTTTATCGACTATAGTAACAACTTTCACAGCTCCAGTAACTAATTTATGATTTTGGTAAACATTTTACGATTTATAAATTTTTTACATGTAACCATTTTCATAGATTTGATAACCACATTCATGGCTCGTAACCATTGTTAACAAAATTTTTATTGCAATTTTTTGACATGTTTACCAATTTGGTAACAATTTTTATTTTTAAAATTTTCACTTGTAATTGTGACTTGTAACAATTCATAAAAATATTTGACTTATAAACTTGTTACAAATAATATGTTTAATGAGTTAATAGGAAATTTAGTAAATATTTAATAATATATATCAATAATTAATTTGTAAAACATAAATACATAAAAATAAGTTACTCATTATCATGTTAAAAAGTTTTGATTTTCCCCCAAACTGTTAACCAAATATTTAGTATCAAACATCAGCCCAACTAAAAATTAAAAAACATTAGTATCACGTATCATTATTATCATCATAATCACTAAAATTTCTTTCAAGTTGCATGTTTTATAACTAAAAAGATTTTGCTACCACCCTTTCCAGTTTCTATATTTATTTAACAAAGATTATAAAAAAACTTAGCAATACAATCCATATACAAGTTTTAGACTTCTATTACACTTTCTCAATAGCCAAACAAAGAAAAAACAAACCAGTGAAACCATCGGTAGTGTTGATTATGTTGTAGGAAGGCATGTCCCAAAGCATTTTTGGGTGACCCGACTCAAAACACTTGGTTTCAGGTCATGGAAATCCCGGAAACATAACTCCCAAGTTCATTACAAAATTCTCCTAATGATATTGATACGTTTAAGAAAAATAAATACATATTGGATATATAGAAGAAAAGTAAGAAAAAAAAATATAATACATTCATGAATACAGGACTACCACTTTTTGCATCATCGATCCTTTCACCTTTTCTTCATCTATTTTTTCTTCATCTATACATCCATTAATCAATCATCCTCAGCTTCCATTCCATAAAAGAAGTATGGGTTGTTTGTATCCTTTACAAGAACACTATCAAATAACTCAGGATAGGGGTTTGTATCCTCTTCATGAATATCAAATAACTCGGGCCTATAATAGGAAAAATGAAGGAAAATGAAGGATGAAGGAAAAATGAAAAATATCACATGCTCACATCAATGATAACATATCACGACTTATATAATAATAATAATAATAATAATAATAATAATAATAATAATAATTTTTGAGGTTATCTTGAAAAAATATTCAGGATATTACAACGTTACTGAACCAACATCTCACTTAACATTATAAATTTAATAACTTAGTGAATTCTTAATGTTTGAAGTTTCCTAAATATTAAAGTTCAAAAATGAAGGATCCTACAACTAACAAAATCAAACAAAATCAAACAAAATCTAGAATTGATGTTAAGTTCACAAACCTCACATTTAGAGAGGAAAAAGGTGCAGAGTTTCAACATGTTTTTTTTTACAATATTATACTATTTTCGAAATTGCATGTTAAGGACACATGGATGGATTTTGTGCAGATAGGAAGTATCAAAATATATTTAGGGAGGAGAAAAAGAAAACAAATACTTTTAAAAAGCAACTAGAGGAACATTTCAAATAAAAAGTGCCAAAAGAAATCAAATCATGCACATCTATAATTGTATAATTCCACTTCGCTGTACAAACGGCTTATATCATGCTTTCTATCAACAAACAATTCCAATTCTCAATTAAAACTGGATGATATAATATATACAAATGAGTAAACTGTTGGGGATGATTTCTGAACCGATGGCTGCGAAATAGTCATGCCTAATATATGCTCATAACTCATAATAATTAATAACGTCAATAGCAGAAAAATAGATGAGAGAAAGTAAATCAATCACAACACAAGATATACGTGAAAAACCCAAATCGGGTAAAAAACCACGGGCCGTCAGGACGACAGAGAAAATTCCATTATATGATAAATTGTTACAACCCCTCACACCCAAAACCCCGAACAAGATCCTCACAAAGAACCCCACAATATCCCCTAGGTCTCCCATGAATATCACTCACAGATCTCTTATTTGATCCATAGGTATTCCCTTTGATCCCTCCCCGGATATTCTAACGGGTTTCACACCCGGATATCTCCACTACTCTATGATGTTACATGGTGTTCTTTTTCTCCACACACAAAATAACATAATTACAAGGTCTATTTATACTAGTTTAATATAAGAGGAAATCATACTCCTAAAAGTATAAAAATTACTTGTTCCACATAAATATTATTTCCTATTTATGACAAGTCTTCTTGTTAAGGAGAAATCTTGTTCCTTCAAGTACATGACTTTCCTATTCTTCATGAAGACAAACTCTTTCCTTTTCTGATTAGCACAAGAACTTCCAGAAGAAAACATCTTTCCTATTTTCGCGCAACATCCCTAATTTGAGCAAGATCTGTTATTGTCGCGGTTTGGGTCGCGATTGGCTACCTGCGCCCAACACCACGGATCAAAACTGTCTACCACCGTTCTGAGTACTGTGGTCGGTGCAGTTGCCTCCGCTGCAGTCCCCTCCGCCGCAATTTGTGCCGTGTTGAAACCACTGGAGTCGACCGCTCCCTGTGTCGCGGTCTAGGCACTTGTCCGTACCGTGGTTCACGTCACGCCACTTGCCAGATTCCATTTCTTCAGTTCTTCTTCGTCTTCAAACATTCCTCAAACACTATCTTCAACTTCCAAAACGTTATCCCACATCTCCAGGAAGCTCCACATCAGTTGAGTATTGTTTGGTTAACATTGGGTTCACTTGAGAATACGAGTCATAACCTGACATAAACATCACTACAAGAAAGAGCATCAATTCTCACCCACATGTAACAATAGTCACAATTGTTGACAATTTGTGATTCAACAAAAACATGACATTTAAGGGAAAAAAAATCCCACGTACCTTTTCACATTGTTCAGCTACATAGCCACTATAGCCCTCTTGTGTGGACAATTCATAAGCTCTCTGCAAAAGGAAGAACGATTCAGGAAGGTATCGGCTAGAAAATAAACAGAGATAGAACACTGAATCAAAAAAGAGAAAAAAGCTACTTCAAGTCATTTGCAAAAGGTGAAAGAACCACCAAACATAACCGTTCTTGTGACACTTGTACCAACGCTTATAACAAACCCCAATCAACAAATCCCAAATCACAAAGTATGATATACTCATATAACATAAAATTATAATTAACAAAACATGTAAGAACTACCAATGATATAACACAAATTCTATTGTTTAGGGACAAAAGTATGATATACTCATATACATAAGCTGTATTTATGAAAAAGTGCATCATCTATAACTGCTAAGCTTTTCTTTCAAACTTGTTTCAACTTCTAAGAAACAAACATTTCAGTTTTCTTCCAGCTTGAGCTCTTTCTTTCTGCATTTATGAAATGAATTTAACAAAAATCAATTTATCATCACGATAAACAATGGAAGCACACCAGTACAAACCTCTGGAAACAGGTAACCAGCTTGAAGTTTGGCTATGTTTGAATTGCGAGAAACCATTGTCTTGAAAGCTTCACAGTAAAACAAGAACATTTTAAAAATAATTAAACTAAATAAGCAAAAGGGAGTCTCACAATGATTGTGTCCCATGATGAGTTGGTTTCTAAAGGTGAACTGAATCGTGTCTGACAATGAACTAAATTGATGTCAATATAATGAAACTTCAAACAAAATCTTCAATAAAAAAAAAGTCTCTCTGTGCTTCTATGTAAATAACACCCAATTTATATAAATAGCATGACAGTGTCTCATGCTTGTGGATGTTATAAAAAAAACATGAACACCCAATTTAGCAAAAAATATCATGAACCACTTATAAACCCTGTTATAAAACCTAAAACTAACTCAACAACACAAACAACAAAGGATATGGGCAAAAATTTGAAGCAAACTAAGGAAGGGAAAGCTTATCATATTTTGAATTGGGTCCATCACCGAATTCAGCCTGCTCTCCCACGTGTTGTCACCGCCATTAAAGCTCTCAAAGGCTGGCTCCACACCTACAAGTTGAAGAAATAAGAAGGATCGATGACACCTAGCTTAGAGCATGTCTCCGCAAATCATAATACCAGTGTGTAATCATAATGCATTGAAGATTCAACCACATACCAAATGAGAAAAGAATTCAGCATAAGAGATAAGAACATAATTATGGCCAACTAATGAGGAGAAAATCAAATTAAGCTAAAAGATAGGCTAGCAAGTATGTTCTTACCTTCATGGTGTCATAGTGGTTCCACCCAACTACTGATGAAAGTCTTCCTAACAAGTAGTATTTGTGTCCTTTTTGAAGCCTTAGAACCCTGATATTCAAAACAACCAATTTAACTGCATATAAAAATGGAAGAAAGTTTCAAAAGGGACGAAAATGCAAAATCATAAACAAAGAATGATACTCAAAAATCGTAGAAACTTACTTAAGAGCATTAGAAATGACCATCCTCTTTATCTTGTCATACGGAAAAGGAATTTCTTTATAAGTCTACAAATGAGCAAAAGAGGCAGCTCCACACTTGGTCTTGTGGGGAATCATCCTACAGCCAAGCCAGACAATTTTAATAACCATAAACACATCAAATACACAATTATCATCCGTAAATCAATAAAATGAACAGAAGGATTTCAGAGTTTCTATTACAACTATTAGAAACTTGCTTGAATGGTTATCACACTTCCACATAACATTTATCAATTACAGGATATATCAACATAAATAAAAATGTTAGATTTGATTTATAGCTAAAAGAGGGTAGCAAATATCATACTTAACCATTCATTAAACAATGGATTTAATCAATACAAGCAAAGTAATCATATTTAATAACAACCGAACCAAATCTAAACAAAAAAACATGTTCCATTTAGTTTCAACAATTTACTTCAAACGAGCATATACCCAGATATAGATCCATCACATTCAATCCACAAATATTTCAAAAATGAAGATTGATATGGTTTAAAAAGATCCATGACAAATGAGAAAACATACCTATAGAATTTTAGTAGGAGCGCGGAAGTGAAAAGTCTTCCACTAGAAGCACCAAATCGATGATTGAGATACTATAGATAAGAGAGATCGGAAGATAAAGTTGGTGCTGGATAGAGATCGTCAAGATGGACAATACTGTGCTGGAGAGAGACCGTCGAGATAGAGAAGCAGACTCCGGAGAGAGACCAACAGAGATGGAAAGACAGAAATCGATGAAGGGAGACCGAGAGAGAGAGTTGAGAGAAATAGTGAAGCAACATAGGTGAGAATGATAGGAGAGAGACTGTTATGTGTATTTGGGTGGAACCGGTATAAGAGGTATTAAGTAAAAAAATTATGTGTTATTTTATTTTATTGTCTTAAAACTTGTTAAAACATATGTTGTACGGTACAACATATCACCCTTGCTCTTACCATAGCAAGCCCCCAATCAAAATTGACATCTCTTACACCATATTTTTTTTTAATGTTTATAACAACCAGAAAAACTAAATCTCTCTCTCACTCTATCATACAACAAACAACATCATCACCATATTTGATCACAAAAAATAGATCAGAGTTCCAATTACCTTCCATTGCCTAAAAGTTGATACATTTAAACACAAACGGTGTGCATTTAGTTAGAAATTGTGATTATTTTTTTTTCCAAATTTTGGGTTGAATTGGTCCATAAGCTCACATAACAATTTTAAGATGAATTAGAGATTTCTTTCCTTTTTTTTTACTATTGCTCTTTTTTAAGTAAATAAATAAATGCAAATTTCCTCTTAATAGATTTGGTAGTGTACATCCGTTCCACATTGATATTGAAAGGTTCAAGTTCCATCATTCGTACAAGTATTTTTTTTTTGTAAAGAGTTTTCTTTCAATTTGTAGGGATTGATATCTGGACCACACATGTATTGTCTGATTTTGACAGGTCCGACAACCCTATTATAATATAATTTACATGTTATGGTCCAAATGGATATTAATAATTGAACTCATATTTTTTCTTTCTGAATAAAAATAAATATAAGTTCCTTTTTTTTCAATCCTAAACAAATGCAACACATCCTATTAAAGAATTTGTTAGGATTTATGAGTCAAGCTAGAACTTATTAAATGTTATAAAATATTCAATCATCCTTTGTCGAAAGCATTTATGAAACTCTAGCATGTTTGAAACTCTAGCATATTGCTATATTTGTGACCCAAAAACACTTTTGATTCATAGATTTTGATTTGAAACCATGTGTTTATACCTCATTTGATTTCATATTGCATTATTTTTCTTTACTAATTATGAATATTAATGGTTGATTTTCTCGATGTTCATCTAAAATCGCTAATCTATCAAAGTAAACTACCGTGATAGATAATTTCATTTTTTTCATCTTACATGTTCAACGGTTTTTTGTGATTCATACTCAATAATTTTCCGTTATAAATGTTTAGTAGTTTTTGTGATACATTTTCAGTATAGTTTTTTTTTTTATATGGTACATGTTCGATGGTAAGTGTAATAAGGGGAAGGGTGGAACTCAATAGAGGCATGGGCCAAGGGGGAGCTATGCATGATCCCCCTTCCAAATTATTATTTTTGTTAAAATATATATGTATATTACATTTTAACCTTAGCAATTTTAGAATTTTATAGTTTTGCCCTCCTACACTTGAACTTCGTCTTCTGTCCCTGAATAAGGGTATTTACGTATTTTCAACCTCCAACTTGGTTTAAACAACTAAGGTTTTAAAAAATTGCTAAGTAAACGTAAGTAAAACATTTAAAGGACTGCACATCACCTCTTAATAGAGATGGTTGTACACCTCCCTTCCAAACCTAGTAGTCAGGGATTCGAGTCCCACCATGCGCATTTCACAAGCATGTGTGAGAGTTTTCTCCCAATTTGTGGGAGCAGCCCTCTCTCCGATTATGAGAGTTGTAGTTCATATGTAACATCTCCCCGATAGTGGGATTAGTATTCTGAATCGTGCTTGTAGAGTCTAATTAATCTCGTCAGGTACCGACAGTAGTTGTATTTCATATATATATATATATATATATATAAAGGAATAATCATGAAATTTTCCTTATGGATCGGTCTATAAAAAAACTCACCAACTTAATTAGATTTCACATATGTCGTCATAGATTTGCTACATCTTATACAATTCTTGTCTAAAAGGGTTTTTTAGTAGAGTATATGGAAACGTAAACTTAAACCTAACAATCCAAGTTAAATTATCGCTGGAAGTAATTTTTAGGAGATGAAATTGGATAGATATTAGATAGGACGTAATTGACTAGATACACACTATGCTAATAATGATTCACTCATAGCTATAGTATAGGTAAAATAAGAACTGCAATTGCCCCAAGAGAATAGCTGGTAGATGAACGAGTTTAAGACTTGGGTAAATTACATCCAATTCAGTAGCTCGAATCCTATCAATGGTAAAAAGCTTCAAAAAAAATATCAAGTCTAGATAGGGAAAAGATAATGTCAAAAAAATAAAAATAAAAATAAGAACTGCACTTGATAGAGGAAGATTAAGTTAATCGTCAATATTTATTGCATGTTTCACACTTTATTTTGTTCATAAAATTGTTGTTTCCCTAGAGAGGGAGAGGACTCGAACCCACAACCTCATAGTGCATGTGTGAGAGGTATACCACACACCGCAATCTCATGGTGTACTGGTGTAAGTGTGGGTGGTATACTACAAACCAATCTCTTCTCGTCAATAAGAGAAATATTTAGATTATTATATATTTGTATGAAGTATCTTGGAATGCATCTACAAGAAAAAAGCCCAAAACTAATTTGGGAATGGCCATTTATTATCGGGGTATTATCATTAAAGTTCCTACTTTTAAACGAATTGTCACATTTTAAAACGTGTTTGTCATATTAATCAATTTAGTTCATTATTTTTCAGAATACATCACTTTAGTTCATTTGATAAAAAACTAACCGTCAACTATAACAGAATATGTAAAAATACAAGGTTACCCTTATTGTTATTTTTATTTTTATTTTTCTTTAAATCTCTCTAGTTTTAATAATGGTTGGTCAACCCATGAAAAAAAATGAATAAAATAAAATAAAATGCCTCTATCAAGGAAGAGTTAAAACCAAGATAGAAAGACACAAGCTCTAGCCAGCTAAACTACATTAGCTCATTGTTAAAGACTTGTTGATTTAAATGTATATATATAGTTATATAATTTGTTTAAACTAATTAAAATCTATTTATATAATTGAAAATAAACTCATATACATAATTTAAAATAAAATGGTATTTAATAATAATATATAAAAATATATTTATGAAAATGAAAAATAAAATAACAAAAACAAAAGGAAACCGAGAAAATCAAAAAAATCAAAGCCTGTAATTTTTTTTCTTTCTTTTTTTGGATTTTTTTCCTTTTCAAAAAATATATTATTTCAATTTGATAAAAAAAAACACTGAAAATCAATGCACATAAATTGAAAAGGGAAAAAATCAACAACAAAAAGAGAAAAATAGAAATAATAGTAAACTCATATTTATATAATTTAAGATAAATTCATATATAATAACAATATATAAAAACATTTATGAATATGAAAATGAAAAAGAAAATAACAAAAGAAAAGGAAATAAAGGAAACAAACGTAAAATATTTTCATTATTTTTCTTTTTTGTTGTTGATTTTTTTCCTTTTCAATTTATGGGATTTGATTAATGATTCCGAAGATTATTGGAGCTCAAAATACTGTGGGTCCATTAGGTTTTCTTGCTAGCCCAATCGATTTAGGTAACAAGTGTCACAGTTAATTAATTGGAATGTCCAGTTAATTAATTGGAATGTCTAATTAATTGTGTTACGAAAGTGACACGTATTTATTTAGAAATTAATTGAATAATGAGATTATTTAATTAATGAATAATGATGATTAAATAAATTAAATAATGAGATTATTTAATTATGTTATTAATCTCTAAATTGAAGATGTTTGTTGATATTTGTTTTTGAATAAAATAAGATAATATGATTATTTTATTTTTAATTTTTGAATTTAAATAGTTTAATTTCAAAATAGATGGTATCTTTTAATAAAAATAAAATAAAGATTTTGTTTTAAATTAAAAAATACCATGAGGTTTTTTAAAAGAGAAAATATATATTTGATATATATTCTTTGAAAACTGACTAAAACAAGATATCAATTAAAAAGGAAATATATATATATATATATATATATATATATATATTCTTTAAAAGAAAAAGACAAATGGGGATACAAATTGGTGCACATAATTTTTTTTTTTGCATAAGATGCAATTAGAATAAGCGTATACCAATAAGACAAACAAAATAGTAATAATGATTTTATTTTTAATTTTTGAGAACTATAATGGTTCTAAGTTTTTCCACTTGAGAAGAAAGAGTTTCTTCAAGTATTTTCGTTACATCCTCTATTCAAGTTTCTGAGATCGTGACGCGCCCACAAGTAGTTACCAGTCCCCGGAGACAACGAGGAAGATCTAGTGGTTTAGAAAGGAGCACATAGGAAAGTGTAGGAGCATCTAAACCTTGGTAGGATTGGTTCAGACAAGGAGCATTACAAGAAGTGAATGAGCCTCCAAACGTTGGTAAGGTTCTAAGATTATTTTTTTCTTCTTTATATTGATTACAATTTCCTGTGTATACATATTTATTTATTATTGTAATATTTTATATATATAAGCTTCGAAAAAGAATTTTGATCTCAAGTTCATTGGTCTCAGACTTCTCTCAAAGCTTCATCCAATACTTCTTAAGGCTCTTTACTTTAGCCATAAGCTTGAGATTAGTTGTGTTAGAGCTAGAACACTCTTGATGACATAGATCAATCTCCTTATCAACAGATACTTGACAAATATCCTTTAGCCATAAGCTTGAGATCGGTTGTGTTGGAGCTAGAACACTCTTGATGACATAGATCAATCTCCTTATCAACGGATACTTGACAAATATCATCTAGCATAGAATGAGAAGTTGTTAAAGCATAAAAATTGCTAACATGCTCTTTTTCTTCACAAGTTGACTCATCGCTAGAGCTATCATCACTCCAAGTGGCCGTCATTGTTTTGTCTTTCTTATCTTTCTTATTCTTTATAATTGGACACTCATAAGCAAAATGTTCAAGCCCTTGACATTTAAAGCATTGAACCTTTTCTTGTTCTTAGCTTGACCATTCTTATCATTTCCTTGAGTAAATGACTTCCTAACTTCATTTCCTTTAGATAGGTTGCCACTAGGCTTGTCATATCTTCTCAATAACTTCTTGAATTTCCTTACCAATAGTGTTATCTCCTCATCCTCATTATCACTTTTCTCTTCAATGGCATTGAGAACTATACCCTTACTCTTGACTTTCGATTTCAAGCTCATATCATATGTTTAAAGCAATCCAAGCAATTCGTCGACGCATATAAAATCAACATCCTTGCTTTCTTAGATAGTCGTAACCTTAGCCTTGAACCTCTTAGAAGAGATCTTAAGATCTTCCAATTAAACCGCTCTCGGGAGATTGGCACACCAAGTGCTTGGCATTGGTTGGAGATGTTTATAAGTTTGAAATGTAAGTTTTCAAATTTATCTTCTTCAATCATTTGCAAATTTTCAAATTGCAATGTAAACATTTGAAGCATTGATTTCCTCGCTGCCAAAGTTCCCTCATTAGTAACTTGGAGAGCATCTCATGCCTTCTTTGTGGACTATAGGTTTTGTGTATATGAGAATTGATGACCGTCAACTCTTTCAAAAATGGCGTTCACGACTCGGTGATGCCATTTGGCCATTTCAAACTCATTGACCGTCCACTCACTCCATGGTTTGGAAATTATGGAGCCATCTTCTAATGTCTTACTTGGAGGTATGTATCCTTCTTCCATTACCATCCACGTTCTCTCAACAATATAGCAGATATAGGCTTTCAACCTTAACTTAAAAAACTCATAGTCATGTCCTTTAAATAATAGAGGTCTCGAATTTGAAGCTCCTTCGACCGTTATCTCTTCTTGTAGCCCCAAAGCTTCAAAGCTTTACTCTTAACCGTGAGTGTATCTTAGATCTAGTTAAGAGCCTCTAACGACCCGCTCTGATTCCAATTGAAAATATAAATTCGGTTAATTTGCCTAAAGCTAACCTAAAGTGGGATAAATAGGTTTTTATCCCCTTTTCAATCCCTTGAAACAAACAAAAGTTTATCCCTCTAGATTTCTTGCATCACAATCCATTAAGCATAAGCAAGCATACATAAACCATTGAAAGACATACAATCTACCAAAGTCAATATAGTTTATGATATGCATGTGAAGAGATTTAACTAATACTAAAACATAAACCATTAAGCAATTGTACTCATATATATATATATATGCATATCAAGAACAAACAAGTCCTAAGCAAGGATTTATTATTTACAAATAAATCACCTTGAATGAATAAATGAAGTATGCTACTTTGATCAAGTAACAAATTGTATCTCACATATATATACAAATATCTTGTTCTTACAAATATATATACAAAGATCTTGTTCTTACAAAGATATTAAACAATAAAGTTCTAAACAAGATAATAATGAAACACGTATACAAAAACCAAAAAGATAAGGATAGAGATATCTGACACATGATTATTACGTGATAAAACCTCATACGAGAAAACATACACGGATTAATACCACAACCACTATCAAAATCATTTTTCACTAGTTGGGTAAAAGTACACTCTCAAAAGTGACCAATCTACATGATACACTTCTGTTGACCGAAAATTCGTTTTGGGTGAGGAATTTTGATCAACACCCTTAATCTACTACCCGGTAGGTTGTGGGGGTAGGTACCTCGTACCTTGGTGATCTTGTATGAATATGGAGTATGGTGTAGCTAGGTAGGAGACAAGTCCTCCCACCTGTCAGGCTTCATGCATATAAAGGAAAAGTGATGCTTGAGGTTCATTTGCTAGAATGAAGGGCAGGTCCTGGTCTTTGGTCCTAGCATTCGGTCTCCTCTCTAAGTGATCTCGATCCAAATAACATGCAATGAGGTAGGATTATTGCTCCTTGGTAGTTTATTGACCCACATAGCAAGCAAGATGGAATGATTGGTGCACCTAATTGTTATAGCTATGGTCGTGAAAGATAAGACCACCAATTAGCGACTCCTTACCTCTAGGTACTTTCAGTCGAGGGCCGAGACCTGTCTTGGTTTGCCTAACTTCTTTAGAGCGGTAACTCGACATGCGGATAAGTGGCTAGGACCAGCGGGGTCAGAGACTAACTCACATTCATACACACATGCATAATAAAGGAGATAGATGGGAGAAAGACAAGTCTTTTGTAGAGGTGGACTGACCAAGGGGGAAAAAACATCACGAATAATCATATGCTGGAAAACCCCAAGGCAGTATCTATAGGAAGGAGAGAAACCCTTCCGTATGTATATATATACCAAGGAGTGCTCATGGAAGCTTACAAGAATGGCGAAATAGTAATCAAGTGATAACCGATACCAGAATGTTCCTGATAAAGGTAAATGCACATAAACAAGATGATACCATAGTGATGGTGTATGGAGAATCAAGCAATGTGCATTTCGTTATATTGGCAATCTTATTTTGGTGGATTTGTGGGTGTCATTTGGACGTGTATATGAGCAGTGAGATAGGCATCAAATCAAGCCACTCTCTATGTACTTTTTCTAGTGTATTTATACACGGTATAATTAGGGTTTTCATTCTTGGCGTGCAAGCCAAAGATTATTGAATTAGTCTTCGTTCGCTATTTAATGTGATTCTTTATTTAATGTAGTTGATCCTGGAAAATCAACTTGGGACTAATATCTTGGGGAAGATGAGTTTGTTTCCTCTTTAGACTCTTTCCTTATGGTTGTGTGTCTATGGAGTTGTATATTATCTCATTAATGACGTTGTGAATGGGCATTAAAGAGTTAACTATCTTTCATTAAAGGAGTTAACTTTCTCTTATTTTATCGTGTTGGAGATGAAACTGACTTCATTCCTTCAGGCGAGGTATACTGATGTACCAGTATACTCTTGTTGGTATTGTTTTGGTAGGCTGGTACGTTCCTGATACCATTCTTCTTACTGGGCAGGTAAGATACGTAACCCAGGTAGGTCCCAAAATGGTATCGCGATACTCTAGTACCGAGCTAGTGTCGTGGTACCTAGGTTCCAAGCATGAGGTACTGTGGTGCCTAGACACCAGGTAGGAGGTACTGTGGTACCAATTCTGCTTGATAACTAGTAGTGTGTGGGAGGTGGTAATAACTTCTTCTCGATCTGTGGTATCGAGTATCCCCAGTATCTAGGTATCGGTCCCGATCTAGATTCTACCGGGTAGGCCTTACCAAGTACTAGGCAGATGAAAAATTCTTCTTTAGACCCCTATTAAAATTGGTTGTTAACAACTTCCTATTGGATATCCCTTATATCCTACTCGCATGCCTTTTACTAATGAAAGACTTGCCACCTTGCTTGACTTTCCAGATCACCCCGATTTTAGTTAAGAATCATTGCTTAGCTTTCCAGATCCTCTTGGTCCTAGCCAAGCCTCCTTACTCAACTTTTTGGACCGATCCTAGCGAAGACTTCACCTCTCAAATTGAAGCTTCACACTCCAATAAAAGATTCTACAATTTGTAAGCCAAATGATGTAAGTGTAATGCAAATAATGCAATCACACACAACATAAAATATGTGATCAAATTATCCTATGGAGACTAGAAATGAACAATGAGCACACAAAGTATGATTTTCTATTTTACAATCCTAATAACACACAAATGATGTATATACATATGAAATGTATGGAATAGGTACACTTCGTGAAGAACTAGACATAGTCCTCAACATGTACAAAACAAGTTTGACTAAATCTTGAAACATGAAAAAAATACTCCAAATATGCCTAAAGATGATAGAGGACTTCAAGACGAAACTTCTCCAACTTGAATCACTTAAATCGGATAAGAAATGAGTGAGATATGGTGTTTGAAAGTTGATAGAATTTCAAAGAAAGTTACTTTACGTTTTCTTCTTGAAATAAAAAATAAGAGGGAAAAGATATTTAAATAGAGGGAAAAAGAGGTGGAGAGAAATAAGACTTGGCCAACCAATAACCATGTGCCACCTCATCAACCCGAGGAGGCGCATGGCCATCTCGGGGAAAGAGGTCCCTCTGTCCCCGAGATGGCCAGACGCCCCCTCGGGGAAGGTGGCAAATGGCCTTTGGCCATTTCCTTTTTTCCTTGTACTCGTTTCGTATTCTTTGACCGTTCTCTGACATTTGAACTTCGGATATGAATTCGTTTTTGGATTAAAAACCGTAACTCTCACACGCACTTGGACTTCAATAAAACTTTTATGGAAATTTTGAAAATTGACTCTATACATAAGGATAAAAATCATGTACAAAAAATGTATGAAAAGTTTCGTTACTTCTAACTCGAAACTCAAAAACTAATGAATGAGTAACCGAAATGATCAGAACTCAATAAGGAACAATATAAAATCTTATTCAAGTCTGATATCACAATAAATAAATGAAAACGTAAGTATGTCGTTTCCAAGATATAGTCATAGAATATGCAATTTACAAAAATTTGTCAATTTAAATATAATGCATGTACATACAATAATATATGTATGTGTTATACCAAGTGAGCACAACGATGCAGAGACACATAAGGATGCAATATGTGTGTATGTGTTGTAATAGCCTTGCAAGAGGAAAGAGGTCTAAATTATCTCTAATGTGCAACAAAGCCCGCTCCTCTTGAAAACTTCACTTTGCATGATGAGTTGCCAATTCTTCTTTGAATGTTGAATCATAATGAATCTAGACAACTACTTGATACAAAGGAAATGTCGTTTTGATATGGTATTATGCTAACACAACTCATAAACCTAACAATCTCATAAACGAATCTATATATATTGTTCCCGAAAATAGGTCTGAAATGTCGATGTGGCTAGTATGGCCGCACGCAGTACACGGGTGGGGACCAACACAGTAACCTGCACGCAAACAGCTTGGTTCTTTTTATCCTCGGATCGCAGGTTAACTACGTGGGTAGGGACTCGCGTTTTGGGCATTCTGGTCATTTGGAGAAGTCTCGGTTCTCGAATCGCGGTTGCATTACGTTGGTAGGGACTAACACACCATCTGGAAACCTTAGAAGTGCACGGGTTAGGTGGCCCACACAGGACCAGTGTAATACCTACAGTATGGGCCTTTGAAAACTCTAAGCTCATATTTGCAGATATGGACCTTCGTAGGGACCCGCACGCGGGGCCTCTTCCTTGGTTTTTGGCTTGTTTCTCACCCGGGAATCCCGTTTTGCATATCTAACACTTGAAATACATTGAATGCCTGAAATAACTAGAAAAGAGCATATTAAACACACACAAAACGAGACAAATGACATGGAATTGAGGGTCAAAATATAACATAATTTTGGCACGATCATGAATCGGTGTTGATGAGGTTTCTAAGTTTTGTTTTCTGATAGGGGTGGGGTTTGCTGATAAAGAGTTAGGTGATGAGGTTTGTGGGTTTTGATTTGGAAACTTGTTTGTTTTTGCTTTTGGTGGTGATTGATTTCATCTTTATGGGATAAAATAAAATTATTTTTCTGGTATAAAAGAAAATTTTAAATTTAAAAAGGATAAAATAGCACTTTGAAGGGCAAAATGGTAAAATACCTGTTTTTAACCGAAACCGTATTAGAAGGGCCAAACATGCCAATACTGAAACCGATAGGACCATAATGGATGATATGGCAAACCATAGGGACTTTTATCATTTTTACCCTTACTAAAAAAAGGTTGCATTTATAACAAAACTTGATTTTCACTTTACAACTTATAGCCATTTTAGGATTAAAATACCCTTAATCAGTACATTTCCCTTAAATTTCTAAAACAATAAAAAGAGTTATTTCTCTCTCATCAAATCCCTAAAATTGTCACTCTTTCCCTTCACCCACACCACACCCTCAAATGCCAAAGGCTCCATTTATAGAAGAACATTCTCGAGTTTACAACTATATTTAATTTTTGTCTAAAATTACACAAATATGTCATGTCGTTTGTGATACTCCATTAGAACTTAACTGTTATGGGGTAAAAATGTCTTTCATCCTATTAATAAGACAATTATTATTAATTATTTATGTAATAGTTCATTAATTGTTTTTTTAAGGAAAATGTATGGAGGAGATAAAACCTCCTTCATCCATCTTCTAATCTCATCCATTGAAAATACTTTTCAAATAAAATAAAATCAAAAATCAAAATCACAAGTCACTATTTTTCTTCCATTTTCCCGTCACTTTCTTTTACATTTTCTCACCAACTAAACAAAATAAATATGTTGAATATATTGACGAAATCCAATCCCAAAAATACAGTCATGAGCAAAATTAACAATTAAACTTTTCTACCAAAGATCTAAACTAACAATCAACAAACTACAAAAATGGCACCTATTGATGTCAACAACTCTTAATGTCTGTTTAGAAGAGCTTGTCTACTGGCTAAAAGAGCTTTTTTAATTAAAAAAATTATTTTCAATTTTTTTTGTATCGTTTGGTTATCACTTAGTAGAGCTTTTACATAATTAAAAAAATTGTTTTACGTCTACTAAAAGAAGCTCAAATTTAAGATTTTTCAAAGTAAAGCTTTTTACGCTTATTTAATAACACCAGAATGTCTAATAGAACCCTATCATTTAGAATATTTTTTGAATATTTTTATAATCCTACCATCTAAAAAAAAATATTTAAATTGACTATCAAATGACCAATATCTTTTCATTAAAATATCTATATGTAGAAGGACTACTTTAAGGTCATGTTTGGTTGGATGAAATAGAATGAAATGAAAGTCATTCCATTTGTTTGGTTTGTTAAAATGCAATGGAATAGGGGATGGATATAGCCCCCCCAAAAAAAATTCTCCATCCCCGTTTTACCCAAATGGGGAAATGGGGGGAGGGGGGTAAGGGAAAGGGTCTGGGAAGTGGGGATGGGGATGGAGGATATGTATCCGTCCTCATTCCCTAAACATGCATCTTTATGTATGTGATATATATTATATATTATCTAATAATATTAATATTAAAATATTTAATATTATATATATAATAGTATTATATATATATATATATTAATATATGTGTTATATGTTAAATGTTTTGTAATTAGGGGTATTTTGGTCAAAATACAGTTAATTTAATTCCATTCAATTGTTAACCAAATAAATAATATTGATTAAGATATTGATTCTAAAGTCCCAACCAAATAAAGAAATCAACTTTCAATTTCTTTCCGTTTCAATTCTCATTCTTATTATTATTCCACCACAGTAACCAAACGTCATCTAAAAGATCTATTTGAAGAAACTCTTTCAAACACAGACTTAGCAATAGCTATGAGATCTACTACAGGTTCAGGAAGAGAAGGCACATCAAACTTAAACAAATGTTTAATTTTTCAATAAAATGGTGATGATTTTCTTTTACAACAACTCTCTGGTCCAAATGAAACTGGTGATGCAGAAACAATATTCCCTTCAAACGAACTCGATAAGGCGACCAAAAACTTTGATGAGGAAACAATCATTGGCAAAGGACGCAATGAACCTGTATACAAAGCGATTCTAAAGGACAATATCCCAATTGCAATAAAGAAATCGATGAAAGTGGGTAAAAGCCAAACTAAACAATTTATCGATTCTAAAACATCAGGTACTTAACTAAGCAAGGCATCTAATTCTAAAATATCAGGTACTCATGCAGTATACCGCATTCCACTGCAAGGTGCAAATCACACAGCATAATCAGAGCTTCCGCAACTAAGTGGGGACACCAGAATTCAGAACTCGGGCACATGAAGCTATTGTAATGTTATCTGAGTCCCAATTTGCTTGTTTTCATCTTCACTTTTATTTACATACTCTGTTTGATGTAAATGTTAAACATATGGGTATTTCGTTCATGCAATAGTTAAATGGTTAAAAAATAAAAGCTGAGATGATAGGGTCATAAATCATTACACCTTATAAAAAATGGCTATTTTTGTAAAAAAGCTCATATATTTTTGTTATCTTTTTTGAATTGTGTACGGTACAACATATGGGTCACATGTGTACCGTAGCCAAGGCCTTTTGATTGAGCACTGGAAACCAGATCTGTTGTGTTTAATGTTTTCGGTTTTTTTATTATTATTGAATTTGGGAGTTATTCTATTAAAAAAAAATATGAGTTTTGATATAAGGGCAAAATTGATAAATCATTATATGAAATAAATAATAATTAATTTATTAAACTTGGGTTAATTTTTAGACACTTGACATGATTTGGGGAGGGATAATGCTCACCAACAAAATGAACTCTTTTCGTTTGCACATATAAGGAGTTAGGGACTTGTAGGACTTGTCCGGTTGGTTTTTTTTTTTTTTTTTGCTTTTGCATCATTTTCGTTTTCATTAACATGTTTTCAGTTTTTTTTTCTTTCAAATTCACCTAACTTTCTCTTCTTCTTCCGATGCTGACGTCGGAGAAGGATCTTACCTCCTTTGACGTTAGAGCCGTCGATCTGTAAAAAAAATATTTGAATTCTTTGAACTATTTTAATTATTTATAATTTTAAATTCTTTCTTTAAATGTAATTTTTATTTAATAAAAAATTCCTACTTTGTTGATAATTAATAAGAGAGGGTTATTGCCACATTCTGATATTTTTTTGTTAATTACCAAACACATTTTTGTATTTTTATTTTTGAAATATAGTTTTCACTATACCGGCTGTATTTTCGAATTTAAAAATTGAAACCAAAAACTCAATTTTTCTACTTAGTTGATAATTGTTTAGGAAGAGTTGTTGTTAAATTATGATAATTTTCAATTAAACTATTAAATACGTTTTTAGTCTTTTTATTTTTAAGATACATTTTTCACTTTACCTGTTGTATTTCGGATTTTAAAATCGAAACCAAAAACCATATTATTATTTAAATTTTTCTTTTTTAAAAACAATTAAAAACGCAGTCCAGCTGTCAATCCCGGAAAGGAACACTTTTAACTCTATATTTTAAAGCTTATTTAACTGCTTTTCTAATAAATCTAAACAACTGATTAGACATTCCCCAATTTATCTTCCAATTCGTACGATTACAATTTACACGGACGCCAACTCTTTGTACCCATCTGATTCTACTTCCATTTTTTTGTGGGTTTTTTTTTTAATCGAATTGGGTGCTCGTTTTTCGCCGATCCAGATTGGTTTCTGCAACAAGCGTTTTGTGGGGTTCTTTGATTTTCAGGCAAGTTCTTATGTGCTGGTTTCTAGATCTTTCTTCGTTTTGTGGGTAATTGTTTTGTTTCATTGTGACAGCTTGTTTGGTTGATGGGATAATGACGGAAAAGAAAAGAAAAGAAAAGAAAATTATGTGACGTTGAATAAGTTGTTTTATGTTGTAAATGGCTTCAAAAACAATATTTTGTTTGAATACTGAACTTGGCGCAATAGTTGTATAACACTTAGTTGAGCTAAAAGGGGGATTTTTAAGATTTAAAATTTAGAATTTGAACTATTTTCCTTAATTTTCTGAGTAACCAAACGGATCATTGCTGCAGCTTCCACAAAACCCCATCTTGAAATCATTGCGTTTCTTGAAATCAACGTGTTTTTCTTGGATTCTCTTTGATAGGCTTTGATTTTCGCTCACTTGGAAGTTTTAAGAGGAGAATACCCCACTAGAGTTTGGTTGGAGAAGTTAGTTAAGTAAAGACCTGGTACTTTTTCATGAGTAGGTAGTCATGGAAATTTGAGTGGAAATGGTGGTTGAAGATGATGAGAGTTGGCATTTTTGATGGATGAAAGAGTCGTGGACATGAGTCGATCTCCATCTTTCTCTGTGAAGCAAGAGCTTAGCATAAAGCCAGACCTGGAATCTTTGCGACAATGGGTTGTTGCCTTTTGCATCATTCGATTTGATCTTGAACAAGGCCAGCTCATTGAAGATTGTTACCCACCTGGTTGTATCACACAAAGTGAGGAACTTGAGGTGGCGTTTAGTTCATTTCCCGATTCTGTTTCCCAGCACCAAAACCGCTCGAGCATTCATGATTGTGTCTTCTTTTTCCGGTTCCAGAGGAAGAAGAGTCTACAGGGCAATTTGACTTCATCCGAGATAACTGAAATTGATGATAAAGAGATATCTTCAAGGTCCACTAAGGACAAGATATTCAATAGATCGAAAATTAGAAATAATAGCAGAGGTTCCAAGTACTTGTATGGTTATGTGTTTAATAGGCAACGGCATGATGAGAGGCTAAAACGAGGTGGGGAACAAAAATCTGTGGTGATTTTGTCTCATTGTCCATATTCAAGTGTGTTTAGACCTTTGTTACAAATAATGGGCCCTTTGTATTTTGATATTGGAAAGAAAGCTATCGACCATATTGCTGCTTATGTTTCACTGTGGCCTTCTCCGGTGCCTGGTAAGCTAATGGAGCTTCCTATTGGGAATGCCATGCTTAAAGTGAACTTGCCACCGTCATATAGTTTGCCCTTGGAAAGTGTAATGTTGTTTGAAGAGTCCACTTCCTCTATGGCACCGTTTCTTCCTAATAATCAGTCAGTTCCACAAGGTCTGTTTCATGATTCAGATATTTTTGGTACATTTCGGGGCCTCCTATTGCAGTTATGGGTGTTATGGGAGTTGTTACTTATCGGTGAGCCCATTCTTATTATAGCACCAACACCTCCCCAATGTTGTGAGGCTGTTGCTAGTCTTGTAAGTCTAATTGCTCCACTGCTTTGTAGTATTGATTTTAGGCCATATTTTACCATCCATGATCCAGAGTTTGCACATTTAAATGCACTTCAAGAGGGGGACACTTTTCCTCCGATGGTTTTGGGTG
This sequence comes from Dipteronia dyeriana, assembly GCA_032871835.1. Taxonomy (NCBI): domain Eukaryota; kingdom Viridiplantae; phylum Streptophyta; class Magnoliopsida; order Sapindales; family Sapindaceae; genus Dipteronia; species Dipteronia dyeriana. Next base: position 72,757,010 of record CM065295.1, read on the forward strand.
TGACAAACCTTTTTTTCCTTAAATCTTTGCGTAATATTCCCCACGTTGTATCAGTTGGAAGCCCTGCTTCTAATTCTAACCGGGCTACTCTTGCAAGCAGGGCCTCTACTGGCAGAATTGCTGGTAGAGCAGAAGGTTTTGGTCTTCAACAGCTCTCTCTTAAGAAATTTTCTCCTTCAAATCTGTTCAATGCTGTGAAGTTGAGGAGAGATGGTCCGCTATGTCTCATGACAGAACATAAGGAAGCCATTTGGAGCACTTATGCTGCAACAACCAAGCCGGACACTTCTATCTTGAATAGGCTTATTGATGCAGGGATGTCTCCTAGGGTTGAAGAGTCAATGTCAGTCGTCAACAATGAGATACTGCGTCGGCATTTCTTGGAGCTTACTACCAACTTTTTGGCTCCTTTTGGCCCATATTTTAGGACTATAACACCTGCTGAAGGATCTTCGCCGTTTATTGATCCTCCTCCTCTCCCTTCATTTAATGCTGATGAATTTCTTTCAAGCTTATCAGCAAGAGGGGCTGGGAAGTTTCTGTTGAAGCGGATGAGATCTAATTGGCTAGACTTATACAGGTAGTGAACCTTATTTGTCATTTTTTATTTATGTCATTTACTATGACTCATCTGTTTGCTTACTCTCTTATGGTGTTCTTCTCTTTGACTCTGTTCTCTATCTTTAGTCTGCTACTGCCTTGTTAATTAATCTTTTTATTGTTTGCTGTTGAGATATCAGATAAGTAGATAACTGATGCTTTATGTGTTATTTCAGGAGGTTTCTGAGAGGATCAAACTTTATGCCATGGTTTCAAAGAAGACGTGCTGCTGCGGAACAAGAACAACATAGATTATGGAGGCAGTCAAGAATGAGGACTGACATACAACTGCTTATATCCAAAATGTCAGAATTGGAAATTGTTGATTCATTCAATGCTATTGAGAGGCATCTTAGTCAAGAAATACAGGTAATATTTATCTTTCTTTAGGATAATATGTAGATCGCTATTAGGATTGGCATTCTTTTTTTATACGATAATGGATGTCGCAAACTTGCAATAGAATATTCCAACTTGTATGAGAGAACCTTTTTATTGAGCCTCTTTAATCAGTACCGCTTTACCACTTCTGAATCATGTTAAGCCAGAATTCATCTGTTCTTGGAAGGATATTTCAAAAGATATACGCTAATATTATCTGTCACTACAAGACAATGCACAAAGGGTGAATAAGTAGGATATTGTCATAGTGTTTATACTTTATAGGGTCATATAGGTGTCTTCCTATGGATAATGTGGTTCAAGAGGGATAACAAAATGATAACTGAGTTCACAGTGGATTATTTTTACTGAATGTCTGACAAGTTGTATAAGATCTCTTATTGGCTGCTGAATTGAGCACTCTCCTCCGATTTTCTTCCTTGTGTTTCCATCATGCTTGGTTCTTATTGAGTTGTCAAGCAGAGCTTAGAAATTGACTTGACCTCACATGATACTCAGTGACTTGTTAACTGTTGGATTGGTAGAGATTAGCCAGGTAGCTGGATAGAAAATTAGTTGTATCTTTTCACTGAATGTGTTGGGAAGTATCGGATCTGTCTTTGTTCTTAAATTTTATCTCCATACAATCTTGCCCATTTCATTAATCATTTTTAAAAAATATATTTTGAGCGTTTAACTCTTTCCCATCAATGTTTTCTTGAATTTTAAATGAGATCATGAGACGTTTTTGGTCAACTCCATTCTTCTAAACTCCTTGGAATTCTTTCTTCCTTGTTGTGTAAGTGCATTAATACCACTTATTAGCTAAACTTTACTCATTAAAGTTCTTGCAAATTAAACATGAATTTCCAGCTTGAGCATTGAACATGTTTTCTAATTCATAGAAGAGGTCTTTTCAGTTGAATTTTCTGTGATCATCATTTCAATCTGAAAGAGGAAGATATAAATGTTTAATTGATTGTTTATGGCTAACTTTTTAATCAATTTTAATCTAATTGAAGAGTTGAATTTGAATAATGTCAATGGCTTTCTTTAAACCACGAGAGGGAGCTTGTTAAATTTGTTTATACTCTTTTTCCTCAATATGTTTCCAACTACTTATTTGATTTTAGGCTTAGTAGAAATGCCATCTTCTGTTGACACTCAATTATCTTTGTGACCATCCAAATCTACGTATCCATGTTATAGTTTCTTGAGATTATTGTTATTGATTATTGTCTGAAAGGAATGACCAAAAGAATTGAATTTCTTAATATTTTGGTGAAGCTAGATAAATTAAAGTCAGTCCTGTTCCTAATTACATTCTGTTGTTGCTGCTTTTACTTTATTAAGTATTCTTGACAAAGAGCCTGAAATGGTTCAGATGAGGGCTTGTAGAAAAGAAAATGAAAAAAAGCAGAGATTTCTAATGGAAGTGGGATATTCAAAATTGCCTCTGCAATAATACTGCTGGCCTACTGTTTGACCAGGGAGTCTAATTTTTTGTCTGAGATGTCCGACTTGGAACAAGTTAGTTAAACTGAGGCTTATTGTTCAAAAATATTTTTGTCAAATTTTCAAATAGGCTGAGATGATATAAGCCTTAAACATGGATTGGAACAAAAGTTCACTTGGTGAATAACAGATCTATGAAGCAATAAGGATACCACTTTAAACAACGAGTTCATAGTGTTTCAAATACTTAATACAACCTTGCTTTGATTTTCATGATTAAAGGGTATTTTTGTTACTTGTATGTTGTATCCTGTCATTGTAGTTGGTACGGATTTGGAAAATATCTGATGTAGGATCAACATTAGAAATATGAACTAGATAGAACGTTAGAGATAAATAGATTGAAGCAGAGAGAATTAGGGATTGGAAACAGAGAGGGGAGAAACACATAAGAAATATAGATTGGAAAACTAATCAATCAATTCATTTAATAATCAAGTCTGAATACAATAGGCTCTAAAGGGGCCTTTTTATAGCTAACAATATAAAAGAGATAAACATCTAGCACCTAATAAAGATAAATAAAACATAAATTAATCTCTTAAGGAGATAATTATTCTAAACACAATATGATAATTACTAAATAATAATGCTTATCTAATTCCCCATCATTCTCCTCCATTAAGAAAAACTCGACTCCTGTCTAGTCAAACAGGTTGCAACCATTGAACGAGAAAATACCAAAACTTGTTCCTTGTTGAGTCAGCTGATTCATCAATCCAAGGTCCATTCGTCATAGGCATAGGAAAATGAGTTATAGTGGAGCCCATTGGTACATCTATCAACCCTCTGTATACCGCCTCAGCAAGCTTAATCGGTTTAGTGACAACCATGTTCACCTTTTCATGAGTTTGAACTGCAAGTGAGAATGAGTGATTGGCCACTTGAACTTGAACTTCACAAACATGACCACTTGGTCCATATACTTGTAAAGTGGGTAGTGATGGATCAACCGTACTCATAGCCTTGTGCACTTTACTGCTATTTTCTTCCTCAGTTAGGTCATTTCTCTGCTTAAAATATTTGGAAAGAATATTTTGACACGTAGCTATGAGTTGTTGTTGCGTACGCCGGTGAGCATAATGCTCATTTTGCCAGTATTGGATGTCCAGCTGACAACAACCATCATAAATATTCCGTCCTTGAAGAGAACTTTTTGCCAAAAAGGCACTTTGGTGTGATTGAAATTGGATAAGGGCTTGAAAACCGGACTTATGAAATGCAACAACCCTTTCCACAAATCCATAAGGAGAAAATGCTTGATGTTCATTAATAGTATAAATCATGTGATGGATTGTAACTATGAGAACTCGATTAGGCTCATCAATGGTGTTAAGTGTGATGCCTTGTGGAATAGGCAGCAACACGTGGCTGGTTCATTGAGGAATAATAGAAGGCAGAAAGAGGTCCTTGCATGATCTGGATTTAAAAATTTGCCACTGGTTAATTTCAAAAAAGTCCCTCCACTATGCAAAATTTCAAAACACACAGGTTATTAGAAACTGTCAAAAGCCCCCGTCGTTTGAGATTTTATCACAACCACAAAACAATTACAACAAACCCCTCCAAGTGTTTGAAAGACCTGAGATAGTCTAGGTCGTGAAATCCCACGTGGAAACTTGTAGACCGTGAAGGTGGACTTTCAGATAGGAGCGGCGGCTGGCGTGTTGTCTGGTATCGACGGAATGACCCGCTGACTGTAAATCGGCAACGATAGTGAGGTGGTGGCAGTCTGTTGTTTTTGTGTAGATCAGCGATGACGGAGGTGGAACCGGAGGTCGGCTATGCAGGAAAAAGTGCTGACCGGCTGTTTCTGGTTCTGGTGTTGTGGTCGGCAGCAGTCACGTGCAGTGGCCGGAGGTGGCGTGTGGATGCCGAAGCTGGACGCTGCTGCTGGTCTTCTGGTCTAGATCTACGGTGATGAAGGAAAAGTTGATGGCCGGCGGTTAATTCCCCATCAATATCAGTCTTTGGTTTCTGGGACCCAGTGAGAAGGACTTCTAAACATACAGATTGGTTATAGCTTTAGTGTGAAAATTGTAATAATAATCAAAGCAACTAAGCAATAGCATTAGGAAGCA